>CM045497.1:23185904-23785904 GCA_024704745.1 Rosa lucieae | reverse complement strand
CTTCATGTATATTCCGTATCTAGATCCCTATAGAGATACGTAGTGACCACATTTGTAAGCTGCATGTTCAGTTATTCGGAAACTACTAAACTGATAAGGTAGTGGAGTGCAATAACATCCATTATGAGAGAATATGTCTCATCACAGTCGATTCCAGGGCGTTTTGTGAGAAGCCTTGCGCCATAAGGCGAGATTGCCATCTCTTTTTCTCATCACGCTTTCTAACGAAGACCCATTAGTCAACAGGTTTTATGTTAGGAGGTGTTGGCATCTCTAGCTCGAAAACCTTCCTCTTCGTTAGAGAATCCATCTTAACCTGGATCGCATCTTTCCATTTAGGCCAAATCACTCTACATTGGCATTCATTCATCAACGGAGCGTGGTTCGATATCATCTGACCCAACAAACTCATGCGCAACGAAATACGCAACTACATCATCAATTATGATGGAGTTTCTATCCCACGTCTCATGTACACTAGTGTAATTTTCATAGAGCTCTATATTCTCAGGAATAGGTTCTGACGTTGAGGCGTCCCCCAACGATAACCATAACCCGGAAGATACTCATGAGACGGATTCTGAGTCTTAATGATCAAAGGATTGGAATGTGCCAAAGTATCATTCGAACCCACGGGCCTCCCACGCATCCTAGCTGGGGCCATGGCCTATAACGCCAGAGTGCCACTCTCTTTGGCATTGGCGCCATGCCTACCTCCGTGTAGGTGGCGCTACGTCCTCTCGTAGGAACGTCCTTCCTTGCAGGCATGTTTGCAACATATTTGTGTGATCTCGTCACTTTAATAGGGATCAAGATGAGACATAGTGGGGACAGACCACGACAATTCCTGTCGTTCCTGTTGAACATCTGTGTTCTTATCTCCCCCTAACGACGGGAAGACTGTCTCATCAAAGTGACATCCCCAAATCTAGCGGTAAAGAGATCGCCTTGCAAGGGCATTAAGTGGCGGACGATTGTTGGAGTCTCAAATCCAACGTAGTTGCCTATTCGTCTGTAAAGACCCATCATAGAGCGCTGTGGCAGCTCAATTGGCACATAAATGGCTCACTCAAATGTGCGTAAATACAAAAGACGTGTACCCAGTCACTAGCTGTAACGCAGAGGGACATTGAGTGGCGGTAGGTCGTAGATGAATTGGGCATAGCTGCATGCTATATCGCATCACCCCAAGCGGATGTAAGAAGATTGGTGCGCATTACCAATGTTCGGACTACCATCGTAGTCGTTTCCGCGAGACCAATTGGGTGTGTACATGGAAATGTGATGTCCAACATCAAGCCCATTGCAACATCCATAGAAAGTCTTTCAATGTAAACTCTCTAGCATAGTCAAATCCAATTGACTGAATAGGATGATCTGGGGAGTGAGCCCATTGTCATATGATATGTGCTAGGAGTGTAGCATAAGCAGCATTTATAGGTGGACAATGGCACAACACGTGACCGGCGTGTTTGCGTGTCAACCAACATCATAAAATATTTAAGCGTCCGCAAGTTGGTTGAATCAATCCACAAAATCCCTACGGATTCTTTGTAAGAACAGAATGAGTATTGTCATATCCTTTGCATAGGATGGTCTCAGTCCTAGTTTCCCTAAGGAACGAGCTTTGTAAAATGAGCAAGAGGCCTTAGAAGCAACCATTAAGTATTTTGGTTAGGCCTGAGTGTTCGAAACGCTATGTGAAGTAAGTTGGTGATTGCAACATCACCTGGGGCGCCATCACTATGATGGACGCTATCCATGGCGTGATGGATATGGACTACGCCAGCCCTGGGCTGGTGGTGGACGAAGGCAGTGCCCTAGGCAGCTGTGTCGGTCACACTTAGTCTAGAAATCAACTTTTGATTCATGCTTCCTTTCGCTCGAGAGAAAGGATGTTCATATGAAGTCTTTGTAGATGGATCATCTTATTAGGACCAGGATGACCTATCCTGTCGTGACAAAGCCAATATGTGTCTAAATCCAAGAGATCTTCTCTTATAACTTTATTGGATTAATAACTCGAATAGTGACATAGATCCACTAGAGAGACATATAAACTTCTCTAAGATGCGTCTTTATTCGCAATCATTAGAGGCAATGCAAAGGAACTCATTTTCGTTCTCTACATGCATTTTCGCATGGAATTCGTTGGCTATTCATAGGGTATGATTTGCCCTAAGAGCGTAGAGAGTTTATGTGACAGCTGTAATCAAGGTGCCATTTGGCAAGTGGAACTTGGGCTATTCCATGTCCTTGAATTAATATTGATGGCCCAGTCATCGTAGTCACAAAGTAATATGCTCAGAATCAAAATTGAGTCATAATGAAAAGAACTCGAAATTTTATTCTTAAGCCAACGGAATACATCATTGTTTCTTTGATCAAAGAAAATCTAATCCAATAAAACGTAATATGGCAATCGCCTACATCTCTTGGAAAATAAAAAGACTTAATCAAAATCGCCAGTTTTCGGGTCTTGATCCTTATAGTCTTCCACCCTTAGATCTAGATCGCCATCTTGATCTTCTTGTGCCATGTAATTTGCTTCCCTTGCTTCACGATACGTCTTGTATGCGTTTGCAACATTCTAGGGTGCGGTACATGTTTTGGCCCAATGTTCAGTTGATCCACATCGAAAACAAACATCATTATGGTTAGGCTCCCTTGATCGAGGCGCCATTGGGGCGCGATTTGGACGACCTATGCTCTTGGTGGCGTTACCACCATGGTCGGAGGCTATGCCTCTCTCTCTCTTCACACGTTGACCTCCACGGTTCAGTGCACGCCTCTCTCGGCGATTTCCTTCTTCTTTAGGGCGAACATATGGACCAGAATGTCCAGAAATGTCCCTACTCTTAGGGTTTCGCTCCTTGCGTCCTCCATTGGGGGCGCGACTATAGTTAGACTCCGGAATAGGTTTAGTTCCCACGGGTCTAGCATTATTGTTCTTCACAAGAATATTGTCGTGCTTTTCAGCTACGTTCATGGCGCCAATGAGCTCATGAAACCTTGTGATGCGTCCTGCATTTACATCAATCCGATAATTCTTTGAAATCATCAGTGCAGAGACGGGGAAGGTGGAGAGAGTCTTCTCGATCAACATCGTATCAGTTATGGCTTGGCCACAAAACTCCATTAGAGACTTGATACGAAGAGCTTCTGAGTTATAATCAAGCACAGACTTGAAATCACAAAAGCGGAGGCTATGCCATCGCACTTCTAAATCAGGAAGCAAGGAGTCACGAACGTTGCCAAATCGCTGCTCAAGTTCTACCCATAGCTTTCTTGGGTTTTCCTCATTGAGGTATTCATTTTGGAGTGCGTCATTCATGTGCCTTGTCATGAGAATTATGGCTTTAGCTTGTTTTGCTTCAAAAGCAGTAGCTTGCTCAATGGAGAGCACGTTCTGACTAGGCTCTTGGATGGCTTCCAGAAGTCCATCAGCCTTAAGATGTTGGCGCACATCTCGGACCCACCTATGGTATCCTGCTCCAGTTGTCTCGAGTGGAACAAAGTTCAACTTGTTCATGTAACTCATCCTGAAAAATAACACAAGATTAGGGTTAGTTTCGGAGCGAAAAGGGGTACCACGAAGATCGTTTTCTTCTCAACAAACTCTAAGTTTGGAGGACTCTACAAGCTCCAAGCTTGGAGTGAGCACGAACCCCACAGTTCGGCTTTTGGTCTCCCCTATGTAGAGAAAGGGGGGTAGGAGAAGGGATTTTGAAAGTCCCCGAAAAAGAAGAAGAAATTAAAAAAAAAACTTCAAAAACGGGAACTTTTAGAAAAAATTACCTTAAAAGATGGACGGTAAAGTCGTCGCCGGAAAGTTAATGTAGCTGACCGGAAAAGTCGTCTGAAGTTGGTCGGAAAAGTTGCCGGCGGTGGTTGACCGGCGTTGACCAGATAGCTGACATGGCACTGATGCTGATGTGGCTCGCTTACTGGAGGCTGACGTGGCTGCTGACTGACGCTGACGTGGATGCTGGAGTGGCAGATGACGCAAGGATGACGTCAGATGGGTCCGGCTGCTGGGCTTCGGGCTGCTGGGCCTCAGGCTGCGGCTTGGGCTCGGCTTCTGCTTCCTCCCTTTTTTTTTTTCTTTCTTTCTGTCGGTTCAGCTTCAGCCTTTTCTGGTGGCCGGTTCGGATGGTTCTAGGCAGGTTCCGGTGGAGGAATTTCCGGTTCTGGGTTTCTGAGATGGAGATGCTGTAGGGGGTCAAGTATGGCTGCAGGAGGTGGTGAGGAAGGCTTTGAATCGAGCAGGAGAACTTTTGCTACTTCCGGTGGCCGGTTCGGTGGTTTTCCGGCCGGTTCTGGGGGTGGGGCTGCCGGTTCTGGACTGCTGGAGTTGAGATCTTTAAGGTGGGCGGCGGTGGTTTTTAGGATTTGAAGGCTATGAATTTAGGGCTTCAGGGTTAGGGCTTCGTGCTGATAACATGTTTTAGGGAATCAGAAATTGAGAGAAATTTGCTGTGTATTCTCATTGATAATGGGGGCCTCTTTATATAGAGGATTACAATGCATAGAATCTCAATCATACAAGGAAAGCAATTCTACATTCATTAGGATTCTAGATCCTTCTAATTAAATCATATTACCACTAGGTCAAGTAACCTAGAGTTTGGGCTAAACACAAATTAGGTTTTCCTTGAACAGAAATGCATTAAAACCCCATTTTCTAGAGTTCACAATTCATTACGACCCTAGAAAAGGAAATGCATTAAAACCCCATTTTCTAGAGTTAACAAAATTTTAAGATAAGTTTACTATTTTAGCCTTTACATTTGCAATGTTAGATTCTTCCTTCCCTGTCCGTTTCTCTCTTTCTTTCTCAGCAATTCAATTTCCATTATCTATCTTCATGCCTCAATCTAGATTTGAGCCTTCCTTAAATCTCTCTCCTTCTCTACTGCTTCAAGAAGATTTCTCGCACATAATTTGTGAATCGGAGCTAAAAATGGTGGCATCGATTTCCTACGGCGTCTTCATGTGCCTAGAGTGCTCCAGTAAGCACCTGGGCCTCAGCGTCCATATCTCATTCGTGGACGAAGAAGATTATCAGCCTTTGAGGGGTATTTGAAAAACCTAGGGTTTTCAAAACCTAATCAGAGACCACCGCC
This sequence comes from Rosa lucieae, assembly GCA_024704745.1. Taxonomy (NCBI): domain Eukaryota; kingdom Viridiplantae; phylum Streptophyta; class Magnoliopsida; order Rosales; family Rosaceae; genus Rosa; species Rosa lucieae. Next base: position 23,780,778 of record CM045497.1, on the reverse strand, counting down.
ATGGATTTCTAGTTCCAGTACTCGCCTGTAGAGGTTGCAACACCGACCTCGCACCAGTTGGCATCCTCAGCCCTGGTTAGATCGTAATTCTCCTTTTACTTTTTCTCGTTTTCCTTTTCTGATTCTCTGTTTGGTAAAAGGAAATCAGAGATTTTGAAGTGGAGTGGAGGGAGACGGCGTCATTTTCATCTTTAGATGAAGATGGTAAGGAGTCCACGAAGAGTTTGCCGTTGTGAGACTAGTCGAGACTGAAATTGCGTTGATCATCGTCATCTTTTTTTGTTACGGATGGCTCAAGTAGAGCCAACCACCACCACCGAGCCATCAGTCGTTAGCTACAAAATTGCCCCGTAAAATGTGTTTTCTATACTATTCACTAACGTAAAATGTAAGAAAAATTTGACAATTTTGATCCTACAAGTCAATAAGACCATCTCCAACGGAGATGTCAAATGACAGATGGACAATGAAACGGTAAGAAATGGCTAATGAAATCTTTTCCAACCCATAGGTCAAATCCACATGGATCCCATGTGGTTGACAGTTCTCAAATTTACTGTCAAATTTGACAGGTTTAGTTCAATCTGTCTTTGTTTCTTTATTATTATTTCTCTTTCTTCCTTCTCTCTCTCTTCTTCCCCTACAAAGCTTTCTTTCTCTTTGGTTTTCTGGTACTGCATCTTCTCAGGCAACATTCGGGGAACGATTGATCTCCAGAATCTCATCCATCAATTGAAATGGAATATCAATGCCCTAGAAAATGCACTTATTTTATTAGGAAACCAAGAACTCAAAATATCGAAAAAACTGAGCCTAAAATCTAGAACTCAGATCTGCTGCATAGCTATTCAGTTTCGCTGCCAAATGTGATCTCTCAAGTTCATATTCAGGCAACTTTCCTCAGGGAAGCCAATCTCGACTCTTCATTTTCATTGTCAAAAATGATAGATCTCTGTTGGTCTTCCACAACAGGACCTTATCCAAATATTTGTCTATAATCATGACTAGACCAGAAAACCTCCAAAAGTTGCCTGAAGCTAACTAAAGTTTGTATCTTTTGGAAATTGAAGTAATGGAACTTCTGGTGTTCTATCTTTTGTTGCCCATCAAAGAAAGAAAAAAGAAAAACAAAGAAGAAGAAGAAGAAGAGCGAAGGAAGAGATCGATAAAGAAGAAAGTAAGAAACTCAAGAAACAGAAAAATATTTTCTTTTTGTTATAATTTTTTTTTAAATAATAAAATAATATTTAAATATAACATATCCATTGAAGCAAAAATTTGTCAAAAATGACCATGACACGTCATCCTTCAAATTTGAATTTGACATAAGTTTTTTTGACTAACCCGTTGGAGATGCTCTAAGGAATTGTCTATTTGTGTTGGACATGATTCTGAAACTGTCGGCTAAAATTTCACGTGGCAATCCAAGCGGCAGCCATAACATATAATTTGTATATAAACTCCCAAGTATGTTTCTGCTACTTCATCTTCCAAATTACCTCTTTCTTCTTCGATCGCTCAAGGATATTGCAAATGCAAAAGCAATTGTACGTTTATAAGTTTGCAACTATTGACAATGGGAGAGAAGTGGTAATTAGTAATTTTGAAACTGAACTTGGCCGATTGCTTGGAGATGATTGCGGACAGTGGCGGAGCTAAAATTTCAAGAGTATTGGGGCACAAATAAATAATATCAAAACATAAAAAATCTCTAAATGTTAAAGTAAAAATGGATTGGAATTAATTGGTCTACTCATTTCATTCATAACCCTTTTATATATGGATAGGATTACAACAGAAATATCAATTACATTGATGATACTAAATGCTGATTGAGCTGTGATTTGTAATTGCTTGATTCCCTCTTCGTCTGTTTCTTTGACGAAGGCACATAATGTGCTTTTCCTTTAACACTCCCCCTTGTGCCAAGTCAAAGACGAAATGGTGCATGAGTTGTTGCCTCACTAAAAACCTTGCCAAGTAACAATAAAAACCCTGTGGGACAAAAATACACCTTGGTCGAAGGAAAAGAGCACAACGCACCTTCTACATTTGAGAATGACATGTGTGTATTAGACTCCCCCTGACGTCTACACCTCCCCCTGATCTTTACATTAATCAAGTGAGTTTGGAAAGTCTTCGCATTCCTATGCTTTTCACATGTTTCTCAACTGTGGCCTTAGGCAGTGATTTGGTGAACAAATCTGCCACATTCTCCTCAGACCTTACTTGATTCACTTGAATCTTGAGGAGGGTCTGTTGTTGCTGATTGTAGGAAAACTTTGGCAATATGTGTTTAATTTGTATTATCCCCTTGATATATCTTAGCTTCATCTATTCGATGCAAGCTGCATTATCTTCATAAATGCAGTAGGCTCTTCAGTGGTAGAACTCAAACCACTAGTCCCTCAAATATGTGTAATAATAGCTCTTAACCATATACACTCACGAACCATCTCAAGTAGAGCAATGATCTCTGAGTGGTTCGAGGAGGTAGCCACAAGGGTTTGCTTGGTCGATCTCCAAGATATCGCCGTGTTCCCAATGGTGAGTACATAACCATTTTGGGAACGACCTTTATGTGGGTCATAGAGGTACCCAGTATCAGCCAAACCAACCAAAACGTCATTTGGTGTTTCAGTGTAGTGAGTGGCGCTTTCGCCATCAACATTTCCTTTAGGGATTGCAGTTCCATATGTGGTCCCTCTTGTCTCTCTGTAGGGAAAGAACAGTCCCAAGTCAATGGTCCCTTTTAGGTATTGAAGATGTTCTTGATACCATTCCAGTGACGCTGCGTTGGCGCTGAGCTAAATCTAGCTAACAAGTTCACTGAGAATGCAATGTCTGGTCGAGTAAATTGGGCTAAGTACAATAATGCCCCTATTGCACTTAGATAGGGAATTTCAGCTCCCAACACCTTTTCGTCATCTTCCTTTGGACGAAATGGATCTTTCCTTGCATCCAAATTTCGACCGATGATGGGAGTGCTAGCAGGATGTGCTTTGTCCATGTTATTTCGCCTGACTTTTGGACATACGCAGACTGGTGGATTAGTATTCCACGAACTTGGTGTTCTAGTTCAAGGCCTAGAGAGAATCGAGTTTTCCCAAGATCTTTCATCTCAAATTCGGATTTCAAGTAGCTCGCGGTTTCTCTTATTTCATCAAGAGTACCTATTATGTTCATATCATCGACATATACAGCTACAATTGCAAATCCGGAACTTGTTTTCTTCATGAATACGCAGGGGCATACTTCATTGTTCTTATATCCCTTCCCAATCAAGTAGTACCACACTGGATTGTTTCAATCCGTAAAGTAAGCTTTTCAACTTAATTGCAAACGCACTCCGTGGTTTAGAGTCACTTGACTTGGGTAATGTAAGGCCATCAGGCACTTTTCATATATATCTCTGAATCTAGATCCCCATAGAGATATGTAGTAACCACATCCATAAGCTGCATTTCCAATCCTTCGGAAATTACTAAGCTAACTAATTAGCGGAACGTTATAACGTCCATTACGGGAGAGTATGTCTCTTCGTAGTTAATTCCATGGCGTTGTGAGAAACCTTGCGCCACAAGGTGAGCCTTGTACCTTAGGACTTCATTCTTCTCATTACGCTTTCTGACAAAGACTCATTTATGTCCTACAGGCTTTACACTTGGTGGGGTTAGTACTACCTGACCAAATACTTGTCTCTTTGTCAGAGAATCTAATTCTGCTTGGATTGATTCATTCCATTTAGGCCAATCTGCTCTTTGTTGACATTTTTCAACAGAGCGTGGTTCGATATTATCGTGCTCCATGATTCCTTGAGCAACAGTATATATATCATCAATGTGTATGGAAGATCTTTCTATCAACTCATACGCACTCTCATAATACTTTTGAGATTTCTTTGTTCTCTGGAATCATTTCAAACATCGGAGCGTCCTCCAGTATTGATTCATGGACATAACTATAATCATAGACAATCTCATAAGAGGCATTCTATACATTGATGATTGGTTTGTGCCTTACTCACCCTCTTCTTCCTTGGGTGAGTGTCAATCGAACCAAGTGACCTCCCCCTCTTCCTTGAGGAGCCACGGCCTCAACCACACCTCCACTAAGTGCTGTTGCAGTGCCTCTATCTGCGGCACCGTGCCCCTTGTTGGGGACTTCTAACCTTGCAGGCACATTTGCAGCTGGTATATGTGATCTCGTCACTTTTACGATATCAGTAAACGCATCAGGCATCGAATCTGCTACGTTCTGAAGATCGATTATTCTTTTCACTTTCACTTTCACTTTGTGAAGTGCATGGATCAAAATGAGACAGAGTGGGGACAAACCACGACAATTCCTGTCGTTCCCTTGGAAAATCCTTTTTCCTATCTCCCCCTAACGACCGGAAGACTGTCTCATCAAAGTGACAGTCCGCAAATTTAGAGGTAAATAGATCGCCTGTCAAGGTTTCCAAGTAGCGGATAATTGTTGGGGATTCGTATCCAACATAAATACTTTAATCGTTTCTGAGGACCCATTTTGGTGCACTGTGGGGGCGCAATAGGCACATATACTACTCAACCAAATATGCGTAAGTGTGAAGTGTCAAGCTCATATCCAGTTACCAACTGGTACGCATATAATGGTCGGCTAGTTGTGGGTCTAAAACGAATAAGTAAAGCTGCGTGCAATATTGCATAACCCCATGCAGATATAGGCAGGTTGGTGCGCATAACCAATGCCCTAGCCACCATCTGTAGCCTTTTGATGGTGGCTTCTGCGAGACCATTTTGTGTATACATATGGGGTACAGGATGCTCTACATCGATCCAAATAGATATGCAATAATCATCAAATGTTTTTGATGTAAACTCTCCAGCATTATCAAGCCTTATAGACTTGATAGGGTGGTGAGCCCTTAAACGTATAATCTGTGCTAGGAGTATTGCAGCATTTCTTGTGGACAATAAAACGACATGTGACCATATTGTCGAAGCATCCACCAGAACCATAAAGTACTTGAATGGTCTGCATTCTGGATGGATAAGTCCACAGACATTTCTTTGTATCCTTTGTAAGAATGGAATGTTTTGTTTTGTATCTTTAGCATAGGAAGGTCTCGATCCTGTTTTTGCTAAAGAGCAGGCTTTGCAAAATGAGTGATATGCCTTTGAAATAGTCAATGAGGCATAATGGGAGGGAGGTAGTGCTTCTGGTACTTTAGAAAGCAATGACTGCATTTGAGCAATCCTAGAACCGACACCTTGCAGTGTGGCGGATTTTTCTCCCAATTTTCACTCGAAAGAAGGGATGTCCGTGTGAGTTCTTGAAAAAATATGGATCATCATGTCACGACCTCGGTGCCATAGGCAGTCATGCAAAAGCTTGTATGAGTCAGTGTCCCACATTACATTGTTGGTGACAGTATATGATTCAATGATCCGAATTGTAGTGAGGTACAGTCCACTAAATTGACTCATAAGTTTCTCTAAGGGGGTTATTGTATATGGAATTAGTGGAACTTTTAAAGAAATCTATGGAATTTAAAAGTCTGGGTGTATTCAATATAGACTTTTAACAGTCCATGAAAGTCTTGAGGTATTCAATTAGGATTTTTAAAGACTTCATAAATTCCACCAAAATCTAGGGGTATTCAATTAGGACTTTTAAAAATGAATAAAAGTACAGAGGTATTCAAAATATCATTCATACTTATAGAATTAGAAAATCATTGATAATCATGGACTTTGTAGTGTTAACTATACATACCAAACTCCAATAATTTTCCAGCCTCCAGTCCAAAGATTTCAAAAAGTCTATCAAAGTTTCCTCTTCAAAAAAAAAAAAAAAAGGTCTATCAAAGTTTTTCTCTCTACGCACGAAGAAGTTTGTCCTTCATCATCTCTCTTTCTTAATTTTTTTGTCTTTTCTCTAATTTTTTATGATATCAACCTTTTTTGATACCCAACATGTTCGTTGTAATTGTTGAATGTGATTTTTGTTTTGTTTTTTTTTTTCAATTGTGGTACTTTGAACCCTAATAGCAATAAAAATGATTTATGAAACCCTAAAACTCAAATATTGTGGTCTAACCCTAAGACCTTGAACCATACTAAATTTTATTTTATTAATTAATTATTCTCATTAATTTGAATTTATATTATGGTTCAAAAAAAGGTTGAACAATTGAATTTCAATTGATTGACTATAGATCAAGACATTGACCGATATTTCTACAATATATGTTAATCAGCGAAAACAAAAATTGATGAGAATAATTAACCATAAACATCAAGTGATCTATATTGTATATTTATGTTGTTGGGAGATTAAGAATGAGAACAAACTCGCTAGACAGACTAACAATCATTTATTTGAGTTAATTTCTATTAGAAGATACTGGAGCATTGAAGAGACAACAAGTAATTATTTTGTTTTGTGTTTGGGCTGCATTTGCTTTAATTTTTTATATATTTTTTTTTTATATTTTGTACATCCTAGGAAATCTGTAGAAGTCATTCATAATAAAGTATATAGATTTTCATGAATCAATAAAAGTCTGTTGCTAAAATCAATGGTTTTAAGAAATCCATAACAGTCTATCAACTTTTTAAGGAGTCTGTGGACTTTTCAAAAAGTCTGTCATTTAAAAAAAGTCTGCACAAATCCAAATACAATACACCCTCCTAGATGTGTTTCCTTCCACAGTCATTAGATGTAATATCAAGGTATTCAGTTCCATTCTCACGGTGTGTTTTTACATGATAACCGTTGGCACAAATTGCTTTGAAACATTAACAAGGTTCGATTAGCTCTTGGTGCATACAGAGCATTTTTGACTTTTAATATATCTCAGATTCTTTAGAATAATTTTATTTTAGTAGAATGATAATCTTTTCATTCTAATAATAATTTTTTTCTCTAGATGTATTGCTTTACATCTTTATACTGCAATTTCGAACCATGTAAATATGTGTATAGAAAATAAATTTGAATAAATTCAGTGCTTCAGAATAAAATTTGAAATTTATTAATAAGCCAATGATAAGCAAATCAAGGTCTTTGTTCAGAAATCTAATTCATCAAACCATTCTTTAAGACCAAATAATAGTCTAATTAAAAATGAGGCATTATGCCTTCACAACTATCTTTGGAAAATAAAATGAATAAAGCAGATCAGTCAAGATTGAGAGCATCCATTGACTTAGCAAGTTCCTCTTTGCCATTGAAGTCTGCAATTGTAAGGTTGACGTTTAGGTCATGACCTTCTTTTTCCATGTAGTGAGCCTCTTGTTCTTTAGACTCTCTATACCTCTTGTAATTGGCTGCCACTCTGTTGTTTGCTTGGCAGTTCTTGTACCAATGCCCAATGAATCCACACCTATAGCATGGTTCATTGTCAACTCTTTCCTTTTGCATCTTGTTTCCATGATCCCCATGTCTCTTTCCACGTGGTGCATGATTGCCACGTGGGTAGGGATCAGCACGTCTAAACCCCCTTGCATTGGAGTTATTTCCACCTTTCATTTTTCCATAATTAGCCTCGGGAATTTTCTTTGTCCCAGTGGGCCTGGCATTGTTATTCAAGAGAATCTTATTTTGTCTCTCAGCCACTTGCAGTAGGCTTATCAACTTATTGAAGGTTATGATTCTTATGTTGTCATAATCCAACTGATACTGGTTTGCTAGTATAAAAGTTGAATTAGGAAATGTGGTAAGAGTCTTGTAGATCATATCATCTTCTGTGATTTCCCTTCCACAAAAATTGAGAAGTGCTTTTAAGCACAACATGTCCTTGTTGAAGTCATTGACCTTTTTATAGTCAAGCAAGCGGATTCCATTCCACTGAATAACTAGTTCTGGGAGTAAAGTGTCATGAATGTTCCCAAAACGTCCTTTAAGGGCATCCCACAATTCTTTGGGTGTCTTCAACTGAAGGTACTCCCAGCGTAGGCTAGGATCAATATGTCGCCTCAGAAACATTAAGGCATCTGCTTTCACCTTATTAGATAGTTCATCATCTTTGGGGTCAGTAATGGTGGCAGTGTAGTCTTTTGCCACAAAGGCAGTTTCTATATCGGAAACCCAACGATGGTACTCAAGTCCTTCTGAGTCCAAAATGTCAAACTCAGGTTGAGTTGGATCAGTCATCTACATAAAACAAGAGGGAAGATATAAATTACGCAGTCATAAAGACATCCACGTGAATTATTTTCCAAAAATATGAATTATATTTCAAGACCAAGATTCGTAATGGTCACATTTTTTTCGATGCATTTGAAAATACTTTATCACTGTAAGTGTGTATTATAATGCGCATGAACTTTCATTATCATGGCAAAACGCAATTCTTTTTGTATAGCATTCTAAACAAGTAATAATCATAGCACGTAATAAATAATAAAAACATAGCATATATTAAAATAAACTACATGGCATGCTCAAAATCACAAATATATACCAAATATATATGTTACACATAATAATAGTAATAATATATCATGCGTAAAATAAAATATAAACAATAGCATAATATAACGCATGCGTAGACATACTTTATGTAAGCGTAAATAAAATAAGGACATGCTCAAAATTTCATAATAAAAACATCATCAATAAAATATAAAGCATGCTTAAACATAATTATATAGATAACAAGGCATGCTTAAAATGATCAAAATTATCTTAACTAAACATGCTTAATAACAAAATAAAAGCATAAACAATGAAGTATAAAACATGCTTAAAAATGGAAAACATAAATAGATTTCACATGCTTGATTAAAATCATAAAGACAAAATAAAGAACTTGATTTGGAGAAAATAAAACGATCCTAGCGCACGCGCGTGTTGATGCAGGAGTGCGTAGCGATGTTTTTAAGCTTGAGAAAAAAAACTTGGCTGCTTCCTCTCTCTTTTCAGCAGTGGGTCTTGTTTTTGTTTTTTTTTTTTTTTGGGCCGCTGGGCCTGTTTTTATTTTTTTTTTCTTTTGGGCCGGGTCACCCTTTTTTCTGGTTCGGGTCCTCCTTTTCTCTTTTCTTTTTTTTCTTTTCTCTTTTTTTCTTGACAAAGATGGGCCGGAGGGCCTTTTTTTTTTCTTTTCCTAGGCCGCCCTTTTCTTTGGGCCGGGTTTTTTTTTCCTCTTTTTTTTTTTTTTTTTTTTCGCCTCTTTCTTTCTTCCTCCTGGTTCTGTATTCTCCTTCTGGGCAGAGATGGTGCTGTCGATTTGACCTCCTGGTGTGCAGCAGTTGCAGGGCAGCAGCGCCGGGGCTGGGATGTGACGGGCGGGTTGGACAGGCGCGGAGATCTGCAGGCGGATGAGATCTGCAGGTGCGGGGCTGGGTTGCAGCAGGGTGCGGGGCTGCTGTCAGGCGGGTCGGGCACGCTGGAGGCGGGGCTGAGGTCGGCTGGTTGGTGAGGAGGGTTGATGCGGGGTTGCTGGGATCTGCAAGGTTGAGCGAGCGCGCGGGCTGTTGCAGGAGGGGCTGGGCTGCTGGGCTGTTGCAGACGAAGGACGAGGCCGGTCTGGCCGACTGTGAGCTTCACGGCGGGGAGGAGAAATGGGGATTTGGAGGATGGGGGCCGATGGTGTTGACGCTGGGGCTGCTGGGTTGTGCAGGTAGTGGCGGTGCAGAGAGCAATTTCTCTTGGTTGGGAGGTCGATCTGCTTCTGCAGAGTTTTTTTTTTTTTTTGAAAGCGGCAGAAAAGAAGAAAAACTTTTTCTTCTTTAGGGTTTTGGGTTTTGGGTTTTTTTTCGACGGAAATAAACTAGAAAACTAGACTTTTTTTTCTTGGCTATTGGCTCTGAGCGTGCTGATAACGTGTTAAAGTAAAAATGGATTGGAATTGGTCTACTCATTTCATTCATAACCCTTTTATATAGGGATAGGATTACAACGGAAATATCAATTACATTGATGATACTAAATGCTGATTGAGCTGTAATTTGTAATTGCTTGATTCCCTCTTCGTCTGTTTTTTTGACGAAGGCACATAATGTGCTTTTCCTTTAACACTAAATAATTTTTTTTTTCTATTAAAGTAGTGATTGTTTTCAACGAGATTTTATATTTTAAAATTGTTTCATAAAAATCTCTTTATTTATACTATTATTAAGAGAAGAGACTTTGTTAGCCAAAATTAAAAGTTTTGACAGATTTAACTCTGAAAGATTAAAAAACTTTGAGAATAAATTAAATTATAAGGATAAATATGACAATTCTAAAATAGACCGACTGACAGAGAGTTTTAAGATATTCAGAAGAGTCTTGAATGCTCTCTGTAACAAAAAGTCAAAAAAATTGACAAGGGATTAACGAGTAGATGAACAAGGACGAGAGTGGGTCTCTGTGGCTGTGGTATTTACAGCGACAATGATAGCCCCGTGTGCGCGCTCACCCAACTTCTTACACACACCTATGTACAATGTTAGGGGGAAGAAGCTGTGAAGTGAAATAATGGGAAACAACTTCATTCAATGCCTGTGGCCCATCCATATGCTTCTTCTTCTTGGGTAGGTAAAAACTAGGGTACTCATTTGATATTACATACATCGAAATAGCATGAATCTTCCTTCGATGCTACTCCAAAAGATTAGATAAAAGCACAACAAGGTGCATAACTCTCTAACAAAAAGAGACTTATTGAAAATAGACTAGCTATTAACCTAGGGCTCCCAAAACAAGAGGAGTTAAAGCAAGAAGAAAAAATCCAACTGAATATAAGTCCAAAGACCAAAGAACGGCTGAAACCCTATGCCCAACACACTTGGTCCAGCCCAACCCCTTCTCCTCCCTTGTGCCAAGCAGCCACACCCTGGCAAGAAACATAAACAAACCCAAAAATAAAATAGAAAATTACACATAAGTAATATTTTGAAACTTTAATTATTGATAAGGCCACTTAATTTTTCTTGTACACATAAGGCCACCTGCATCCACAAATTAATTCATTTCTGACAATTTCACCCTCCCACTTAAGAAACCCAATTAATTCCATCAGCCTTACACAGTTACACCAGTACCTCTCTCTCTCTCTCTCTCTCCTTGACCACAAGTTTTTCACGTCTTTAGTCTCCGCCTCTGATTCCAGCGACAACGGGCACGACGCTCTCTCTCTCCCCCATCCGATTCAGGCGACCATCGGCACGACACTCTCTCTCTCCCCCATCCGATTCCGGCGACCAACGGCACGACACTCTCTCTCCCCTCATCCGATTCTGGTGACCACCTCCTCCGATCTGGTGAGATTCTAATCGATCCAAGCTTGCAAAACCTCAAAATTGCGCCGCCATGCCTAAAGACGACGAAGCTCCTATCGGAGCTACCTCACTGGAGTCCAACTCAGATCTCTCCAATTCTATACTCATCTCAGAAACCGAATGCTCACAGTGAGGCCTCTGGTTTCTCTGTGAACTCGACCTCGTGCTCATACTTCGGCAGCGAGATTTCATGCGAGTCAGGCAGATTCTCAGTTGGATCAGAGCTACCTCGCTGGAGTCCAACTCATATCTCTCCGAGAGAGGGGGTTCTTTCACCTCTTGCCCAGAATTGGGTTTATAAAGGCGGCGGCGGAGGAGGCTCTGTTTATGGACGTGGAGGAGGTCAGGAAGGTGTGTTGTGTTGTGGTGATGAATGGGAAGCGTGGGTGTAGTGTGTTGGAGAGATGGGAATGTAGAAGTTGGGCCATTTCCGACCAGCCAGGTTGATCCAACCGGAGCCGGTGATATGCTATAAGTAGCACGCAGTTTAACCCTGCAAAATGTAGTTGTCAGTATAGAATAAGTAGAGATTGTTCTAGCCGGGGATTGATGGTATACCTGTAATTGCATAAACAAATAAAGAATCAAAAAAGTATAAAGTATTATTTACAAAAATAAAACAAAGAAAAGAAATATATACAAGTAAACACAAATAAGGGGGTTCTAAGATTAGAATCAAAAGTTAAAATTAATACAATAAAGAAAACGTAAAAACATATATACAAGGGTGGAATGCAAGGAACAAAGATCAAAACCACAATCATACGCATGAAATCCAATTACAATTCCTATAGTTGATTTTCTATGTCATGAGAGAGAAGTTGACCATGTGAAACGTTAATAAGCAAACGATTTCCCATTTTTATTTTCCTTCAATATTTAATCTAAGTGAAAGCACCTAAATTAAACCTATTGAACATGCAATCATAGTCTAGAAAGCTAGCTACTCAAGAACACATTCAATGGATGAAGAACAAAGAAATGATGTCAACCAAAGTGCACAACCTAGTATGAAAAAGTTCATCTATTTGCAATCCTCCTTAATTGATTTTGACTTTTGTCCAAAGCCTTTACTACTTACGAAATAGGTTCACAAAACTATTAGGTGAATTGTTTACCTAAATCTAGCACTAATTACATGCATATATCCTAAGTTGGCCACCAAAAAACATATACATATAAAAGTTTTCCATAATCCAAAATCAATCAAGCAATCTCACATAAGCAACATATAAATCAACATATAAAAATCATAATTTTATTTCAAAACATATAAATGAGCTTTAAACTGTGCCCTTAACGTCATGTTAACTAGAATTTATAACTCTACGAATCAAACAAAGGAAACAAAAGAAAGTATGAAATACACCGTGAAAGATGTATGACAAGGCCTTGAGACGAAGAACTTGAAGATCCTTGAAAGTAAGCATTCTTCTAGGGACGACACAAGGGTGGATGGCCGCTAGGATCTTGATGTATTGCATGACTTCTTCTCCTCCTTGGTTGAGACGCAGAGCTTCTGAAGACTAGAGAATGGAGAGAATTTTTATGATGTTTAGAATTGTTCAGAGGGAGAGAGGTGTGTTGTGGTGTGTGTAAAACATCCAAGGAGAAGGGGTATATATAGGAGGACGGCAAGGCTTCATGAATCTTCTTTTAATTTCCCCAAGAATTATCTAGTCATGCAACACAGCTTCAACCAATCAAATAATGCCATGTCAGCCCTACTATGTCATCCAACCAATCAAAAAGCACCAAAATAAGTCCTTGATTTAAGGGAGATTATTTTTGCATTAATTACATGATTATTTTCTGATTTATCTCCTCAATTTCAGCCAAGAATGAATGTGGACATCAAGGAATGTATCTGGACCTGTTTTCAACTTTTCTGCTTGTTGCAATCCCTTGAAATTCTCATTCTTTATCTATCGAAGTCTCCCTTTGGCCATAATCATGTCTAGATGCATTTATGATTTAATTGAGATGTCATTATCCATATATATTCTTGAAATTCTGCCAAAATCAATTTGTGTCTAATACGGACCCAAAATCTGATTTTTAACCATCTTTTCTTGCCAAAAATGACTCTAAATCCATATCACCTTTGTACGTTTTGAGCTTGTTCTTGGGCTCTCCTAGTCCACCCAGGTGTCCTATTGTCATCAGGACTCCTCATTTTTTGCCATTTCTCTTCATTTTTCCGACCATGCTTTCTGGTTGACTTAGGAGTCTTGCTTTGACAAAGTTTTCTATTTTGAACAAGATTTCCTGGTTGGACCAGGAAAACTTCATTTCTTCATTTCAGCTCATTTCTGCAACTCTCGTGTCTTTCCTCTATCATTTCCAACGTTCCCTAGCTTCTCTTTCTCCTTTAAGCTCATTTCAGCTCCATTTGCTCCATGAGACCTAAAAATAGAAATTTTTTATTAAAATTACTAAAAATAGAAACTTTCCTAAAGAAGAAGGATTTATTTAAGGAAATAACTAAGTAAATATGAGGAAATAACAATTAAAACGTCACATTTAAATGCTCATACCAGCCGGAGATAGTTTTCTCGGTGGGTTTGTAGTTGGGCTTGTAAATGGGTTGGCTGTGCCTGATGCTGCATTGCTTGGGAACTTGTTTGGGTCATTGACTGTGGGGCAAATTGGACTGCCCAACTTGTTCTGTTCCTAATTTTTGTAGTTTTAGTTTGAGCAGAGTGTTAGTTATATAGCTGTAGCTTTGTTTAACAACACAAAAGTGATGAGGGCATGTGAATTAGTACTAATTGCATTTTGACATGTTAGAATTGATTAACCTTTGCACTTAATAGATAGATGTGATTAATGAAATTGGGTCTTAATTTTACGCCTCATTGTGCAATTTTGATGTTATGGTACATATCTATGTTTCTGATGGTGTTTTATTCTGGTTTGTGCTTTTGTTTTTGTGGTTGAATTCTGGCAATATTTGTCTTGCACTTGCATCATTTCAAAAACAGAGCAAGTGAAGCGGTTTTCAATGTTGGTGAGAGTAGCTTTCGGAGTTGGTGAGAGTAGCTTTCGGTTTTGGTGAAAGTAGCGTTTTGTTGTTGGTCAGAAGAGTTTTTGATGTTGATGAGAGTATCTTTGATTGTTGGTGAGAGTAACTTTTGGTGGTGATGATTGTAGCTTTTTGCGGTGGTGATAGTAGGTTTTTTATGTTAGTGAGAATATCTTTTGTTGGTGGTGAAAATAGTTTTTTTGTGATGGTAATAGTAGTTTTTTGCATTTGTGAGAGTAACTTTTGTTGATGGTGAGAGTAGCTTTTGATACTGGAATAGCTCTTTAGTGTTAGTGAGAGTAGCTCGCTTGTGTTGGTGAGAGTAACTTTTGTTGTTGGTGAGAGTAGCTTTTGGTGTTGGTGAGAGCAGCTTTTGCCGTTGGTGAGAGTAGTTTTCTGTTTCTTGTGAGAGTGGTGTTTGTTGCTGGTGAGAGTAGCTTTTAGTGTTGGTGACAGTAGCTTTTGTTAGTGGGGATAATAGCTCTTGGTTTTTGGGGACCATAGGTTTTTTGGGTAAAGAGTAGCTTTTGTTGCCAGTGATAGTAGTTTTTGTCACCTCGCCGGAGGTTGCCGGAAATCTCACAAGAGTAGCTTTTGTTGTTAGTAACTGTAGCTTTTATTGGTAACAGTAGCTTTTGTTGCTGGTGACAGTAGCTTTTGTGACATCGTCGGAGGTTGCCGAAAATCTCACCAAATGAGCTTTTGTTGCTAGTGACAATAGCTTTTGATGTTAGTGACAGTAGCTTTTGTGGTCACCGGAGTTTGCCGGAAGTTGGCCGGAGTTCACAGAAAATTCGCCGGAGACCCACAGGATATTGGCCTGAGATCGGTTGGAGACCTGCCGGAGTTGGACGGAGGTAACAGTAGACCCGCCGGAAACCTCACCGGTGAGGAGAGAGATAATGATTGTTGACTTTTTACTCTAGTGGCATTTATGTAAATATGTTAGTTTTTATATCCAAAATTTAACACCTTTTTTAATCTAGTGGCTTTATGAGGAAAAAAAAAATAGTTGGTGGCCTTATGGCTAAAAAAACATTTAAATATGTACTTATATGTAATTAACTCAAAATAAAAAGAACATAAAGAGAAAAACTTCATAATTTGAACAACACAACATACTAAAAAAGTTAGTCTAACTAACCTTAAATAGGTTGAACAAAAAAGCTGTCGCTAGGGAGAATCGAAACCTAGACCCCTCCCATAGAAAAAGTAGGCCACACCACTATACAATACTGACAATTTGTGAAGGTAGTGTAACTTAACTTTATTTATACCTTCAAAAAGTTACTGGGTCCCGTGATCCATTGTGCCCCTTAGTGGGTCCACCTCTAATTGCAGAGACCAAACTGTTCGTGATACAACTTGATACTATTGTGATACAGCTTGATACATCTTGTGATACAACTTGATACATCTTATGATATAGCTATCGTACAGATTGATACACCTTTGATAAAGCTTGCTATGGAATGTCTGGGCCCTAGAGGGCCCCGATGGTGATCTGAGACAATATTGAGTGAAAATGAGTTTTATTGATACAGTTTGATACACCTTGACGTGGTGGACCCGAGCCCCAAGGGTGACACGGGACAAAATTGAGTGAAAATGTGTTTTGTTGATACAGTTTAATATACCTTTGGTACAGCTTGACGTGGTAGGCCCATGCCCGAGAGTGATTTGAGACAAAATTAAGTTAAAAATGTGTTTAGTTGATACAGTTTGATACCCCTTTGATACAGCTTGACGTGGCAGGGCCATGTCTCAAGGGTGATTTGGGACAAATTAAGTGAAAATGTGTTTTGTTGATACAGTTTGATACAACTTGATACTGTTTGATACAGTTTGACGTGGCGAGCCCAAGCCTTGAGGGTGATTGGGGACAAAATTGAGTGAAAAATATGTTTTGTTGATACAGTTTGATATACCTTTTATATAGTTTGATACAGCTTGACTTGACGATCCCGGGCGTCAAGGGTGATTTAGGACAAAATTGAGTGAAAATGTGTTTTGTTGATACAACTTGATACAGCTTGACGTGGCGGGCTTGGGCCCCGAGGCTGATTTGAGACAAAATTGGGTGAAATTATATGTTTTGTTGATATAGTTTGATATACCTTTGATACAGCTTGACGTGAAGGGCCCGAACCCCAAGAGTGATTTGAGACAAAGTTGAGTGAAAAATGTGTTTTGTTAATTCTGTTTGATACACCTTTGATACAACTTGATTTGGCGGGCTCGGGTCCCTAGGGTGATTCGGGACAAAATTGAGTGAAAATTGTTGATACACCTTCGATACAACTTGACATGGTGGTCCCGGGCCCCGTGGTGATTTGGCCATTTGGGACAAAATTGAGTGAAAATGTGTTTTGTTGATATAATTTGATACACCTTTGATACAAACTTGACTTGGCAAGCTCGGGCTCCAAGGGTGATTTGAGACAAAATTGAGTAAAATGTGTTTTGTTGTTATAGTTTGATACAGATTTGGAAAGTTTTTTTTTTTAAGGTAATTAAGAGGAACAATTTTGTTTAATAGGAGTTTTAAAGGAACTACCCTTGAAATTTATTAGTCCTAATGTCATGGACAATTATTAGACTTAAATTAGTAATACTTTAGTGATTCCAATTGTTACTTATCATGAGAGGTATTTGGGGCTGCCCACTTTGACTGGGAGGGGTAAAATAGAGTGTTGTTCGAGTTAATAAGAGATCAGGTTTGGAGGAAGATCGATGGTTGGAAAAAAAAATTGTTGTCTCAAGGGGGTAAAGAGATTATACTCAAAGCAATGGTGTAGGCAATTCCAACATATCCAATGAGTGGTATCAAAATTCCTTTGACTTTTTGGAAAAATTCTTCTATGCACCTGTGGTGCAAGTGATATTTATAGACAATTTTTTTTTTTAATAATCAAGAAATGTACTTGATGTTATCTAGCTCTCAATTCTTATTGGTGTAAGTGCATGTCAGTGCACTAGATACTCTCTCGACTCTTTGTCATGAATTATCTTATATGAATGCCAAGTTCTGGTTTGGGGGTGCAAAACTTCAAGTCAAGGTCTTCATAGGCTGAGTTGGCAAAAATTGTGTAGTCACAAGTTGTATAGGTGGTCTAGGATTTATAGATTATAGTTTTTTTGGCCATTTTAAGGGATCACTTATTAGACCAACTTTTCGCTCGTCAGTTTTTAGGTCTCTATGAGCAGATCAGTTATGTAAAGTGTAAGCCAAATTGATAATCGTTAAGATATCAAATTAGATCAAATAAATGAATGAACTAAATCTGTCCAACCTGAACCGTTCAAGTTCATAATGGTAAATCACGATTATGAACACCTTAACGATCATCAACTTAGTTGAAAATTTACATAAGTGATTTATTCATGGAGACCTAAAAATGGAATGGTCGAGGTGCCTATTGATATGTAATCGAAAAATGGGTCCCACAAGAATTCCCTTAGTGGAAGGGCCTTACACACACACACATATAAGTACTAATTTGTGGACTCTAATTCCTAGTTCTTTCAATTCTTGGTCATTTTTTTGTTGAGTTACCCAATCGATGTGTTACGTCCTGTACCTTAATTTACCTGTTTACTGGTCATTTGGACGGTAAACGATTAAAATCCTTTGTTTTACCTTCATTCCGATTTTAGGGGACCGAAAAGTTGACTTTTTATTCGGTCTAATTTTTTAGGAAACTCCCTTATGAAAAGTCGTAGAGCGTGTCGATACGAGTTCGTGGATATGTGGTACGTGAAAATTGGAGTTCATATGAGAAAGATATGGTCTACCGAAATTTAAGTTTTTCGTCGGAGTTTGGGTGAAAATTGACTTTTCCGTCAATGCTATAAATAAGAGATGCCCTAGCAGTATAGGGGGAGCTCCCCTTATTTTCTCGGCCAGATACCTGAGAGTAGGGCTGGGCATGGGCCGGGTCTGACTAAAATTTCACTGGGCTCGGGCCCGACCCGTTTTTTATGGTTATGGCCCAAAGCCCGTTTTGACACCAACAGGGACTGGCCTGGGACTGACCAGTTTCATTTCGGGCCAGGCTTTCGGGCCCAAATACATGTAATCTACCTTTGTTATATGCCTTAAATACATATCCATATCTACTTTGCTAAGATATCCAGATTTCATTCATTTCAACCTTGTGGAAGATTTGAATCAAAACACAATATCAATATCCAAATACAAACTGAAAATTCAAATATCCAGAATATACAATATCCAAATTCAAATACAAATCAATAATAATTCAAGCGAGGAAGGCTAAGCAATGCTCTGGGAGGACGAGCAGATGTCGGAGCTGTTGGCCCAATTGGCGATGCCGAGTCTGGTTCAACTGGAGCTGTCGGCAATGGAACAATAGCCTTCCCTTCAGTAGCCATGCTGCAAGCTTGCAATCACATAGTACAAGCTACATTAAAATCTATTTCCAGAAACCACAACTCGCAAGCATATTTGCAGTCGCTAAAAATCAAAAATTTATAGCATAGGATTCAACAATTCCATCACATTTAAGCCTCATTTTGTCAGCAAACACAAACTGACAATCACAATCACTCTATCAGACACAAACGCAATCACTCTATCAGAATATCACAACAACTGAACAAAGAGTTACAAAAACCCAGAGAAAGAAACTCATAGATCGTTGTGTTTAGCAGTGGTTTGCGTCCCCGTGAAGGTGAAGTGAAAAGAGAGAGAGAGAGAGAGAGAGAGAGCAGTCATGGGCCTCTAGGGATCTCAGCGTGTAGGCGTCTCAATGTCACAGCTATGGCGGAGGAGAGGGAGAAAGAAGGAGGCTGATATGGTTCAGATTGAGATTTCAAGCATCTCGGCGTCCTCGCGTCTCAGCGTCTCGGTATCTCCGCATCATGGCGTCTCAGAGTCACTGTGTTACGGCGTCTCCGCATACGGCTATGGCAGGAGAAGAGAAGGAGGCGACCGATGGATGTGTGAAGGAGGAGGCTCTGTTTGGTCATTCAAATCGGGTTAGTTGTTTAGAAATGAAGGCTGAAGAATAGAAGATTAGGTTTAGACAGTATTTGAGTAAAGAGTAGAATCTTGTGTGTCCCGTCCTATGATAAGGATTTTGAGCCTTATTTTAGGACCAATAATACATGAACATCTGTCCCTTTTAATCTATTAGGGGCATGACTGGCTTTTCCAATTTTGAAAGGCATGGCCCGGTCCGAACAGTTTGTTTGAAAATCAGGGCCCGGACCGTTTAGATGAAAAAAAAAAGGGCTCGGCCCGTACAAGTCGGGCTTTGACAGGCCGGTCCGGGTTTGAGGGTTTTCGGGCTTAAATGCCCAGCCCCACCTGAGAGAGAGAGAGAGAGATTAAACCGAGCGGGTTCTTCGCCGTCCGGCCATCTCAGATAGCTGGACTACTCAGAAAATGACCGGCTCTTCACGGTGACCCATCTTCCGGCCACCATAAGCTCCAATTAGCACTAGGGGATGAGTTTCGAAGCCAAAACCGCAACCCGTTTTTATATCCTTGACCCGCTTAGATCTCCAAAATAAGCCATTTCAGCCGGCGCCACCACCCAAGATTTGAAGCCCTCTCCTCCATGGTTGGAACCCATATAACCACGAGCGACAATTCACGTGGAGGCGGACGAATCAATGTTTGAAATTCCTGAAGCTTTGCAGGTATTTTTTCGGCTTATACACTGAGAATTTGATTGTGTGCTAGTTGACAATAGTGTTGGGTTAGTTGTTGTGAATGATTTGGCATAGGCTTCATGGCCCAATTAGGGGTTTGGACTGGTGGCGGCGCGTGTCGCCATTTCTAGCCTCGTGTTTTAATTGATTAGATAGAGTTTGACATTACAAGCATGTTGATATAACATTTGTTGAATTTGGTGATTGTTTGATGGACAACCGGATTTTTGTAGTTTCGTGAACTTCGAGTTTTGATTCATGACGATTCGATCGTTGGATCGTATTGAGTTTTTCTTAGGGTAATTGTATTATTGAGTTGACGACACTATTGAAGTTTGGGCTATTTCCAATGAGAACTCGTATTTTCGAAAATAGTGATGAATTATTAAATTAGGGTTTCAGGGTTCCTTTTGAGTGTCGACTATTGTTTACGTTCTTTTCTTAATACTTCATATTTGTGTTTCATTTGTAAATCGTGAGTTCCGATGATTGACTTAGATATGAGTTAATGTGTGATATAGGGTAATTGCTTGGCTTATTATAGAATCATGGGTCTGATGAATATTGATTGAGATATAATATGTTTGTCGGTTGGGTAGTGCTTGGATGAGATGTTTTATGTGATTGGAGACACTAGGAGAGAGGGGATGGACTAATGGTTTCGATTTGTGGCACTAGAAGAGAGGGGATGTACTGGTGATCACTGTTGATGTTGTGGCGCCAAAAGAGAGGGGATGAATTGGTGGCCGATAGTGATATTGTTGTGACACCAGAAGAGAGGGGATGTACTAGTGGTCACGATTGTTATTGTGGCACCAGGAAAGAGGAGATGAACTGGTGGCCTTGATGCTTATTGATTTGAGGCACGTATGTTGCAAGTGTTTGTTCGAGTATGATTTATGATTTGAGAAATGTATTTTGAATTTTGATTGTGACCTGAGAGGCTGTGACCCCTATTGTATTTGAGTGGGTGGGTGGTTGTGGTTATGAAGAGTGTTAGAATTTTATGGTATTTCAAAATACTTGCTGTTAGTATTCCAATCCAATTGAATTCAGTTTTTACATATCCATGCCGGAATTAAAATGATTATAGATTGCCATAGATTTTCAGTTACATGAGTTAATGGCAATAGTGGTTTGTTATATGATCATTTGAATTCAAGCATGTAATTATTTCAATTGGACCGTTCAAATGGAATTCAAATCTCAACTGGTCTATTATTCTTAATTGCATGATTTGGTCCTATATTGTGTCTGCATGCGTTGGGGTGTTTGAATAGTGTCAGTTACAAAGCTTAATTGTTCCATGATTAATTTCCTTTCATGCACTACTATTTATATCCTCCATGACAAGATCATCTATACGGGCAAAACCCAACATAGCTGTCTCTATTTCATGTCTCTGTGAGTCTCTTTTCTCCTTTCTCTATTCTACCAAAGGAAAGTCTCAAAGCTGTTCTACCAATCCAAGTATTGTGAGTGTACACATACGAGGATTAAGGTTGTTGTATCCTGGAGGGTAGGGCGCCTTAACCTGATACACCAAGACTTAGTCTTCGAAGGGTGGATCTACTCTAAGGGCAGTGACTACACGCCTCAACCTAATAAGTTCTCATCTCATCTCTGTTTTTTCCAACAATCTTAAGAGAAGACACGATGGATTATGCTATAACCAACACCAAGATCCCCATTGATGTGTTGATTGTCCAAGAAAGATGTTTTTCAACATGAGTAATGCTTCTTCAAAAGAAGTGGTAAGAAAGGGTTGTTGCATGCTTTGGGGTGTTTGAATAGTGTCAGTTACAAAGCTTAATTGTTCCATGATTAATTTCCTCTCATGCACTACTATTTATATCCTCCATGACAAGCTCATCTATACAGGCAAAACCCAACATAGCTGTCTCTATTTCATGTCTCTGTGAGTCTCTTTTCTCTGTTCTCTTCTACCAAAGGAAAGTCTCAAAGCTGTTCTACCAATAAGTATTGTGAGTGTACACATAGGGGTTAAGGTTGTTGTATCCTGGAGGGTAGGGCGCCTTAACCTGATACACCAAGACTTAGTCTTCGAAGGGTGGATCTACTCTTAAGGGCAGTGACTACACGCCTCAACCTAATAAGTTCTCATTCATTCGAAGCATCATCCATCTCTGTTTTTTCCAACAATCTTAAGAGAAGACACGATGGATTATGCTATAACCAACACCAAGATCCCAGATGTGTCCAAGATTGATGTGTTCAACGGTTCCTTCTTCAAAAGGTGGTAAGAAAGGGTTTTCTCCATCCTTGATGTCATGAATTTGGCTGATTACCTCACCAAGGCCAAGCCAAAGGAAGGTAGCGCAAATTATGACAAAAATTTAGCTGAATGGGAGAAAGGTAACAAAATATGTAGGCATACTATTCTTAGTACACTTAATGAGCTTTTTGATATATACTGTGCCTACAAGACCACTGCTGAAATTTGGGAGATTCTCATCAAAAAGTAAGAGATTGAAGATGCTGGAGCTCAAAAATATGCAATTGGGAATTTTCTTAAATTTCAAATGGTGGAGGACAAGGACGTTTCACTTCAAATTCATGAGTTTCACAAGGTCGTCAATGATTTGAAGATTGATGGCATTGAATTACCTGAAGCATTTCTGTCTGGAAGTCTCATTGAAAAGCTGCCTGAATCATGGAAGGACTACAAGAACATCATGAAGCACAAAAAGAAACAAATGAGTCTTGAAGATGTGATTGTGCATATCCGAATTGAAGAGACAAACCGTCTTCAAGACAAAGCTGACCAAGAGAAAGAGATGATATCTAAAGCCAACATTGTTGAAGGTATGCCCTCCAAGCCAACTGGTAAGCGTAAAACTTTTATTGTCAAGCATGATAACAAATCTCAACACAAGCATGAAAATAAGCCTTTCCTTAAGACTGAAAATAAGCTTAAGCCTTTCAATCCCAATATCAAAAAGAAAGGAAGTTGTTATGTTTGTGGAAAACCTGGGCACCATGCTTTCCAATGTCAAGACAGGAAACGCCAGAGTCAGGCCCGTGCTAATCTGGTTGAAGCAGATGACATTATTGAGGCGGTTGTCTCTGAAGTCAATGTGGTAACTAATGCAAAAGACTGGGTTGCGGACTCTGGTGCCACTAGGCACATTTGTGGAAACCGATCTGCTTTCACCTCTTTCACTCCAATATCTGAAGGAGAAGAGCATGTGTTCATGGGTGACTCTAGGCCCTCACCAATTATTGGAAAAGGAAAGGTTCTTCTCAAACTCACATATGGTAAGACTCTCTCACTTAATGATGTGCTCTATGTGCCTGAGATCAGGCATAATCTAGTGTCTGTAGCCTTACTAGGAAATGTGGGGGTGAAAGTTGTTTTTGAGTCTGATAATGTTGGGTTGACCAAGAATGGCATATTTGTGGGGAAAGGTTATCGCAACCAGGGTTTGTTTGTTTTGAATGTTTCTGAGATTATTAATGAGAATGCATCTACTTCTTCTGCTTATTTGGTTGACTCTGTTGATATATGGCATGGTAGACTTGGTCATGTGAGTTTTCCTAATATTAAGAAAATGAAAGAAATTGGTATGCTTACATATTCTACTTGCCAAAATGAAGAAAAGTATGAAGTTTGTGTAGACTCTAAGTCAACTAAAAAGTCTTGTAAATATGTAGAAAGGGAATATGAGCTTCTTGGGTTGATTCATAGTGACCTTTGGGACTTAAAAACAAACAGTGACTAGAGGAGGGAAAAAGTACTACATTACTTTTATAGACGACTACTCTAGATAAACCAAGGTCTACTTACTTAGGAATAAAGATGAAGCTGAAGAGATGTTCCTAAAATAAAGCTGAAGTAGAAAATCAATTGAGCAAAAAGATAAAACGTTTGAGGACCGATAGAGTGGAGAGTATGAGTCAAACCCATTTAGTTCCTTTTGTGAAGAACATGGCATATTCATGAAGTGACACCCCCGTATTCACCTGAATCAAATGGAATAGCAGAAAGAAAAAATAGAACATTAAAGGAAATGATGAATGCCATGTTAGTAAGTTCAGGAGCACCTTTAAACTTGTGGGGGGAAGCAATTTTTTCTGCTTGTCATATTTAAAACAGAATACCCTACAAGTAGACTGGGAAATCTCCATATGAATTATGGAGAGGTCATGCACCTAAGTTAACATACCTCAAAGTGTGGGGGTGTTTGGCAAATGTACTTTTACCTGAGCCTAAGAAGAGGAAATTAGGTCCTAAAACCTTTGATGCAATGCTTATTGGATATTCCCAGAATAGTGCTGCGTACAGGTTCTTAGTTGTCAAAAGTGATCAAAACTTGATGGAGATGAACACAATAGTGGAAACTAAGAATGCTGGATTTTTTTAGCACAGCTTTTCCAATGAAAATTGGTGGAGATAAATCAGCCACTTCACGTTCAATTTCTGAACATGAAAGCAACAAAAGCCCCGAAATTGAACCAAGGAGAAGTAAGAGAGTAAGAAAAGAAACCAATTTCAGAGATGACTTTTATACCTTCTTAGTTGACAATGACCCACAGACTTATAGTGAAGCCATAAGTTCCATTGATGCACCTTTCTGGAGAGAAG
This sequence comes from Rosa lucieae, assembly GCA_024704745.1. Classification (NCBI taxonomy): domain Eukaryota; kingdom Viridiplantae; phylum Streptophyta; class Magnoliopsida; order Rosales; family Rosaceae; genus Rosa; species Rosa lucieae. The sequence continues at coordinate 23,756,216 of CM045497.1, read as the reverse complement.
CTATCAATAGTGAATTAGAGTCAATTCTCTCTAACCATGTATGGGAGCTAGTAGATTTACCTCCAGGAGCTAAAACCTTAGGTTGCAAGTGGATATTTAAAAAGAAATTAAAATCAGATGGTTCTATTGATAAGTTTAAGGCACGTTTGGTAGCTAAGGGTTATAAACAAAAGAAGGATATAGATTATTTTGATACTGTTGCTCCTGTAAGTAGAATTTCCTCAATTAGAGTTCTTATTGCATTGACATCCATTCATAATCTTGTCATTCATCAAATGGATGTTAAAAATGCATTTTTGAAAGGCGAATTGGAAAAGGAGATTTACATGGACCAACCTAAAGGATACACCGTTAAAGGGTAGGAGCATAAGGTATGTAAGCTTGTAAAATCTTTATATGGTTTGAAACAAGCTCCTAAGCAATGGCATGATAAATTTGATAAAGTTATGGTTTCTAATGGCTTTATGATAGATTAATGATGGAGATAAATGCTTATATAATAAAGTCATTAGAGATTCTTGTGTGCTTATTTGCCTTTATGTTGACGATATGCTTATCATGGGTACTAGTCTTGAAGTTGTAAATGAGACTAAATCTTTTTTGGCATCAAAATTTGACATGAAAGATATGGGTGTAGCTGATGTTATTCTTGGAATTAAAATCATTAGGACCCATGAAGGAATATTACTCTCTCAAGAACATTATGTAGAGAAAATTTTGAGAAAGTTTAAGCATTTTGATGTTAGTCCAGTTTCCACACCTTATGATGCTAATACCCAATTGAAGAAGAATAAGGGTGATGGTGTATGTCAATCTGAATATGCACAAATAATTGGTAGCTTAATGTATTTGACAAATTGCACAAGACCCGATATTGCATATGCTACTAACAGAATGAGCAGGTACACTCAAAGTCCAAACAAGGATCATCGGACAACAATATCATGAGTACTTAAATACTTAAGAGGTACCTTTGATTATGGATTGATGTATGCTGGAACGCCTGCTCTACTTGAGGGGTATAATGATGCTAACTGGATCTTTGATTCAGATGAAACTAAATCCACTAGTGGGTATGTGTTTACTCTTGGTGGTGGTGCAGTGTCTTGGAAATCTTCCAAGCAAACATTGATAACTCATTCCACCATGGAATCCGAGTTTGTAGCCTTAGAAAAGGCTGGTTCAGAAGCTGAGTGGCTTAGAAACCTCTTGGCAGAAATTCCATTATGGAATAAACTTGCTCCGTCTGTGTCTATGCATTGTGATAGCCAGGCTGCAATAGCTCGAGCTCAAAATAAAACATATAATGGGAAAAGTAGGCATATACGCCTAAGACATAAAACTGTAAGGCAATTGCTTGAGAATAGGGTAATATCCCTAGACTTTGTGAGGTCAGAGATTAATCTAGCAGATCCTCTGACAAAACCACTAAACCGAAAGGTAGTGGCTGATACATTGAGGGGGATGAGACTTATGCCTGTGTCAAAGATCAAGAGTGATGGTAACCCAACCTATGTGAATGGAGATCCCAGGAAGTAGGTTCATATGGGTAATAACAAGTTACTTGTTGACCTGTACTGCACTATCAAGTTATTAGTTAAAGTGTCCATCCCTATGGTGTAGATAGTGCTTAATTGGAACGTGGAAGGTTGAACAAAGTTGTTCTTAATGAATACCATAGCCCTTATTAAGGGTGGTGTGTTTGATTCCAGTACACACTTGATGGATTCACCTATTTGAGTGTGGAAGTGGGGCCGCTTCCTATGAGACTTGGGCATGTCTCTAGAGCACTCATGAAAATCCAGGTGCGCATGGCTAATTTGCGCCAACCCGCAGTGAACAGCTTGATTCTGAGGACTTAATGTGGGTGGTTAGTTGCATGATTCACACTAAAGAAATTATGGTTCATAGAAAATTTAATTTTCACCAAATTTCTTTGAGTCACGGCTAGTCTATCCTATGGCTGGTTCATAGTCCAAAAGACACCAGTTCAGATGCATTATTTTCTCAATTTTCCTTTGGTAATTCTATCTTAATTTCCTAGTCCATTTTGTATTTTGAAATATGTGGGGGGAATATTGTTAGAATTTTATGGTATTTCAAAATACTTGCTGTTAGTATTCCAATCCAATTGAATTCAATTTTTACATATCCATGCCGGAATTAAAATGATTATTGATTGCCATAGATTTTCAGTTACATGAGTTAATGGCAATAGTGGTCTGTTATATGATCATTTGAATTCAAGCATGCAATTATTTCAATTGGACCGTTCAAGTGGAATTCAAAACTCAACTTGTCTATTATTCTTAATTGCATGATTTGGTCCTATATTGTGTCTGCATGCGTTGGGGTGTTTGAATAGTGTCAGTTACAAAGCTTAATTGTTCCATGATTAATTTCCTCTCATGCACTACTATTTATATCCTCCATGACAAGCTCATCTATACAGGCAAAACCCAACATAGCTATCTCTATTTCATGTCTCTGTGAGTCTCTTTTCTCTGTTCTTTGTTCTACCAAAGGAAAGTCTCAAAGCTGTTCTACCAATCCAAGTATTGTGAGTGTACACATACGAGGATTAAGGTTGTTGTATCTTGGAGGGTAGGGCGCCTTAACCTGATACACCAAGACTTAGTCTTCGAGGGGCGGATCTACTCTTAAGGGCAGTGACTACACGCCTTAACCTAATAAGTTCTCATTCATTCGAAGCATCATCCATCTCCGTTTTTTCCAACAAAGAGCGGTTAGGGTGTAAGGGTTGAGAATTTATTTGTATGATTAGAAGTGTTCGGTTGTTTTCTACAGGGTTGGGTAGTCCATTTTTAGGAGAAGTTTTGCTGAATTTTCAGTTTAATTTCTCCTAAGGTGAGCCCCGCAGAACTAATTTAGATTTCAGGGTGAAATCCGAGGTCGGTCCTATCACGATATGGTGTGGAAAACTCTTTGATCTCTTTATATTGCATGATATATTGTCTAATTGTGCTAATCTTCATCATTGACATATCATTTCCTCTCTTATCCGTCCATTCTCTTTTTCTCGTAGAGCTCTCTGACACTTCTTTATTTTTCTTTAAAAGTAGGAGAAAAGTGAAACTGCCTCTTTAAGTTTCCTCTCTAAATTCAAGTTTGAGCAATATATGGATTGCTGAAGACAAAAGTACAAGGCTGTAGGATGATGCCACGTATCCCACGACGCCCTAGATTCTCACGGAAGCCAAACCGTGAACCAATACTATTATTGCCTTTCACGAAAATCGAAACAACAAAACAGTGCCAAAAGGCAGCCACCAATAGGAATGTGACATGTGTAATACATGCAGAAGAGGCAATTATTACACTCGTCAAGAAGCGAAGGTCCAATCCCTTGCACTGAGTCCTTATCCCGAGTGAGGCACCCCATCAGGGTAAGTCGATCAAGGTCCAATCTATTGCATAAAAAATCATATTCTCAAGCGAGGTACCCCATTAGGGTAATTGAAGGTCTACTTCCTTGCAAAAGCCAATGTCTAATCCCTTATAGAAGTCAGGGTTCAATCCCAACAAAGTTAGACTAATCCCCAGTCGCAGCCATGGGTGCACGAGTCCGAAGACCCTTCAAACCTGCTGGGCAAACATACTAATGGTAGTTAGAACTCGAACACTAGATACGGGGTTCCATGTTAAGCCACTTGATCAACCTTATTAGTTACCACACCAAATTTTGTCTGAAAAATCTATAAAATAATAAATAAATAAATAAATAAAAAATGAGGGAGGTAAAGGAAAATATGGAAAAGCGACAAAGTTGTAGGAAATTTCCTCACGTAAAAGCATACCCGGACCCAACATAAATTAAAGGGATGAGGAGGGACTCGGGGGACGTGTTGCGAGTTGTGTGGCAAGCATACAATACAATACAAACAAACAAGGGCGAAGGAATAATCATATATGTAACACGAATTCTCAATTCATCTCTCCTCTGTGGGTTTTTGACTGTTTGTATCACACATACTCAATTTATACACAAAGGGCCAGAGGAATCCCAAATCCAGATACAGAGAGAGAGAGAGAGAGAGAGCGAGCGAGAATGGGAGGATGCTGTCCCCCGATGGATCTGTTCAGGTCGGAGCCTATGCAGCTCGTCCAGATCATCATCCCCATCGAGTCCGCCCACCTCACCGTCTCTTATCTCGGCGACCTCGGCCTCCTCCAATTCAAAGACGTATTTCCCCTTCCCTTTCTCTATTTGTCAATTATCATCGCCTTGCCTTGCCTCGCCTCTGTTTCAATTGGATTTGATTTTTCTTCCGATTTGGGGTTTCCTCTGCCTTTTTTTTTTTGTTGAATTGTTTGATTTTTTTTTTCACGCTTTCTCTTTCGCATTTGTCTTTAATCAATCAATCGATTTGTCACGATGTGTTTTATCGATCACGATAAAAAGAGCAGCGATTATCGTAGTGTTTAGCTCTGTGAACACGTAATGCGAACTCATGTCACTCTCGGATTTTGGTGGTGTTTGGTAATTTAGTTCTCCGATAAGATTGGTACCTCCTTTACTAAAGGATATTAAAGCTTCTAATAGTTCAGTAACAGAAGACATAAAGCAAACAATCAAGGTACAGCAATCTGGATGGTTATGATACAGTAGGGAGTGCCATGATTTGAAACACCACACACCGAAAGCAGCGGGTCAAAAATTGGGGCAGTGTTCTGCTTGCCAAGGAATGATAGTGTATAGTGGGTGGGTGATGACAACGGTAGCAGTCTATTAAGATCCCTTTGCGTCCTCTGGGGTTGAAACACACCCTTTCATCTTATCTATAGAAAAATATGCAGGAAAACGATACATTTTTTGTTTTTCCAATTTATATGCCTGAATGTACAATATCCTAAAGAATTAAATTTGAAGGTGAAGCTTAGTTTAATCTAAATATTTTTTCTATTTTTTCCTGGCAACTAATATTCTGATGTCTTATTTGTTCCAGCTTAATTCAGAGAAGAGCCCGTTTCAGAGGACTTATGCTACGCAGGTGTGGTTATGCTCTTATCTTACGAAGCAATTATATTGTTATCTTGCGTTGTGGATACTTTGAATGTTTGTTTGGCCATAAATTGCTACTTCTCCTTAGACTTGAGTTGTAAGGCTTTGCACTCGGGGATTGAAAACAAACTTCTGGCACTTATCTTTTGACATGTATTTTGTGATTTATATAATAATGCCAAAAATGCTGCTTATAAATTCCCAATGATGCGTGTCAGTTGTCTTAGCAGTCTCCTGTTGATATTCAAGAGATTGGACTTTCTATTTGTTTCTAGTTTGCAGCTGAATTTAGAAATTACACTCCGATCTGTTTCATATCTGCTGAAGTTTATGGTCACTTTAGCACCAGACCTGACTTAAAGTGACAGAATTGAAAAACCGGTGGATACTGCTGTGCATGCAACCGATGTAATTTGAAAAGTTGACTTGATTCGTTGAAACGAGTAGTTCAAGTCCATTTTTAGCTGTTCCCCTTCCCTGGGGTGTGTGCACAGAGAGAGAGAGAGAGAGAGAGAGAGAGAGAGAGAGAGAGAGAGAGTTGCACATTTGTTTCTTTCTCTCCTTTAGTATTTCTTGGTGTCACTTGGTGTTATTTTGAACTGTTTCAATTTGCTTCCAACCAAAAGGGTACTTGACATCCAGTTTCTAAGAGGACAACTAAATACCTACAATCCATTTCTTTTCGTAGTTGTATAAGTACCTAGGACTTTTGTTTGCATATTGGTTGCTAAGCCAATTGTTTTTTTTCTCTTATGTAGATTAAAAGAGCTGGTGAGATGGCACGCAAATTACGTTTCTTCAAGGACCAAATGTTAAAGGCTGGTCTGCCTCCTACAAAGTCTAGAAGACAAGCTGACCTCAATGTAGATGATCTAGAGGTATAATAAGATGTTTGTTGTCTAGCAAAAGATGCTTAGTATTGTATGTTTTAACACTGCTTTTGTGTGTATGCTAGGTAAAACTTGGTGAGCTCGAGGCTGAGCTGATTGAAATTAATGCGAATGGTGAAAAATTGCAGCGTTCATATAATGAACTCTTAGAATATAAGCTTGTCCTGCAAAAGGTAATAGCCCTTCTGCTTGTTCAGTCTCTCCTACCATGCAACTAGTGTTACTAGGACATCAGTTCATTCTCTATCCTCTGGTGATAGGCTGTAGGTTCTTGATTCTTCTTAAAATTTCTTATGGAAAGGCTGAAGTTTGTTATAAGGTGAAATCTAAGTTATAACAACAATGCCCCTTATTGTCGAGTGTTTGATTTTCCAGCTTGTAATGATCAGCAGGCCCTTTCATCCCTGGAGGTTAGTAGAGCAACCAACAGAAGTAACCAAAAAAAAGGAACCATATAACCGCATGTCCAAATAATATCATATTAATATATACTTCAAACTAGTTAGTGACATTAACCTGTCCAAAAATCACAAGTTATGCATGATCAGATAATATGAGTATTGTCTGTGTACTAATGCAGGCATCATAGTTAAATATTGGATTCATACAGGAGGTTGTCTTTGATTATTATTCTAGAAGCGATTATGGATTTGATCTGTTGATACTTGATAGAGGGTTTATAGAGTTCTCTCGCATTTGAGTTTTGTCTCGATTTGCATGTTTATCTTATTTTATACCTCTGTCATATGACTAAAAATGTATCTTTCAGGCTGGTGAGTTTTTTCATTCAGCTGAAAGCAGTGCCAGGTCGCAGCAGAGAGATGAATCCCGTCATACTGGTGATGATGCCCTGGATACACCATTATTGGTGGACCAAGTATGGATTTCAATTTCTTTTTTCTTGTACCAGGACTAATCACTTTGTTTTACTTCTACTGAGTACAGTTCTTTTTGTATGGCTGCTCCTCAGGAATCATCAACTGATCCATCAAAGCAAGTTAAGTTGGGGTTTCTCACCGGTCTTGTTCCTAGGGGAAAGTCTTTGGCATTTGAGAGGATTCTATTTCGAGCTACTAGGGGTAATGTTTTTCTAAGGCAGGCCGTTGTTGAGAATCCTGTTACAGATCCAGTGACAGGAGAGAAGGTATTTTTCCTGCCTTTAACACACACACACACACACACACACACACACACACACATATGTATGTATTTTTTGTTGGGAAAAATGAGAGTCAAGTTTTTCCCTTTTTTTTGTTGCTGTACTACCGTTTTCTCTTTGACCTTGATTGGTTCGTGGAGTGGAGTTCTTAGAAGAAAAGAACATTGGGGTTGTATGGGATAACCTCTGTACTTGTACACAAGTAGGAGATACTTTAGTTTCAGTTGCAATAAGAACTCAAATGCTCTTAGAATGATGGATATTATAAATAGTAACTGTTGACATGAGTTGGATTATGGACACCCAAGTTACCTTGAAGAATATGGATTTGCCTTGATATATACCATTTGGTCAGAATGTTAACAAAACATTTATCACACTATTGGAAAGCAATTTATGAAGCTGAGGGCCATAAGGTTTTCGCAGGGTAGTTGTTCTTCCAAGCACGGGAAAACTAGGCTGAATATGCCAGATTGCCATTGTTTTTTATTTTCTTAGGGCTTGTTATTAGTCCTTATCTCTACCTTAGAGGACGTTTGTACTAGTGTTCACAGGCATCTTAATATTGTTTGGCAACAAAAAAAGATGAAGCGCACCTTTATGTATGAATTACCAAAAAGACTTCTACATTCAAATAATACATGGCACTGTTTTTTGGTTATATCATTTTTCTGTGTACCTGTCTCTGACTATGAATGATGATCTGCAGATTGAGAAAAATGTTTTTGTTGTATTCTATTCTGGAGAAAGAGCAAAGAACAAGATTCTTAAAATTTGTGATGCCTTTGGAGCCAATCGTTACCCTTTTACTGAGGACCTAAGTAAACAAGCTCAAACAATTAATGAGGTATGCACTGTGATTCTGCTTGGATTATTATTACTATTATTTTTGAATGAGAAGGTGGCTGCTCTCTTTGTTCTGTTACATCTTTCTCATCCCAATTACCTTTCTGTTCATTTCTCATTGTTAATGCCTTTTTTCCCAGCATTAAGTACTGCCCATAGAAATGTTAATATTATGTCTACATTAAGTTAATTTGCTGTCTTTGAGCCCATGCTTATGTAGTCATTAAAGTGAGCCTTTTACTAGGCCAAATATTTTTTTTGCATGGTGCTTGTAAATACTCCTTTCATGAAGTAATAGGGCACAAGTCTCTATTTTCTTTTCTTATTAAGTTATCTAGCATCCATAGAAGCACCCTCACTAGCTGCATTAGTTGACTAATAGATCTATATATTAGTGATACAGCAAGGATCCTGTTAGCAGTATAACAGAATGGGGCTCTGCTAGTGATTTTTAAAAGATCGGGTTGTCTCTTTGTACTATTTCAATAATTTCATAAAACCCTATGTGTTCAGTTTCTTTATATTTTAATCAAAAACGATGAAGCTTCGATTTTAGAACAAGAATGATATATGTTTGACTTGGTTGTCTATCTGAGTTTGTGCCTTGCATTTGTGGTAGAAAGCAGCATTTGTGTTAATTTCTAGTGCATTTCATCTGATCAGATTTTTCTCCGTCACCTTCATTTGATATAACCATATATTTCAAATTCAGGTTACAGGTAAACTTTCAGAGCTAAAGACTACTATAGATATTGGAGTCTCACACCGGGAAAGTTTGTTACAGACTATTGGCGAACATTATGAGCAATGGAACCATTTGGTGGGTATAAAACTATTTCTTCGATAAAATTAATTGATTATATGCATGGGAATATGAATAATACCGACTCAAATACATGGTGTTTGTGTGTATTGCAAAATGTTGCAAAAAGTTGAGGTATTTGACAATGTTTTGTTTTATTCATAAAGGCGAGGAAGGAGAAAGCCATACACCACACTCTTAATATGCTTAGCCTCGATGTAACCAAAAAATGTCTTGTGGCTGAGGGGTGGAGTCCTATTTTTGCATCGAAGCAGGTATCCATTGGTTTAAAAATAAAAAATAAAAGTTATGCATAGTATGATGAGTCCTTTCTGGTGCCCAATTTGAATTAAGAGGTTTTGAATTGTGACATACAAGTCTGATATGTTGTGGAATTTTTTTCTTCAAACTGACTGTTGCAGATCCAGGAGGCATTGCAGCGGGCAGCTTTTGACTCCAATTCTCAAGTTGGAGCTATCTTCCAGGTTCTGCATACAAAGGAAGCACCACCAACATATTTCCGCACAAACAAGTTCACGTCTTCATTTCAAGAGATTGTTGATGCATATGGGTGAGTTCCACTCCAATATTGTACTGTTTTATGCTCCTATTTGGTAAAAGAAAGGATAATGAAAGGAGTATGCGTGCACTCCTTACGTAGAACTTGTCATGTGTTAGCATGCATATGGCCCTCCCTCTTTATCTAAAAACTGGAATTGTATTATATATAAATAACTTAAAGCTAATTGTTTTTTTTCTTTCTTCCCTAAAATGCTGGTGGCTCTCTTCTGGACTTGGTTAATTTGGTCCTCTTGTCCATGATAGTCTGGCAGATATTAATACTTATTATCTTAACCTTTCATTTTTGGCACTTTCCTAGTAAGGTATAGGGTCATATGCTGGAATAACGTATCCACATTAACTAGTTGGTTTCTTATGTGAATGCTTTACTCTCCCTATGTTTATTACCCCTATCATTTGACAAGATATGTCATTTGTTTGGCATTTCCTTGACCATAGTCTAGTAAGTAGTAGTACATTAATAATGTTTCAAGTAATATGTAATAGCAAAGATTAGTAATCCGTTCAATCATCGCCTGCTTTAACTCTTATATCTAGAGCAGATGCGAACGAAGGACAATAGTTGAAATCAATGAACCATTAGTAAGTGTGTAACTGTGTACTTACACACTTACGAGGTATTGTGAATCTTAGAATTTTAAATGACGAGGTATGATGACATTTTTGCTTTCTGAGAACAGAAATATAAACCGAGTACTGAAATGTTTTTGTTTGATGTAATTGCAGTGTGGCCAAGTATCAAGAAGCAAATCCTGCTGTATATACTATCATCACATTTCCATTTCTTTTTGCTGTCATGTTTGGTGATTGGGGACATGGACTATGTTTGCTTCTTGCGACATTATATTTGATAGTCAGGGAAAGGAAATTTTCTAATGAGGTAATATTTACTTGCTTTGTAATTACTTAAATGTGTTGAAATGTCCAGTGGTCAGCAATATATAGTTGCTATATTGGACATAGAGTATACACAAAAGTATATGATATGTATATCCCGGCGATTTGTATGGTAGTTGGTTGTTCCGTCATCTTGGCTTGGTTAAAACTGGAATATATCTATCCTTCTACTAATGCTCTCTTATCAAGAAAAATGTGAGCAGCAGCCATTGATGACATCTGATGCATGTTGCTTATTGCCACAATTTTATTACCAGTATTGGAACGTCTAATGTTCATAATTTTGCATGTTAAGCCACTTCAGTGGAATGTTATGAATGTTTATGCTTTCTGATCACTAGTGAGTCTAAAATCTGTGTGGACATATCTTCTGCCTTCTAATAGGGGTAAAACTCGAGTTGAAAAGGGCAAATCTAAAGGTTTTAGCATTTGCCTTAATGCTATTTTGTTGTCACTTTATCGGTTTATCATAATGTTTTATGCTCTTCAACTCTAAATCTATTGGATAATTGATTATAGCTTATGCCTAGTAATTTGAATAAAAGGTTTATAGGCTTGATTAAAAAGTAAAACATAAAAAATGAAAAATCGTACAAGTTTTGCCTTCTATCTTAGTTCTTCTCTTCCCCGTCTTATTCAGGGTTTTCAGATGAATACATAAGTTGCAGGACTAGGATAAAATGCTATGTGTAGCTTCTGCTGTCTGGATTCTTTTCGTTGGTCTGTGTAGAATAAGGCAGAATTCCGTTATAGAAAAGCTTTAGTTAGTCAACACTTGGACATTTGATATTGGCTAAAGCTATCCCTTCTAAAACTGTGTCAACTCCCTTAACCATGCAATTGCTGTGTTTTTATTTTCATGAGCATGTTGCTCTGTGTTTTTGTTGTTTGTTGTGGTTAGTTCCTCTTTTCATTTTGTTATTTGACGTGAAAACGACATGGGGAATTTTAGTTTGTTGGTAGGTAATCTATGAGCTATTTCTCATCACTTGCAGTATCAATTTTATCTTCCATGTTCGATTCTAATTGAATACAGTTATACTTTTACAGAAACTTGGAGATATCATGGAGATGGCATTTGGTGGCCGTTATGTTATTCTATTGATGTCAATTTTCTCAATCTACACTGGTTTCATCTATAATGAGTTCTTCTCTGTCCCATTTGAACTGTTTGGTCGCTCAGCATATGCATGCCGTGATCTTTCTTGCAGGTACAACCTTAAACTCTTGGTATTATATCTTCTGTTGGATCCTCTCTTTGAGGTTCTGATAGTAAACTGAAATGTTTTGTTTGCAGAGATGCCACTACTGCTGGCTTGATTAAGGTGGGTCCCACATACCCATTTGGTCTGGATCCTGTGTGGCATGGATCTCGCAGTGAGCTGCCATTCTTAAACTCATTGAAGATGAAAATGTCAATTCTTATTGGGGTGGTCCAAATGAACCTTGGAATTGTGATAAGTTATTTCAATGCAAAGTTCTTTCAAAATGGTCTGAACGTTTGGTAAGCTGCTCATTTCTTACTGACTTTTTAATGAAGATGTCAATTTGACCATTAAGGCAGCAAGTTTATACACTGTAAATGTGAGTTGTTCACATATATACTGTGAATACTTGCATCTGTTGTATCACTAGTTGCTTTTGTACTCTTTCACCCTACTTTTTTGCTTGTATTCATTCTTGTCCTGCATTGATCCAGGTTCCAATTTGTCCCTCAGCTGATATTCTTAAACAGTCTATTTGGCTACTTGTCTGTTCTGATTGTTATGAAGTGGTGGACTGGTTCAAAAGTTGATCTATACCATGTAATGATATATATGTTCCTCAGTCCTACTGATGAGCTAGGTGAAAATCAGCTTTTCAGTGGTCAGAAAACAGTTCAGGTAGTCCCTCTTACCACTCTTGTTTATATGTTATAATATCTGACATGCTAGAAATCAGCTATTCTTCAAGAATATTAAAAAGGATATTATTCAAATTGCTTTTGCAGCTGCAATATGGTTGTTTCTTATGACTATTGATATGAAACAAAACAAGAAATGAATCACTTTTTCAAACATCATTTGCTGGAAACCTCCCCCTAGAGATATTATTAAACTAAATTTCGATGGTTCTCTTTAGGGTGTTTACCATGAGTAGAGTCTGAACTATTTAGCACCAAACTCAATAGTACCCAAACTTTAAAAATGATCAAATAGGTACCTGAACTCTAAAACCAAATAAAAAAGATACCTCTGTCAAAATTCGGTCTATTCCTCGTGAAATAAGGAGGCAAGTATGACCTTTCACATGAAAATTACTTTCATGACCTTGTACCTCTCTCTCTCTCTCTCTCTCTCTCTGTGTGTGTGTGTGTGTGTAAAGAATAGTAGTGTATTGATTATATTTCATTTTCTTTTACCAGTTAGTGCTATTAGGTTTGGCTCTTATAGCTGTACCATGGATGCTGCTTCCAAAGCCTTTCCTTATGAAGAAGCAACATGAAGCTGTATGTTTGCTGACATCCTTTCACTAGTTTCTCTCAGTCATTTTGATCCATCACTTTTTCTTCTTATATTGTTCTGCTGTTTCTGATATTATGTTGTTTCAGCGTCACCAAGGCCAATCATATGCTCTACTTGAGAGCACTGAGGAGAGTTTGCAAGTGAATTCAAACCATGATGCCCATGGTCATGAGGAGTTTGAATTTAGTGAAATTTTCGTACATCAACTCATACACACAATAGAGTTTGTACTTGGAGCGGTCTCAAATACAGCTTCCTATCTTCGACTATGGGCCCTAAGGTAGTCTCTGGCTCTTTTCATAAGAATTTTATGTCTGTCCATCGTGCATGCATATACTCAAGTGTTTGTAAATGACTCACAAATGCAAGCTTACAGCTGCATGTAAATGTATGCCTGCTTTTCTACAAGTACGGCATTCTATATTAAAAAGTTTGAAATCATATGAACTTTCCAGCTTTTGTTGAGTGTGATATTAAAAAATAGGAAAATTTGCATCTATGTCAAGTTGTTGACCTTTTTTCTCTGCAGAATTTAATTTGTCATTCTGCCTAATTGTTGAACCATGCATGCCGTTGTTTTAAGATTAGTCATCAATCATAATGGAACCCTATTCACTGCTGATGGCTGTTAAATACGATATTCTTTTCCAATTTGGTTTTTGGCATGACTTATGTTGTCAGGTCAATGTGTTGCTTGGGTTCTACTGCGTAAAGTTTTTTTTTTGTTCATAACTTAAAGTGATAACAAATAGAATATGGGAATAAGTTGTATATGCGGATTTTATATTATCATCCATTTGTACAATTAATGCTAATATGCCTTTCTGTCTTGAACAGTCTTGCTCATTCAGAATTATCGAGTGTGTTCTATGACAAGGTTCTCCTAATGGCTTTTGGGTATGTACTCATTCTATAGTGCAGTCATTTTTAAATACAAATTCTTTGTCGACTCTTGGGTGTAGAGAATAGATGAGTGACCATAATTGACCAATGAGCATCCAATTCATGCCATTGGAGGAGTTCCTGCCCATGTTATTTATGTTTATTCATTTGTATATTCTACCTACACCCAAGGAGTTGATAGTTGAGGACTAGTCTTGCTAAATATGTACAAACTAAATTTATGTATCTCACAGGTTCAACAATTGGGTTATACGTATTGTGGGCATCTTGGTCTTCGTTTGCGCCACTGTTGGTGTTTTGCTACTGATGGAAACTCTCAGTGCTTTCCTTCATGCTTTGCGACTTCACTGGGTGGAATTCCAAAACAAGTTTTATGAGGGAGATGGTTACAAGTTCTATCCATTCTCATTTGTATTGCATGACGATGAAGACGAGTGATACCCTAAATCAAGCCATAGGCAGTGTTTAAGCCGTGGAATTGAGTGTGAATAGTTAGTTATGAACTCAAGTTGATTCTTTCATTTGAACAGTACAAGAAGGCAATTGTGGTGCCCCATGAAGGAGTTGGCGGATGGTTTTCAAATTATCAGCCCTTCAGTATTTTTATTTGTTGTTGGAGGAATAAGCAGTTTAGGCCAGCATCTTCATGTGTAGTGGCAGTTGTGACCGTGTGTAATAATGGGAATGGTTAATCATCTTTCTATTTATATATTTATAATTTATTATTAGGCGAAACCAAAACATTGTTTACTTGGTGTTTTTGTTTCAAATTTATTCTCGCAAATGATATAGGTTTCCCTACAACTAATAGCTTCAATACGTAGTTCCTACCCTAAAAGGGTACCATTAAAGTCCATTAAAGTGAGTAAACACAAACTTATGCCGATTTTAGTCCAAGGAGCGCAGGGCAATTGCACACTATAATAGAAACCTTCTCATTATCCATTGCAGATTTTAATAGAATGAGAGATGTTGATTGATTCACTTTGCGTATGGTTCATATTTGATAACCATGAACCTGAATCGAATGTTTCAATAGGTAAATTACTCGCATATACAAATTATCCCTCAAGTTACAGTTGACCTATATAAAATTTTCTCCATGACTTCGACCATATATCGTTAAGATATAAAATATTGTTATTAACGTTCCTTTACTTTTTTCTTTTCTTTTTTTCATTACACTTAAGTTTAGATTTAAATAACAAATATTATTTTTTCTTCGATCAAAAAGAGAAAAAATGTCTTCATTCTACTAATTCTTAGATTACAATTGATTGTTGTTCAACACCAGATCATGTTGAATCCCAATTCTCAAAATTGCTCAACCTGCAAATAAAAAGAAAAGTGCAAAACCAAAGCAATACACATGTAATGCAATCAGTAGAATTAGATCAATAGATTGCACATACATATGGGGGTACATAGCAAATCTCTTGCATCAACACATCCATATGAATTTGAAGTTTGTTGGACTCATGCAAATTATGAAAATATAATGTGAAAATTAAATATTCATATTGTGTGTGTGTGATTCTTCTGGAGGTGACAAAGACAAGGAGAAAAAAGTGGAGGAGGAAAAAATGGTTTCATTTTGAAGAGTTTTGGTTGCATGAGGAGGAGTGTAAGGCAGTTGTTGAGGTTGGATTGGAGAGTGCAACGACAATGGACCCTTTCGATCACCAGGGTTAGTAATAAAATTTCGAATACTCGCCACGCATTGGTTGAGTGGAGTAAAGCGAAGTTTGGGAGTTTGAAGAGGGAAATAGAGGAGGTCCGTGCTAAGCTTGCGGTATTTTTTTACCAATCTCTTGCAGCGCTGCCTGGGGAGGATAGATTGCGCCTTGAATTGAAGTTGCAGGAGCTCCTCCAAAAAGAGCAAATTTTCTGGAAACAAAGGTCCAGGATTCTCTGGTTGTCGGAGGGAGATATGAATACGCGGTACTTTCATCAATGTGCTTTAAATAGGAAAAAGAAGAACCTGATTAAAGGGCTTAGAGATGTGAACGGTGTGTGGAGAACAGATGATAAGGAGATTCAAGATGTCGTCCTTAGTTACTACAAAGAATTGTTCCGGACGTCGTACCCAGCTAATATGGGTCAGGTAACTGATACCTTACCTAGGTTATCACCGAGGAGATGAATGTAGACTTAACTAAAGATGTTTCGAATGAGGAAGTGTGGATGGCGTTGAAGCAAATGAAGCTTTCAAAAGCTCCAAGCCCAGAGGGCTTTGCTCCTTGTTTCTACCAGTAGTTCTGGTCCATAGTAGAGGGAGATGTAGTTGAGGACTCACAAGAGTATTTGCAGCAGATTAACACCCTGATACCCAAAGTCAAGGCGCCCAAAACAATCAGCCAACTTAGGCCCATCAGCCTATGTAACGTGCTCCTTAAGATTGGTTCCAAAGTATTAGCAAACAGGTTGAAGCCCTTGCTGGAGGAGCTGATCTCACCACGCCAGAGTACATTTGTGTTGGGCCGGTTGATTTCTGATAATTCTTTGATTGATTTTGAAGTTTCACATTTCTTAAAGAGGCTACGAGGTGGACGTGTAGGGTTCTGTGCCCTGAAATTAGATATGAGCAAGGCATACAGCAGAGTCGAATGGCCATTTCTGAAAGAAGTTATGAAGCAGTTAGGGTTTGATGAAAGGTGGGTGGCTATGATCATGAGGTGTGTTAGAACGATGACCTACTCGTTCTTAATTAATGGTGAAGTTAGAGGGGTGATGAGACTGTCTCGTGGGTTGAGGCAGGGGGACTCAACCCCATACTTGTTCCTGCTGTGTGCAGAAGCATTATCAAGGATTATTTCCATTTCTGAAGCTCAAGACGGTTTACATGGTATTGCGATATGCTTAGGAGCTCATATTATCAGTAATCTGTTTTTTGCAGATGACTTATTTGTTTTGTTCAGAGCACAGGACGAAGAGTGTGTTGTAGTACGAGAGATACTTTTGATTTATGAACGGGTTTTAGGGCAACAAGTTAATTTTCAGAAGAGTTGTGTGTCGTTTAGCCGTAATATTCCTCTTCATCTACATATTGAGCTCGCAGATAGGCTACGGGTGATGAGAGTTGCAAAGCATGATCGCTAGCTATTCCAAAAGTGAGGCATTCAACTTTATCACCGAGAAGATTGAGAAACAAACTAAAGGGTGGAGTGATAAAACCTTGAGCGTTGCTGGGAAGAAAACCCTAAATAAAGCTGTGCTTTCTATGCTTCAAAGTTCAATCTATCCCTACCTACATCATGGGCTATTTTGAATTGCCAAAGCATCTGTGCCTTACTATGCACAAGCTACTGGCTAGGTTTTTTTTTGGGGGGGGGGGGGGAGACCAGGGGGAGGATAGGAAAATCCATTGACTTTCTTGGGATTGTTTGTGTCAGCCTAAAAGCGTGGAAGGCATGGGTTTTGGGAACATGTTCCAGTTAAATAGAGTGTTATTGGTGAAACAAGGGTGGAGGATCTTGCACAGGCCTGAGGCCCTTGTGACTACTTCCCAAACTCAGATTTTTTACATGCTATGCTAGGTGGTGATGCTTCATATGCATGGAGGAGCCTGTTGTGTAATAACCATATACATGCTCACAACATATGCACACAATCATAAAAGGGATTAAGGCTTACCTTCAACAATCACTGGCATGGATTCCATCTTATGCAGCTGCAAACACGAACACTGAATATAGCCTTCTGTTACTTACCAACTTGCTTCCCAATGGACAGAACAATATACAAAACGTCGGTAGTAATCAGGGACCAATTCATCTGTATATATAGGAGACTTAACCCTCAAGAAGCTTCCCATTAAAGCTATCCATATCGGTTTAGGTTTCCTAGTTAGATTCTTAATGTAACACTTCATTGTAGTCTTTCATGCAGACTAAGAATAGGATTACTTACCTTAATGAATAGATACACTGCTTCATTAAGTTACAAGTATTGATTTACAGGTTGTAACCATGTTAAACTAGGTTTGACATTTAGCTAATCATCAATTACTTTATGATGATATGTGTTAAGTCCATATTTGATCTAACAATCTCCCCCTTGGACTCACACATATCATACTCGATGATTTGCACCAGAGAACATCAAAACCTACTTAACTTACTGAAGTGCGCGCTAGATGACAAACTCAAATCGAAAATCCATTCCAACATGGTCAGATTACAGTTACTTATGCAGAGCAAGAAACAGTATACATTTTAACAAAAATGCAGAGTTTCAAAACCACAAACATAAGCTCCTGCAATCCACATATGTCAAACCAGAAGTGATACAATATATGTTAATGTGTATCAACAAGTAAACATATATTAGGTCCTACTGTACGTTTCTAAAACCAGAAACTCAAGCAATTTTTCTGAACACTGATGGCTTAAAACATTGCTTGAACCTTAGCATCATGCTGTACATGATTTAAGCCATCTGATAGCAAGTATGACATTCAAAACAAGATGATAATTTCCAAAATAAAATAATAAAGCTGCAACAAAATCATATTTGGAAATACCTCGAAATTTTATTGATAATAATAAACTGCCATTACAAATAAGTTGTGATAAACAAAAGTAAAAAATATCACAACTGAAAATACATGAACTCAAGAACCTTAAAATTTTAAATTGCTCCAACTGGACTAACTCTACTGAACCTAAGCATCTAGATTAGCTAAAACTCCAATGCTTGTTGTATGCTTCTGGAATGCTGCTACTGACAAGGCCTTGGTGAAAGGATCTGCTAGCTGTGAATTTGTGTCAATACTCAAAAAACTATTTCACCATGCTTTACTCTTTCTCTAACACTGTAATACTTTAGATCAATGTGTTTAGAATTATTTGACCTTTTACTGTTCTTGCTAAAGAAAACTGCAGCCTCATTGTCACAATAAATCACAAGTGTTCCAGCCACAATGTGACTCAATACTTTGGTCTGCATGAGAAAATTCCTAATCCAAAGTCCTTCACACACAGTTTCATATACTGCAATAAATTCAGCTTGCATAGTAGAAGTTGAAACAAGTGTTTGTTTCATGGTTTTCCAAGCAATAACACCTCCTGCAAGCATGAACACATATCCACAAGTCGATTTCTTGGAGTCCGGATAATTCCCTGCAAAATCCGAGTCTGAGAATCCAATGAGTTTCAGATCCTCCACTTGTCTGTAAACTAGCATATAACCCTTGGTTCTCTGCAGGTACCTCAACACTTTCTTCCCAGCTACCCAATGCTCATGGCCTGGATTGGATTGAAATCTTAACAAAATCCCTACTGCAAAAGACAAGTCTGGCCTAGTGCAGACTTGTGCATACATGAGACTTCCTACAAGTCTGGCATAAGGCTTTGACTCCATATTTCCCTTTTCAACATCACTATTGGGACTTTGCTTCTTGGTTAACTTATCTCCTTTGGACATGGGAGCTTCTCCAGCTGCACACTTCTCCATACCAAATCTCTTTAAAACTTTGGTAATATTATTCTGTTGAGACAAACCAAGTAGTCTGTCTCTGTGCTCTATCTCTTTTAATCTTAATACCTAGTACATAGGATGCTTCTCCTAAGTCTTTCATGTCAAAATTCCTTGACAGAAAACTCTTGGTATCTTTAAGCAGTTTAATGTTACTGCTAGCCAATAGTATATCATCCACATAGAGTACCAGAAAAATAAAATTATTCCCAACTGTCTTCAAATAAACACATTCATCAACAAAATTTTCTGTAAATCCAAAAGTAGAAATCACAGAATCAAAATTCTTCTACCACTGTCTAGAAGCTTGTTTTAGGCCATGAATTGATTTTCATAACTTACACACTAAGTTTTCACTTCCAGCTTGTACAAACCCTTCTGGTTGCCTCATATAAATCACTTCATCTAGTTCACCATTCAAGAAGGCTGTTTTAACATCCATCTGGTGCAGCTCCATACCAAAATGAGCCACTAAAACCATGATTATCCTAAACGAGTCTTTTGTAGAAACTGAAGAAAAAGTCTCAGTAAAGTCAATGCCCTCCTTCTGTGTAAAACCCTTGGCAACTAACCTTGCTTAATGTCTCTCTACATTGCCATTTGCATCTCTTTTGGTTTTGAAAACCCATTTACAACCTATAGGCTTTTGTTTGGGGTCAGGTTCAACTAATTCCCAAACTGCATTTTGGCTCATGGAATCAATTTCTGCTTCCATTGCTAGTTGCCACTGATATGATTCATTACTCCTAATGGCCTGATTAAATGTAGTTGGATCATTGTCCTCTGCACAGTCCATTTCAATTTTTGCTTCTTGTAGATAAACAATGTAGTCACTCTCTTCCCCCCCATAAGTTGGTTTTCTTGCTCTCTGTGATCTTCTAGGTTGAGCCACTGGATGATTTTGAGGTTCAGTTACTTGACTAGTTACGTGGTCAGTTACTTGACCAGTTACAGTTACTTGGTCAGTTACATGGTCAGTGACATGGTCAGTGACTTGCTCAGTGACATGGTCAGTCACTTGACCAGGTACAGTTACATGGTCAGTGACATGGTTAGTGACATGGTCAGTGACTTGACCAGGTACAGTTACATGGTCAGTGACATCGTCAGTGACTTGACCAGGTACAGTTACTTGGTCAGTTACTTGGCCAGTTACTCGACCAGGTACAGTTACTTGGTCAGTGACATGGTCAGTTATGTGACCAGTGACATGATCAGTTACATCTTGTTCTAAAGGCAATGCTACACTTATATTCTCATCTGACACAATTTCCTCAAAATCTGAGGTTAAATCCTCAAGGTTTGTATTGTGAACTTTTTCACTTAGAAACTTTACTTGATGTATTTCAAAAATTCTAGGTGAATGATGAGCAGAATATAATTTATAGCCTTTAGATTTATCTGGATAACCTATAAAATGGCAACTAACAGTTTTGGGGTCAAGTTTATTCAAGCTTGGATTATAAATCCTATCTTCTGCATGACATCCCCAAACATGATAGTGATGAAGACTAGGTTTCCTGCCACACCAAAGCTCAAAAGCAGTATTTTCTATGGCTTTGCTAGGTGTCCTGTTGCAAATATTATTTGCAGTTTTTAAAGCCTCAGCCCACAGAAATTTAGGCAAACCAGTTGTACACATCATGCATCTGACCATGTTCAAAAGAGTCCTATTCTTTCTCTCTGCAACACCATTCTGTTGTGGATTATAGGGTGTTGTGTATTGAGCTTTAATTCCATTGTCTTGCAAAAACAAGGCAAATGGACCCTTTTGTTGGCCGGATTCAGTGTACTTTCCATAGAACTCTCGTCCTCTATCGGACCTCACTGTTTTGATTTTCGTTTCTAGTTGATTTTCTACCTCAGACTTAAAGATTTGAAAGGCTTTCAATGCTTGTGCCTTTTCTGAAAGTAGATAAATATAACTGTATCTAGAAAAGTCATCAATGAATGTGATAAAATACATATTCCCACAGATAGTTTGATGCCTAAATGGTCCACATATATCAGTGTGTATGAGTTCTAATAAATTTTGGCTTCTATATGCAGTCTTCTTTCTAGTATTAGTTATTTTTCCCTTAAAACATTCCACACAATCTGTTAGATCAGAAAAATCAAGTTCATTTAGGATTTTGTTTTTCACCAATATTTTCAGTCTCTCTTTTGAAACATGGCCGAGTCTTCTATGCCATAAAAATGCAGACTTTTCATTTAGCTTGGTTCTTTTTACACCTGTTAAAGTGCTAGTACTGTTTGTGTTATCTTCAACAAGTAAAATTTCTTGTTGAGCCATTGAACAACTTAATTGTAAATAATCATTCGAGATAACACCAGAACCAATTTGAACAGAATTTTTAGAAATAAGAATTCCATTACTATCAATAACAAGTCTACAACCAGATTTTACTAAAAGAGAAACTGAAATCAAATTCCTTCTCATGGAAGGTACATAAAAAACATTATCCAAAACTAACAATTTTCCTAATCCTAGATCAAGCTTTAAGGTGCCAATAGCCTTGACTGCCACTCTCATGCCATTGCCCACACACAGGTTCACTTCATCACTTTTTGGGATTCTTCTCCTAATGAATCCCTGCAAAGAATTAGTAATATGAATAGGTGAGCCTGAATCTATCCACCAAGACTGTGGTTCAACATTTATAAGATTAATTTCTAAAGAAAAAATTGTATTAGAAAAAATCTTACCCTTTTTAGCTAACCAGTTCTTATAGCCAGTGCAGTCTTTTTTCATGTGTCCTACTCTTTTGCAAAAGTAGCACTTGAACCTAAATGGCCTGTTTTCCTTGGCCACTGCAGCTGTTGAACTCTTAGTTATGGCTTTGGTAGGCTTGAGCTTGTTCTGGGGCTTTTTCTTCTTAGGCTTCTCTATAAGATTTATGACTGTAGCAGGTTCTTTTTCTTCCTTGATCCTAGCTTCCTCATCAACACAGATGGATATAAGTTCATCTAAAGTCCAGTTTCCCTTTTGTGAATTGTAACTGGTTCTTAGATGACTAAAACTGTTAGGTAAGGAATGTAGTGCATAATGCACTACCTGCTCATCCCTAACCCCCATCAATAGCTCCCTGAGTCTGCCGTTTATATTGATCATCTTCATGATATGCTCTCTAACTCCCCCTGAACCCATGTACTTCAAATCATGAAACTCCTTGATTAGTCTAGCTGCTTCTGCCTTTTCACTCTCTTTAAACTTAGCACCTATGAGTTCCAGAAAATCTGATGCTAGCTCAGGCTCTTCTATACTTCCCCTGACAGTCTTGGACATAGAGGTACGAATGAGATTCTTAGCCATTCTATTGGATCTATGCCACTTCTTGTAAAGGTCAGTTTCTTTCTTGGTGCTCTTTTCATTCAACTCATTAGGCTTATCCTCAGTAAAGCAATAGTCTATATTCTCATGCATTCCCATATAGTTCTCTACAGAATCTAGCCAAGCTCTAAGTTGGTTCCAGTTAGCATCAAGACACTGTTCAAGTTCATGTAGGAGTTACCTAAGGAGCAAAACAAAAATCATGTGAGTTCTCAATTTGTAAAGAAAATAACTTTAAGTTTTCTGTGTTTTATTTAGCTTTAAGCAACCAAAATAAGAACATACAGAAAACCTAAACAATCCATACTTGCATTCATATCAGTCCATAACCAAAAACAACATTAAGCAATACTTTTGAGCAGAAGCATAACATTCTGGAGTTCTTTATCAATATGCCATGTTCAATGAAAACAAGTTATCCAAAGAAATTTATCCACATCTTTAGATAGAAGAAAAATTTCTAAGTATCCGAATTTATTTTCATCAAGCATGCATATTGCTGTTTTGTATTCTAAAACCATACTTGACCACTTCTTTGGAAGATAAAACTGAAGCATAGTTTTAAAACACAAAACACAATTTCAGTTTTGTCACTCGATCAGGTACTTGATTAGTTACCTGACCAGTTACTTGGTCAGTGACCTGACCGGTTACATGGTTAGTGACCTGATCATTGTTTTCTGCCAACATCAATGAAGAATGCTTTGTGCATCATAATCACTTATGCCAACAGAAAACCACAAAACTCCTGAGCTTTTAACTTTATATTCTACCCAGATTCATCCTTGTAAGAAAATTAAGCTCTCGTATCTGTCAATTTTAATAACGTGTAAACAAATTTTGGGAGATTTTTGTTCTTCATGCAATTTTTTACAATCACAGATACAATACCATATCATCAATCAATTCATCATGCATATTCAAGCATAACCAAAATTGATTTGATTCCAAGAAACCACAGAACAATCAAGAAATTGTAAATTTCATCCGGTCACCATCTACTCTAACCTAACGCATGCTGGGAATGCAACTAGGGTTCTTGAGCACAATCAAAAACTCAATTATCATGCTATGAATCGAAATCAATTTCACAGAAAAACTTGTTTTTGCTTTTTCCCCAATTTGCTGCTAAAAATCACAGCGGAAGCATGAATTTGATATTTAACCAGATGCAGCAATCGACTTAAGTAACTTACCTTGATCAGTTACATGACCAGTTACATGGTCAGTTACCTGATCAGTGATTTGGTCAGTTACCTGACTAGTTACTTGATCCGTAAAGCAAAACCCCTTTTTTTTTGTGTGTTTGTTTTGCAAAACCCTAAAACGATTTTGATACTTGTGAGCCTATGCTCTGATACCAATTGTAAATAACCATATACATGCTCACAACATATGCACACAATCATAAAAGGGATTAAGGCTTACCTTCAGCAATCACTGGCATGGATTCCATCTTATGCAGCTGCAAACACGAACACTGAATATAGCCTTCTGTTACTTACCAACTTGCTTCTCAATGGACAGAACAATATGCAAAACGTCGGTAGTAATCAGGGACCAATTCATCTGTATATATAGGAGACTTAACCCTCAAGAAGCTTCCCATTAAAGCTATCCATATCGGTTTAGGTTTCCTAGTTAGATTCTTAATGTAACACTTCATTGTAGTCTTTCTTGCAGACTAAGAATAGGATTACTTACCTTAATGAATAGATACACTGCTTCATTAAGTTACAAGTATTGATTTATAGTTTGTATCCATGTTAAACTAGGTTTGACATTTAGCTAATCATCAATTACTTTATGATGATATGTGTTAAGTCCATATTTGATCTAACATGTTGGTGGGGAGGGATGAGGTATGGATGAAGGGCTTGCGGTTTCAGGTGGGGAATGGTGAAGACATAAAGGTATGGACTGATCCTTGACTTCCTTTGCCCTATCATTTTAAACCCTATTCACAACCAATGGAGAGGACTAGAGGACTGGCGGGTTTGTGAGCTAATTGATATTGAGGCTTTGGAGTGGACAAAATCGGTTACTGAGGAGTTGTTTTCGGCTGAAGAAGTAGCCATCATACTTCAAATTCCTTTAAGCCTGAGAAATATCAGTGATAAGGTGTCGTGGCATTTGGATAAGCATGTCTACAGCGTCAAGTACGGGTACCACGTTGCTCGACTAACGGAGAGCATTTCCTGGAGTGTATCATCATCAGAAGGTTCAAGGGTTAGTATAAGCAGTTATTGGAGGAAGATTTGGGGGTTAAGGATTCCACCAAAGGTAAAGGCTTTTATTTGGAGGTTGTGTAGGAAGGTTATACCCACCAGGGCAGCACTGTTGCGTAGATTTTTAAACCAGAGGTCAAGTGTGCGTTTTGCTGTGATGAGGTAGAGGACAGTTTGCATTTGTTTCGGGATTGCCCAGTGATGAAAACGTTTTGGATGCATAACCCTCTTCATCTTAAGTGTTGGTCGTTCCCTGCATCCAATATAGCTGACTGGGTGTTTCTAGTGATGGGTAGCTTGACGGTGAAGCAATAAGAAGTGTTCTTCATATCTCTCTGGGGAGTTTGGTGTGAGTGGAACAATCTAGTATGGAAGGAGGGACCTGCAATCCACTTAATATGTTGGTTTGGGTTTTGTAATTTCTGGATGATTATCAGAGGGTTCATTCCAAGATAGCCCAGAAGAAGAAGTTGCCTATGGCAAAATGGTGTTGCCCCCCAGTGGGTGTCTTAAGATTAATGTTGATGGCTTGTTTGTGGAGGGTGCTGGGGTAGGTGGAATTGGAGTGATAACCAGGGATGGATTTAAGAACTGTTAGGCGGCTCTTGCACATCATGTACCTTTTACAAGCTCGGCAGTGCACATGGAGGCAGAGGCTCATCGGGCCAGTCTACTAGTTGCAATCTAGCAAGGATGGAATGAAGTAGAGATAGAGAGTGACTATGCTTTGTTGATCATCGCCCTGGCTACAGAAGGTATGGATGTGGCTGAGGTAAGCTTCATCTTGATTGATTGTCGTCATTAATTGAGGACTTTCAACTTAGTGTCCCTTAGACACATCTTTCGTGAAGCAAATGGTGTCGATGGCTTGTTTGTGGAAGGTGCTGGGGTAGGTGGAATTGGAGTGATAACCAGGGATGGATTTAAGAACTGTTAGGCGGCTTTTGCACATCATGTGCCTTTTACAAGCTCGGCAGTGCACATGGAGGCAGAGGCTCATCGGGCCAGTCTACTAGTTGCAATCTAGCAAAGATGGAATGAAGTAGAGATAGAGAGTGACTATGCTTTGTTGATCATCGCCCTGGCTGCAGAAGGTATGGATGTGGCTGAGGTAAGCTTCATCTTGATTGATTGTCGTCATTAATTGAGGACTTTCAACTTAGTGTCCCTTAGACACATCTTTCGTGAAGCAAATGGTGTCGCCAATAGGCTTGCGCACCTTGCTGGGTCATTGAGTTTAGAGTACTAGGTCATCGAGTTTAGATGAATTTTAGGTTGGTGATACTCTTGATATTATTCAGGATGTCCTTATTGATGATGAGTGTATTTTAACATGAGATAGAGGCTCTATGTTCCCCTCGTTGTACTATCCTAATTTAGATAATAATAACACTGGTGGGGGAATCACTACTCCTACCTAATGGGCGTCTTTGCCCTCTTCAGAAAAAACAAACAAACACACACACACACACATAATAGTTTGTTTTGTGGTGCAAAAAGTTGTCTGTACACAAATTTAATCAAATTAATTGAAGGCAACTAATCATCTTTACACTACAGTATCTCTAATGAAGATATCTTTTGCCAATAGAGTGCCCTGTCACGCCCCGATTTTTAAACATAAATAAAAATCGATATATAATCCCATAATTATACATGCGTGTTGGTTCAGCCATCAATACAAAATACCTGGAAAACTTTTTTCTTTTAAACCAATTACATATTGATGCCCTGAACCCACAATGTCAATATATACCCGCTCAGCAGAGTCATATATTACACAAGTTTACAAATTAAAATGCTCCTTAGAACTTATTACAAGAGGAAGTCTTAATAACGGTAATTAAAGTCACAAAATTGGCTTCCTATCATAAAGCTGCTAGCACGCTACTTTAGTTTCAGCCACGATTACTCTAACCTGCAGGATTAACCCTTACACCATTGAATAGTGCACCGGGTTACCACACAACAAACCTGGTAAGCTTATGAAAGCTCGTATGAGTAACTCAAAGCACACACGCACAACTCACCAAATGAGGAAAAACTATCAACTCGCGAAAAAGGAACACTCACCCTGTTTTCCCAAAACAACACATTCTTTTCCCAAAAGAAAACAACACAAGCCATCCCGTGATAAAAATCATATTAATTGAAACTCTGACAATTTAAATATGATACACAAGTCCATCCCGGACGTTTAAAAGAAAGAATCCCTGAAACTCCCTTTTGAAATACTTTCTCAAATCAACAAAAGTCACCTCGTGACAAATCATATTAATTGAAAGTCTGACAATTAAATTTGCGTTTTCCCAAAGCTCACAACAAAAGTCATCCCGTGACAAAATCATATAAATTGAAATTCTGACAATTTAAATATGACCACAAGTCCCACTTGGACATTTAAAAGAAAGAATCCCCGAAACTTCTTTTCAAAACACGTACTCATGAGCATCAAGTAGCTCCCTGCTACTCCCCATGATGTACAATGGCAACAGACTATAGCTCTAACTGATCGCATCCACTCACCTGGCCAAAGGCGTGAAGTCCTGATATATATGCCCGATGTCACTCCCAACAACCCCGAATCCTCAGATCTCCCCTGTCATCAGATCAAAACATTTAAAAGAGGTCACTCAGGACCAAATGTTACTCAACTCTCAAAAGGAGATGTCACCCCGTGACCTCCGATCATCAGACCTCCCTGGTCTCCAGATCAAAACGTTAAACAAGTCGCTCTGGACCCAAAATGTTAAACCAAAACAAAAAGATATGTCACCCCGTGACCTTCGAATCTCCAGACCCCCGGTCATCAGTTTCAAAACATTAAGTAAGTCACTGTGGACCCAAAATGTTAAATCAAATCAAAAGGAGATATCACCACTTGTGACTCCCAGATCTTCAGACCCCCCGGTCGTTAGATAAAAACATTCAAATCACATTAAAGAAACTCACACCAAATCTTTACACTTTTCAAACAATAGAAATTCCCAATTCCTAAAACAATGTTTCCCGAAAAGTCAAGCCTCAAAACAATAGAATGAAACCCATCAATCCCTATTGCTTAAATCACTCATCAACCCATAAGAATATACATATTTCACGTAAATATATATATATATATATATATATATAAGTGGTCATTCACTCAGGAATGCCACTAATACCAACTATAGTTTGCAGTTAACTAAATAACTCTCAAAACAATAAAGGTAACTCCGTTCGTAAATGAACATTGTGAGATTACTCACCTCTAAATTCCGCTGCTTCTTCTATACAGAACAGAGTAGCACAACCACAAAATATCTGTCCAAGAATACTTCGTCAAGTACCTTTTGTGATAAGATCGATCTCAACTTCGTACACAAATCACAAGCGATTAAAGTCCAAAACCTCTGTTTGAACTAAAATCCCCAAAAGTAATGCCAATTGAGGCAAAACTTTATTTGAGACCACCCAAAGTCTCCGGAGTACTTCTACGATCTATATGTCAAAACCACAAGTTGATCGAACGCTCGAATCTTCACGGATCGAATAATCGAACGGTTCGAAACTGTAAAAATCATAACATATTCATTCGATCTCCAAAAATTATGTATTATATATCAAAACGCTCGTATCGACGAGTAGATGATATATAAAACTAGGAACTGTCCCTTACATGGCCAGAACGCCGCCACAGGTAGTGGCACACCGCCGCTGGACCAAACTCAAAATCACAATAATCAAGCCATCCAAAAATGTTCATCATGAAGAATAGAGAAACTTTCATACCTGGAGCTAAGCCTAGATCGGTCTAGATCGT
Organism: Rosa lucieae; assembly: GCA_024704745.1. Taxonomy (NCBI): domain Eukaryota; kingdom Viridiplantae; phylum Streptophyta; class Magnoliopsida; order Rosales; family Rosaceae; genus Rosa; species Rosa lucieae. The sequence goes on along the minus strand of CM045497.1, from coordinate 23,727,774 downwards.
CCTAGATCATGATTGCAAGATCGATCAATCTCTACTGTCTGATCAAGCTCCAGATTCGTTGTGCACCGCTGATTTTCAAACCTTGATCTTTCACTCCATGCGTAATATCGTCCTTCAAGAGTTCAAGTCAAAAGGAGGAGGAGATTCCAAAACTGAGAAGGATCGGCCGAGACGTCGCCGGAAAAGTGGATTTCCAACTGGGTCTAGATCGTGAATTCTTCCTCAACTCCGATCTACTGTTTCCGGCGAACCACTACGCAAACCACCACCACAGGGCGGCTCGCGATGCTGGTCTGAACTTTCCTTACCTTATCTCGTCGTCGGAGGTGGCCGGAGGAGAGAGAACAAGTAGGGTTGGGTCGGCCGAAACCCATCGGGTCTACGCTATGCGGAGGCGAGAGAACGGAAAGAATTTGGGGAGGAAAATGGAAAAAAGGGAAATTATGGGATTTATGAAAAAATCCAGAATTTTCTCCTATTTATAGAAATTTCCTAAATTTTCAATCGCTCATAACTTTCTCATACAAACTCCAACTTCCGCGTTCCACATGTTCACGAACTCGTATTGACGGGCTCTATAACTTTTGTGAAGGAAGTTTTCGGAGAAACCCAACGTATAAAAATTCAACCTTTGCGCCCTCCCTAAAACCATACTTTTCGAATAAAATTTCGTCCGAAACACTTTCGCTCCATCCATGAACCATGAAATCATCCAATAACCACTAATTAAATTCTGAAAAATCCTCAGAAAATAATTACTAATTTCCAGGGCATGTGTCAATTACTATTGACAGATAGCCTCCTCCAACCCTTGTGTCAATTCTGACATGGAAAAAGACATCTTCTTTCTGATAATTAAATAGGATCCCCAAAAAAAAATGGAAAGAAAATATATTGAAATCATAATTTCAACCAGTGCATTTTTAATGCTAATGGGAAATGTACCACTAAAACAGCATATGTTGAGGCCTTTGTTTGGCTGCACTCTCATGTGTCTAATTCTAATGGTGATTCTATTACTATGTTTTGTAAACGGTTTTGGGCAGCTAAAGTTCCAGGTAAGGTCAAGGTGAAAATGAATATTTTTCTCTTCTATTCTTTCTACTATATATTGCTCAGCTTTGTAAAAAACATGTTTTTATTAAGGGAGGTTGTTACTTTTGTAATGATGAGGATGAGTCTATTGAACTTGTCAATACATATTGTCCTTTTGTCAATGATGTGTTGAATAGGTACACGGGATTGGGGGTATTCTTTCTAATTTTGTTGGGGTTTCTTGCTTGGATTGGATGAAGTTGTGTTCTGATGTTCTTTCTAAGGACTTATTCTCTCTTCTGTTGTGGGGAATCTGGTCCATTTGGAACGAAAGAAATCGTAGAGTTTGGTAGGATAAATGGTCATATCCTGATGAGGTGATGCCTGGTATTTACTCTCAACATCTACTCTTTCATTCTGTTGCACAGGGACATCAATGGACTAAAGGAGGGTGATTAAGCCTTCGTCTCCTCGTCCTGTTAGGTGGTTGAAAACTAATCTTGATGGGGCTAGCTTTTGATAAGAATTCTTGTATTAGAGGTATTGGTGTGATTGTGAGGGACTCTAGTGGCTTGATTGTTCGTGATTGCTGCTGCAAAGTTACTAGGGTCACGGCCCTGAGTATTGTGGAGGCTTGAGCTGCTAGAAGTGCTTGTCATCTTGCTATGGGTAATAGTTTATCTCCCATTATTTTTGAGTCTGATTGTCAAAAGTTGGTGATGGATATTTTGTCTTAAGATCGAGGAGAATGCTTTAGGATATAGGGGTATTGTAAAGGATGTTATTGTTCTCCCTATTTCTCTACCTGGGTTTTCCTTTGTTCATGTGCATCGGGAGTCTAACTCTGTTTTTCATATGTTAGCTAAATTTGCTCTTAATTCTAGTTTTGATTTATCTTGGAGTGGTTAGGTTCCCTCTTGTATTAGCAACTACGTTGCTACTCATTGTATGAACTAGTTTCATCAATAAAAATTTGCCGTGATTCTCTTATAAAAATAAAATAAAACACTAATGGAAATTAGTAATTGAAATAATATTAAACTCTCTTAATAACTGATAAAAAAAAAAGAGTGGTGCTAGAGACACCAAAATATTATACCAAATTTCAATCCCAAATGATGTGGCATTGCCACCTCATTCATAGTTATTTCCAACATGTAATTATGTCAATTAATTTTCATTTATATAGTTTCCATTATATATGCAATTACTTAATATTATATTAAATGAGAAAAATAATGTTTCCCTGCAATCCCAAAAATTGATCTTCAAATATCAGGGATATTCTCATATACCACCTGTCATCATCATTCTCATCTCATGCTGCACCAAAATTTGAAACTCAAGGGACGAAAAATCTTCTAGGATTTGAATAAATAAAAGGTCTTGGCGTATGAAAATCCAAAATAAAAGAAGATGATTATGAATATAGCAACCACAAGGCATAAATTGGCTTTGTAAATCATAATCACAAGGGATTATGATGAAAAACTGTGAATTGGGGATAACACAACCAACTAAACAGAAAACCCTAAGCGGCCTTGCTTTGCCGCACTAAACCCTAAGCCAACCGTCGGCCTCCTTCGTCGACGTTGTCCACCCTTTTCCACCATCACATCTTGATCTCTTCATGTCGAGTATTGATTCTGTCACTAAAAGTTTTGCTACCTCCTTGGCTATCGCTACCAATGAGGTTGTCGACATCTCCTCCATGGATAATGGGGGGGGCACAGCGAAATGCCCAATCATACCTTCTGGCAAGGCCTCTAGCTCTCAAACCAACAGATGCTGCTGACCTGCGTAGGCATTTTCGTCGAATTTGGGTGCTGAATAAAGGCTTCAGCGTTCAGCAGAAAGCCCCAAATCGTTTTCTTTTCTCCTTTGATCTTCGAGGAGATAGAAATAAGGTATTGATGGGTGGACCGTGGAGTTTCAATCGTGCTTTGGTTGTTATTCAACCATACGATGGGGTTGCACCGCTGTAATCTGTAGAGATGGAGGACCTTTTCTTTTGGGTTCGCATCACCAATATGCTGCCAGCATATGAGCAGAGGAACACTAGCCAATGTCGCCTCTGTTGCGGGTAAGTTTCTTCATCTGGATCAGAAGCTTTTTGATGCAAATCGTGAAATTAGGGTTAGGGTTTCTCATGCAATTTCGAAACCCTTTTTCATGAAAAAAAATCCTAAAGTTTGGAAAGGGGGTTGAGCAGGAGGTCCACTTCTTTTTTGAGAATCTTGTGGGTAAATGCAGCATATGCTTTTGTGTGTCTCATAAGGGGGACGCCTGCAAGACTGAAATCACTGCCCCGGCAGTCATGGTGGCTCCTACATCGAAGGCAAGGAAGCTTGCGCTCAATAGTTCCTTTTTAGGGTTTCAGGAAAATCAGTTCAAGGATGGTTTGTTTCACTTCCAAGGGCTTACCACCCCCATTCTTCCACCGGTGGGAAGATATCTTTTTGGAGGTGCTGAGACAAGTAAGGTACGTAAACCTATTGTTCTTCGTCATACAGAAAAACCACAAGCTCATGAAGACAATGCATTGGCATTGGTATCGGTTGTAACTGACCAACCTACCAAGAGAGATCGGCCCTTCCCATCTCCAAAAAAGCTGCAATTCTTGATGTCTGATTTACTAGAGGGCAAAACAAGCCCTATTGCTCCCTCCAAGGAGGTAAAAATGCCTGCATTCCCTACTAAATTCAAGGGAAAATTTCGCAAACAGTACACTAAGTAAAGGCCACTAATAATTCTTATACACAAAGTTTCAAACCAAACATTTCAGTACACGAAATTTGAAACTTGACCCACTATTAGTACACGACGTCAATTTTTGACACCAAAATGTCCATTATGCCCTCAGTTTTTTTTTTTAATAATTTTTTTTTCTGTTATTTTTTTTCCTTCGTTTATAAATGACTCGAGTCATTTTTTTTTTTTTTCTGTTATGCGAGGTGAGGGAGTGAGCCCGGAAGAAGGAAGAAGAAATAGATAACACGAAGGAAAAAAAAAATAACAGAAAAAAAAATATTAAAAAAAAAACTAAGGGCATAATGGACATTTTGGTGTCAATAATTGACGTCGTGTACTAATAGTGGGTCGAGTTTCAGATTTCGTGTACCGAAATGTTTGGTTTGAAACTTTGTGTATAAGAATTATTAGTGGCCTTTACTTGGTGTACTGTTTGCGAAATTTACCCTAAATTCAATGCCAAATCTCTGGGACTGGTGGAGACCCCAGGTGGTATGCTTGTGCCGACAGAGGTCATGATGCCTAAACCTTCACAAGTTGAATTGCATGGGGGAAAGAAGAAGAGAGGTAGGCCGTTGGGAGCCAAGAATAAAAATCCTCCCAAAGCAAAAAAGGTCCCCACGGACGATGTCCTGAGTGTTCTGTATTCAGGTAAGCCTCCAAGCCCTAGTCTAATGGGCAAGGAGAAGATATAGGGTTTTCTTTATGTTTAGCCTATAAACTATGTAAATGTCTGGCATAGTTATAGGCTCACTTTAATAAGTGGGCGATAAGTTCAAATATCTGGTCTATCCTATGTATCACAGTGGCTCCTCCACGAAGTCTTGTCTGGCCATTGTTATGTGTCAGCGGATGGGTATGTAATGGCCTTCTTGGCATGCGCTTTTATCAATGGAATTACCATTTATTCAAAAAAAAAATGATGAAAAACTGTGAGTCTCTTAATAAAATATTAAGAAAGATACATATCAATACAGAAGTTAATTTAATCAACTTGTTTTGAAATTTGAATCCACTGGATTTGTTCAAGAAATTAAAAGAGAGAACAACAAATTTACTTATTCTTCTTCTTCTTCTTTTTTTATTTTATTTTATTTTATTTTTACAATAGAACAAAGAATTTACTAGTTGTGGATAGATGGCTGCGATATATGGAGGATGAATCTTGCATTTTTTAGGGTTTATCAAGACATGAGTTTGCGTGCTTGTTGGATTGATTAACTTCATCGCATTTTCTTCTTCCGTTTTTTAATATCTTAGAGATAAATAAACTAATTTAAATACATATTCTAAATATATAAAAAAATGACACCTTGAATATTTTGAGGTTCATTAGGGCTGATGTGGTCAATGCCATGTCATTTGTGATGGTTTTTTTTTGTATGGAATTTTGGGATCCAAAGCATTTTCCAAAAAAAAATCGTTAAAAGTGAATCTAATAATAAAATGTTCACTATCTTTTCTTTCTTACAAAAATCTTATATAAAAACTTTAATTTTTTGAGGCCCATATCTTTTTTTTTTTTTATCAATAAGAACTTCATTAATAATGAACTGCTTACAACAAGTTTTAGGCGACATCTCTAACACATAAATGGCCACTAGACTTCACACTGGAACTCTATAATGACCGACTCTAAACTTGCACTACAACTGTATGGCGAAGACAACAAGCACAGGAGCAGTGAATCCTTGACATCTCACCACTTGTCTAGTTAGTAAGTACTCAAAAGCTAGACAACTCACTTGTGTCAACAATAACTCACCAACCATAGTCCTCCTGACCAGCTTTGATAGACCAAGCCGACACTCGTTGTGACCTAAACCCGACCAAAAGGTTTGCCGGACATTTAGACCTGGGACTAAGGAAACCCAACACCATCACCACTCTATTGTCAACATCGTTAATCCTCAACTGCTCCAAATCGCCATAGCCTCCGACCCGAATCCAGATAGGAACGACCCACTAGAAGGCCAAGGATGATTGTTTATGCTATAGCCAGACATTTTCGCCACCACTACTGACCCAACTCTAGAACAGGAACGACCCTTTAGCCGGCGAAGAGAAGATTGTCTCTGCCACACCCTTGATAGTGCCTTATTACCAACAAACATCAACTGCCAAGAAAACAAAAACTAAAAACTTTAAAACAAAAACAACACCTAATGGACCTAGAGAATTGCCTCAGGCCCAAATACCACTAGGCTTAGACTGAGGCCACATTAGGATTAAGCTCAGACTGCTGCCGCCGTCAACTAAGCATCATCGGCCAATCTCCAACATAACACATCCCCCACCCCGTAGCGTCACCCATCTGGTCATGCCTCCTCCAGACCACCACCACCCCAGCCAGACAGTTTCCATTGTCCCACCAGTGTCGCCATACCCCATCATCCAAATTGCATCTGGAATGCGAGCACAACCACCTTTGACCAAAAGAAACTAGCTAGGAGCCCAACCGCGCCGACACTGTGCCATCACCATGCACCGACCATCTCGTCCAGATCTGACCGCCTCGCACCACCTCCCCTCCAACCCAGCCCCGCCGTATAATCATTACAACAAAAGCTAAAATCGCGATCCAAAGCAAATCCATCAAACTCATCCACCAAACAAGACACCACCACTCACCGCTAACTGAAAGCACGCTCGCACGTCAAAGAGGGACAACGAGAGAGGAAGCAACGTCCGACGACAACGCCATAGGGACGTGCCGCCGGACGAGCACACGAAACAATCGAGAGAAACTCCTAGGCGCGTACTAGGTCTAGGAGAGGGCAAACAACATATATACTAGTTTTCTACTCACATGCGTAAAATTTTTATAATTATTATACTGAGAAAAAAATAGAAGTTATTTGAAGAAAAAAAAAAGTGGAAAGTTATCTGAAATTATAGGTGGTTATTGCAGACATATATCTGAAAATTATTTATTTTATTTTTAACAGAATTTTTAATTTTTCTATTTACCATACTACCACTCAATTATTAAAAATGATCTAAAATTACTATAAGGTTTAAGGATTTTATTGTCTTTTCACACATACTTTGGCTAACAAAGCCTCTTCTCTTAATAATAGTGTGTGTGTGTATTCACACACACACACACACACACACACACACACACACACACACATATATATATACATATCCTATCTAGAGCGGAGCTCCGCTTTGAAATTAACGTGTGAAGTTCAAGATTTGGGTCACTTTTCTGTCGCATATCCACATCTCGACCGTTTAGTTTTTAGGTACTAGTGTATAGATCATCTCTGCAAATTTTCAGCCAAAATGATGATCATTAAGGTATTGATACCTGCCTTAAAGTTAGTATGGTTCAAGTTGACAGATCCAGTCCGTCCATTGGTTTAAGCGAGTTAGATACCTTAACGATCATCAGTTTAACTGAAAATTTGCAGAGATGATCTATACACTAGTACCTAAAAACTGAACGGTCGAGATATGTATATGCGACCGAAAAGTGACCAAAAACTCGAACTTCATACGTTAATTTCAAGGCGGAGCTCCTCTTTGGATAATATATATATATATATACATATATATATATACACACACACACACACAGATTCTATCCAGAGCGAGGCCTCGCTTTGAAATTTCAAAGCGAGGTTAGGGTTTAGGGTCACTTTTCAGTCGCATATTCACATCTCAACCGTTCAGTTTCTAGGTACTAATGTATAGATCATCTCTGCAAAATTTCAGCCAAATTGATGGTCGTTAAGGCATTGATAACTGCCTTAAAGCTAGTACAGTTCAGGTTGGACAAATTCAGTTCGTCCATTGGTTTAAGCGAGTTAGATACCTTAAAGACTATCAATTTGTTGAAATTTTGCAGAGATGATCTATACATTAGTACTTAAAAACTGAACGGTTGAGATGTAGATATGCGACCGAAAAGTGATTCTAAACCCTAACCTCGCTCTGAAATTTCAAAGCGATGACTCTCTCTGGATAGGATCTGTATATATATATATATATATATATATATATATATATAGATATAGTATGCACGAATAATTTCATGCTCAGCCTATAATTCATCACCCTTCTCCCTACTCATATATAATACAAATATGCGCTCAGCTCATGGTAAAGGGTAAGTTTCCACGTGGTCTCATCCCAACACTGAACCATCTGGCGGGTAAGATTGTATTGCAATGGCTTTGAAAATTGCTATATTTTTTTTTTTGGTAGTTGCTTATCCATAGTGGTTCCTTCTTGGTCGATTTTTATAAAGTATGCACCAATAATTTCAGACGCAGCCTATAATTCACCCTTCTCCCTACTCATATATAATACAGATTACTTATAGGGACTTTAAATAATTACAGTCTTGCGTTCAGCTCATGCCAAAAGGTAAGTTCCCACGATGGCTCATTTCTGGGGGGCAAGATTGTATTGCATGGCTTCAAAAATTGCTCCTTTTTTTGCTGGTTGCTTATCTATGCATGGTGGTTCCTTCTTGGTCATTTTTTTTATAATAGCTACGGCCGGCTATCAATGTGTAACTTTTATGCTTTTGAGGTCATCTAGCTGGATCAGGTATGGTTTTAAATATCTCAGTTTTTTTTATTAGGAATGAGTTTCAATATTTGAATTCCAGAAAATTTGGACTTGATGAGGTAGAGTATTGCACACATCATGGAAAAAACAAGCGTTCACTTAAACAACCTGATGATTTATTTGAAGGAGAAACTATTTGAGAATTGGGCGCGCGACCTTTGGAGATTCATGGACGTTAGACTCGATCGGACATCAATGGAGATGCATTTGACTATTTGGACACCAATGAATGACCATGACAATGAGCTAGAAGGTGGCTTTCCGATCAAAATATATCTGTCTCAATGCTTATGGAGATATACATAATAACACAATTCTATATCCAAGCTTCCATTTATAGGTACAATATTGCAAATTAAAAGGAGGCCGGGATTTTTATTAATTTTATTGTTTGCTGTTGTACGTCAAATTACTCCGCGCGCGTTGTTGGTTTCTATTTTGATGCATGTGATGTTACATATTGTTGGCTTTACTCCGTAGGAGTAGCAGTGGGTGGCGTGGTCATAAGTATAGTATGCCTAGTTTTCATGAACATATATAGCAAGAGCAACATGTTGTCAACCACTTCTTTAATTTGCCTTGCGTACTCAGTTGCCAAGTTTTTCTCTCTTTTAATTCAAATATTGAATGAGTCTATATCGTCTATGGTTCATAAGACCTACTTACAATATCTGATAGTTAAGTAACCTCGTCTGAAGGATGCCAGTTTATCATTAAAAATCTATGACAAGGTCATAGGGAGGTGTTCGCAAATCCTTGATGACAATATTGTAATGTGATAAAAGATTTTTGTTTCTCAATCATTTGATGTGGACAACCACGAGCCAATTAAAGAAATGTATCCATCTTTCTTTAAATCGGATCTTGCAAAAATAACTGGCTTGGCTATAGTTTGTTTTCATTGTACTTCAAATAAACATATATTGCATTCGGTTTATGATGAGCTTATCAAGCATATATGGTGCAGCAGTTATGTCAACTTTGGAGCTCCCGGCTCTTATAGTTAATCCAATGTAGGTTTTCCTGATGAAGTGTTGACCGGACGGTTATGTGGATGTGATTAAATACACATTTTTCGGCCTTGAAATATATGGATCGACTTGGCTAATATGTTTGCTCACATGAATAACTTCAGTACTTAGAATCTCTATGGAGTGGTTTTAACTTCAAATGCAACAAATAGTAACTTCAGTACTATTTTCTTTGTTCACCCTACTTATTCATTACACCCTACATTTTAATTTCAATTATGTAACCCATTTCTATTTACTAGAATATTCTTATATGACATATCCAATTAAAAGAGATTTTTTTTTTTATTGAAAATCTCACATTTAATTTATACCAATAAAAAAACTATAATATATTAAAGTTTCGTAACAAAATCATAATCTAATTTACTTCCATTTTTTTAATTTTTTCTTTCTGCTTCAATGTTTATCTATTTCAATCTATGTCAAAATATTAGTTAGTTAACAACTATGAGCAATGAAGAAGATATTGAGATTTTTCTTGTGTGTTTTAAATTTTTACTTTCAATGTTCACAAAAGGTATTGCAAAGATTTTGATGTAGTTAATACTAATGATTTTATAAATTAAATAACGAATTCATGATGAAGAGGTAATAAAAAGACAAAAAAAAAAGTAATGAATGCAAATTTGGGTGGAGAAGATGAAGATTAATGTTATCTAATGAGAAATTAAGTAATCTTTCTATTTAATTATTGGTTATTTATTTATTTTTCCTTACAAATTTGAATTTTAGAAAATTAATGTACTTAGTAGTCATTTTACACTTAGGTAATATAATCTTTCAATAATTCAAATATTTGTAGAGTGAACTAAGAAAATAGTAGGGTGGCAATAGACACACCCTAACTAAATTAATGAACGAAGAATAAGAAGGGGAAAAGAAATTAAACAACAACAAGAACAAGCACTAGTAAGGTTGCCTTCTTTAGATAGATTTGTACATGTTTCAATGTTTGCACTGATCATATCTAGGATGGATCCAACAATTAATCAGTTGCAAACTAGGAAAGTCCTAATAATTAAAACCCTGGGGCTCAGTTACAGACAGACATACGCAGAGACCCACAGGGGCTCTCTTGAGAACCTAGCTCAATGAGAGTTTTAATGTAAATAGGGAAATTCTTACTAGACATTATTCAACCTAACTGGATCAACACTTGGTGGCATGGAAAAACTTAGCTGCCTAACTATAAAAAAGGACAGCTATGATTACGAGATTGATTAGTACCATCACATAAAATTTAATTTTCTCCCAAATCACATACGCTCCAATACATGCACATATAATAATAATGGTAAGGTATAATGCTTTCGATCTAGCCGTTTGCCATGATACCTACAGTGAGTGTTAAGAGAGAGATGAGGTTACATGATATGAAATGAGATTATAGGACAGTGACAGCAAGCAGAACTCGTCATAATAATCCTTTTTCCTTTTTTTTTTTTTTCCTATGATCAAAAGACAATATTTCAAATGATGCATCTATTCCCGTACTCCCGCCCAGACACAGTGTGCCACCTAAAGTACTACGGCCTCTACTGTTTTTTTGGGTTAATTACATATAAGTGCATCTTTGAATGTTTTTTTAGCCATAAGGCCACTAACAAGTTTTTTCCCTCATAAGGCCACTAGATTAAAAAAGGTGTTATATTTTGGATATTAAAAACCAACATATTTACATAAATGCCACTAGAGTAAAAAGTCAACAATCATTCTCTCTCTCCTCTCCGACAAGGTCTCCGGCCAACTCCGGCGGGTCTCCGGTCGACGTCCGGCCAACTCCGGCCAGTCTCCGATCGACCTCCGGCGGGTCCCCGGCTGACCTCCGGCGACTACAAAAGCTACTGTCACTAACACCAAAAACTACTATCGCCAGCAATAAAAGCTACTATGGTGAGATTTCCGGCAATCTCCGGCGAGGTCACAAAAGCTACTGTCGCCAGCAACAAAAGCTACTATTACCAACAAAAGCTACTGTCATTAGCTAAAAAAGCTACTCCGGTGAGATTTCCCGCGATGTCACAAAAGCTACTGTCACCAGTAACAAAAGTTACTGTCACCAACAAAAGCTACACTCTCCAAAATCAAAAGCTACTGTCACAAACACCAATAGCTACGCTCACCAGCAATAAACGCTACCGTCACCAACACCAGAAAGCTACACTCACTAGTAAGAAAATCTACTCTAGCATCACCAAAACTTACTCTCATCAACGCCAAAAGCAATAATCAAGTAAACAAAAGCTACTTTCAGAGACTGAGAAAGCTATTATCAGAGACTAAGAAAACTACGACAATATAAAGGATACAAGAAAAAAAAAATGCTACTAGAATCGAGAAAAGAAAACATATTCAATGTTACAAAACGTATGCAGGGTTCAACAATAATGTAACTATATAAAAAGCTACTTCCATACTTGTAAAAAGCCACTACTATAGTTGTGAAAATCTATTACAATAGTTTTATAAAGCTATTGTCAATGTTGTAATGCTACTGTCATTTTTCAATGGTTACGCTCTAGACCCATATGCATCATTTGCCACCTTCAGCACGAGCCTTCATTTCCAAAATTTTTAGTTGGCCGAATGATTTCTTGGTCAATATAGGCTTCAATATCCAAATTCATATGATTTTCAAAATCTACTACTACAAACGCAAAGGGAAAGAACTCTGCAAGAACAAAGATACAACAAAATATTAGTATTTGAAATAAAAACTAAAAACAACAATGTATCTCTGCGCCTCAAACGTGGTACGTACTCTTTATCAACTAGATAAAAAAGATAATAATAATAATAAGCAATCTAAAAAGCTACTGTCATAAATACAGAATGTTACTATAACATACATACAAAGCTACTGGATCAGTAATAAAAAACTACTAACACAGATACAGAAGGCTACTATAAAACATGTATAAAAAGCTACTAACATAGGTATATAAATCTACTATAACACATGTACAAAGCTGCAGGACCAGTAATAAAAAGATACTGACATAAATATTTATTATAGATATTCCATAACAAAACAACATGAGGACATATATATAAGGTTCACTAAGCAGGGGACAATTCTACACTCTTACTCTCACAAACAAGTCAGATCACCAGGAGGCCATTTATGTTCAAGGACACATGAGCACAAGGTCTGCAGACGCAAAAGAAAATGGCATGCCAAGGCTCTTGTAATGTTTTCGAGTATCCAAAACATAATCAATCACAGGAAGCACATATAAATATGCATTTTGGTCTATTCTTCAGTATTCAATAATCAATATGCATTTTGGTCTATTCTTCAGTATTCAATAATCAATCACAGGAAGCACATATACATATATGTAATTATCAAATGCAGTCAGACTGTATATTCCTTTGAAACATACAGAAACTATATGGTCTCAACTCACAAATCTACCAACAGAGAACGCTAATCACTACATGTCCATAAATCAACCACAAAATACAGTGACAAAAGCCAACAATGCATCAAATCAGGCACAGGGAAATCGATTACAAGAACGAAATTGAAAGCAGAAACAGCGATTGAAAAGCCGAAATGCAAATCGAAGAGAAGAGCTGGAGATCTAGGATTAGAGGTGCCATACAGTATACCTGGTGGTGGTTGAGATCGAATGTGAAGAGAAAGCCACTGGTTAGGGATTTCGATTCGAGACGAAGAGGTCGCAGGCCTTGTCGTCGTTGCCGGAGAAGAAGCCTCATTTAAGGTTCCGATGCAGGTCAGGTGGATGGCCTCGTCGAAGAGCCGGAGACCATAACAACTTTGTCATGTAGATCGCGCCATGCCTCCAAGTCGTCACCGGTGAGCTTGTGAGGTATGTAACGACATCGTTTCGATCTGTGCCGGTCGCGCCATGCCTCTAGGTCGTCGTCGGCGGGCTCATGAGGTCTGCAACGGCATCGATTTGGTTTGTGAGGGAGAGGTGCGCCATGCTTCCAGGTGTCGTCGCCGGCGAGCTTGTGAGTCTGCAACGGCATCTCGGTTAGAGAGAGAGAGAGAGAGAGAGAGAGAGAGAGAGAGAGAGGATTTTATTTATTTATTTTGAAACTAGAGTGAGATAATATTTGAGAGGTAAGAAATTGTGGAAGGGCACAATTGTCATAGACAAAATAATTTGAAGATAAAAGTGGCCTTATGTGTACAATAAAATTTAGGTGGCCTTATGGCTAATTAAAGTTTCAAAGTGACACTTATGAGTAATTTTCTATTTTTTTTTTTTTTGGCAAAAAATCACAAATAGTCACTGAGTTATGACTTATTCGACACTTAACTCACTGTATTTTCAATAATATCACTTAACTTACTCACTTTTACATCTGTTTTTCACTTAACTCACTGCTGTTAATTCTACTGTTAGAAGCCATTAAAATTGAGGGTATATTTGTTAAAACACTTAAAAATACATTTTTAACTTAAAAAAATCTAAATTTATCAGATTTTAAATTTTTTTTTTTTAAATTTTCAGAATTTCTAATAAAAAAAAATTATTTTAATTTAAATATAATTTGAAAAAAAAATATACCCTCAATTTTTAAAGTTAGAAATGCAATTTTTAAGTGTTTTGACAAATATACCCTCAATTTAACGGCTTCTAACAGTATAATAAACGACAGTGAGTTAAGTGAAAGACATATGTAAAAGTGAGTGAGTTAAGTGATATTGTTGAAAATACAGTGAGTTAAGTGTCGACTGGGTCATAACTCAGTTACCATTTGTGATATTTTCCTTCTTCTTTTTTTTTTGGTCTGATAGTACGCCTCTACAGCCATTTGATCTTTTCCTTAAATAGAAACATCACGCAGCTAGCTATAACATAAGGATCAAATATTTTAAATAAAAGAATTCTAAAAAAAAAAAGCAACCGTAGGTACCTTTTTTTGTTTTGAGTAGCAAGCGTAGGTACATATAGGCCTCATCAACGGGCTGGGCCGGGCCTAATTACATTTTTAAATAGTCACGGGCCGGGCCGGGGTTCATTGTAAATCAACGGATCCAAGCCCGTCCATATAAGGCGGGCCTTGCGGGCTTTTTCGGGCCGGGCCGGGTAGCCCACCTTTTTTCGGGCCGGGCCCGGCTTTTCTATAATGCGAGTCTCAGAACCACTACCATCAGAGACAAACCATTTTATTGTGCAATATTTAGCCTCGTCCACATCAACTAATTTTAGTCAACCTCATTCAACTAATCTTGCTTCTAGATCATCTCAGGTCATATTAAGGATGCTATTTTTTTCCTTTTAAAGTTTTAAGGGGTTTGGAACCTAGCCGAACTAGGAGGCTCATCCCCACGCCCGTTTTAATGTACTAAAATAAAAAGACAGAATACAAAGTGTCGCAATTTACAAATTACAACTTAGAACGAAAGCAAATTATTAATACAATTTCTATGAGTTTATCTAATTAAGCATATTGTCTTCCATTCAGACTTGGTATCCTTGAGGCTCACACTTAGAATCTGCCTGCAGCCCTGCATAATTGGTACATCCCTGCAAAAAATTCTTGAAATAAGCCACTTATTTGTAATGCACGGACTACACAGAATACCTAAAACTCCAGCTTTATTTCTACTTGGGCATAAAATTGAACATGCTTATTACAAATATCTAATCTGCAAATTTTAGTAAAAGCAAGCAACTCACAGTTTCAAATGAACCAATTCAAGCTTTAAAACTACCCACTATAGTCTAACTTCAAATAAAGTTTGTATGTAAAAGCATCCTAAGAATTGTTAAGGGTCCAATTACTATTTTCCACATAAACTGCAACTTACTGACCTTGAAACTTTAAGGCTGCAGATTGGTTGATAACTCATGGGATTCAGCTGATCTTGGTACCTACCCATTTAAATAAAGAATTAAAAAACCAGAAAACATGTTTTGCTAAACTGAAAATAAAAAATAGAAGCAATGAAGTAGCCAAAACAATATACCTGTTCATGGGACTCATTTTCAGAATCATTATCAGATTCATTTTCAGCTTCATTTCCAGCTTCATCTTCACTATTTTCCATCCAATCTGGTCGTCCTTCCCTAATGAGCCTCCTTTCTTCAGCTAGTTGCATTTTACGCTGAGCCTCTTGCATCCTTGATTTTGCTAAACTCCAATCCTTCAAGCAAATCAATGCCTCTATTGTATTTGGACTCAAGCTAGCCCTTCTCTCGGATACAATCCTACCTCCTGCACTAAAACATGACTCCGAAGCTACAGTAGAAGCTGGAATTGTTAGCAAATCTCTAGCCATGAGAGAAACCACAGGGTATAATGATTCATTTGATTTCCACCAAGACAAGACACTAAATTGATTATCATCATCAACTTCAATAGTTGGTAAATCATAATACATTTGTAAATCATTAGAACTCGTAGTTGAAGTATGAGAAGATGATACCTTTGCCCTTTTCAAACTTTGCATTGAGAAATTACCAACAATAGGCAATGCTATAGAACCCGGAGATAAACTCGAGGTCGAAGAAGCTAAATTTTCAGATTGCCTAGGTGCTACATTAGACACAATATTCTTCTTATATGTTTCATAAAGAGCTTGCAATTCGGTTCTTAACTCTAACAATTTTGTATCAACATCAAGCTGATCAATACCCATGCATTTTAGCCATTCTCCTAGAGCAAATAACTTAAATCTAGGATCGAAAATTGTAGCAAAACAGAAAGCTTTGGGAAATGTACCCCAATACTTATCAAATTTGTCCTTCATTGCAGCCAATGCATCTTTAAAGACAGAAAAATCAGAATATGCCACAAATGCTTCATGGATATCTATCAAGCAATTAATAACACGACATGATGTAGGATAATAGACACCAGAAAATATCTTAGTTGAGGATGCAAAAATCCCCAAAAAGCCATTAACTAGAAATGCAATTGACCAATCTTGTTCCGATGGAACATCTAAATTGCAAGACCTATTTTCATTCACCTTTTGAGCATACCTATTCAACGGCCCCTTATACTTTATTGCTAGTTCTAAAAGTTCATAAGTAGAATTCCATCTATGAGGCACATCATTGTCAATATTTTTTTTTGGCAAATCAAAATCCTTACAACAATGCACCCACAGTTCATGTCTCTTATTAGAAGAATTCATGCTTCGAACAATATTGATTATTTTATCAATAGATGGACCTAAAATATGTAAACCATCTTGCACAATCAAATTGAAAATATGAGCACAACAACGTACATGAAACAATTTTTTAGGCACTTCCTCAAGCATAAGATAAGAGGGAAGAACAAATGCAGCCACATCATTATTTGAAGCATTGTCTAAAGAGATGGAAAATATTTTATCATGAATGCACCAAGACAACAATTCTTCAAATATATGATTTGCAAGTGACTCTCTCGTGTGAGCACTATGCCAATAATAGCTTCAGACGACAGATTATATCTGTCGTCTGATATGCAAATTATCTGTAGTGTATCCAGCTGTCATCTCTTATGGCATCAGACGACAGATATCCTCCGTCGTCTGTCCTCACTCAGACTACAGAAATTTCGCAAGGCTCTGTCGTCTGAACAACCCAATTTTGAAGGATTTGGAACTTTCTGTAGTTACTAATCACGTACAACGACACATTAATGTTGTTGAAATGAGGTACAAACTACAGTTTTAATAAAACCTCTGTCGTCTGAAAACAAATAAGAAAACATA
This sequence comes from Rosa lucieae, assembly GCA_024704745.1. Lineage (NCBI taxonomy): Eukaryota > Viridiplantae > Streptophyta > Magnoliopsida > Rosales > Rosaceae > Rosa > Rosa lucieae. The sequence goes on along the minus strand of CM045497.1, from coordinate 23,710,680 downwards.
TATATGTTGTCTGAAGTTACCAAAATAAAGACTTGTTTGACAATCTGTTGTTTGATAATGAATTGAACTTCAGTTTTATGTTGTCTGTTAGAAGTATTTCTGTTGTTTGATAGTGAATTGAACTTCAGTTTTCTGTTGTATGGTAAACGTATTATGTAGTTTGATAATGAATTGAACTTCAGTTTTCTGTTGTCTGTTAAAGGCATCTCTGTTGTTTGATAGTGCAATAAACTTCAGTTTTCTGTTGTTATTGTATTTGTGATACAACATATCATAAACCTGCATTTGTTGGATTTGAACCATAGCAAACCTCATTCTGTACACTAGTCATCAAAAAGGCATATTAATTATAAGATCTGAAATCAGCAAATTCCTCATTGCATAAATTAACCCAGCAAAATACATTCCCATTAGTAGCATAATACTAAACTAGCAAGCATGCTAGCCTTCACATCAACCGATTGTAATTACTGCCATTGTTGCATGGATGCTAATCTAACTAAGACAAAAACCTAGTAGCATCCATGGAGTAGTTACAGCAACTGCATGCATTTGTTCAACACTTTCCATCAGTTCTGTCAAAATGCACAAAAGCAGTTCCTAGACACTACTACTGCTCATAACCTACCAGAAACAAAACCATATATATAGGCTGATACTTAATTTTCTGGAAACTTCAAAACATGCTTAGCCCATCCCGCTCGGATCTCATCAATATCCTTGTCTGTGTAAACCAAATTTGACCTCGTTCCCCACTGCCATAGAGAAATGCAGCAAATTAAATATGAAAGTTATATGCACAGAGCATGCACTATATCATTAAACAATAAAGTCCATAGGTAAGCAGTTGATCAATTTTACCTCATAGAATGCAGGGTAATTGATAGGCCTGACAATTGGATTCAAAAAAATTCCTGCTTTAATGAATCCTATCCACCATAGACGCTCCAGCAGATACCTATATCCTTGAGAACAATCCAATATTTGACTTCATTAATATATGGTTCGTTCCCAAGACTACATATTCAAATTCAGAAGATCTTTATCCAAATGAACAAGACAAATATAGCAGGTCATATATCTAGATTTAGGATGTTGACATGCCAGATATGGACGTGTCTGTGTTAACAGAAAAAGTAATGTCTGTCTACAATGGAATATAACAAATTGTAAACAATACATTACTCCGGTAAGCTATTACCCTAGTTATCTAAAGGTTTTAGTCTCAGTTCAACATATAGAGGCCACACCGTTACTAGTCACTACACTAGATAAAATTAACAGCTGAATTAAAAATCTATAATCCTGCAGTAAAGTATCAAAGGATGCACTCAAAAATATACCATCTACTTTACTGGGAATCAAAGAATGCACAACACACTCAAAGTCACAAACCTGCAGCAAGCTTTCTTTTTACACTCCAATTGTGCTGTCATAGCAAATTCTACAGCTTCTTTACGTTTGGCCAATTGCAAGATAATAGCATTCATCAATAAAAAAAATACTTTACCACCAAAAACAAAGACAGGTCCAAAGTCCATACTTATCAAACTTCTCTCACTTCATTCATGATCTAACACATGTTTCTTAGTTATATACAAAAAACATATAACATAAAGTAGTTTATCAAGCCAAGCTGACAACATTTTGAGAGCAAGAAGCACCAGATATTGCTTAGGTAGCTATATGGTTATAGACAAGCTGCATGTTTCCTTTCCTTAAGTTTATTATAAACTTTTCCCTACTACAATTCCTTGCATATGTTATGACAAGTGGAAAAACAAAGGTCAACAGAATTTATATATTTGGCGTTATCCTTTGGTGGCAATATTGCAGTAGCTTTTAAATGGAAAAATTACTTGATCAATCTTATCTGTATATATTATATAAGTACAATTTATTTCCTAACTCCAATTTTCCTCCACCCCTAACCCATCCAACGAAACAATAAAAGCTCAGACCATCATACACTTAAGTGGAGTACAATATTACCTGTGGTAAAGCTTCAGACATATAGTAATGAGCTCTGAAAGAGGAGTTATCAATTTTCCGGGCATTATAGCAATCTCTTCTAGCCATATGAGCATCATTTTTCCAATGACGCTGGAAAAGAAAAAAAGGGAAAGAAGTAAGCCCCAGAGAATCTCATATTAAGGTACCATAATCCAACCATGTAACTTTGCTTGATATCAAAAGAACCTTCAGCAACAATGCGGCACGAGTACAGAGACAATCATGCTTATGGGATGACAACCATGTAACTTTTAGGAAGATGACTTCTGAAGACAACCATGTAACTTTTAGGAAGATGACTTCTGAAGACACTGGATGCTGGTTGCTGCAGTTCTAGCCCATTCAGTATAGGTATGAAGCTCATTATCTTTGAAGCATCTCCTGAAGTATACTGCACATCACTTCCACCAGCTGCAAATTGCAAAAATCAATTTAAATTATTAAGCTGGGTTTTTTCATATCATAAATGTATGTGTTGCAAATAAATGCAGCAAATTACAACCTGCAAATAAATGCACACACAGTAAACCAGTGTACCAAAAGCCAAACTCCTGCAACCCAAATAAGATTCCAAACACGCAATTTATCACTAGAATCTGATTAGAAGGACACAATACTAAACAGAGATTCAATATCAAAAGTAAAAGCTCAAACAATACTAAACAGGTATTATTTATTGTTATTTATTGCTTCATGACCATAGTTACCTTTGTAGATGATGCGTTGCTATCAACCATTTTAAACTAGTTTCAAGAAGTTAGCCTGAAAGACAATAAGCAAAATAACTAAATCATTAAAATTGGAGTAAGGGAACAGAAAACTTAGATACAGAGAAGATAGACAATCAGGAAGAGAATTAAGAAGAGAACAAGAGATTTAGCAGGTTTATTGGCTTACAAATCAAGTCTTGAAATCTGTCTAACAACTAATACAATGCATCTATTTATCTATATAATCCTAAACAATAAGCTACCTAATAACAATAGGCTAAACTATATATTCCTAAGAAAACCCTAAACAGAGTACTTTCCTTATTATATTCTGCATCAAATTCTGTTCTAAACCAAGAACCTCAATTTTGCTAACTGCTAATGAATATAAATCGAACAGGACCTTCACAGTTCTACTTGTTTGCTTTTTCCCCAACGATCGAAACACCTAACCAACAATCAGCATATCCTACTGACATTTTTCAATAGCAAATTTATATTCCCATACAAGCAAGATCAACCAAACGCAAATAAGATGATACATACATGATGAACCTGATATGACAGTCACAATTAGCTTCAACCTCATGAATATCAAAAACAGAAATATTATCAAATGCAAGGAATTTTAACTCCTTGTATTACAACCCGTTGCATATACCCAGATTTGTTGTAGTGGGTATTGCATTTGTTTCACAACTGCAAGAAGCTTGAGTGTATGTTATCCATCACATAGCTATCAATATATCTATCATTATTGGATACAATTTCAAAACTCGCAAAACAGATGCCAAATATCAAAACTTCAAAAGTCCAATAGTTTCTGGCAAAAATAAATCGAACCCAGACAGGACCAATACAAGTGTACAACTCAATTGAAAATTCTCAAATTTGAAATCACTCAAATCAGTAAGACAATAATAGGAAGACAGTAAGCAAATATTCATACAACTCTTCTCAGTTACCAATCATTCATTATTCATAGTATCATACACAAGAACTGAATACCCAGAAAGGCAGCAACTTACCAAGCTTGAAGAATTCGAAATCGAACCAAACTTGAGGACGTCTATGCTTTGCTGCAAATTGAACACATGAAATTGAAAACCTAGAAAGCAAGAGACCGATTGATTGAAGAATGAAGCTTGAAGAGTGAAAAAAAGAAACCGAGAAACCCAGACTTGAAGATTGAAGACTTACCAAACTTACTTTACCCAAACTTCCATACCCAAACTTGCTTTGCCGGAATCGCAGGAGGATGAGAGTGTGTGTGAGCTTGAGAGGGTGAAAGGGATTGAGGGTGGATTGAGGGACTGAGGTTCATGAGAGTGAGATCGAGCGTGCGAGCGAGGGAGAGATTGGCTGAGAGTCAGAGGCGGCAAAACGAGCCTGAGTTTTTAGATCTAGGGTTGGTTCTTTTTTTCTTTTAGCTAAGGGAAAGGAGCCCGAGTTTTTCTGAGTATTCAGTCCTAGCAAAAGGAGCCCGAGTTTTTCTTTTTTAGCCAAGGGAGGGATCGAATACTTTAGATTAGCAAATTAGCTTTCAGTTTCCCGTTTACTCAGACGACATATGAATGTAGTCCTAATTTTCCACTTGTTTCCCATTTACTCAGACGACATATGAATGGTGTCCTAAATTTCTACTTTTTCATGCAAATTTATCAGTTCTTTCAGACGACAGATATCTGTCGTCTTAATTTTCTAACTTACTAAAAAGTGAAATAGTATGGATTTTCATGCTATTCAGACTACATAATTAATTTATATGTCGTCTAAAGAAGTTTAAAAGATTCAGACGACAGAAAACAAAAATTCTGTCGTCTGAAATGTGTCGTCTGAAGGCATTATTGGCATAGTGGAGGGTACTCAATCATCTTAAAGCATATTATTCTTTTATTTAAAGACCAAGTGTTATCAATAAAATGTGCAGTAAGTGACATGTAACCCATTTTTTGACGCGATGACCAAACATCGGAGGTCAAACAAATTTTTCCCTTAAACTTTTCAAAAACACTCAACAGATCATTTTTGCCCTTAGTAAATTTCTTCATCACATCTCTTTTACATGTTGAGGCTGAAATTCCTACATATTGAGGACAAAATCCTCGACGAATCATTCCTTTAAAATCATGTTTTTCAACAAAAGTAAAAGGCAGTTCAGCTCTAATAACATAATCAACAAGTTCTCTATGTGCAACATTCTTATCGTAAGCAAAACTAGTGATATTTCCAGAACTATCAGGACCTAATCTTTTCTGCCCTTTTTCATGAATTTGTAAATGCCTTCTTAAATGACTAGTACCAGCACTCGCCCCACCTCTAAGCAATGCCTTACAAACCCCACATTTATTTTTTGGTACCATACTTCCATGGTCATTAACTTGAACCCTTTCAAAAAACTCCCAAACATTACTAGTGAATCTAGTTTTCTTAAAAGATGCAGAAATAGATGAAGCTCCAGCTTCTGTCAAGTTATCAGCATTAATATCATCCATTTCTAGCTGGAAATAAACAAAGTTAAGATATTACTTGAGAGTTTTGAATGAGCAAGCTAAAACTTATTCGCAGAGATGCTACTGTCCATTCCTTTGTTTGCTCTTACTCATCCTGCAATGTAAGAGATCACAATCAAAATAAGAATCTAATTCATTATTATTATCAGTCACAGAGTAATTCTTTGTTATTATCAGGCACAGAGTAAAAACAAATTGCACAATCAACAACTTTATTGAACTTTATCATCTTATCACCTCAGAAAACAAAGGTCCAGTACTCTCAGACCAAAGACCAAAGACCACAGGTACCCGTTATCATCTTCACACATATAACTCCTTATAATCTTAACAACACATGTGAAACAAAACCACAGACCAAAGACATCAACAAAACCAGTACCTGCTCGATTAACACCTCAGAAAACAAAGTTTTGATTTTTCTCAGACCAAAGACCACAGGTACCGGTTATCATCTTCACACATATAACTCCTTATAATCCTTATAATCTTAACAACACATGTGAAACAAAACCACAGACCAAAGACATCAACAAAACCAGTACCTGCTTGATTAACACCTCAGAAAACAAAGTTTTGATTTTTCTCATACCAAAGACCACAGGTACCGGTTATCATCTTCACACATATAACTCCTTATAATCTTAACAACACATGTGAAACAAAACCAAAGACATCAACAAAACCACTACCTGCTCGATTAACACCTCAGCTCTCAGTGAACATATCCAACTCGCCGTGAACAGATCCAACTCGCCGTGAACAAATCCAACTCGCCGAGAGGAGGCTGATCCGTTATGGAGGTTTAGGTCGAGTCATCGAGAGAAGGCTGAGGAGTTATGGAGCCATGGAGGTTTAGGTCGAGAGGAGGTTGATCCGTTATGGAGGTTTAGGTCGAGTCGTCGAGAGGAGGCTGAGGAGGTATGGAGGTTTAGGTCGAGAGGAGGTTGATCCGTTATGGAGGCTTAGATCGAGTCGTCGAGAGGAGGCTGAGGAGGTATGGAGGACTGGAGGTTTAGGTCGAGAGGAGGCTGATCCGTTATGGAGGCTTAGGTCGAGTCGTCAAGAGGAGGCTGAGGAGCTATGGAGGTATGGATATTTAGATCTGAGACTCTGAGTGACTGAGTCGTCGAGAGGAGGCTGAGCAGCTTGAGGCCTTGAGAAACAGAGAATGAGAGAAAGTGATAAATTTTAGGACTTGGTTTAGGTTTAGGTCATTGTCTGATTTGTCTCACAGCTGGTATCCAAGTATCCAACGGTAGGTTTAGAAAACGGTAACTTCACAGTTTTCTAAAAACATATATATAATTTTACATAATTAAAATATAAATCTATATTTATATATCATACACTCCAAAGAGCAACCCCTATTAATTCAAAGAAAATGAAAAAACCGACCGTTGGATGAGTTTATTGTAATAAATTATGAGTGTGGTAAAAAATTTAGCCAATTTCACCATATTTTCGAATCCGATCGAATTGGTCAACCATAGTCACTTATATGTTTTCTTGGTTGACCGATGGCGTGACAACCACGAAACGTGCTTATTTTTTCACATCACGTTTGCATATATTCCATCGATGGATGTGCGTGGACATAAGATAAAAAAAATTAATTTTAATTACAAACACATTGGCATATACCAATTTTCTTCCTAAAGTTGTATGACTTATACATTGCATTTAAATTGTTTAGGTTCATTCTAAAGCAACCATGAAGTGGAAAATGAATTCGGAGAAATCAACCGCTCGATGGAGAGATTGTAATGTTTTATGGTGTTTGTAGAAAATCTAGCCAATTTGGTTATCGTTTCGAATTCGATCAACTAGGTCAAACGTAGTTACTCTTATAAACCTATATTTATATATCGTACACTCCAAAAAGTTGCCCAATCAATTCAAAGAAAATGAAAAAACCGACCGTTGGATGAGTTTATTGTAATAAATTATGAGTGTGGTAAAAAATTTAGCCAATTTCACCATATTTTCGAATCCGATCGAATTGGTCAACCGTGGTCACTTATATGTTTTCTTGGTTGACCGATGGCCTGACAACCGCGAAACGTGCTTATTTTTTCACATCACGTTTGTATATATTCCATCGATGGATGTGCGTGGACATAAGATAAAAAAAATTAATTTTAATTACAAACACATTGGCCTATACCAATTTTCTTCCTAAAGTTGTATGACTTATACAATGCATTTAAATTGTTTAGGTTCATTCTAAAGCAACCATGAAGTGGGAAATGAATTCGGAGAAACCAACCGCTCGATGGAGATATTGTAATGTTTTATGGTGTTTGTAGAAAATCTAGCCAATTTGGTTATCGTTTTGAATTCGATCAACTAGGTCAAACGTAGTTACTCTTATAAACCTATATTTATAGATCATACACTCCAAAGAGCAACCCCTATCAATTCAAATAAAATGGAAAAACCGACCGTTGGATGAGTTTATTACAATAAATTATGAGTGTGGTAAAAAATTTAGTCAATTTCACCATATTTTTGAATCCGATCAGATTGGTCAACTGATATTTAGAATATATATATGCACATATTTTATATAGAAGTATAATAGTATAAGAACTTCCACACACACACACACACACACACACACACACATATAAACACACACACACACACACACACACACACATATATAAACACACACACACACACACACACACACACACATATATATATATATATATCTCTATATATATATTAATATATATATATATATATATCTCTCTCTCTCTATACACACACACACACACACACACACACACACACACATATATATATATAATTTATAAACACACACACATATATATGATATATATATATATATATATCTATATATCTCTCTCTCTCTATATATATATAAACACACACACACATATATATATATATATATCTCTATATATAATATATAAACACACACACAAATATATATCTATATGTATATAATATATATATATATATATAAACACACACACATATATAGATATATCTATATATATAACACACACATACATATATATATATATATATAATAATAATAATATAAACACACACACACACACACACACAGATATATATATATATATATAATATTTTGCGGGCTTTTACGGGCCGGGCCGGGTTTTTGCGGGCCTCCATCGGCCCACCAAGGCAGGCTTTTGCGGGTTTTTTGACGGGCCGGGCAGGGCCAAAAGCCCTGTGGGCCGGCGGGCCTCCATCGGCCCACTTGATCCGCGGGCTTTTTGATGAGGCCTAGGTACATAAAATGGTTAAAGCTTTCACACATTTAGTTCTTTTATTTCTTTTTAATAAAAAAACCATAGTAAATATATGTAAGAGAAAATCAGAAAACAAACAAGTAAAAGAGGTGAACAAGTTAAAGCTTTTGACATTTAGTTCACTTATTTCTTTTTACTTAAAAAAAAAAAAAAAAAGGGGAAATGATCATTTACCCAATTTTAGCTTAAAAATTGCCCACTTACCCAAATACTCTAAGAGATTGCTCACTTGCCCAAACACTCTAAGAGATTATTTCCCTAATACCCAATTAAGTATTTATTTATTTTTATTTATTTTTGGGATAATTTTGCCTTTTTCTTATTTGTCATTTAGAGAAAGAAGTCATTGGAGACCTTGCATGACTCCGGTGGCGAACTCCTGTGTCTGGTGACCCGACTCCTGCGACTGGCGACCGGTGACCAGAATCAGGCAACCGATGACAGGAATCCGGCGACCGGTCAACGGAATCCGACTACCGGACTGGTGACCGGATTCCGGCGTCTGAATTTATTGCCCCATAATAATACCCAGTAACCATATTATTGCACCCCAATAATCATATTATTACCCCCCAATACTCATATTGTTGCATCTCAATAATCATATTATTGCCCTCCCAGTTAATTGCATAAACACTCAAAACAAAAATGAATACACTACAGGCACAATTGATCAATTTATATGCATATTATTGCCCCCCAATACTCATATTATTACCTCCCAATAATCATATTATTGCCCGCAATAGACATGTATAACCACTCAACAACTAGTTTTTTCATTCTTTCTTCTTTCCTTACAAAGCCTTCTGCCAAATTTACCAAAAAAAAAAAAAAAAGGACCCGGACTTGGACTCAAACTCTCTTTGTGTTTTGCTTTTCTCTCTCTCACATCACCCATATCACAGCCAGCAGAGACATTCAGAAACAGAGCAGCTAGCAACTTTAGCAGAGAGAGTACGTATATATACATATCTGCATCTTCTCTCCCAGTTCGTTATCTAACGGTTTTTCCCTCCTCTAATTCTCACCCTAATGCCATCCCCACTCCGCCACTAGATCTGAAACAACCTGAGAATCGACACGGCCACCCTTGACAACTCTTCGAGTGGATGATCACGATTTTCTCGCTCTCCACGCTTCCCAATACTCTGGTCATGGGAATCCTGCTGCTGATCGCCATGTACGGCCACCGAATCCCGAAGTCCGACAACCTGATGGTCCAGGTCGTCGTGCTCCGGTGCATCATTTGGTACTGTTAATGTCTAAAAGCCCGGCGGTAGCTGGACCTTAATTAACGTTGATCCGGTGGGCGGATCGGTACTTATGTTGTCCTCGAAGCTCCCGCTACCTGTCAAATAAAATACAATGGGCGTCAGAGGGAGACCGCGCCGGGCGGTCTTCAACTCTCCGATGCCTAAGTCAGTCAATGTATTTACGTTGACAAAGTAACAGTAGGTCAGTATTGAATGCGTCATTAATGAGGAGAGAGGAGAGAACCTTTTATAGGTGAGGAAGAGGTTGATCTTCTCTTAGTTTTCGATGTGGGACTGACATGCTTCAGTTCCTAGTTTCAGAAGCTTCTGATGCCATCTTGGCGCGGCGCGTGGCGGCGCGTCGGCGGCGATCTGGAGGTGGTCCGACGCCGAGGTTGTAGCCCGCCTGGCGGTGTGTCTGCATGTCATTCCTTTGGCTGGAATTAGTACCTTTGGCGGTACAATGAGCATGGCCCATTATAGCTAATTATGCTTGCAAATGTACATGTATGTACAAGTCCCACAAGTCCCCAGTCAAGGAGGGCAATCTTGGTTGGGGAGTTGTTCGGTGGTTTGAAGCGTTTTCCTCCGCTAGACTTGCAAGAGCATAATTAGCGTCAGTGCGTTGTCAACCGTTGGTTTTACTGAGCAAACGCTTTATACCCTTTCGGGTGGGCCCCTGCTGGGCCCCCCAAGGAGTCCCCCACTCCCCGGCTAAGATAGACCTCCGGATGGTCGGCAAATTGTTTGTTGAGGGGGAGCTGCACGGAGCAGAGGGTGTTGGGTAGCGAGCCCAATGTTTAGCACCCAGATGACGGGGGTCAACGTGCCTGATCAGGGCCGTCGTAGACTGTTGACTAGTCCCCGTGTCTCGTAGGGACGGTCTGACGGTAACGCCGCGTGGCGGTCGTTGTCAGTGAAGCGTGGCTTCGGGATTCGCCGTTTGGCGGATATCCCCCCGCTGGGGGCCGCAGGAAGCAGCGTCCGGTAGACATGCCTAGTGGTATTTTGCTGAACGATATTGCGTTGAACAAAGCACACCGTTTGCAAGATGCAAAGGTGGTTTCGCCAGAGGTGTATAGCGGAAGACCCCCGCTTGCTGGATAGCAAGGGAGAAGTTCCGCTGGCGGGGTTTCGCTCAGCGGAGACTTCGTCACTTGGAGGATGACAAGGGAGAAGTTCCGCTGGCGGGGTTTCGCTCAGCGGAGACTTCGTCACTTGGAGGATGACAATGGAGAAGTTTCGCTGGCGGGGTTTCGCTCAGCGGAGGCTTCGTCACTTGGAGGATGACAAGGGAGAAGTTTCGCTGGCGGGGTTTCGCTCAGCAGAGACTTCGTCACTTGGAGGATGACAAGGGAAAAGTTCCGCTGGCGGGGTTTCGCGCAGCGGAGGCTTCGTCACTTGGAGGATGACAAGGGAGAAGTTCCGCTGGCGAGGTTTCGCTCAGCGGAGACTTCGTCACTTGGAGGATGACAAGGGAGAAGTTTCGCTGGCGGGGTTTCGCTGAGCAGAGACTTCGTCACTTGGAGGATGACAAGGGAGAAGTTCCGCTGGCGGGGTTTCGCTGAGCGGAGGCTTCGTCACTTGGAGGATGACAAGGGAGAAGTTCCGCTGGCGGGGTTTCGCTGAGCGGAGGCTTCGTCACTTGGAGGATGACAAGGGAGAAGTTCCGCTGGCGGGGTTTCGCTCAGCGGAGGCTTCGTCACTTGGAGGATGACAAGGGAGAAGTTTCGCTGGCGGGGTTTCGCTCAGCAGAGACTCTATTACTCTTCCTCTTCGAGTACCGTGGCGCCAAGCTGCTAGTAATGGAGCAGTTCCCGGAGACCGCCGCCTCCATCGTCTCCTTCAAGGTCGACTCCGGCCGCGACTTCCTCAAAACCGACGCCGAGATCGGCAACGATGGCAAGCTCCACGTCAAGGTGAGGAAGTCCAACGAGTCCAGGCGATCGCTCTCGGCAATGACGCCTCTCCCGTCCAACCTCACCAGAGAGAGAGAGAGAGAGAGAGAGAGAGAGAAGGCAATACTGTCAAACACTGTTAGATTGGGTAAATGGGGTTAAAAAACTCTTAGTGGAGTAAGTGGGCAATTTTTAGTCTAAAATTGGGTAAGTGGTCACGGCCCCATTTTTTTAATACCAAATGCAAGGAATGACATGCAAGGAATTGTCCTTGTATATCAGTTAACCATAGTTAACCTCAGGCGCTAAATTCCTTGCATTTGAGATGACAATTCCTTGCATTTGAGGAGATGACAATTCCTTGCATTTGTGAACTCAAATGCAAGGAATTTTCAAGTCGTTGTATTTGCTCTTTTGCAAGGCCTCTTTGCAAGGAATATTTCTTTCATTTGGGTTAATGCAAGAAATTTCCAGGTTTTTACAAGGAAAAAAATCCTTGTAAAAGGCCATTTTTCTTGTAGTGGTAGTTGGGACTCAAAAGCACAAGCTTTTGGGATCTAAGGTTGTCAAAACTTGCATTGTTGCTGATGTTAGCTATAACCTTTCATTGAAGCCAAGGGAGATTATGAGTAAGTTCAAATCAACATATGGGTTTGATATTTCCTACAAGGTTGCCTTGAAAGCAAAGCATAGGGCTAAGGAAGCGATTTAGGGTTCCGATGCAGATTCAGTTAGCAAGTTTTTCAGAGTAACCAGGGCTCTTCTTTTGTGTTGGAAGTTGACCCATCTACTAATTGTTTTCAGAGGCTTTTCGTAGCTTACGGAGGTTGTGTTGAAGGCTTCCAATTGTGTTTGCCTGTGTTGTATGTTGATGGAACGTTCGGTAAAAGCATTTGCATGGGTCAGATTCTTTCTGCTACGGGAAGGAATGGAAATCAAGGTAGCTGTATACTTTATTGTCCCCCTATAATTTTAACAGTAATATTTGTTTTAGTTTTAGTTTCTTCAATTATGTGTTCAATATTTCTTGTTTTAGTTTCTTTTATTGTTATTGATATCATTTTTGCGGTGCAGCGCCCCACTGCAATAGTTTACTACCATACAATAAAAACATTATTGGCCCCCAGTAGATTGATTTTTTTGTGTTCTGGTTTATGCAAGTTTCTACCCACTAGTCATATGTTTTTGTGATTTTGCGACAGATGCAAATTGGACATTCTTTTTTAAGCATTTGAAGAGTTTGCTTGAACCTCAAGGAAGAGCTATCACATTTATTAGTCATTGGGGTACTGGACTGTTGATTGCTTTTGTTACAAGCATTTGGTGGCAAATCTTGCAGGTAAATATAGAGGTAAAGGTAATTTTGTCTTGATAAAAGATGTTAAGAAGAAGTTTTCTAAGGTTGCATATTCCTCTACTGAGAAGGAATACCGTTTTAATTTGCGGTTGCTTAGAGAAGTTGGTGGTGCCGAGATTATTGACCCTTTTCTTGCTGAAATCCTTGTGGAAAATTGCTACCGCACATTTTATACTAGCTGCTGATTTGGAATTATGGCTAATGGGATTGCTGAATCATTTAACTCTTGGATTGCAATTGAGCGTTTGATGCTGGTCTATTGTATGTTGGATCATACTAGAATAAAACAAATGGAGTAGATGGATGAGAGGAGGGATGAGGCACACCGTTGGACCACAAACTAACTCCCAAAATGGAGGAAAGGTTGAAGGTGCAGCTAGAGAAATCTCGTCGTTTCAGTGTCCATTATTCTAGCCTTGGAGTTTACGAGGTTTGATTTGTAGTTAACATTTCTGATCATTCATGTTCATGTGTGAAATGGCAGATCAATTGTTTTCTTTGTCCTCACGGCCTTGCTACAATACAAGTTGCCTCTGAAAATGTCTATGATTATATTGATAAGTACTTTCATGTTGATATGTTCAAGAAGAGCTACAGTTTTCCTATCCGGCCGATAACCAATGTCAACATGTCTTCTTCTGAATCTGCTACTGACTGTATATTACCTCCCCTTGAAAAGAGGCCACCTGGGAGGCCTAGCGTGAAGCGGTTCAAGTCTGTTGGAGAGGTTGAAAAGAAGCTGATTCGTTGTGGCCGTTGCAGCAAAATGGGCACTCATAACAAGTTGAGCTGCACAAAACCTCTTGTTCAGCAGTAGTATATGTGTCTGTAAAGGATTGATAGGTTTTACATTTTTCTATTGGGGGGCAGTAATAGGTTTATTGGGGGGCCATAATTGTTTACATCAGGCTCAAACAACCATTATTCTTTTCAAGTTGACAGATTTTTACTTTTGGTTTGATTTTAATTGCTTTTAGATAAATGAAGTTAAATTTTGAACAAGTTTGAGTTCCAATGATTGTTTACTGGTGGTTTCTTGGGGGGCAATAGAAACATTATTGCCCCCCCAATAATGTCTGACTATTCAAGGACATTAGATCTTCATGTGATTTGAAACCTAACTGAACTATTGCCAACAAATTTAAAAACCTACTGAGATACTTTTACCCATCTTCTTAAATATTATTGGGGCACAATACTCTTCTGTCCAATATTATTGCCCTCGTTTGAATTTTTTTTACGGCTTTGCCACTGCAGTTGAAAGACTGTTCATTCTGCTGGAATTGAATGACGGTTTTGCCCTTCATTTATTAAAGTTTGCCATTCTTCTATAATGTTCTTATGCCCTGCCACCTGTACGTTTGTTGAGCCTTCAGTCCTTCACCTATATATGCTCTATCGACACAGACAGAGAGAAAGCGAGGAGGGCCTGATCATCGTTTTTGTTTCAGTTGGAAAACGGTCTTTTCCTGATTGCTACTTCGGAGAGCTTCTATTTGTTTTGGTGGAGAGAGAGAGAGAGAGAGAGAGAGAGAGAGAGAGAGAGAGGCTATGAAAGGAAAAAAAAGGAGTGATCGATCTGGATTTGTTTGAGAAAGGAGAGATATTGTTGGAAAGAGAGACAGAGAGACACTGTGAAAGGAGAGATATTGTCGGAGAAGAGGTATAGAGATAGAGAGACACTGTGAAAGGAGAGATATTGTCGGAGAAGAGGTAATCGTTTATAGTGATTGACTGGGATGCATAAAATTCTTCTTCCTTCTTAATCTGCTGTTCGAATAATGATTCTGTGTTTTGTTGTCTTATCTTTTCTGCTCTGTGTTTTTCTTCTTTATTTATTGAAGGGAATTGCAAGTTTAGTGATCGTGTTGGAACTTGGAAGAAGAACCAGATAATAACTGTTGAAAGGTTGACTTTTTAAGCTACGTCTCATTTATCATTGGTGTCAGTTATTATTTGTATTTGCAGGTGGTTGTTTTGAGCAAGAAGCTTGGTTTTCTGTTGTGACTAAATGTTGAGAACTGCTTTGCTTATTTTCATCCTGCAGCACTCAGAGCTTTGTGAGTTAATTTCTCCTACGCTTCATACAATTGTGATTTGATTTCAATGTTTTCATCGTGTGATCATGTGACATTTAGGCCATTCTTTTATTCAGAGTGTATAATGTGCGGTGTGAATTTAGCTTGGGCTTGGCAGATTCAGAGTTTTTTTCTTCACATTATTTGATTGAAGATGTATACTGTATGCATTAGATTCATAGTAAATCCATGGATATATAGGTTAGACATTCACAAAAATTATTAGAAAAAGGAGCCTGTTATAAATATCATGGATTGGTGAAATGTATTACATCATGTATTCTAGCCAGACTCAAATGGGTGTACTGATTTATATTTTTTCATTGCTGAGACTCAAATTTGCATTTCTTCCAATTCGATTTAGAACATTCAGTTCTTCCTCTACATTGTATTTTAAATAGAGTTTAAATTGTATTTAAAACATTCAGTTCTTTCTGTATGGGTATTTTCAAGTTTTTACTGTCAATAGACATACCAATGTTAGCGAGAAAAGTTATAGCATCAATCAAAATAGGCTAAAGAAGAAAAATGAAAAAAAAAAAAAAAAGTGACTAACCATAAATGTAGATCTAATGAGTGTGTCAATTTTTTTTTTGTGTGTGTTTTTTGGCTTTTGCTTCTGATTCCAGTAGTATTGTGTTATAGTTAGTTTTGACAGTTGTATAATTAATTTTGAACGTTTTGTTTGGGGTTTTTAGATTAATATGGTGTCCACAAACAATATATACGAGAGGACACCATTTTACTTGATGTTGATGAAAAAAAGAGAGAGATAGATATCAGTTTTTCTTCTCTTTGTTAAATCAGAAATTTTAGAGTCTGCTTTTGAATTAGGTGTTATTGTTTGTGATTTTGATCTGTTGTTGCCTGTTGGGCATCTGTTCCACCCTCTTCTTCATGAGCAAAGTTTCAGTGCTGAAGAAGATTTAACTAATGCTTGGATTGATTTAGGTTGGCTTACCAGCTCACTGCAAATTATGTTGTCTTTTCTGTGTTTTATTGATTGCAGGTAGTAGACTATAAAACAAGGATCAATTATTTGGGATGCCTTCAATTGATATGATTGCTTTTCTTAAAAAAATTGTGGGAACTGATCTTAAGCAAGTTGCATAGCAGGGCTAATACTTCTTTTGCATTTATAGTTATTGTGCTCAGGACCATCTTTAGCAGAGGATCCTTCTTTTTTTCTGACTTCAATTGATATGATTGCTCTTCTTAAAAACATTGTAGCAACTGATCACCAGGGAGTTACACAGCAGAGCTAATAGTTGTTTTTCTTTTATAGTTATGGTGCTCTGTCTAAAAGTTACACAGCTGTAAATTCCTATTAATATTTTGAACTTGAATGTTCAGAATAAGAAGATCATATTACTTTAGCAAAACTTGCAGACCTTGCCTAACTTTTGTATCTTCTATTAATTATTTTGTCTATGATTTTGGTTTACTTCTTAATGTCATACTCAAGGGTCAATTATTGTACTAAGCTATTAAAATCTAATTTGAATATAACCTGGGCTACAGTACATAGTAGAAAAGGAAAACAAAAAGAGCTAATATATAACTTGCATTAAGATTTCACTCTAGGGATTTTGAATGTTGTTGACTTTCTTGCTCATGTGATTGAATGCATTCTCATACTTTTCAATTATTATTTGATTTCAGGCAGAATAAACTTGACCAAGAGTGCCATAAGATCGAACGCCAAATTTGAGGTAATCTCTTTTTCTGCATTACCCAATTCGTAATTCCATCTAAAGTTTTACTCTTTTTCATGAAAAGTAGAAGCTTTGCATCATTTCTAAGATGGTTCTGATTTATGGGTGCTGGAATTAATGTTAGTTGGTTGTTACCCTTTTTTTTTTTTTGAATCATTAAAGAATCTCCAGTTGGAAATGAAAGGAAGTGAAAATAACTAATAGTTTTCTGTGTGAAAGTTACAGGGGTGAACTTGAACATCTGCTATATAATTTAAGACCTAAAATGGAAATCACACTCTAGAGTTTATGCAGGATATTATCCATGGTTTGGACCTAATAAATGAAATCTGCAGTAAGTGTCTGCATATTTGGAGATTGAGTTTGATTATTTGCATTTTCAGTGATTTTCTGTTTTATCTTCTTCTTCACGACCAAAGTTTCAATGCTGGACTACATATAACTGATGCCAAGATTGATTGTGGTTATTTGCTTGAATAATCCATTGTGTACTACTTATCATTTTTCATTTTAAAATATGATTGACTACATTTGATGTTGCAAGATCAATGATATTTGAAAAAAGGTTACAAAGAAATCAAACTGTAGAAAATGATTCTTCATTTCTAAAACTTTTTTTTTCCACCATACTCATAATACCTGAATTAAAATCAAATAAACTGATCAAATTGTATTTAATAAATCTATTATAAAATGTTGAATACGACAAATCATAACATCAATATGATCAACATCTAGCATTATTAGGAGCTGAAGTCATATATGTAAATTTAGCTTCATTTAGTACTTTTTGTACCTTGCGCATAGTACCATTCAGGTAAATTGATGAATTTTCTTGAAGCACATTATGTGTCGAGTAAACTCTTTTAATGTCATCGGTGAACTAAGTTACCTTCCAGCAATTCACCATTGTCGTGTTTAAAATCTGTTTCACAGTGTATGCGTACTTTACTGAATCATTGATCTAATCTTTAATGCTCTTTTTGTGGGTCAGCTGAAAACTTATTACATACATTCCGATGTTAGCCTTAAACTATGACAATCTATTTTTTGAATGCTACCACAACATCTATATTGGCAGTAATGCATATTGTACTTTGTGCAGTGATCATATCAACTACATTCTCTATTCCTCTTAACTTTAGTTCTCAACTACATTCTCTATTCCTCTTAACTTTAGTTCTCAACTACATTCTCTATCCTTATAAACTTTCAGATTCCGTTTCAAAATCTGCAGCAACGCGCGGCACAAATTCTAATTTATAATCTTCTAATTCTCAGTTAACTGTTCATCGGCTTATGAACAGTACGGCTCGAGCCTCTCTGACATAGTAAAATGACGATTTTACCCTTTGTCTGTTGGCTTAATTGCGGTTTGCTGTTTGACCTTGGTATAAAACTTGCTGAGCTGACGAACGCGATCCTGTTTCTCTCTCTTTGTCTGAGCTCTGTGTCTCTGTTGTTGGTAAGGTGAAAGAGAGCGAGAGAATTGTAGAGAATAGGTTCTGCAAGTCCTGATCCTGTTTGTTTTCCTTTGATTTGGGTTTTGTTTTGATTCTGTAGGTTTAAAGGTTTAAACACACACACACAGAGTGCATGGTACCTGCAGTGGTACTTCTGTAGGTTTAAAGGTTTAAACACACACACACACACAGAGGTTGAGGCAAGTGGAGTATTACTATGTTCTTCATTGACGAACAGATTTTCATTGTGTTTGTCTAACTCTAGAGGAAGCTAGACAAAAGAAAAAATTGGGTGGTGTTGGGTTACATTGAAAATGTGTTCTTTTTGCAAGTGGAGTATTACTATGTTCTTCACTGACGAACAAATTTTCATTGTGTTTGTCTAACTCTAGAGGAAGCTAGACAAAAGAAAAAATTGGGTATTGTTGGGTTGCATTGAAAATGTGTTCTTTCTGCTTTTGGAGAGTTATAGAAATTCTTTGAATTAAGAACAGTCAATTGCAGTGGGCATGGGATAGAGGAGTTTGTATGTTTAGTAAACCACTAGAATTTCTATGTGAGTTGGTGATTTTTTGAGTGACTGAAAAATTATGCAAAGCTTTAGTCTATTGGTTGCACTTATGATGTCAAAATGTAGTAGCTAGCTATTCACCAATTTAAGCTATTTGGTGCACTGATTTGTTGATTGTCAAGCCTTAACATGATTTGTCATTGATTTCATCTTCATTGTTATTTGAAATCGAAAACTGATCTGCGGCCATATGAAATTGACATAGGAAAGGCTTGGTGAGGTTTCGATTTCATATGATGATTACATTCATCTTTATACATAGATTAACCAATTTTTCAATGTTTATGATTCACATGACTGAAAGTTTTCTTATTTGTCTGTTTTCTTAACCAAAACAAATTCAATTCAATTGTTTCTGTCCAGAATGTTATTCTTTATCATAATCTTTGTTTTTTACTTTTGAACTGCTCCGAAACTCGGATTGTATTACTAATCTCAGAATACAAAGTTGTACTGAAAACAAATAGAACAGGTTTGATTTCTGAAGAAAACGTGTTTTTACTATTGTTCTCCCAATTTTTATGTGTTGCAATTTTTATTGAATTATTTATTGTTCTTAGGTTTCAACTAATATCAATTTTTATCTTCTGCGGATTCTGTGGGTTCTACAGTTTGATATCTGGGTAACTCACTGCAAGAGCTTCAAGGTATGGTTTTTATATTTCATAATTCGAAATCATTCATTAATTTGTATATGAATCTAATTGTAAATGATACGAATACAAGTTTAATTTTTTTCATATACTATGATATGACAAATTCTAATTGAAACTATATATAACAAAATTGTTGACATTGTTTTAAAACTCATAAAAGTATTAATTTTGTTTCTGAGCATTTGTTTTTGTGCAAACAGATATTCATCAGGGAGCAACTTTAATCACTCTGTTGGAAGAAAAAACAACCAGGTAATCACTCTTTACATACATCTATTTCATTATATACACTGACACACAAGCACCCCTCTACCTGCTATGTGTACGTTTACGTTAATGTAAATATGCTTGTTTATTTTTTATACTTAATTTGATTTGTTATTGATTTCATCTTCATTGTTAAACCATTCCGTCTAATCTGTATCCACTTTTCTGGATAACAATCTTAGTGTATATATTTATCTGTATGTGTACATATATAAAAACTATGGAGTAATTGATAACTTATGTACAAATGATCAATGTTGTGTGATTGAGTGATCAAAATTGGGAATTCATTTGGACAAATTGGTTTTCTGTCAGAGTTTTAGCTGAAGTTACAATTTCTAGCAATTGCAGGAAGTGAAATTGAGAAAAATCGCAAGACTTGGAAACAAAGTGGCTCATCGTTTAGCCAAAGAAGGCATACACATTAGGGACTCAGCCTTTTAGAAGGAAAGTAACCTTCCATTGGTTGAAAATCTTATCAGAGAAGATATATCCAGTTGATGTAGAGAAGGAATAACCTATTTAAGCATTTTGTTTTGACCAAGAGTTGTCAGTTGTGCTTCAGTTTTCATTCTAATGAAAGCAATTCCATCTTAATCAAAAAAAAAAAAAAAAAAAACAAAAACAAAAGACAAACAAAAAGTGCCTTTTTTAAAAACAACAAAAGAATGTGTTAAGAGTAAAATGGTTATGAGTTTTGTATATTTCGTTTGTTTTGTTTAGAATTGTTGTTGCTGTTTCTTTTAACTTTATTTTTCTTTAGCTATCGAAAATTTCATTTGTTGTTTTTTCTGTAGTTGGAGCTCAAAAGTTACATATATTCAAGAAATTGTGAAGACCAGCTTTTTTAAACTCACAGACATTTATGACTATAATCTATATGTTACTGCACTATCATATTGAATCTGGACATTAATAGTCTATAGTGATCAACACGACCACTGAATCTGGGTTTTCTTTCTTCTTAGATCCTTCTTAGCTGTGTGATGTACAGTTTCTTTTTCATTTTGGGGATTCATTTGACTGTACTGCCTTCAATTGGAACAAAATTTTCTTTTCAATTTCAATTCAATTCTCTTTTCCTGACTTCATTTCTTGGAAATTTCAATTCTATTTTATATACTTCTTCTGCTTAATGAGCAGCAACATGGTTGGCGAACAATAGAAATCATTAAGTGAAACACTTAGAAGTAATATGTCCTTTCAAATTAAAGTTTTTTAGTGCTTAAACCTTTTGAGTGCTCTTAAATCAGAAGTTACTTAAAATGTTACAAGCAGTGTTTTCAAAGGCGATGCCGAGGCGAGCCCGGGGCGCGCTCCGGTGTGAGGCGACGGTAAATCGCCTTGCCGGTCCAAACTAAAACGCGCTACTGGAAAAGCGTACGGAAAAGCGATGGGGCGCCTGTTTTTGCAGAAGGCGAGCTGCGATGCGGCCTGGGCGCAAGGAAGAAGGTGAAGTCGTGGGTCTCTTTTTTTTTTCCTTTCATCTTTTGCATAAAAACGACGTGGGTTTGAGTTAATTGCTCAAGTACATTGCTTTAAACGACCTCCTTTATACGACGTCGTCTTTGGCAATTAATTAAAGCGACAAAACGACGTCTTTTATAATCTCATTTTACCTCCTTTTCTTTCTATTTAATAATCATTCTCTATTATTCAGCCAGCAAGGTCATTTGGAATTAATTTACTAAAGTTTCTTGTAACCAATATAGACGTTTTTATACATCAGCAATAGAACTGATAGAACTTATATTGCTAGTAGTACCATGATAGTTGCAGATACCACTTGAATATTTGAAAATATATTATTTTTGTGGATTTCTTTCTTTGTTTTAACCTAAATATTTTCTTATATTGTCTATAATTATAATGTATTATTATAATATTTTCGGGAAAGGCGATCGCCTCAACGCCTTGAGGCACTCGCCTCGCGAGGCTCTAACAAGTCGCCTTCGCCTTCGCTTTCGCATTTGAAAACACTGGTTACAAGTAAGCATATGAATTATTAGTTGAAATTGTGTGGCAAGTTTTCTGTCCTAAACTTTCAGATAAAAGTAAAAGAATACTAGAGTTGTGTATAGTAGGTTGTGAAACTTTGTATTTGTCATTTAGTGGAGGAATTTTTGTACCTGTTTGGTATCTCTTTGATTTGTGCAGTTTGGCTTGCTTGGCTGGATTAATATTTGATTGTATCTTTATCTGTGTAGTATAAGTTAATTAGTGGCTTGATGTTTCAATTAATTGAGAGTTACTCAATTTTATGTACAACTGACTTGATTGCTGAATATATAAAAAGTCATTGTTCATTCTTCATATTCTCTTGAAGAGTACTATAATTAAAAGAAGACTGCAATAAAATCATAGACAGGTCTGTTCTGTTTTCCCATTAATAAGAAATAGCTAGGTCTGGATCTGTATAACTGTATGATTTCTTCTTTGACTAATACATGTTTTCAGTGAAGATTGTATGGTGTTTTCGGTGGCGCAGGAGTTTACGATTTTCAAGGCAAGTTTTGGAATTGTGTTGAGGAAAGTAGGAGAGCTGCAGGTTAGATATTCTTTCCTAGATTATCTTTTCCCTGTTTTGATTTCTGAAATTGGTTCGATTTGCATATGAGTTAGAACTTGCTTAGAGTCTTTAAGAAATACTGCAAACAGAAGTGGCAAATGGTTTAGAATGTTTTCATTTTGCATGGAACACAGTAAGCAAATGTACTCATGAATTGGAATACATTTATTATATTTTCAATGAACAATGATAGATGAGTGCTGTGAAGAAAACATATAGAGGCATTTTTTTTTTAACTAGGATACTCTGTTCTGTAATGTTGTTCTAGATGTACTCAATGTGTGCATTGCTTGGTCTAGGATATTACAGAATGTAATGTTGTTCAAACATGTTTGCATGTTGCTCTTTGTTCTTTTCTGTTCGAAATATAATACAGTTATTGGTATCATTCCAAAAAATCAGTCTTGCATTGGTTGGTCTTCTACACTGACTAAAAGAGAATCAGCAGCTTTCATTTAATAATACTATTCCGGTAGCCGAGTGTTTTTAGATACTACAGAACAATGTGGGAATCTCATCCACTAGAAACTCAGTTCAGTTTCTGGATTAAGAACATTTTGCACTGACCAAGGAGAGTGTAGACCTTTAATTAAGTGAGGTCAATATAGAAAAATTTGTGTTCTGCCTCTCATCTTCAATCTAAAAATCTTTCAGTTTCCCAAATATCAGTATTAATAAGCTATTTCTGCATAACATCTGATCACTAAATACACTTCGTGATCTCTCACTTCTTCAATGACAGGGAAGGCAGCATTGAATCAGCAGGATCATCCATGAAGTCCTTCAACAACAAGGAGAAAACAGACTGGAGTATGATGACACTTTTTGTGTAAAAAGAACTGGAGGAAGCAACTTTTTGGACAACCTCCATAACACTCCATCACTAGGCTAACAACTTTTGGCAACTTTTTGGACAACCTTCATAACCGCCCATCACTAGGCTAATAGACATCACCACCTACTTTTGGCAAGCAGATCCGTTAGCCCGTAACTAGAAAAACCTATTTTTTGGAAGCTGTCCCAGCAGCAACTGTAACTATGTTAACTTTAAACTATGAAAGCCAATTTTTTTGAACACTACCACAACATCTACATTAGTGGTGATGTTATTAGGACATTATATACATCTTTTGTTATAAAATTTACTTCTCAACTACATTCTTGATCCTATTAAACTTTCAGATTTTATTCTAAAACCCGCGGCGAATTTTAGCTAACTCCAGAAGATATAATGAAATTTCAATGGACGGTTGTTTTAGGGAATTGAAAAAAAAAAATTGCAGCTGAAACAAGAATACCTATGGTATTGCACTATTTGCTTACATGCAAACTTTTGTTAGGTTGAAATTTCACATCAGGTGGCTCCTATATTGTTTGCTCTCCAATGCAGGGAGTGAATGATGCTTACACACAACTCAGCACCTGAGTGAAATAAGTGTGTATATTATGGTAACCAGCATATTCTTTCATAATCTAGATTCTATATATACACACGCGATCTCAAGTGTTCTTCCCCAAGCATCAACGTTTTCCGGTTGCCTGGAATTGTCAAGTCTTACCAGAATCCTATCTACTTCAAAGAGCTTAGATATCACAGAAGGCTTCTTTAATTGCAGTCTGTTATAAATAGTAACTTTTGAGACCATCCAAGCAGAAATTTAGATTCCATTTTAAATTCAAAGACGGTGAAGCGCTGTCTTTTATCTCTATGTAGACTTTTTTTCTTTTTTCTTTATCTTGAAATAACAAAACATGTTACAATTAAATCTCCAACCATAGAGACTTCGAGCGAAAGAGACCCTTATTCAAATTACAGCTCATCTTGCAGCTAATAACAGAACTTAGAATCCATTCAATTATCCAATATTTCAGTAAAATTAGAATTACAGAAAAGCAATTTGCTGCTCAGATAGTCAGTCAGATTTCGAAATTAAAAGAAATGTACGTGACGTTTACCCTGCAACTCTATGTTCTTTTCTTTTTTGGTCTGGCTCTGCAACCCTATACTCAATATAAGGCTTTTCAAAACAAGTCAGTTATCACAAGAAAAAGAAGAAAATGAAATACAACTTGAAGGGTAAGAAATTGAGATTTGATTGATATAACAACAAAAGTCCTTTGAATTTTCATTGAATTAACATAAAATTTACAAACAACCATGCACACAGCAGTACATTTACAAATTAAACTCTCATGAATCTCTCATTCTCTGATTTAGCCTATACTGACACCCATGATCAGTAGTCTACCATGTTAAGTCGTTGCAGTCCAAGTATTGATCACTGGATACAAAGCTGCAGTTGTTGTCTTCGCCTAACTGTTGTTGAAATTCAGTGGATAGGAAACTCATGAAGCTATTGTCTTCATATGAATGATCCTGAAATTGATCATTAGTGCTGACATATGATTGATCCTGAGACTGAGACTCATTCGACTCCAAGTGTGGAAGAGGATCCGGAACATTTAGAGGACTTGGTGCAAGAAGTTCCTCCATAGAAAACAGAGGCCCATTATCAGGATATAACTCAGGATAGAGATAATCTTCATCAACAACTTGCAACAACTGATGATCTCGACTCACGGAACTTTCTCGGTTGATTATCAACAATCCTCTTCCTCTTCTTACCATTGGTCTGAGCACTACTAGCTTTGCTTGGGTTCTTCTTCAAGGTGCACAACACCAAGACATCAGTGGCACACAGCTCGTACTCATGCATCAACCAAGAGTTGTTTTGTTTAGGATCACAGCTACCCTTGTACCTAAATTCCCTCCTCATCCCGGTAATACGACATCCGGTGTCTCTATCCTCGGCCACAACCTCTCTCGAAAGCTGCCCGCTCCACGTTCCCGAGCCTACTTTGCGATCAAACCGCTGCACGTTATCACCCAGCTAGAGGTCTTCTAGTTCAAGTTTCGCTGACCATGGTCCAGCTTTTATTAGATCCTGTTACATTTAATAAGTCAGTTCGATGAAATAATGAGATATGTAACAGGATAAAATGTTATCGTGTTTTTCTTACCACGGCCAAGTTCTCATTCCTATACAGCTACTCCAGGTTAAATATTTCCTTTATCGACGATCGGATGAATCTTGGAGTTTCCTGCTGCTTTCCAGGTATCCAGGTCTTCGCCTTGGTCTTCTCAAGGAACCAGTAATAAATGAGAAGAAGGCATCCATTCATTGTAGATGGACTGTTTCTCCTATACTTTTGTAGCCTTGCCATCAAGAAGTCCAGAATCAGCTTTGGCCAGTTGTACATGTTTATGGTCCCAATGCGTTCACATACGACGACCATATCCCATGTAATCTGAGTTCCGGTTCTGCTGAAGAAGAATGTGCTAAATAGATATGTGATCATCAGCACGGCTATCTTTCGGGCGTCTTTCTGTTTTGCCGGCTTTGTCAACTCAGTTACCAGCTTCAATTGCACCTTTGTTATGAGGACAGCCTGCTTCTTCAAAGGGCTGCCAAATATTGGGGAGTCTTCCATCTCTTCCCTCACCACCCTCTTGTTCACGTTGAATACCTCTCCCTCAGCTGGAAGGTGAAACAAGGCCTTGACGTCCTCCTCCGTTATTTCCATAGCAACATCACCAAATTTCCACTTGTTGTCTATGCGGTCAAAGTGCCACATGATTATCTCCAGGTCCGCTTCATGCTTGTGGATTTGGATCTCAGTTATCTTTACTTGCCAGAATGATTCGATCATTTCACCAAAATCCGTGCTCCTCAATATTTCCTTTGATTCTTCCGGTATTCTATCCTTGTGTGCATCTACCACTTTCCAGAAGGAATTGAGTGTGCACTTCTGCTGCTTCCACTCAATCTTCACTTTTTGGACCCCTTTCTTCTGCACTTCCTTCTTATTTGTCCCTTTCCTTGGCTTCTTTGCTTTACTCATCTTCAGTTTAGCATTTCTCCTCTTTTTTGTTTCTTGTTCTTCTGAATCCTCTTCTTCTTGAACTGTTTTCCTTTCCGGCTGTTGTCTGGTTTTGATTACAAATCTCTTCGTTGTCTGTTCGCCTTCTGATTCTGAATCTTCTTCAATCGATTCTTCTGAATCTTCATTGACGTCTTCTTATGCAGATTCTTCAAATGAAATCTCATCTCCCTGTTGCCGCTTCCTCTTTCTGATTTCGTCTAATTTTTTTTTGCAGCGGCTGGTCGAATATGGTCTCAATTCCTTGATCGGAACTCTTTGAACTACGAACAACATCTTTAGAGTCACTCATCAGGGTGAATTTCGGTCTAGCCATTTTGTGCAGTAAAAACCAAAATGATCATTTTCAAATCAACAAGAGAAGTTTTCTGATCCTTACTGAAGACATTATTGGGAGGCAATAATGTGTCTACTACCGCCCAATATACCATAAAAAATTGCACCACTTTCTAGGATTCACAGAGTATTGCACTTTATCAGAAACAAAACCAAAATGATCATTTTATAATCAACAAGAAAAGATTACTGACCCCTAATAAAGACATTATTGGGTGGCAATAATGTGTCTACTGCCCCCCAATAGACCATAAAAAATTGCACCACTTCCTAAGATTCACAGAGTATTGCACTTCTCAATATTACACACAAAACAACATATATCTTCTCATATTCCTACATTGTTGGGGGGCAATAATGTGTCTATTGCCCCCCCCCCCCCCAGACCAACAAAACCACACGTGTGATGCCCCGGAAATTCGTATTTATTTTCCGGAATCTAAATTATGGTTATTGGACGGTTTCGTGGCTCGTGGATAGAGCGGATGTGTTTTGGACAAATTTCTATTCGGAAGGTATGACTTTAGAAGGTAGCTCAAGGTTGACTTTTTATTCTCCGAAAACTTCCTTCACAAAAGTTGTAGAGCGCGTTGATATGATTTCGTGGACATGTGGAACATAGAAATCGAAGTTCAGATGAGAAAGTTATGGCTAGCGGAAGAAGTTTCCATTTTAGTATAAATAAAGAAAATCAGAAAATGAAATCATAATTCCATATTTCCATTTCTGGAAATATTTCTTCTCTCTCGACTGCACCTTCAGAATCAAAGTTTTCCGTCTGACCCGACCCGGATCCGGACTATCCGACCCGGCCAAAACTCGCAGCTCTGGTGATCTCAGGCCGTGAAATTTGGACAGCTGGTTCGTCTCCTCCGTCTGGTCGTCCCTGTGGTGTCCTCTAGCGGTGATATCCACCATGTGCGGTGCAGCAAGGCGGAGCAGTTTGGTGTTTTTGGACCCGACTGGAAAACGTAGCTCCGACGACGGTACGACTTCAAGTTTCCTTTCTTGGCTTCGTGGGGGTCGTCTAAGTCGATCTATGGTGTTTGTTTGGATCAATTTACGTGGAAATCGGTTCAACTAGGGGTGTGCAAAACATGGTACAAACCGGTCAAACCGGTTGAAATCGACCGGTAAATATGGTTTGGTTAAGGTTTTTTAGTGTTAAAATATGAAAGCCGGTTCAATACTGAACCAAACCGTTTATGAATTGGCTTGGTTTGGTTTTTCTTTTACTTAAACCGCGAAACCCGAACCGACCGGTATGTATTAAATATAATAGGAAAAAAATTTAAATTTATATACATAATATATATATATATTTATTTATTTGTGGGTAGTCTTTTATAAGTAAGTTATAAATCTCCAATTATAATTTGATTCTCAAAATGATATACTACCATATTGAAATGTAGACCCAAAAGGCTTAAAACCCAAATAAGTGAATCATTTTGAAATTATTTTGGATTTTGATTATTAAATTTTTATTATTGAGATTGAGTTTTAGTATTTTTACTAGGAATTTTTCGTAAACAAAACGTCAATGCTATATAGGTTAAAACCGCCTTACCGACCGAACCAAACCATCTTTTAAATGGATTGGATTCGATCGGATTAAGTTTATTTTCTTCAATGACCGGTTGTCTAAAATGTCTAAACCGCTTACTTTGGCATAGAGACGGTTTGTAATCAAAACCAATCCAATCCAATCCGTGTGCAGCCTTAGGTTCAACTCAGATTGAGCAAAAATTCAAGGCTTGTGAGGTAGTTTTCAACCCTTTATGCTTGTTTTCTTACTTCGAACTAGTTATGAAAATTCACAAGCATGCTTAGATGAAGATCTTTGATGTTGGGAGTTTTGTGAAATATTGAGTTTTGGCTGCGACGGTGCGCCACCGCCTGTGGCGGCGTTCTGGCGGTGTTCCGGCCATGTAAGGGACTGTTTCTGGTATTATATATCTTCTAGTCGTCGATACGAGCGTTTCGATATATAATATGCAATTTGTGGAGTTTGTATGAAATTGTTATGATTTTTACGGTTTCATACCGGGCGATTTATTTGATCCTTGAGGATTTGAGCATTCGATCGACTTGTGGTTTTGGCATATCGATCGTGGAAGTATTCCAGAGACTTTGGGAGGTCTCGGATGTAGTTTCGCCTCGATTGGCGTCACTTTGAGAATTTTGGTTCGATTTAGGGTTTCGAACGTTATTCCTTGTGTTCATTGACTGAATCAAGGCTGTACTTTCCTTAGGTACTTGACGAAGTATTCTTGGATGGGTAGTTGGTGGTTAGGCTGTTTTGTTTTGTATTGAAGATGCAGCGGGAGTTTTGAGGTGAGTAATCTCACAAGGTTCATTAATGAACGGAATACCTTATCGTTTTTAGAGTTATTTATTAACTGTAAACTATAGTTGGTATTAGTAAACATTCATGAGCGGATGACTAAGTATATATATATTTACGTGAAATATATATGTTTTGGTGATTTGTGTGAGTTGTTTCTTGATTGAAACGTGAATCGTGTGAGTTTATCTCGTGCTTTGTTTCTTAATTGAAACGTGATTTGTTTATTGATTTAAACGTGATTTGTGTGATTTGTTTATTGATTTAAACGTGATTCGTGTGAGTTTATCTCGTGCTTTGTTTCTTAATTGAAACGTGATTTGTTTATTGATTTAAACGTGATTTGTGTGAGTTTATCTCGTGCTTTGTTTCTTAATTGAAACGTGATTTGTTTATTGATTTAAACGTGATTTGTGTGATTTGTTTATTGATTTAAACGTGATACGTGTGAGTTTATCTCGTGCTTTGTTTCTTAATTGAAACGTGATTTGTTTATTGATTTAAACGTGAATTGTGTGATTATCAACAATCCTCTTCCTCTTCTTACCATTGGTCTGAGCGCTACTAGCTTTTCTTGGGTTCTTCTTCAAGGTACACAACACCAAGACATCAGTGGCACACAACTTGTACTCATGCATCAACCAAGAGTTGTTTTGTTCAGGATCACAGCCACCCTCGTAACTAAATTCCCTCCTCATCCCGATAATATGACATCCGGTGTCTCTATCCTCGACCATAACCTCTCTCGAAAACTGCACGCTCCACGTTCCCGAGCCTACTTTGCGATCAAACCGCTTGCCATTGGGGTTCAACTTCTTGCATTTGGTGAAGAAAAAGATAGGCTCTCCATCATCCACGCTGGAACCACCGTTCTTGTCCCAAACAACCCAGGGTTCTTCTTGGCCGTAAAACTCCGAATACTAGGAGACCTCATTCGAGTGGAACTGATTGCCCATCCTGGCCCTTTGCTGGAGAAAGTAACCCACAAGTTCTTCATCTGTGGGATGAAACCTGTACCCGAACGGACAACCCATCCCAATGCCCTAGAGAGGAGGAATTTCAGAAATTTCAGAAAGGAAATTCAGAGAGAAGCCCCAGAGAGGAGGAATTTCGGAAAGGAAATTTAGAGAGAAGCCCTTGAGAGGAGGAATTTTATAAATTTCGGAAAGAATTGGTTGAGGAAATTAGCACTTCTGGTCTCTCCTATTTATATATGTTGGGTGAATCCTAATGGGTTAGGGATTGCTCGGGAAACCCGAATTGTTTTTTATTCTCATTATGTTTTATATTTATTGGCTTAGTCGGTTTCGTTTTGAACAAAAAAAAAAAAACGGCTTAGTCGGTTTAGTTTCTTTTTTATATTATTTTTATTGGCTTGGTTTCCTAATCAACAAAGGATACACTAGATTGTTGGTAATTGCCAGGAGATTAATTTTGGGCTTTTTAATTGCACCCTTTCTCTTTTTTTAATCTAGTTCCGGATAGTTTAAACACTCTCTAGATTTAAATGTTATTGTTGCAGATTTCATTGTGGATAGATGCTGGAATCCTAATAGAATTCATCGCATTCTACCTAATCAGGTTATTGATCATATTTCTGCTATACCTCTCTCCCATTTTAACTTTAAAGATCATTTTGCGTGGGGACCTACTGATCATGAAAAGTTTCCTATTAAGTCAGCCTCTAATTTGCTTGCTAGCAACTATCCTACTCATTCAAGATTGACACTGCTAACTAGGATGTGGAAACTCCCTCTACCCCCTAAAATCAAGGTTTTTGCTTGGCAGCTTATTCATGGTCGTCTTAAAACAAGAGATTATATCTTCACAAATATCTATATTGATCGATCTTACACATAGTAAATAAAAAAGTAATAAATAAGAATGGATTATAGTGGGTTCCATCGTTTCTATGGTTACTTCTTAAACGGCGAGGTCCTCTCTATACACCGGAGCCCTTCCTTCATTTAATCAATGTTATTGTTAACTTGTCTTTTTGTTCTACTGATTTAGAATTAATCAATCATCTTTTCTAGAGATATTTGGCGTTTACCTAATTGACATTTTAATCCTTCTGACTGGCATCACTCTTCCCTAAATTGAATATTGCTTCTCATAACTCTTTCTCCTTGAACTGACTTATTCTCCAAGGCCCTTTTTATTTGTTATCATATTTGGCTTTTCAGAAACAATCTAATCCTTAGAAATGTTCATAAAGAGGCCATGCAAGTGGCCTTTGCTGCTGCTAATATGTCCCTTGCTTACTCTAACAATGCTCCTGCTGCTAATCACTCTCATTCTCCAAATAATAAAAATATTAAGTGGCTACATGGGTAATTTGCTAAAACAATTTAAACCTACATGAAGAAATTCCAAATAAAATTTCGTGACTCTTACCATTGTTGCTGTAAAGTAATATTCTCTGTTGAAGCTCTCTGCCATCAACTATTTTACACTTAAAGCAATAAAACGATGCAACTGCACATCTTGTTCCCAAAACTGTTACGAGTTATAAGCTATTGTAGACAAAAGTTTATCTCAAAACTTTGATGACTTGATATCATTTAATAAATTGGTGAAAGGATACAAACAATGATACAAATGTCGCTATATCTCCGTTATCTTACTGATACAGTTAACCATCAATACATGGGACTTTGTAGTAATGAACAAATTTTGTGCAAAAAAATGAGAGAATTAAGCAAAGAGCCTGCAAAGGCGTGTATGAATTGAAACTTGTATCTCTGTATATGTTTGTTTTAACCTGCCTTTGATCTCTTCCATACAATAACCGTACCATAGAAATCAGATGATGCTAATAAATTCTCTCCATGGTGCCAAGCAACCCCAATAACAGAAGACCCTGCAGTCACATATTTCGGTCATTTGGGCCAAATATGAGAGAATAGAAAACCATTCCAATCTTGTATCTAAAGAAGACAAACCTGTAGCTTGTTTACACATGTATGCTTTGGCCGAGTTAAGTCGTAGAAGTATACACTTGAATCTTCACTTCCGGCAACTAGGTATCATAACAGCATGACAATGTTAGCAAGAAACAGCAAGTGTAATTGGTCGTATATTCAGGAGAAAATAAGATTGCCCTAAATAACAAAAGTCAGGAGAAAATAAAGTTGATTGCTAACTGAAATCTTGCCACTAATGTTCATCAATTGTATACCATATCATGTAGCTCTGAAAATTTAACATCTGCAACATAACCTATTTCTAGTAGTTACAAACAATTATAAACTCCTAATTTACTAACTCAGATTTTGCTTGCACGTGCTTGATAAATTAATATAAGCACTTAAATGCAATCATCCAAAGCGCATATAAAAAATGTAATCGAAGAAGCTCTTGTTTATAGTTAGTCTAACAACTTTCAATAGCTCAGTTGGCATTTATATCCAATAAAGTAGGGAGTTATATAACGTGCGTGTCACAAAACAAACAAGCATCCCTTCCTCAAGAAAAAGAGATTGCAAGTCAGGGAGATGTGTACAGATTCACCGTGCACGAAATTAAAGAGAACTTGAAGAAAAACTTTTACTTATGATACAGTGCAGGTACCAGTTAAAAGGCCACAATCTAGAAAGAGCCTTAAAAAGTGCGCAGAGAAAAAAAATTGCTTTTTGTTATATATTAGACAAAGAGATAGATAAACAAACCTATATATTCTCCTTTCTCAAGGGAAAGCATAGGACAAAAGGAAGCCCGGATATTGTATATTCGTGGAGTTAATTTGAGTGAGCAACGAAGAGTCAAATAACCTTGTATTTCCAGCGCAACACTACGACAAACCAATCATCTTGTCAGTAATTTTATTTAAAAAAAAAAGAGTCGAGTTCTGCAACCAAACCGGAAGAAAGACAAACTTCCATCCTGAGTACATGTCAGCAACACAGGGCCCGAGCCAACAGAAAAAAACTTCGGTACTCCACAGTTGTGACTGGAGATTTCTGCCTGCTGCTACTTCGATGCCGATGAGAACGGGATAATACTCCTGTGTGAGAATTCATACTGACAGAATATATACACCCCTGCAACAAATTATCCAATAGTCTACATCAGAAAAGGTTATGCAAGTTCATAAAAAAATAAAAAACTGCAAATGAATATAGGGCTATAGGCCATAACACACCGTCCCATCTCCACAGAAAATGATCTGTCCAGTGTGAGCATGGTCCATATATAGCAGTAACTTGACTGTCAAATGATGTTTTATGAATGGTCCTCCCAATGATGCGGGAAGCGTGAACACGATAGTAAGAGGCTCCGTCAAGCGTCGAAAGCCATATGAGATGAGTTAGAATCCACTAGCAATTACGGGCACAGCCGTAAGAAAAATAGAGAAACTTCTCCAAGATTTGGTTTTTTTATTGATAACTTGAATCTAAATTACAATCGAAGAGGTGCCTTATATATGGCACATAGAATAAACCTAATACAACTAGAAAACAAAAAGAACAATTTATTATAGACTAAAACTAGGAAACCTAATTAAATAAAAATCGGAAATAAAATCCTAGGTATTAAAGAATATTACGCAAACATATATTTGGAATCCCAACTAAGATTTCGCTCGAGAATCCCGATATATCCAAAAGAGTAATTTATGATTAATTCCATCATTAAGAAGCCTATTTGAATACCAATTTTCAATATTCAAATCATTCTTCTTAATGTGCAGACGCTTCTTTCTTTTTGAGATTCTTTGTTGAAGTTGGATAAAATCTCGTCCTACATCAGTCTCCTCCACCTGAAAAGAACTCGACCTCGAGTTCCTCTTGTATGCAGCTCGATCATTAGTATGAATAAAACATGAGAAACCATCAACTTCAATATTTTTTAAATTAAAAGGTATCACCATGAATCCAATACCGTAGACAAGTTTAGAATAAGCATCTTGAAACTTGAACTCCTCCACTTGAAAAGGAATGGGCAATGACTTCTCCTTGGGTTGATCTTGAACACAATTAGGCATGCATGACATGGATATCGATGTGATGAATGAATCAGCTTCCTTATCCTTAATGAGTTTCTCTTCAATCTTCAAAGTTGCTTCTTCATGTTCCTTTTCACACACCTCAGGATGGTCATTCTTGACGTTCTTCCTTCTAGGCATAATTTTAATTTTGTGCGACTCCCACCTAAATAAATATGTGTTGTCTTTACAATAACCACCTTTGACGCTTTCATGCCATGGTCTTCCAAAAAGCACATTAGTGTCGTCCACGTCAATCACAAGACAAGTAATCTCTTCTTTATAAAATTTTCCCATAGAGACAGGAACTTTACAAACCTCTGTTACTTGTGCATATTCATCCTCTCCAAATGGAATCCAGTATGGATCACTCAGCTTCACTGTCGGTAATTGAAAATAATCCACAACTTTGTTTGCTACAAAGTTCTCTCGTAGACCACTGTCAATTATTACAGAGTATACCTTGTCTTTGATGACACATGTAGTTCGGAAGTCGTCGTAATCCGGCGTTGTGAATATCCAACGTTCCATGTTTCTTCTTCTTCTTTTTTTCTCTTTTTTTTTTTTTTTTTGGATTGATGAGGTTGTCCTAGGGTGAATCCCTTGGCATGTTCCTCTTCAACGAAAGTTTCTTTGATAGATACTCTACGACCAGCGTCGTTGAGGTTGGTGGTAGTGAACTTCTCCCTTGGATCGTCGTCTGCTAAGAAGCGGGCGATACCCGCTCTGATACCAAATGATGCGGGAAGCGTGAACACGATAGTAAGAGGCTCCGTCAAGCATCGAAAGCCATATGAGATGAGTTAGAATCCACTAGCAATTACGGGCACAGCCGTAAGAAAAATAGAGAAACTTCTCCAAGATTTGGTTTTTTTATTGATAACTTGAATCCAAATTACAATCGAAGAGGTGCCTTATATATGGCACATAGAATAAACCTAATACAACTAGAAAACAAAAAGAACAATTTATTATAGACTAAAACTAGGAAACCTAATTAAATAAAAATCGGAAATAAAATCCTAGATATTAAAGAATATTACGCAAACATATATTTGGAATCCCAACTAAGATTTCGCTCGAGAATCCCGATATATCCAAAAGAGTAATTTATGATTAATTCCATCATTAAAAAGCCTATTTGAATACCAATTTTCAATATTCAAATCATTCTTCTTAATGTGCAGACGCTTCTTTCTTTTTGAGATTCTTTGTTGAAGTTGGATAAAATCTCGTCCTACATCAGTACTGAAATTGAAAACCTGATATATCATTGCAGAAATACCACCAATCAAATCAAATCTATTAAATTACATATATCCAGGAAAGACCAACACTATAGGGAAATGAAAAATGGAGTTTTCATATGCTTCGGATAACGAAAAATGAAAAATAGAAAATCAAGACAGCCATATCATTTTTTTGTTAGGGCTTTTGAATGCAATGCCAACTATGATTGTATTGCATTGCATACCAATACATGAGATTGTTTTCAGTCAATTACTCTGTAGTTTAAAGCATTACAAATCCAGTTCCATATTAGTTTGAGATCCTGGATAATAAGTTAATAACAATACATATAATACCACCACAACATCATAATGTTAAGAATTTTGATCAATTAAGGTCAGATGACTAACAGAATATATATCTATTTTGTACTTGAAAAAACATATATCTATGTAGTTCTCATAAGTTCATAACTATATTACTTGTAGTTTCCAAAAACAATCTCCAGGTACTCTTGAAGTCTTGATCGTGCCAATTCCATTCATGTTTTAGGTTATCCTTTCAAACAGTCGAGCAAAAATGAAAACATTTAATCATCTAACTGTGATTAAACAATTATAATTCTTTCAGAAAAAAAAAGGAAAAAAAAAAAAGAACATTGAAAATATTATGGTAGTAACCAAATGGCTTATTGTTTTTAGATTTGCTTGATTATTACAAGTATGTTTTTTGAAACAAAATCAAAAAGTTTGGATGTGGTAGCACTCTGTAGTGGGCCTAAAGGG
Organism: Rosa lucieae; assembly: GCA_024704745.1. NCBI lineage: Eukaryota > Viridiplantae > Streptophyta > Magnoliopsida > Rosales > Rosaceae > Rosa > Rosa lucieae. The sequence continues at coordinate 23,674,679 of CM045497.1, read as the reverse complement.
GTAGTTAGCTTCATAATAAGAAGCTAATTGCTTCCCTTTAGAGCATTACTCAGGAAATAAGATAGCATAACCAAGGTTCAAAATCTCTGCGATATATCCGATATATCCCCCGATATCTCCTTTTTTCGACGGACCGATATATTTATGGGGGTAAATATCTTATCTGTCACCGTTTCTGCGAAATTTCTCCGACATCGTCAAATATCCCCGATATATTAGATATTTGCGATATATCCCGATAAAGTGAAGAAATATCTGTAAAATTTGAGGTAAAAAAAAAAAAAAAACTCAGTAATTCTCTACGTTATAAAAATAAAAAATAATGATTATATATATAGACTACGTTATAGTACTTCTAAAAAAAATCAAACATATATAATATATATAAGTATATAACAAACTGCAACCGACAATTCTCTATTTTTCTCCCATTTTCTCCTCTTTTCTGTCGTCCCCTCCGGCCCTCCCCACCTTTTCTTCCCTTTTCTTCTCTTTTCAAATGGTTAATGTAGATTGTATGCTTTAGAGATGCAAAGGAATCATTTGGGTCAACCATAGCAAGAAAAACAAGAGAAACCAAAAATACAGGTTTGTGGTATATCCGTATATGTATTCATTAAAACACACACATACACACACATATAATTTCTTTAATAGAAAATGTTGATCTATTATAGTAGTAACTCATTGTACTAGCTTTACAGCTGATTGGTGGACACAATTTGGGTATTCTGCACCAAACATGCAGAAAATTGCAATGCATATTTTGGCACAAACGACTTCTTCTTCTGCGTGTGAGAGAAATTGGAGTACATTTGCTATTATTCATACCAAGCAAAGGAACCGTTTGGCATATCAGAAGTTGGAAAAGCTTGTATATTGCTACTACAACATGAAGCTGCGGCTGCGAGATAAACAGGCAAAGAATAATGTGGTCAATGAAAATAACTATATAGATCTACTTCATGTTGCAAGCGAGCCGCTTGATAATGGCATTGATCCACTTCATGATTGGATTATGCCTGCACACCTCGATGATGAAGCTGGAAGACCTCTTCCACAAGTTGTAGAAACTGCAACTAATGCTGGAATCAACGTAGAGAGAGTCTTATCTGAAGAAGTTGTTAAAAACCCAGAAGATCATATAGTGATGATGCGTGGGGTGGTACAGCAACTCCAGATAGTTCTGATGATGGTGGAGTGGGTGGAAGCGGAACAGGTGGTGGAGGTGAAAGATATGAATATGGACAATCTTCTGTGGATGAAGGATTCCAATTTACCTGTGAAGGTAATTTTGATCATGCCACCCAAGATGAAGACCACGGAGTGAAAACAACTGGTCATGGTGCTGAAGAGAAGACCCGATATGGGAGGAGGACTAGAGGTGCAACTGATGATCAAAGTACCCCATCTGATGTTTCTTCAATTGCCTTAAGTTTTGACTCTATCAGTTTAGACACAGAGCGCAGTGAGATCTCAAATGAATCTCATGAAGGCAACAATCAATTTGGTTATGATGCTTATGGATATAATCAATATGGAGAAGTATATGATCAGTCATCTAGTTGGGTTCATCTTTATTATCCTCTTATAGAGGAAATAGTCGGCAGCTCTATAGAGATCTATAACTATCATGTTCATCACTACAATTCGCACTATATGGGTCATATGTCTTGGTCTGATTATTGCATTTTTTGTAGACCAGCGAGCGGCTTTTCAACCGCCTAGAGTCTCTTTTTGGATGTAGATGAAGTTTACATTCATATGTATTTATATGTAGTTCTAAATTTCTAATAAATTGACTTTTTTCAAAAACGATATTTTCGTACACTGTATCCCCGATATATCCGATATCTCCCTTTTTCCAAATACCGATAGATATGAAAATACCGATAGATATGAAAATACTGATATTTAAAACCTTGAGCATAACTATATCCATCTCATCCACTTTACCTCATAGTGAAAGTTCCTTTGTTTGAAGCAAAAGTAGAAAAGGTGTTTCAGGCTTTCAGCACACACATACAGAAACTCCAATATTAACAAATTTTCTAGTCCATTAAAAAATACAAAAAGGGTCATAAAGCAGCTATACCTAAGTCCATAAAAAAGTATTAAACATTAAAGTATGAGCTGCAATATCGAAGAAAATATGAGGGCCATACAAAATCAGGAAGACCCAGTAGATATTCGTGACATCATGTTTTAAACCAAAAATCACATGTTCTCCTTTCTGAAGAAACAACAAGCATAGGTATGCAACCCTTACCGTAATTTCTTTGTCTACGTTGCCAACTGAAAGGAAGTTGTTATTTACCTGCATTAGAAAGTTAGAAAGATAAAGCAAAAAATAGACCTTAAAATTGCAGTATGGCACATCATGATTAAAATATACATAAAAAATGGTAAACAAACTTCATTATAATCATCCAATTAATGAAAGTCAAGGGGAAAAGGCATTATTATCTGATTGTAAATACTAAAAACAGCACTTGATTGAAAACATGGAGTTAGAAAGATAAAGCAAAAAATAGACCTTAAAATTGCAGTATGGCACATCATGATTAAAATATACATAAAAAATGGTAAACAAACTTCATTATAATCATCCAATTAATGAAAGTCAAGGGGAAAAGGCATTATTATCTGATTGTAAATACTAAAAACAGCACTTGATTGAAAACATGGTGGATTCAAGTCTAATTGGGGGGGGGGGGGGGGGGGGGGGTGTGGAATTCATTAATAACTTGGCTAAATAAATAAGCATGTATATTTAATAAGTTATTAATCATAGAATTGCAGCCGTTCGGAAGGGCTAGATATTCTTAATGTCCGTGTACACTTACAGGGTGAAAACGAATACACAGTTGTGGAGAAACTCCATATATTACTCTTATGCATAGGCCTTTTGAAATCTCCCATACTCTCACAGTTTTATCCAACGATGAGGATGCAATGAACTGATTGTTTGACGAGAAATCAAAGTCTGAAAATAAACAAGACATGGTGTTTTGAACAAAGACCTATGCAAGGAAAAATGGAAAGATTAAGACTTCAATTAATGCATTTTTTAACATAATTACACGTCTAAATTTATACTAGAATAAGGAATCATTTCTCATCATTATAGGTTGCAATGCCACTCAGAATCCCAATTGATAAACTCAGGGATTATCTAGAATCTACCGGGAAAATAGCGTTGGTCCCATAACCAAGTGGAGATGATGATGCAGGAAACAAAATCTTACCAAAGAAATATGCATCCACTACAGAATAATGGACTTAATGTTTCATCATTTGAAGCACTGTGAACACTTGTAATGTTTACAGTTGACTTATTAATTTACTGCCACAAGTTGATAGGTTTAACCAAAAATGAGAAGAAGAAAAAAATCGTAGCCATTCTAGAGTGTTCAGTTGTAGCAAACTGCTAAGGCCTAATTTCTTATCCATGTCTCATTGAATATCACAACTAAATTTTTGTCCATACCAATATACTTATCAGTGGAGGCCAGAAACTTAGAAACAGATATATCAATGCAAAAACAAGAGGAAAAATAATGGTAACAATACCAGTCAATCCAACCTGTAACATCTTTGGAGTGACCATTCAGATGCTTGAGAATTGAACGAGGATCAGAGACAGTGCATACTGTCAAGGTTCCATCTGATGCTCCATACGCAAGCAGATCTGAGCTCATGTGCCCAAACTTCAAAACAGTAACTCTGCACAGTAACTAATAAGGTTCTTCCTTTGGAAAAATAAAATACATCTTCACTTATCTTCTTAACACAAAAGATTGCCCGAGGCTCTGCACTGATCAAAGATGCAATGCATTCCTACAAAAGAGTATGAAGGCTGTTCACCCCGTTGACGCAGGCGGTCATTATCACTAGTACTCGAGCCAAAACTTGTACGAGATGAAGGTTGACTGCCACTATGCACATCCTGCAACAAGCAAAACAGTTAACAAAGTAAACTTCAAACTTGCATTGCCAGTTCTCTCATTTCATCCTGGGAATAAAAAACACCTGCGAATCTCCACATTCAAGTGATTTACGAAGATTAAAGAAACTTGAAAACCGAAATCGAGGCTGCATTGCACATACCCTGCCAGGAGTCCAGCTCTCGACGTCACACAAAAGTGAGAGTGGACTCGGAGGTTGAATCCATCGCCCACTAATGCATCAAGCAGCCTGATGTCAGCATACGAATTTAACAATTCAAAGCACTGACTAATCGAAAACGTGGATCAACCAGCAAAAGCTTGAGATATGAAACAAGAATACCCCTATGCTATTGCACTATTTGCTTACGTGCAAACTTTTGCTTGGTTGAAATTTCACATCAGGTGGCTTCTGCCTGCTGCTACTTCGATGCCGATGAGAGCGGGATAATACTCCTGTATGAGAATTCATACTGACAGAATATATACACCCCTGCAACAAATTATCCAATAGACTACATCAGTAAAAGTTATGCAAGTTCATCAAAAAAAAAAAAAACTGCAAATGAATATAGGCAATAACACACCGTCCCATCTCCACAGAAAATGATCTGTCCAGTGTGAGCATGGTCCATAGCGGTAACTTGACTGTCAAATGATGTTTTATGAATGGTCCTCCCAGTACTGAAATTGAAAACCTGATGCATCAATGCAGAAATACCACCAATCAAATATAATCTATTAAATTACATATATCCAGGAAAGACCAACACTATAGGGAAATGAAAAATTGAGTTTTCATACTCTTCAGATTAAGAAAAATGAAAAATAGAAAATCAAGACAGCCATATCATTTTTTTGTTAGGGCTTTTGAATGCAATAGCAACTATGATTGTATTGCATTGCATACCAATACATGAGATGATGAGATTGTTTTCAGTCAATCAACATCAATAAACTCGCTAGTTTAAAGCATTACAAAACGCATGGCCTTATGCATTCCCCTTCAACAGCTTTGGTCTTTATGTCTGTTTAGTCTGAAATTCCCTTTGTTGACATTGATTGAACAGAAGGTTTCTTGCTAAGTGTGTATGTTTATGGTGATGAATTGATTGAGATAGTAAAAGAAGATTAACAGGAGGAATGATTGAATATATATTCTTTTTCTTAACAGATATGCATTTCTTTATTTGCATGTGTAATTTCTCCTTCATTCCAGTACCACATTACCAATGCAGCTACTTTACTATATTTGATTCAGGTTTTTCATCCTGCTTGTATAGACATGAGTGCAGAGGAAGCTGAAAGACTTAACCACTTTTTTTGTGAAGGTTGTTCTCCCGAGGGACAAAAGAAGTTGGAGAATTCGCATACTGTCTCCAGACAGTTAGAATTATTAACTTCTGTGATATTCTGTTTGCTCCTCATTGTATCGAGTGATTTCAAGAAAGGCTTTTGCGAAGCATATATACTTTCAGTTTTGAAAATCAGCATTTTTAATTCCCCCAGAAAACCAAAACAGGAGATTAAAAATTTATATGAAGAGCTCATTATACACTGCCACAACAATTGCATTTTGTGCACCATGATTAATAGATATAATAGCATAGTCAATGAGAAAATGTATGTTTTGAAAATTAACTTACCTTCCTTGGTTACCAAAAAATTATCCCTACAAGGGGCATTAGGCAGGGTGATCCCTTCTCACCCTACCTTTTCATTCTTTGTGCGGAGGGTTTGTCAGCTCTCATTACACAATCTGTGTCAAATGGCTGTATTACGGGGTTGAAGATGTGTCCCCAGGCCCCTACGTTACACCATCTATTTTTTTGCTGATGATAGCTTCTTGTTTGGATCTGCAACTGTCATGGAATGTGTCAGGTTTAGAGAAATACTAAATGTTTTTGCAGAAGCTTCGGGACAGAAAATAAACTTTCAAAAGAGTAGTGTGGTTTTTAGTAGGAATGTACCTGAAGAGGTTCAAACCAGCCTTGCTACCATTGTAGAGGTTCAGCAGGTTGATGAACATGACAGGTATCTTGGTCTCCCATTGAGAGTTGGGAAATCAAAGTCTGCTATTTTTGCATATATCAAAGAGAAGCTCAGCAAAAAGCTCATTGGATGGAAGTCAAAGATTCTTAGTTATGCGGGTAAGGAAGTTCTGATCAAAGTTGTCGCTCAAACAATGCCATTGTATACTATGAACTGTTATCTTTTACCTAAAGGTCTTTGTGATGAGATGCATCAATTGTGTGCTTCATTCTTTTGGGGAGACAAGGATGAAAAAAAGAAAATTCATTGGCGTAGTTGGGAGAGGATGTGCCTTACAAAGCAAGAAGGGGGTATGGGGTTCAAGAATCTTTATGCTTATAACCTTGCAATGCTTGCAAAGCAAGGTTGGAGGATTGTCTCAAACCCGAACTCACTTATTGCCAGGTTATATAAAGCACGATATTTTCCTCATTGTACCTTCTGGGAGGCAGACATGGGTGACTCTCCATCTTTTTCTTGGAGAAGTATTATGCATGGTCGGCCGGTATTGCAAGCAGGGGTGAAATGGAGGATTGGTGATGGCACAAATGTGAGTATTTGGGATGATAAATGGATACCACATTGGTCACAACCGCTGTTGGAAAGACCGGTAGATACTGAATTTGAATTGGTTAGTGACTGGATCAACTCTTATGATAGAAGTTGGATTCCAGCTACAGTCCATTCTCTTTTTACTCCGGAAACTGCTAGCCGGATTCTCTCTATACCTCTAAGTCGACGTGTGATGAGTGATCGCCTCAGTTGGAGTCTTGACAAACGAGGTAGATTCACGGTAAAGTCTGCCTATTGGATTGCACGTGAGACGGTGCTAGGTGATGTCTTGACAAGTACCTCAAGTGGAGACCCCTTTGCCATGCTTTGGAAAACTTTATGGAAAGCTCGGGTACCAAGTAAAGTGCAGATTTTCATCTGGAGGGCTGCAAGTAATTTGTTACCGACTCGAGCCAGTTTGCTCAATAAAGGTTATACAGGGAATGCCAATTGCCTGCTCTGTAATTACTAATTACAGGTTAGAAGATACATCGCATTTATTTTGTCATCAATGACCTGTTGCAGTTGAGCTGTTATCTGCATCATTACTACCTTCTATGGATTTTAAAGAGCGGCTATTGGAGCGTGCAATGCATCACAACTTGGCTGCTTTCGAAAAATTAATCATGCTTCTATGGACTTTATGGAAAAACCGAAACAGTCAACTATGGAATGGGGTAACACAAACTGCATCTAGCATGCTTCTCTTCTCTATGGCATGGCTAGATGAATTCCACCAAGCCAGGAACACAAACATAACTGCTGGTCATGGTGTTAAGGGCCCAAAGCAGCGCTGGAAGCCGGAATGTGAGGATCGGAGCAAGTTAAATGTGGATGGCGCTTTTGTGCCTCGGATAACTAGGGGAGGAATTGGAGGGGTGCTTCGTGACTCTCATGGAAGTTTTAAGGCAGCCTTTGCCCACACGGTGCAGCATGTAGCCTCACCACAACAGTCGGAGCTTCTTGCCATTAGGAAGGGTTTGGACTTGGCTAAGTCCTTGAATCTGCAAAATGTCACCATTGAAAGTGACTGTTTGGAAGCAATTCAGCTAACTAGCAGTGCAGACCATGACCTAGATGACAATGGGGCTCTGTTGGATGATATTAAGCTTCTTATAGAGGGTATTCCAGGAGCAAGACTTGTTCATGCTCCTCGTACATGTAATTCAGTAGCACATATACTTGCTGCTACTGCTTTTGAAACTTTTCAGCATGCAAGAGGTCTCGTTCCATCAGCCTCCTAGTCTTATACTCGATGTACTGCAGTATGACTCTGCTCATACTACTTAGTCTTCAATAAAATTCGTACTTTCATTCAAAAAAAAAAAAAAGTATTACTAGACTTCCATTCATAATGTGTTTCAGGTGGAGACAAAACGTCGCCGGAGGTGATATTGTAAATAAAGTTGACGAGTTAGAGTTACAATGGAGGAATCGGAGGTTCTCTCGGGCTTTTGCAACACAGAGTCATAACTGCTTCACAAATGGTGTATTTGTGAGTCAGTGAGAAGACAGAAACCAATATGAAAAAGAAAAAAGAAAAAAAAAAACTTTATGCTGTCTATGTGGTTTGAGATAACTCCCTGGTACCTTCAAGGATGTTTGGTTGTGCGTAGTTATGTATGTAGATTTTCCCTTTTTCCTCTATTTCCCCTAGGGTTGTGAATATTCCCAAAGTATTTATTAGCTTACCAAAGTAGCAAATGGACGTTTTATGAATGTCTGTTCCACTTTGCTATATATTGTTTGTGTTCTCTACTCCCAGATGTAGTATCAAGTGATTTAGACACAATTGCAGTTGGTTGCAGAAATTATCTGACTTATCTTTTTAGTTGTGTCGTACCAACAATGATTCTTGAGATTGTTTAGCGGCCTGTAGTTCAATGGTTAACGAGGTTCTAATTTCGAATCAATCCCCTCTAACTCCTTCCAGTTGGTTTTTATGAGCGTTGAGTGGATGTCTGCCATCCTGTTATAGGGACAAAAGAAGAGAGAGAAGGGAAGTATGAGGAGGAACTACAATAAACCAGAAAATTTCTGGTTTTTTGGTTATCCGTTGTTACTGAAAAACCAGAATTAGTGAATATTTCTTTTTGGGGGCAAGAAGGAAAAAAAAAATATTCAACACACCACTGAGAAAGGTGTAGACTGTGAAATAGAAAAAGTTCCGTTGCCGGGACTTGAACCCGGGTCTCTCGGGTGAGAGCCGAGTATCCTGACCAACTAGACTACAACGGATATGTTAACAACTTGTTCAGCTCTATATATATAACTGGGAAGAAGGAAAAACAGTTTGATATGCAGTCATAACTCATAAACCCCGACAAAGACCTGTGTGTTACTCACTCTGACTTTTAGCTTTGCTACATTAACATAAAAACCCATCCTTTCTCGGAAATCAAGTATGACAATTATGGGAGCAGCTTATTTCTATAGTCTTCCGAACTGTTTGTGAAAAACCTTAGAATCTTCTGGCTAGTGCAACTAGTCTATACATTACTACACATATGATTTTTCTCGAGTGACCTCTGGATCTTAGCTGCCACCCAAGATTCTCATCTTAGTCAAGTTCACAGCATGTATGAACTTCCTGATGTGCTTTACTTGTTTTTTGGCAGCTATAAAAGTTTAGTTCTTCAAAAGCATGCTAAACAGTATGAAAAACATAAACAAGCACTGTGAAATGATTACATGCCACTCTTGCTGCATTCAGGTGGTACTTCTCCTCATTGGTGAATTCATCGATTGCTGGCCTTATTGAATTCATATGAGTGAAGCTCCTTTTTTCATTGTTGATTACCAGCAAAGTGTAGTGCATGCTTGTACTGTGGTGAATTGATACTAGCACCTTTTTGAAACGGAAGTTTGACCACAGAGGTTCATACAACATTGTCTCGACACCACACTCATACTGTCTAGTATTCACATCCTTTTCATTGTTTTGCTCATACTTTGTAGCATAGTACTGTATAAACAACATAACCAAGTTCATTCAAGTTAAAACTGAAAACTGTGGGGTAATAAGCCATTACTAACTCCAAAAAATCACATTACTGGGGGGCAATAATATATCTACTGCCCCCCAATAGACCAACATGGTACACTTCATTTTCACTGAATAAACACAAACAAACGTAACAGCTATCAAAGGCATAATTTCAACGAATAATAACATACAGTCAATACATTAGTGGGGGGAAATAATTTGTCTATTGACAACCAGTAGACCAACCAAAAGCCCTCCTTTTTCACCCCTTTTACACACTACTGCTCTTTAATAAACAGAAAACTCAATATGCTTGGTTTAGGTTACTTACCGCTGCGTCTATAGTGAGAAATCCCACTTGCACATTTTGCTTTGCGGCATCAAGCTTCAACAAGTCAATATAAACGCTGATCACCTGCAATTGTGTCATTTGATTTTCCATCAGAACTGTATAAGTGAACAAAATTAAAGTGAATTTCCCTAAATAACCATATTACAGGGGCAATAATCTGTCTATTGCCCCCCAATAATACATTAAATGAGCCCCTTCATTGAAAGACTTACATCAGTTTCGACATCCCCCTCTTGGATGATTACTCTGAGGTCGTGCTTGGTGATCCGGCGTAGAAATCGATGCTGATCCAGTACTCGGTTATGTTCAAACAGAAACATTTTATTTCAATTGGTTTGTAAACATTTTCTATTCACCCGATCTTTAATATACACCAACACCTCTTTCTTTGACCTACCCCAAACTGTAGGTAATCCTAAGTAAATCCCCGGGTTATCCACTTCACCAAAACCAAGGAGCTCACAAATTAATCTAGACATTTGCTGGGAGGTGTTTGGGTAAAGAAAATGCTGGATTTTTCAGTATTTATCATCTGTCCTGAGGCTGTGCAATACTCATTGAGTATTATCTTGAGATTCCAGCAATTCAACAAAGTAGCCTTAAGAAAGAAAAGAGCATCTGATAGGAGCATAAAATGCGACGTTTATAATGTTTAAACCCTATATTTTGCTAAGTTATTTCCTTTATCTTGATCAATTTAACTTAGTTAGTGTTTTTCAAGTAAAATGGAGTCTCAAGGTCCGAAAAATGGCTAAGGAATGCACAAAGGGCGCAGAAATGGAAAGAAATGAAGAAATAGAAGTTCTCCCAGTTTGACTAGGAAAAGGAATCCAAGTTGGAGTAGGAATCAGAAGCTAACTTGGATTCAAACTCTTAAGTCGCGGAAATTAGAAGTTCTATTTGGACAAGGAAACCCAATTCTACTCAGATAAGGAATCCTAGTGTGACAAGGAGTCCCTGTTGGATAAGGATTACTCAAGAAGGTTCCGGAAGAGTGTAGAAGAATCGCAGAAAAGAAGTTCGTATTCAACTAGGAAACCTACTTGCATATGGAGTTCTACTCATACTAGGAGACCTGTGGAAGCTAGGAGAAGACTATGGAACGTGCAAGAAGTATCTAGAAGTCTCAAGAAGGTCATATGCCGTGCACATGGAAGAGGAAGTCTCAAAGAATTCGAATTACAAAGCAATATGGAATTTGGACTTTTTGTTGAGTAAGGATTGAATTGCCGTGAGATTCTTCAAGGTTCTAGGGAGTTCTTGACATTTCTACATCAGAATAGGCGTGGAACACATGTGAGAGGCATGTGATGTGAAGGAAAACCGAATTGGACTCAACTTGTGCTTCAAAAGTCAAATCCAATACAAATTCGGAAATCTGCCTGTTCAGATCAGTCAACTTCAACGGAGTGCCAAAAATCACTCAGAGATCAGAAAATTATGATCTTTATATGGTTGGAAAGGTACGGATGTCTAGTTTCCAGAGAGCTTTTTACGGTTCATCAATAGCTATTTTCTAGAGGAAGTTATGGCCGTTTTAGTGGACTGAGGTCAATCCTGCCGGAAATCTGTTTTGTGAGAAAGAAGTCCTAAATAAACACAAACTAAGAGAAGTCAAGTAGAAACGGATTGGGAGAGCCTTGGGACGTCCTCCTATAAATACCTTGTGTATTAGACGTTTCAAGGTTACACTTTATTCTCCACAATTTCGATTTCTCACTTGTTCTCTCTAGTTTTCAGGTTTTCGCAATCTTCAAGGAGCAAGGCCGTAACCATCCATCTTTCTAGCCGTGATCAACACTTGTGCGACACCTTGGAGCTGCTTTGGACCTTGGGACGTGATCAAGGGTTGTCCACACCAGCATCTTTTCATGTATTTTTACGGTTTTGGCTTTCTTGTAGTTAGAATTTCTGCTTTGGAATTTCTGTTGTTTAAACCGAAACTATGATGTGACAAACTGATTTTTGGATGCAATTTAGATAGTTCTTTTCATGATTGGTGTGTTTATGTGTTCTTGATGTTGTTTAGTTGCCGAAATCAAAGAATAATAATATGGTTTTATGCTTCATTACATGTTAACGATTTTCTAAGTCTGACAAACAATTAGGATGACTTGCATGTAACTTGCTAGTAATTAGGGTTGATGCTTTGTGAACCTTAATTCGAAATAAGTAGTAAAGGCTTGCTTTGAGTCGAAATCAGATTATGCATGTGATGATAAGTTTTGACTTGCTTTGAGTGCTTGGATTTGCATGTTCATCAATTCTTTCTTGAACTTAATGATTTGAAAACGAATTTTCAACGTATGTGTGTATTCGGGTTTTCAAAATAAATTGACTTAGTGCTTTGCTATTTCGATTCACATAAGAAAGAAAGTTTAAAGGGACATTGGTTGCTTTGATCTTTGTGTCTTGATTGATGGTGTTCTTGGCAATTAATAAAGATTAAGGGATGCATGAATGAATCATTCTTGATTGTTCTTGATGAATTGTTTTCCAAAAATTCTTCTTTTCCCACCTTTGTAAATAAAACAATTTTTGTTCTTTGTTTATTTTCGTAAAATTCATAGTTTAATCTTTAAAAACCCCCCATCTTTATGTTTTCTTGTTTGTGTAAATAAATAAAATTAACTTAGATTTTTAGGTAGCATGTTAACCTAGTTAAATAATTAAATAAAATAAAAATAATAATAATAAAATGTTTTTAAAAATTCGTGAATAGTGTCTCCGTGAATAGTATATATGTGTTTGTTTTAGTTTTAGTGTTTTTTAGGAGTTTGTTGTGAGTTTGTTAGGGTCTCCTTAATTTTAGGGATAGGTTCCTTATTTTTAGGGAAAGTAGTTAGAGTTAGTTTTGACTTTGCTTCTAATTTGTTTTCTAATTGTATTTGACTTCCTAATCCTTATAGAAGTAGTATTCCTTGTTGTATATGGATTTCTAATATAATTATGACATGTAAATTGTGTATAAATAGGAATAGGATTTCCATAACCCATTCTAACTTGGTTTTCTTTCTTTCTTTCGAAATCTATGTCTATATATACTTGTATATTTTGTTGTTTTCTCATTCCTTGCTCTCTAATTCGTGATACATGTATGGTTGCTCTCTAATTCTTTGTTGTTTCTTTTGTTGTTCGAAATTTATGCATACTTGTACTTGTAAAAATTGTAATTTTCGTATACTTGTATATTCTTTTCTTTTAATTTGTTTCTCACATGTTAGCACCCTCAATCCCCGGTTTTGAACGATCCCTGTTTATCCTATACTAACGCTCGACATTTTCAGGGTTTAAATTGGCGATTGCTTTTGCACGTATCAATTTTTGGCGCCGTTGCCGGGGATTGAAAAGTCTTCATGTGATGAAAATGCCACTAAGGTATTGATTTGGTAAGGGGTCGTGAATTTTCATGGAATAGGTGAAGTCCCTTTGTTAATATTAGCCTAAACCCCTTATTAGCACCTGAAACAGGTCTCTTAAGGTTGAGGGCGGCTTTTATTAACAATCGAACAATGTCTTGCACTTAGTATTTTTTCTTCTCTAAGTAAGTATAGCCTATGTGGAATGGTGTCTAGAAAGGGGACAACGTTCATGACAGGTTTTGAATCCAGAAGTGCAATCAAACGAGCCTAAACCACTATGTGGGAGTAGCTTGTGCCAAAATGGGTTCTACCTCTCGTGCTCGTCCTCCCCCACCTGGCCATTTCAGTAAGGTTGCCCAAAGGATTTGAAAAAGACTATGTGTATAGGCAAGGACTTGGGTCGCACGTCCAAAACAAAGTTCATGACGTCTCATTGAGTCAATATACTTAGACAATTTTCGAAAATAATTGGCTTGGGTAAGAATGTTGTAAGTCATAACGGAATAGGTGAAAGTTCTTTTATTAATGCTTGTCAAGCAACCCTTTGTATCAAGTAGGCGCACCTTAGTAATGCAGAGTGTCTAGGTTGATTGGATACGAGAAGTACTTACAAGAGGGCCAAAACCACCATGTGGGAGTAGCTCCGCCAAAATCGTTCCTCTACTACCTGGCTCTGTGTGAAAAGAGTTACCAAAAGATAGAGAGGGGGAGATTTGGATTAACATAAGAATCTTTGGGCCGCACGTCTAAACCTTGACTTAACGACTACTTATCTAAGTTGATTACTTCAAAAATTGTAAAAGATTGTAACTAACCCTAAAAATTTCGTTGACTTTGGTTTATACATGTATATATGTGACGTTTTGATGTGTGTACCTTGGTCCACGTCTTGTTTATACCTTACTAACATTATTCTTTTATCTTACTTCAGGATCAATGAATGTCTGGATCGTCTGAACCACCCAGATACACCAAGACACCCCTCCACGTCATTCAAGATCGAATTACGAAGTTGAAGCAGAACTCAGATATCTTTGGCGTCCAAATCTCTACACCACTTCAGATTCGTGAGCTTCAATTAGATAGTGAAGGGAATAGAGTAGAGGGAGGATCAGAAGCTTCTGACACTCCAGTTGATCCATCACCACACCAAACGCCACCTCCATCACCTCGTGCAATCTTAGTCGTCCCACCACCACCACCACCAATGGCTCTCACCATCAGGCAGCTTTCTACATTCGTCATCCCACCTGGTGGAGTTCCAACTTGCATAACCTACCCTGCTGCAGTTGAGGGGGCAACAGCTGATTTTGAGTTGAAGTCTGGGCTACTTCATCATCTTCCTACATTTCATGGACTCTCTATGGAAGATCCGAACCAACACTTGATGGAATTTCAGTTCATATGCACTAGCATGAAGCCTCAAGGAGCGGATGAGCAAATTTTGAAGCTGAAGGCCTTCCCATTTTCGTTGGCTGACAAGGCAAAACAATGGCTCTACGAGTTACCTAGTGGACGAATTACATCTTGGGCAGACATGATGAAGGCGTTTCTTGAGAAGTATTTTCCTACATCTCGCATCATCATGTTAAGGAAGAAGATAAGTGGAATCCAACAAGGGCAGGATGAGTCCTACGCAGAGTACTTTGAGAGGTTCAAGTCTCTTATCACTCAATGCCCTCAACATGGCATGAAGGATGAGACCTTGCTCACTTGTTTTTATGATGGTCTCATACCTTTGGAACGAGACATGCGAGATGCAGCTTCTGGTGGATCGTTTGTTGACAAGGAACCTGCGGCTGGAATGGTTCTAATTGAGAATAAGGCCTTGAATCAACAACAATATGGAAGCTCTAGGCCCAAATCCACCACCACACGTGAAAGGGTCCATGAGGTAAGTACTTTAGCTCAATTCGAAGATAAAATTAACAAACTTACTTCTCTTGTGTCCCAGGGATCACATGGACAAGTCATGGTCTGTGGAGTGTGTTCTATGCAAGGGCATGTGTCTGACCAATGTCCTCAACTCATGGAAAGTGGAGGACTTGAAGGTGCCAATGCCATAGGATTCCAACAAGGTGGTCAACCTCCAAGAAACGATCCATTTTCAAACACTTACAACCCTGGATGGAGGGAGCACCCTAACTTTCGTTAGAGGAACAATGAAAACGTGCAAAATGGTCCTCAAGCCTTCCAACAACGTCCTCAAGGCTTTTATCAAAAGCCTCAGGGCCCTCTTAACTCTACTCCTTATAATTCTTCAAATTTGAATTCAAATGCTTCTTCTAATAATGATGAATTGATCAGGACATTAACTCAATCTACTCAAGCTTTGATTGCAGGTCAAACTCATCATGGGAACCAAATCAATGCCATATCCACAGATGTAGCTGAATTGAAGAAGCAAATGAGTCAAGTAGTGGAGTTTATGGGTAAGTTTCATGAGCAAGGGAAGCTTCCTAGCAACACAATTCCAAACCCTAAGGGAGGCTTTGGTGGCGCCACCAACTAAGGAAGTGAATGAGCCAAGTCTAGGCTGAAAGACTTTAAACATTAAGCGCTGCATGGGAGGCAACCCATTTCATCCATAGCTGTGGAGGAGCCATCAACGCAGATTTGCTTTCTTGAACTCTTCCTTCTCTTTTATTTTCATAATTTTTCTTTGTTTTAGGATTTCTTGCGTTAACTTTTCTGCCATGCTTGATTGATTCTTTGTATGCTTTATACTTGTTTATACATTGAGGACAATGCATGATTCCAGTGTGGGGGTAGGGTATAACGTTTCACTTTGTTTTTAGGAGCTAGTTTTGTGGTTATAAAAAGAAAACAAAATAAAAAAATTGGAAAATATCAGAAAAATTAAAATTAAAATATTTTCGTCACTTTTTTTAATAATAAAAAAAATTCGTCACTATTCACACACACAAAAAAAATCTTTTTGTTTTTTGTTTATGTTTGTTTTGTTTTGTTTTGAGTTTTGAGTCTTAGGATGCCCTTTTAACTGTCTAGGATGAGCTTATATCTATGAAATTAAGGCTAAAAGAGGATCATGAGATTGAGATAATGTTAGATGATATTCTTTGGTTAATTATTATTTATGAAAAGCATATGAATGTGTAGTAGATATGGTGTGTGCGTAAGTTTGGTACATAATATGAACATGTGGAAGACAAGTTATGATTCATAATAACCCTTGTGAGAATTTGAGCCATGTGCCCTTTCTTTGTTGAGTGATTAATGAAAAAATGAATTATACTCTTATTTTCTTGGCGATGATTTTGTTGATCTCATTATTCTTTCATCTTTATTGATTACTTGCCATAGATTAAGTTTGATGGACTAGAGAATGCTATAATTTACTTTTGTGCTTGTTGAGACATTTATGATCGATATATGGCCCTGATTCTGGAAAGGATAAAGGCAACTTAGGATTTTCACCACCATAGCCAAATAAAGCCTGTGTCCCTATTTGTGCCCGTCGTGGGACCCCCCTAGTTTAACCATTTTTGAGCCTACATTGAGCCTTTTCTTTCATCACCTTCAAAATTCCTTACCCTTAACCCTAGTATAGTTATATCTTTACCCTTTGTTCTAAAGACTTAGTGGAGCATATTCTGAGACTTTGCTTGGAGTTTTGGCGTCAAGGAATATTTTTGAAGACATGAAGAAGTTCAAGTGTGGGGGTAGACTTGTCCATATGTAATCTTTGTATGTAATTGCCGAAAAAAAAAAAAAGAATGAAATCGTAAAAAAAAAAAAAGAAGAGAATATTGCGGCAATAAAGAGAAAAATGTGAAGTATTGTTTTATGTTTATGGATTTTAGTCCCCTATACTTAGTGGATTTGGAGTTTGCTTTGAATTGAAGGCCCAATGTTGAAGAATTTGGTCTTTGTCCTATTCACTGTTCAAAAGAAGGTTAGAATGATGCTTGGGCCCAACATGATGGCACTTGGCCCTTTTATAAGCTTGGAGGACACTTGACGTCTACAATGCATGGTGGATTTCGAAATATAGTCTCTTTACATCAACAAGTGCTCTACTAGGTTTTTAGGATACTTTGTGATTTCCCTATCCCTTCGTTTCTTTAAACCTTAAGCCTTGGCCCCATTACAACCTTGAATTGTAAGACCTCTTTGATCCTTAAGATGGGACAACCTTTGATCTGTGGAGATGAGTTATAACTGTTGAACTTATGGCTTGGGTTTATCTGTGCAAGTGGTTGATATCTTTCATGAGATCTTTGAAAAATAATATATGTGCTTTCGTTTCTTATACATATGTGATTTACTTGCTATTCTTTCACATATACTTGAGTGAATAAGCTTTTAAGCATGAGCCTTGAATCTGAGAGAAGAAAGAGTGATATATCCATGTGAGGTTTGAATCATGACTGGTTTGAAATATGTTAAAGAACCCACCACCATTGTTTACCCCCAAGTCTTATATGCTTATATGTGGAATATATGTTGTAATTAGCTCTTGAATATCTTGATGATGTGATGCTTGGTTAAGTGCTAATCTTGGTGACTTGAAAGTATGAGATTTCTGAGACAATATGTTAAAGGGCAATAGAGGTTTTTGTCTGTCAACGTTTGTGTCTTAGCTTGTGACGTTTTCCTTGGTTTTTGTTTAAGTGTTTTACGTTTTGCTTGTCTTTGTGTCCTTGTGTTTTTCGTTTTCCATACTTAGTTTATTTTCGTAGTTTCTTTGTTTTGTTTTGTAGTCTTTTTGGTTTGTTATGTTGATTTTGCTAAAGGACTAGCAAAAGCTAAGTGTGGGAGAGAATCGTCTGCAAAGAATAGGTGAGAAAAAATGGGGCAGCCTCTGCACAGCTTAATGACTAAGAGAGACTTGTCACTAACAGCCTTTGTTAATCGCAAGGAGAGGACTTCACTGACAATGAGAAACAGGTAAGGGGAGAGGGGATCTCCTTGTCGGAGCCCCCTACTTGGGAGGAAAAAGTTTCCTGGGTTGCCACTTAAGACAATGGAGAAAGAAACTGTCGTGACACAAGCCATAATAAGATTTACCCAGTCTCTAGCAAAGCCAAACCCCAATAATGCAGCCTCCGAAAAATCTCTTTCAACCCGATCATTTGCCTTGTTCATATCTAACTTTAGGCCCATTTCATTGTTCTCACCTTCACGTTTCAGCCTTAGATAATGATATGATTCATGTGCCAACAATATGTTATCCTGTATCTGCCTTTCCGGAACAAAGGTGTTCTGGTTTGTGGAGATTAAATCAGGAAGGAATTGCTTCAGCCGATTTGCGAGTAACTTTGAGAGAATCTTGTAGGAGTTGTTGCACAAGCTTATTGGCCGAAATTGAGTTGTTTTTTTTTGGGTTTGGAACCTTTGGAATAAGAACAATGTGTGTCTTATTTAGTTCCTTGAGCCTCGCACACCCATTACGGAAGTCCTTAGAAGCTTCCCAAACCACTTCCTTAACTATCCTCCAATACTTGTGGTAAAAGAGCCCAGGAAAGCCGTCTGGTTCTGGGGCTTTTAGAGCCCCAAGTTGATAGGTAGCATTTTTAACTTCCTCTAAGGTGAACTATGCTTATAGAGCTGCAGCATTCACATCATTCGAAACGCAGGCAGAAGTGCCATCAAAAGTGTTTCCCCATGTCCTGGATCCGGAGCTGGTAAAAACCTTTTTAAACTGAGCTTCAAATTCACCCCTAATGAGCCTCTCACCAACGATCCACTCCTCCGCTTCATTTTGAATTTTTAGAATATGGTTCCTTTGCCTTCTCTGTATGATGGACAAGTGGAAGAACCTGGAATTAGTATCCCCCGTTTTCAGCCAATTAACTCTCGATCGTTGGTGCCAAAACTTTTCTTCCCGAAGCCACAAATTCCCCAATTTATTGGACAGTTCCAACTGTTGTTTTGAGGTGTCAAAAGGGTGCTGCAGTTGGAGCACCTCTAGATCCTCAAGACATCTTCTGATCTCATCTTTATTGCATATGGGAAATTTGTTATTGCTCCAGATGCGAAGATGAGTCTTGCATCTGTCCAGATTTGAGGTCCAATTCTTGACACTTGTATAAGACGAGTTGACAACCCAACTCTCCTCAATTATAGGGCCCACCTCCTCTTCATCTACCCAAAAAGATTCAAACTTGAAACCCGCCTTGTGTTTCAGCTTAGTGGGATTGGTGCACATTAGAATTGGATTATGATCTGATCCTGTTCGATCAAAAAATTGTCTCGGCCGCGTGTCACTGGGTCGAGGTCTTCTTTGGCTTACACGTGTCCTTCTGGAGTGGTGACGTGTGCGCGGGCGTGCCAACTCGCGGCCTGTAGGCCGAACGAGGTTTTGCTGTAGATTGTAGATCTTGCGCTGATGTGACTTCTGATCAGTTGATTGTGGGCCGAGGAAGGATCGATCTCGGCCGCGGGGTTCTCTCTGCCTTGAATGCAAGGACTTTAGCACGGATCGGCCTTAACTAGCCGCAATCTTCGTGCTATGTAACTCGGTGATTGAGGTCAAAGTGATTCTTTTTTGTGATTTTATATTTTGTATAAAGTAAATAACGTAAAGTAAACAACAGAAAATAAAAGTGCAAGTAAAGACAAAGTAAAGTGCAGGAATGTAAAGGTGCAGCAAAGTAAAGTGCAGGAAAGATAAATACCAGTAAAGAAAGCGATAAGATAAACACGTAAAGATTGATAAGTGTTGTTGAAATGTTGAAATGTATTGAGATAAAATTTGAGTAATCGCGTAGAGCGTTTGGTCGAGGACCTCTAACAATGAATCCTATGGTCCTTTTTATAGTGAAGCTAAACTACTGAATGAAGGAAAAGAAACAATTTTAGCCTTTACAGTTAAGACCGCATTGATTACAAATAGAACAATATTCATGTTTGTGATATCGTTATCAATGATTAATTCTATCATGAACAATTAATCAGGTCTTGTAACTGATGATTGACAATAACACCTCCTGATACTCATTCAAGTTAATTGCCCCAAACTTCGGTAACGCTTCTCCTAATAATCAACCTCTTTGACGTGCCGCGGCTAATTAGCCACGGTCATTCATTATGACTTGTGGGTCTTCTATCATCCATTAAACTTTGTGAGTTACTTGATTTCTTCCGATTTAATAATGGTTTTCTGCACACATTATTTTTAGTCATCAATTTGACAATAAACATTTAATGTGCCGCGGCTAATTAGCCGTGGATATTCATTACGCTTTGTGGGTCGGATTCACCTATCTGCTACGTGGGCCTTGCCAAACATAGGTTCAAACAGAGCCCCCCTAGTCCCTTGAGCTTCGGCATAGATGCCGAGTGGTTAAGGGACTAAAAGATTGTTTCTAGAAAAATCTCTTGGCAAGGTTCACGCATTATAGCATTGGTGACATTCGTCACGCAGCAACCACTCACCACGTCTCCTTGTTATGCCGCGGTTATTCAACTGTTGGTTTCACAATCCATTAAATTATGGACATTTTGCTATGATCATTTGCTAGCTGCGATCATTTGATAGCCGCGGCTATTCAACAGTTGATTTCAAGCTTACTCCTTCACGGTCATTTAACCATGATTCATTAAATTATTGACATTTAGCCGCGGTCATTTAATAGCTGCGGCTGTTCAACCATTTAACCACGATCCATTAAATTACGGTCCTTTGCTAGCCTCGATCATTTGATACCCGCGGCTATTCAACCATTTGTTACTGCCATTTAATTGCGGCCGTTCAACTGATGTCCTTTTCTATGTCACGGCTAGTGATTGAATTCGTGTTATATATGTAGCCCCTCCCTAATTCCTTGAGCCTCGGCTCGAGCCGAGTGGTGAAGGAACTAGTAAACAAAGTCGGCCTCATTGTTGAATTACGGTCAAATTTTTTCCAGCCCTGATCATTGAAATATTTCGGCCTTACAATCTCATGCCTACAGATCAATTAAACGGCTCCCAAAAAACACAAATTTTCATTTATTTTATTTTATATTATTTTATTTTTTGCATAAACTAAAGCAAGAAAACGAAATGTAAAAATCTTGTGTGCCGTTATGGAGGTGGCCAACGATGCTTTATTGCAAACTTGGAAACTTCTTTGTTTTCGGCCTTTGGTTCAAGCCTTTGGAGGCTGTGAAGCGTTAAACTTAAACCCCATGTAGTAGGTTCTTGTTCTCTGGCTATTATGTAGGCCGAATTTTCAAGCTCTGCAATTGTACTTGAATTACCAACTTCGGCCTCTACTTCAAATTTAGCCGATTGTGATTTTTCTAAGTCGGCTTTATTACTAACAACCATGTCAAAGTGTACAACCTCCTCACTTAAATAATCAACCTCTTGATGGTGATTTAGCCCTCTGAGTAGATCAAAGCCATGAATTGGCTCGTCTTCTTCATATATATCATCAATAGGCTCAATGTCGAGATCAAATTTGGGCTTACCATCTAGGGAAAAATCAACCTCCTTGTCAAAACTGTAACCATATTGGGGTTGTGTTTTGGGTGTTTGTACATTCCATGCTGCGTGGCTATTGAAGTGAACAAAACTTTTGTACGTAGCATAGTTGTATCTCCCATTAACACCATATATTGAACTTGAGCAGTTTAGATTCGGCTCACAGAAACTCATTTGTGAAAACACCTAATGCATTAGGGTCCCACTGGGCGTGCCAAAAAATGTTCGCTAAAAAAATCGTCTCTGCCGCGTGTCACTGGGCCGAGGTCTTCTTTGGCTTACACGTGTCCTTCTGGAGTGATGACGTGTGGGCGGGCGTGCCAACTCGCGGCCGGTACGTAGGCCAAGCGAGGTTTTGTTGTATATTGTAGATCTTGCGCCGTTCTGACTTCTGATCAGTTGATTGTGGGCCGAGGAAGGATCGATCTCGACCGCGGGGTTCTCTCTGCCTTGAATGCAAGGACTTTAGCACAGATCAGCCTTATCTGGCCGCAGTGCTGTGTAACTGGGTGATTGAGGTGAAAGTGAAGTGATGATGATTCTTTTTGTGATTTTGTATTTTGTATAAAGTAAATAACGTAAAATAAACGACAGACAATAAAAGTGCAAGTAAAGACAAAGTAAAGTGTAGGAATGTAAAGGTGCAGCAAATAAAGTGCAAGAAGATAAACTGCTTGAATGTAAAGAGCAACAAAGTAAAGTGCAGGAAAGATAAATACCAGTAAAGAAAGCGATAAGATAAACACGTAAAGATTGATAAGTGTTGCTGAAATGTTGAAATGTATTGAGATAAATTTGTGTAATCGCGTAGAGCGTTTGGTCGAGGACCTCTAACAATGAATCCTATGGTCCTTTTTTATAGTGAAGCTAAACTACTGAATGAAGGAAAAGAAACAATTTTAGCCTTTACAGTTAAGACCGCATTGATTACAAATAGAACAATATTCATGTTTGTGATATCGTTATCAATGATTAATTCTATCATGAACAATTAATCAGGTCTTGTAACTGATGATTGACAATAACACCTCCTGATACTCATTCAAGTTAATTGCCCTAAACTTCGGTAACATTTCTCTTAATAATCAACCTCTTTGACGTGCCGCGGCTAATTAGCCGCGGTCATTCATTATGACTTGTGGGTCTTCTGTCATCCATTAAACTTTGTGATTTACTTGATTTCTTCCGATTTAATAATGGTTTTCTGCACACGTTATTTTTAGTCATCAATTTGACAATAAACATTTAATGTGCCGCGGCTAATTAGCCGTGGATATTCATTACGCTTTGTGGGTCGGATTCACCTATCTGCTACGTGGGCCTTGCCAAATATAGATTCAAACAGATCCAATTCGTGTTAGATGTGTAAGACAAGTTTCCCAGTTTAATAACCATTCTTCATCCACCAAACAGCAGTCAAGACGTTCTTGTAAAACAATGGAGTCTCCTTCAGTTAGGGCCCAAGTGAGCCGCTGACCCTTAAAGCCAATATCCACTAGAGAGTTTGTGTTCAGAAACGTGTTGAGATACCGCTTCCTGTTTGGACCCCAAGGGGTGCCCCCTTCCATCTCATACTGAAATAACATCTCGTTTAAATCACCTAATTTGTTGTTCTTGCTTTGCTTGTTGGAAGCTAGATTTCAGGTTCTGACAACAAAGAGTGAATCACACCATCTGGATCAAGCTCTCTCTATTTAGATACTTTCTGGTACGTAATGGGCCGTCTTTTTCACATTTATTACGTAAATGCCACCTTTCAAGATGTAATGAGGAGATAAGATGATATTGTTTAAAGGAGCTAATAACGTCCGGCCAAAAAAGAAAAAAAAAAAGTTTATAGGGTTAATATCCTATTTTATGAGGCCAGAGTATTGCACTAATATTGGGGTAAAAATAGTTCCGGTGATTATATGTATGCAACAAGGTATTATTTCATGCGGGTACATTAATTAGATTTTGACCCATGGCTATACCACCATATCCCAGAATATCTGTTCCTGTGGGTGTAAACCAATATCAGCATGAAAATGTCTTTATCAAATATCTTGAACTCGTATAGATATGACCATAATAGTAACAGAGCAAGTTCAACAACTCTTTCTATTTCTGAGGATGTCTTAATAATGGTTATTGGTTACTGTCAATCTTCTTCTGGTAATAAGAGAAAAGGGTCTTGATGTACGTGTGTAGATCCACGTTTGTTTCATAATAATTTTTTTTCCCTTATCTTGAGAATCAATAAAAACAAAATGACAAGATTAATGCAAAACAAAATATGTGACTTTGGGGATTGCATGTGAGGGGTGTAATGTTGATTTAAATCCTAATCCTAACCCTAGTTAAATACAGAGAATTGTTATAGTCTTGGTTGGACCGGGGATAATAATTGTCTAGATTTCGAGCGAATTTCCGCGAGGGGTTAATAGTAATATACAAACCCTAACCCTAGTTAAACGCAGAGTGAGGTAGGAACTTCCAATAATGTTGATCGGTCCCCTCTCTCGTGTGTTGACAATTACTGGAATCCTTTGTAAGTTCCCATTATGGGTGTTTTTCAACGGGAAAATGAAAAATCCAAGTTCATGCCAAAGAAGTGTGTTTCAAACAAAAACACCAACTCTAATCTTTCTTTTTAAACAACCAAATTAATGTTCTTAATTGAATGCCTTTTAACTAGTGGGCAATCCAATCGATGGAGTTACTACCTCTGCAGTGAGATTCGGGACCTGATGAGCAAACCCTAATTCTTTGCTTTTAGGTATATAATCAAATACTATGATTCGTAATGAACTACATCCATATCTAAACTCTTCTTTTCCCTTTCTTCAAGAAGAGGATGGTCTTGGGTAACTTTTTTTTTTTGGGTAAAAAGATATGGATTTTTAATTTGATATGACCTCATATTTGGTGTTTTTATTTGAAGAGCTGGTGTTTTTATTTAAAGGTATGAATTCACGAGATAAGAGAGAAAGATAGATATTCAAAGACTTATTGTAGGGCGGTGGTCCAGATTTCCTAAAAATCCTCAACATCTTCATCTCCTCCATGATCCTCTACAGTCGGAGATTCCCGAATCTCGTCCGTATCTTGCTATGATTAGATTGTAAAAGCTAATAGATTCCTTCTTTCAAATTTTTCAAAAAATCAAGATTTGACCTTTTTTGGGAGAGTTTCGGCATGGCTTTAATTAGGTTTAGGGAGATAATGGACATAGAATGGAGGGAAATCGAGTTTTAATTTCAATTACGGCTTCATATTGATAAAATGTCATTTTTGCCCTTTTTTTTGCCACATGCTTGACATTTCTTCATTTAGACGGAGCCATCACGAAATTTGAACGGAGGGATCACATAAATATCAAATTAGAACTTTAGGTATCACATTGTTACACTTATGAGTGTGAGTATTACATTGGCCTTAGCACTTAAGTTCAGGCATTGATGGTGAATTTTTCTCGTATGATAAAGAAGAGGTGAGTGCGAGTTGACAAGAAGAGGGAGGAAGAAGAAAAGATTAGAGAAGAGAGACTGACAAAAATCTGGAAAGGGTATCATTGTAAAATTAGTAACTCAAGATTTTGCACCATTGAATGCAATATTAGCCATGTGTCACCATCTCCTTCAAATCTTAGATAGCTCAGCTAAATAACTAGCTCATTATATCCAAACATCTACATTTTAATATGTAACTTCCGTTAATTTTTGGAAAACTTATAATACCACCTGTCTTGACCTACAGAAATTGAAGGGCCGAAGGAAAAAAAAAAAAACTGATTTCTGCATCGTCATCTTGTCATCTTCTCCCTGCTCTCAGTTATTCTCTCTTTCCCACTCATGCGCAAATTGATCAGTTTTCCTCAAAAATGCATCAATGATATCCTATTACTTAGATGTATTATTGAACAAAGAAAGTAAAAAGATAGAATTAAAAGATTATTTGTTCTAGATTTCTGGTCCTCCGGGCGTTGTTC
Organism: Rosa lucieae; assembly: GCA_024704745.1. Classification (NCBI taxonomy): domain Eukaryota; kingdom Viridiplantae; phylum Streptophyta; class Magnoliopsida; order Rosales; family Rosaceae; genus Rosa; species Rosa lucieae. The sequence continues at coordinate 23,649,046 of CM045497.1, read as the reverse complement.
TTTTCCCTCGTCTTCATTGTATACACTCTCATAATCATCGTCGTATCTCTCATCGTTGTTCTTTTCCTGCCACAAAACCTCCTCGAGTACCCATTTGCGTAGGCCTCAGACTAGATGAGAAAATTAGCATGAAATTATATTTTCAATTGATTTCGAGTTGAGATGATGGAAAGAGCTAGAAGGGTAAGAGAAAAGCTACAGAGAGAGATGGAAATTCGGCTCACAGAGTCAGTCACAGTCAGTCAGAGGTGATGTACTGTCAAGAGTTGTAAAAAAAGAAAAAAAAGGATAAGGAGGGGCAAAAGTGGAAGTTTAACGAGAGTCTACATGCATGATATGAAGAGATGAATAAAACTACCCTTTAAAAAATGGTCTTTCTAGATGTACCCAGCAAAGTTCTAAGTGTACCCAGCTAATTATTTATATCCAATAATTTTTAATTAAATTCAGCTAAATTTTCTAAAATACCCTCATCTTGTACCCAACAACATCTTCTTCCCTTTCTTTTCTCGTCAGTTAGAAACCCAGCTTGGGTTTCCAGATGTTCTGGTAAGAATGTGTACCTGGAGCAATTCTACGGTGCTTATTGCTTAAGTTTTTGGCTTAACTGATTTTCAATTAAAGCAGAATAATTTTTTTCAAGAGTTAAGAAAGGTGGAATTGATACCCAAAATCAAGAATATTAGATTGCAGTAGTACATAGAAGAAGAAACTAAGAGTACTTCATCCCCAGACAAAACAACCTCGAACTTGATGTTGTGCTAATAACGAACTCTTGAATTCCCACTACAAAAATTCCCTGCAAAAATCAAACCTCACCGCACCCTCTTATCAAACCCCCATTTCCAGTTCGCCACATCAAAACTTTAATCCCACCAATGGACAGCAATGCCAACAACTGCAACACCACCACTGCCGTTACCACCCATCAAGTCCAGTCCGCCACCTACCCTTCCAACCAAGCCCCGCCACCTCCTTCGCCGTCCTCCGTCATGACACTGCCTTTCCATTACCTCCTCCAGGCCCAACAACACCTCCTCCAGACAACTTGACTCTGTGCTAAGGATAAAGATATTGGAAAGATTTTTTTTGTGTCAGTGTTCAGCGATGGGGGCATAATGGGAAACTAGTCAAATTTGTTTTATATATTTTTAAGGGGCCGTGACCACTTACTCAATTTCACCTTCAAAATTGCCCACTTACTCCAGTAAGAGATTATTGTGCCCACTTACCCATTTAAAAATAAAAAGACTATTTTAGACAAATTTTAATTATAAAATTAAAAGCATGCCTCTCTCTCTCTCTCCCTCCTCTTTCACGTTGACAATAGCCTCTCTCTCTCTCTCCTCTGCTTCCCTAGGCCGTCGTCGGAGGCCTGCATACCCGCCACCAGTGCTGGTTCTCCTTCTCTTTCTCCAGATCATCATGCCTTTCCTTTCTGCCTTCCTCGGAGACCTTATCTTCAGGCAACGGAGCAACCCGGGTCGGGTACGACACCGGGCTTATGGAAGGCCCGTCGTTCACGAACCGGGCGTGTTCTCTGGTCTACGGCTAGGCTGAGTGTCTGGTGATGTAGGCACGGGCTGTGCTGCTCTGTTACTGTGGTGCCGAGTAAGAGGCTGGACGGTGCGATCTAGATGTGTGTTGCAGGCTGCAGAAGGAAGACTGCGCTTGCAAGGCAGGGGTCTGGTGTTGCAGGGATTGCCGGATCGATGCTGGGATGGGCTGCTGGGCGCTGGTCTGCAGCGAGGTATGCGTGGGCTGTGGGACGCGCACTGGAGGCCGGTAGGGAGCAGCGCTGGGGGATGCCGCGTGCAAGTGGGTTGAGGTGGAGGCCCGTGTGGGCTGGCGGCAAAAGGAAAAAGCAGGAGATTTTTTTTGTTTAGGGTGGCTCCAAAGAAAAAAAAAATTCTAGGGTTTTGTTTTCTCCTTTCTGTTCCCCCCCCCCCCTTTCTGGAGGGTAATAATATGATTATTGGGGCAATAATATGAGTATTGGGAGACAATAATATAATTACTGGAGGGCAATAATATGATCAATTGTGACGTATAATGTATTCATTTTGGTTTTGGGAGTTTATACAATTCACTGAACGAAAATAATATGAATTTGAGAGGCAATAATATGATTACTGGGGGGCAATAATATGATCAATTGTGACCTATAGTGTATTCATTTTGGTTTTGGGAGTTTATACAATTCACTGGACGGAAATAATATGAATTTGGGAGGCAATAATATGATTACTGGGGGGCAATAATATAATTACTGGGGGGCAATAATATGGTTACTGGATATTATTAGGGACCGGTCGCCGGATTCCGGTCACCGGTCGTCGCGGCGCCCTGCCACTGGTCACCGGAGGCCGGCAAGGTGGAGGATGACTTCTCCCTCTAAGTGAAAAAGAAGGAGAGGGCAAAAAAGTCTCAAAAAAAATATAAAAGAATTAATTGGGTAAAGGGGAAATAATCCCTTAGAGTGTTTTGGGTAAACGGGGTTAGAAAACAGTTGGTGGAGCAAGTGGACAATTTTTAGCCTAAAATCGGGTAAATGATCATTTCCCCTATTTTTAATTTAAATAGGTTGCTGGGTGTACATAGATTTTTGCTGGATACATTTAGAAGCACTCTTAAAAACTTAACTATAGCTCTCAAAAGCATAAAAAGGGGAAAGAAATATACAAATTATCACATAAATATCTGTAGCATCTAATGGAAGATTAACCCCACCCAGTTAAAATCTCACACGTCAATTTTTTTTCTCTAGGAGAGAACAAAACCACTATAATACCTACCTCATTCACCAAAGAAATAGAAAAAAAAAAAACCACAATATTACCTCTTGTTAAGTTTGAGAGGCGACGAGGTTGCGAATACCTCTAGTTAAGACTGAAACAAAGAACTTGTGCACTTTTCTGTCATTTCATCGCTCGCAGGTAAATCTATCATATCAGACCAGACCAAGGAAAACAGAAAAAGATTTCGATTTTGTATCTTTTTGTTTATAGGTTTGAATCTTAATTGTTTACAAATCGCAAGCATTTGCTTTGATTGTGAAATCTTGAAGCATGTTGTTCCTGGAACTGATCTAAATGTTGACCTGTTTCTGTGATACAGATCTGAAATTATGCTTCTCGGTTTTGGCTTTGGTTTTGTTTCGGTGTTTTGGAATGCATTTTGGACTTTGTTTCGTGGATTTGTGGCTGGACTGCTATTTTGCAATGCCATGGCTGTACTGAATGAGCACAGGTTTCTCAGTCGAATGGGGCTAACTCTGAAAGATGATCAAGCTGGGGATGAGAGGAAGAAGCTCATCACTTTCAAGTATTGGGTCACACGGATTTTACAGGCCGCCCGATGGTCGAGGCAAATCCTCATATTGGTGAACGGCATCATTGTTTGCATTCTGTTGTTGCTTGGGTACTGGCTCTAGTTCTTCTTCAAGGCTCGGTCTCATGAATTTGGTAGGGTTTAGTTGAGTTCATCTTCATCTTCATCTTCTTACTTCTTAGGGTACTACTGGTGTCTCTGGTTTTTATTACTGGACCCTATTGTGTGTGGATCCTTGAGTACTGGTGGATCGATATCAGATCAAACTATTCTGAATATCAGTTATGTTCATGAAGAAGCTTATTTTGGCCTTAAATTCTATTTTTAATTATGTTTTCAGTTGCAGCAATCCATCGATCTTGTTTTTTATTTTTTTCTTCTTGTTCAAAAAATAAATTCATAAAAGAAAAACTTTCATGGCTCACGAATCTTTTTTTTTTTTCATTGCAAACGAAAAAGTCGTTGTCATCTTAATTATCTTTAATTGCTTCCAGAGTCTAGTCTTCAGAATCTTGAACAAAATAGGAAAGATGACTACCCGCGCTAGGAAATACGAGTAGTGGAAGAAATCAACGTTTAGGGAAACTTTCAGCTTTACAGCTAAGCAATAATAATTACCAGTATTTCAAATTTTTTTACCACACACACCAAAAAGTCAAAAAAAAAAAAAAAAAACAAAGTACTGTTGTCTGTCTGTACTCGCAAGTTATGAAGAAAATTTATCCAATTGTTAAAAGGGAAATTCCTTGCCGTAAGATTTTTCGACTTTCCATTTTAAATTTCATATAATATTATTGTTTCAAGAGAAAAATATGTGCCCAGAGCGTGAACTCCTTCCGGATCAAAACCGCATCAAATTTCTGACCAAACTTTACAACATTAATTAATAGCAGTAATACTTCGCCAGTTTAGTTTTATCAAATTTAAATCAAGGGGTAATAAAATGACTCCTTGTGGGCCGACCTATGGTTTAACTTTTCTCATCGAATTTTTGTTTTTTGGCCGAGTAAAAGGCACGATGTTCTCTTTCTCACATAGCTTTACGGCCTAGGGTTTTCCGTGGCGGCTTGATATTTTCGATATGAAATCCTCCAGTCCCTCCCTGCCTGGATTTTAATGAAGGTGGTGAATCTCTTGGCATTGGGAGGCTTTGGTATGTCCAAGTTTGATATTTATTGAAGAAAGAATTAAAATCTTAGATAATTTATTAAGCGAGTGACTCAACAGAAGAAAACATACTCATTTTATAGAATAAATACTAGGAATGGTAATGGGGAGGGGATTAAAAAAAATAAAATTTGACATTGATTGTTGGTTTGTTTAATTTTTTAGGGTTTAGGGTAAAGGGGATTAAATCACAATTCTCATACCCAACTTCATTCTCCATCTTCTTACCCGCCCCAATCCCTGTAATAAGATATTGAGGATTTCCCGTCCCCATCTCCATTGGGGATTACGTTCCGGTACCCGCCCCAATCCCCGTTAACAATTACTAATTTAGTAATTTATTATATAAAAATTTATACAAATAATTATGGATTATAAAATATGAAGTTAAAATCAAACAGCAAAATAAAATGAATTTCTTATTTCAATCAAGGAAAATTAACATGTTGATAAAGATCTTTTATTAAAAGAATGTTATTTTCTTAAACATATTTATTAACAGAATAATATCAAAAATACAAATATGATCAATAATATAGGCAAAATAGCCAAATTACCCCTGACTTATACCATGATTGTTGATTTACCCCCTGATATTTTAATTTTTATTATTTACACCCTCACTTTACTAATTGTTGCGGATTTAGCTCCTACCGTTAACTTTTAGACATTTCATCCAATTTCTCTGTTAACTTAGTTAGCATGTGAGGAGCATTTTTCGTCTTTTCAATTGTCTATCGAAAAAAAATTAAACAAACCAACAATCAATGTCAATTTTTTTTTTTTTTAATAAAGGGCTGGTGCGGCTGCCCTCAAGCCTTGATTAATGAAACTGTCGAATACAAGGAGGGGACATTTAGCCTAAACCCCTGATTACAATAAGCATATGGAGAACATCCTGAAATACTATCACGAGTCTCTACTAAATAATTGTATTCAAATAGGCACCAATTAGCAAAGAGAGCTCTACTGGCGACTCTATTTGCTTTGACATAGCAGTGACATTACGGAAAGATAACTTGATATGTAACCCGATTACACCATAGCATAATTACCATACGCACAGTTTTCCTACTATGTTGCCGCCGGAGGATAAATCCGACGACACTTAGTCTCACCCTGCCATTAGGCGGTAGCGACCATTTGACGAAGCAAGGAACTCGCCGCTTATCTAGAGCAGACAAGGCACCCTGAGTGCACACACAGTCCCATAGCCCGACTAGCCATACACAACAGATGTAGGGACTTATTGCTCGCAAAACGCACAACCAAACTAAACAACAGAAATAAGTAAATACTTTAAATAAAATAAAACATAGGGCAAGGCCCACAAAGGGAGCCCAAAACCAATCTCTAGCCCAACTAGGGCCCACAGGCAGTATCCAGGCCCACGTTAGCAGCTACACCACGCCGCCGTCGCCGCCGCTGCACGACCCCCACCAACAATCCTTCATTAATATGTGAGAGCTTTATTGGTCTCTTACCTTGAGTTAATATGTGCCCAAATTGTGTTGGACAGTAAATATTATCCTCCATTGACAAGAGAAATGAACCCAGAAAGCCCACAAGGCTTCAAGTGTGATGGAAATATGATGCATATTAGACCAGAAACACAATTTCGCAAATCATTGTTCACCTGCAACTAAGTGAGAGTAGCGGGTAAGATCTAATTCGATTTCTACTCAACCACAAGAATAGTTGAGACTAATTATGGAGTCAGAGATATGAGCAAACGACACCTGGTCTATAAAATGGATTATTTGTTCCAATCATTTTCCAGATTTTAACTTAAACAACTAAGCAAAGATCACATCCACATACATAATTCTGGCTTTGCCAAATTCATTGGCTCCAACAAGTCCCACATCGAAGAGAACTTAAGTGTCGAGAAGAGAAGAGAGCAGAGAGGATTAAAAAAAAAGTAAAAATGGACCACTGCCATTAGGTCTTCTGTACTCATATCCTTGTACTTTTGGTCTGGAAAATCTCTCTCTTTGACATGGTCTCTCTCGCCATATCCAAATGCCAGAATGCTCATGTATTGACTGCGCCCTTTCATCATTGGGTTCATCGATCGGTGGCATGTCTCTCTCCAGATCCCTCTCTCCTAAAATCTGACATTGATTGTTGGTTTGATTATTTTTTGTTCGATAGACAATTGGAAAGACGAAAATACTCCTCACATGCTAACCAAGCTAACGGATAAATTAGATGAAAAGTCCAAAATTAATGGTAGGGGGTAAATCGGCAACAGTTGAAAAAGTGGGGGTGTAAATAATCAAAATTAAAATGTCATGGAGTAATTCGACAATCATGGGATAAATCAAAGAGTAATTTGACTATTTTGCTAATATATATATATATATATATTTATATATTTCAGATAATTCTTTTTGGGTGGGTATGGGAATGGGGATCAAAATATCATCCCCGCCCCGTATCCGATTTCATAATTTGAATATTGGGGATCCCCATCCTTGTTACCCGATTTCCCCCAAATTTCTCCCAGTTAGGGTTGAATACCCGATGAGGATTTTTGCCATCTCTAACAAATACAGTGAAACTTACTCAAGAATTGATATACAATTGATTTAAGAAAATTCTATATAGGTATATTTCAATTCTCTTTTTTCGAACTTACTCTTGTAATTAATTGGGGGAGCATTATAAGGTTCTTTTAGTTGTTTATATTTTGCATTTTTCAATGATTGTATAAGGAATTTGCAAAAAAAAAAAAAAAATTTGGGGGGGGGGGGGGGGGGGGGGTGTTCATTTTTCTGTTCGTACATCCATATTCTCAGTTTTGTACGTTTCATACATATTTTCACAAGTAATGCCACAAATCACAAATATTTTCTGTTCGTACATCCATATTCTCAGTTATATATTTTCACAAGTAACGCTACAGATCACAAATACTTTTACCAAATATGAATACCAAGTGGAAAGTTTCGATGTGATGCTAATGTGTGAAAGGTGTACTTCAGTCACTATCTGCAAATGCTTTTAGATCTCTGTGTAAAATGGAATTGCTGAACCTATTCATCATTGTGGATTAGCAGTCAATAGAAATCGTGAATGAGAACACGTACTGGTGGAAAGAGTAGTGGTGACCCGGAAGTATAAGAAGGCTAAACGAAAGGGTGAACAGTACTACAGATATCTGACTTCAATTCATCTCTCTCTGTTTTTTTTTTTTTTTTGGAGAATGATTCATCTCTTATGCTAAAGTAAAGTAAAAATACGAAAAAGTGAATCTGTATTGTCGGGTTGAATTTACTTTTCTGATACGAGCTAACTTGCTCATGATCGTTTAAAACTCAAGTCACATTTTTGGTTGATCGTTTAGAATATCTGTACTTCGTTGGCTTAGAATTAAGCTTGTGTAGGGAGGTCGTTAGGGTGGTGGTTGAACTCTCTTCCATTGTATTGTAAAAGAAGACTTGGCAATGAATGATATGAAAGCTAGATTGACAACCACAAGCTACAGTAGGGGTTCAACTCCCTTCCATTTTAATGTAAAGAAAGTGTTTGAGCCCAAAAGTAATTTTGGCAAAATCCTTTAGTGGGTCTGAGCCAGCGGGCTGATACCTGCGGCCCATAAATAAGGCTATATGGATTTGGTTTGTAGTTTTGCTCATCCCGTGTTCCAAAAGGAGATATCATCCTTAATTGCGTGGAGATACGAGTGCTCGTGAAGGCGCGAAGATATATTTGCAATTAATACGTGCGCATCTTATTGCGCGCATCCAGCGATTACGTCTAGGATTCTAAGAGGCAAGTAATCCTTGCCTACATTCTAGTGGCGACAGAGGAGGATAATTATCAATTATCGCTTACGATAATATCAAAACTATTAAGAGTTTTGATTTGATTCAAGGCCAATAACTGTGGCCAAAAATATAGTATTCCAGTCTTATTAGGAAAGTGAATCTACAGTAGCCTATATATAGAGGCTAAAGATAATACGAGAAGGACCTCTCTCGAATCAATCAATCCCAGCGATTACAAAGCCTCCCCGGAGCAAACCCTCAACCTCGTTGAAACCCGGTGACCGCCCGCCAGTCCTAGTCTCCTCGCGAGCCGACTGTCAGCCTCACCAGATCAATCCGGCGACCGTACTTCCAGTCCCAGTCTCCACAGGAGCCGACTGCGAGCACAACCGCCACTGTTACTTCCAGCGAAGCAAGGGTAACGCCCTCGCAACCCAGCGAAGCTAGAGTCACGCTTTAGCAAACCCGTGCTTCTCTCAACTTCCCAGTGATTGCTCTGCTTAGTCTACAACACTAAGTATCGATTCAGTGAACGCAAAGAGACCACAACCAAAGCCCTTACCCGCGTAAGGAAAAGAAGTCCTTTTCCGAAAGGCAAGAAAAGAACCCTGTGACGAGGTTGGTGCTCTCCTCGTCCACAGCGCTTGAAGAAGAAGTCAGGTCACGGGACTACCCCAACGACTGCACCCCGCGGTGCTGGCACGCCTGCGCAACCACTCGCCCAAAAGAGACTGTTTGCACACTAGCTGGTTTTGGAGCCAAACAGAAAGACTTGGCAACGAATGATACGAGAGATCGGCAATCAAAAGCTAGAATTGGAGTTAGTTAGAGTGGGGTTGACTCCCTTCCAATGTAATGTAAAACAAGACTACGCAACAAATGATAGGAAAGACAGGCAATCACACGTATTTTGGTAACTTTTTTCACAAATTTAATTTTAGTTCTAATGTTTGAAAGATCGGTCGGCACAACTTTCATAATTAGCATTCGTATCATAAATGGAATGCTGATCCAAATGGAACTCTGGGGACACAGCAAGGGGTAAACAGAAAAACCATATAGAATTATTTTGAGATCTATGAGCCAATGAAGTTTGATGATCCGCGACGAAATTTGTATCTCTATAAATATGTCGAAACACAATGAAATTAAACTGATGAGCCAATCGCCTTATATCCTGCATGAGAACCTGAATTCTCCATGGAACCCTCACATCTTCCGTGAATACAGTCAATTAGCAACTTAGAATCACCTTCAACCAAAACATTATCATATTGATGAAGTAATGAAGTATGTAAACCATCCCTTAATGCGGTTGCTTTTGCAAAACCAAACTCTACTTGATAACGTTTGATTTAGTCCGCCTAAGCAATTCAAGTGTCCTAAACCCTAAACTGTTGTGGAATTACACTTCATCCCAATACTGTTGTGAAACCTTACAGACTCCTAAACCCTCAGACCCTTAAACCCCAAAATCTCAGACCCATTTTCCTCATAACCCAATCTCTCTCTTCCCTCACCCGACGCTCTCTCCTCAACTCCATCCAAACTTCTCAGTGGCATTTCATCGAACACCTTCCGCCCAACCTCCCCTCCTCTCTAATCTCCCAAACCCTCTTCCATCTCCACCAAAGCCCTCACCTCGTCCATCAATTCACATCCCACATCGACTTTCCCCGCCTCGAAATCCAAACCCAATGCCCCGCAGTCGCCATTCTCCAAAACCCTCCCTGGAGCTCCTGAAGCAACTCCTCGGCAGCGGCATTGCTCCGATTCGGAACATTTTCGACTCGCTGGCTCGCGCCCGAGTGCGTTTGGGTGCCCAAAGCGGCGTCGTTTTGGAGACTTGCTGGTAAGTGCTTGCTGTGAAATGAAGAGGGGCTGATGAGGCTTTTGAGTGTTTTAAATTGATGAAGAGTGGAAATGTGACGCCCAAGACTAGGACTTGTAATGAATTGTTGAGTTTGTTTTCGAAATTGAATCGGACCGAGAGGGCTTGGGTTTTGTATGCTGGGATGTTTAGGTTGAAGATCGAGTCCAGTGTTTCTACTTTTAACATAATGATTAATGTGTTATGTAAAGAAGGGAAGTTGAAGATGGCAAAGGAGTTTCTTGGGTTTATGGAGATTTTGGGGATTAAGCCTACTGTTGTTACTTATAATACTATCATTCATGGGTTTTGTTTGAGAGGCAGAGTTGGACAGGCTCAGATGATCTTTAGTGCTATGAAAAGGAGAGGAGTTCAGCTGGATTCTTACACGTATGGATTGCTTATTGGTGGGATGTGTAAGGAGAGAAGGCTTGATGAAGCGTCTGGTCTTTTTGATAAAATGCTGGAAACTGGGCTGCTTCCGAGTGTTGTTACTTATAACACATTGATTGACCATTATTGCAATAACGGTGATCTAAACAAGGCTTTCGGATATAGAGATGAGGTGGTAATGAAGGGTATAATGCCGACGGTGTCAACTTGCAATTTTTTCATTCATGAATTGTTCATGGAAGGTAGGAAGCTGATTGTATGGTTCGAGAAATGGAAGAGAAGGGAATGGTTCATGATGCCATTACGTATAATATCCTGATTAATGGCTATTGCAGGTCTAGGAATGCAAAGAAAGCATTTATCCTTCGCGATGAAATGTTGATTAAAGGGATAGAGCCCACTAAGGAAATTTATACATCATGTATTTATGTTTTGAGTAAAAGGAAGAGAATGAATGAGGCAGATGACTTGTTTGTTGCCTTCAAAGTTAGAGACGAGATGTTGAGTAGAGGTTTCAATCCTACACTTCTAACATACAATGCTCTTATAAAAGGTCTATGCAAAAACCAAGATGGTGACCTTGCTCAAGAACTCCTTAAAGAAATGGTGAGCAGAGGGATTACTCCCGATGACAGCACATATTACTCTCTGATTGAGGGAATTGAGAATGTTGATGAATTTCTCAGAAAGGGCGACTCATGACTCCGTGTATTTTACTTCTGATGATAGTGGTGTTCTCGAACCCAAATTCTGGTTCTGGAAGATTCTTTTGGTTACTTCTTGAAGATGACCTGACAAGCTCAGCCCAGGTATCTATCGCATTCAATAGGATTGTTGAACTTGATTCAAAATAAACTGATCGGGTTTCAGAAGAACATCTTACTGTAAGATTATGTAACCTCTTCTGTGTAGTTCTTTATTTCTTTGTTGCCACACCATGCACACACATTATACTTGAGTTTTAATATGATTGGAATTGATGAAAAGAGGGCAATCTCCATGGAGACAGTAATGTTACCAAGTTAATTACAGCCGGAGAATCTGCCATTTTCTGCAGTAAATGTGTTTTTACAATAGTAGTTCAATAACTTTTATAGATCTTAATATGTGCTTTAGAGCAGGCATATCCAGTCACTTGTTTCCTTTCAGTACTAAATATTTTTTTTTTTTTGTTTGGAAAGGGTTTGGAACCCAGCCTCGCTGTGAGGCTCAGCCCCACGCCGGTTCCTTCAGTACTAAATCTAATAACACATAATTACTTCAAAAAGAAGATAAACTGGATTAATTGCGATGACTACTTTAAATTGACTGAATCAAGTTATAACTTGAAACAGATTAAACTATTTCAATGATAATCATGATTTCTAATTGCCTGTAGATTGTTACCTGGTAAAAACTGGGGAATCCTAACATTTCCAACAATAAAAAGAACTAAGATAGAGGATGTATGCAAGCATTAACATTATTAAAAATGAACTCAATAATGTTATTTGAGTTCAGCTTTCTTAATTGTCCCGACTTTTTCAACGATAATGCTCTCAATCTTTAAACATTTTTGTTTTTTCAGGAGCTAAGAAGTTTAGCTTTTTGTGATTTGGACTCAGAAATCAATCATCTTTGGTACACTCATTTCGTGGCAAGGTAATGTACCAGGAATCTTACGACTTTTACCATCACTATATTATTGTTTTGTTGAATAAGTCCACGAGATAATGAAATTTCTTGAACAAGTGGGAACATCTTTTGCCACACTCATATATTGAAACCAGTTCACTCTCCACTACTTGCACTCCTATAGTCCTTACACTGTTGAAGATTCAGGACCTTTAATTCCTAAATACCAAGGATAGTCTACATGCTTCAAAAGAAAACCATGTTATAATAAGAAACAAATTAAATTAATCAGCCTGGAATATCCAAACAACTCCATTCAATGGCCTTGACCGTTGAAAGTAACAGTAACACCATTAATCTTCTTCATCAGGGGACACTTCCATTTAGGATATCCATTGTTTGGAGTGTCACTCATAGCTGAGTGTTGTCTTGTGCAATTCCATTTAGTGTTTTCCATTTACTGATCATTTTATGATACTCATGGTCTTGCAGTGGCTAATTCTATGGTGAGTAGAGAAATTCATACTAGGGACTGTGGCGCCTGTTGCTAATGGAAATGGTCCAGTAGACAACTATAGCTATGCAGAGCAACAATTCCAGCAGGTTGTCGAATCTAAGTATATCATGGAGGATCCTTCTGCAGAACCAGTTCATTTGAAAGTGCAATGAATGTTATACAAGAACACCTGCCTTCATCTGTTGAGGCAATTTTGCCCCCTATTTTTTTTAAAATTACCCATTGCCATTCCCCTAGGTATAAGAGGCGATCCTCAGTATGCGCCCCATTTTTTCCCTTCCCTTTCGCTTTCCTTCCCTCAGTTCTACCAGAGTTTCATAATTCTCTCTTGCTTTGAAAACCGGAGCTAAGAATTAAGATGCCTTCTTTGGGCTTAGGAAGCTGGCAGTCCAGCCTTACTTGCTCAGTGACGCCACCGTGGCCGCGGCCATCAAGGTTTTCCTCTTCCCCTTTTACTCAATCTTCTCAGAGATTGAAGAAAATAACCTTAGGATTGTTGAATTTTGTACCCGATTGAGATCAAATTTCAGTCTTTTTGTGATTCTTCTAATTGCAGGCAGGATATCGGCAATTCGGTTGTGCTCCACTCTATGGCAATGAGAAGGAGATAAGTTTAGTTGCTTTTAGTTGCAAAACCCGATCATGCCTGATTTCAAGGGCCAAAATGGTTCAAAGAGAACGAATATGCATTGCATGTTGATAGGATTTGGTATTATTTGGAACTATATATTCATACACTGGACAGCTGGTACTAGATATTGACAAAAAGTTTTGCTCAATAATTGGATAGGTTGGGTTCATTTGGAGTTTGATTACTGAAAATGAAGTAAAGGTGGAACCTTTTTGTTTTGTTTATTGATATTTATGTGTTGGTTTTGAAGGTATCAATTGGAATTGTGTAAGAAAGCTTTGGAGGAGAACTCAATTGTGTATCTGGAAACTGGTTGTGGAAAGATCCACATAGCCTTGTTGCTTATGTACGAACCAGTTGATACTCAAACCTCAGTAGAACATATGTGTGTTCTAAGTCCTGCAAGTCACGTCCCCAGTTACTGACATTTGTAAACAACAGGAAAAATATTGGATTTTTATATGTTTCAAATGCTTGCAGGGTTATTGTTGTGGTATATATGGATCAAATTGCTCCCAACGGATTATTGCAGTGACGCCGTGGCGGTAATAATAATACTGTATTTCTTCTTTCATATTTGAACATATTATTGAATAACTGAAACTGAATAATTGGGGCTGAATCTTACTAGAAAAAATGTGGCTTTTTACTCTTATGCTTATGTTTTGATGTTTGCAGTACTAGAAAGAATGTGGCTATCAAACTGAATAATTATGCTTATGATTTCTGAACTATCTTAAAAGGGACCTCTTATAAACTTCATGAAAGTATGATAAATGGCCCCAGTACATCAAATAGTTATTACTAGCTGCGTGATTGGCTGAGACCTAAAGCTGTGTTCTTTCAGATTTTGAAGCCCTGACATGTTTCTAAAGAAGATGGAGAGAGAGGTTAGAAGAAGAGGAAGAGGAAGAGGTTTGTTTTCCATTGTCTGTCGTAGCTTCAACTTGGTTGAATCAATTATAAAATGCATAATTTCCTCAGTGGTTGATGCTTTGCTTTTGTTGAAGGAGATTCAGTACCATATTATGAGAGTTGCTAGGACTGAAGACCACTAAATGCTGAAGAATGGAGTGGATTTATGTTATTATGTATATATATGGTCAAGTAGTGTTTAAATGTAATGTTATGAATGTCGTCAGATAGCACTGCATATCAAGTTCACAGATTTAGTTTCCTTTTGAGACATTGGACTGTAAGAGTTTGTATGACATATTAGAATCTGCTTCTTCTTGGCCCCGTGGCTGGTAATCTTAAATAGATTCAGCCGTGTATGCTTGAGCTATTAGTTGGTTTTCTGCTTCTGATATTAAACCCTTTGGTTAACGCTTCCTAGATTATGAATTTATGATTGTTACTATATTATGTATACAATTCAGGAAAGTACTTCTGAAATTAGACGGGGATATTTTGAAGGGATTGTGATAATACTTTATATGTATATCTTTGTGAGCTTTTGGTACAAAAAAACAGAGCCACTATGGTCAGTTTTCAAGAGTGAACTTTCTTTTTTATCTCGCTGTAACCACAAGAAACTTCTAAAACTGCAGGAAGCAAATGGTATTACAAAAATTGAAATATATGCATCTGATACGGTTTGTGGTAATTCTTTTCAGCTGACAGTTTTAGCTTCAACTTCAGAGGTTCAGTGAGAAGATGGTAATATTTTTTTTGGATACTGGACTTGACAAAGAGCAAGCCCAAGAAGATGGAATAACTGAGCCCAAACTTACAGGAAAGGAAAGCTAGCTGCCAACCTTTCAACATCGATCAGGGAAAAAGGAGACTACCCTCGGAAGAGGAAAAAAAAAACCCAAGTGCAGCAATAAAAACACAGATGGAAGCGGAGAGGGAAGACCATCATTTCGTAGGATTTCCAACAAGATACTATCTATATCTCTAGCATTCTCAACATTTTCCCCAAATATACAACAAAAATTGCTACAACCAAAAATTTGGAAGAAAGGGAAAGGAATCAGTTTCCCATATCAAAAAAAGTTCATGCGGCACACAAAGGCGCAAGTATCTGAATTCCACTACATAGGGGCATTTCCCATTCTTTTCTTTCTTTTTGAAGTCTGGCACCCAAGCGCGAAAGAAACTAGCATTGCATAACCCCAGTCTTTACAAATCCATAAAACTTCTTTAGCCAAAAGTTCCAAATCAATGGCCAAGGATGACCAAGCTTGGCAAGTTCTCTGCTGTTTCATTAAGTTCCTTGTAGCTAGACATGAGTCACTGAGATGTCCCAGCTAGCGTCACAGAATAGGCTCTTTGCAGATTAACCAAGCCGAATAAGAAGACCCCTGAATAAACCCCCGACTTCAGCTTTCATGATTGTACCAATAGCAAGGCTTACAGAAAAACCTTTGATTCAGTAGCTAAACTCCTTCGTAATATTCTCCTGTACCAATTCTTCCAGAGACAGAGCTGCAACACTCTGTCAATGTTAACCTTGCACCACTTGGGACAATTTGTGTTGGAGGTTTGGGGGCACATTGAGTATTTAAAGTAGTCGTGTAGGTTTCGTATTCCTACTGCAGAGGTAGGAGTCATGGTCTCTCTAAGACACGATCTGTAAAATCAAACTGATTGCCTACACAATGAGGTAGACAGCAAAAATCAACGATTGCCAAAAGGACTGGACAACTTTGCTGAACATATATTACTATCAAAGACCTACAGTAATTGTGGAAGAAAGAATTGCAATGACAAACTGCAACAGAACAAAGAAAAACAGTGTACTCACATTGGTATGCAGATGTACGATGCAGAATGCATGTTGGCATTTCCAGACTGCTGCTGGTATTCTGGTAATGCTGAGAATTGACCGGAAAAGTATGGATGTAATACACCATTCAAGGCTGCTACCAAGAATCCAAAATCTTCTTGAAAGCACTTTACAATGCATTCTACATAGATCATTGCGTGCATGTACTTAGGAGACAACACCTTCAAAAATTCAAATCCCATAAGACCAACCTTTAATACATATTGCAAAGATTGTCTGCACTAGTAGCTCCTAGAAAAAGAAGATACCTAAACTCAGTGACTCATTATTGTTTCGACCAGATCTCTAGATTCATCTTTGTTTGCCTTAAGACAACAACTTTGCTGATTTTCACCTTGTCAAATATCAAGAGTTGCAAAGATGAGTGTAGAGTAGAACCCGGTACTAAACTAATTAAATCTCGATCAGTTTGGCATCTCACCGATTAGATCAATCTGTCTACAAAATAAACAAAGAAGGAAGTTTAAAAGTAGTCAAATGAGACCGTCTTCACTAAAAGCTCCAATGGAAGCAGAAATCTATACCACAGTTGAACAGAAAAATTCCTTCCTCAAGTTGAGCATAGCATCCCACACTTGCTGGTCCCTTAAAAATCTGTACCAGCTTAGATAAAGATAAGAATTTAATCAAAATTAATCAGATGATAGCAACTCATTAACCATCTCTAATTGTTAATTGAAAGGAAATATATAGTTCACCTCAGCATCTTATATGTGTTGATCGATCACCATGTTGTTCCAATATAAGCTCTTGGTGAAATGCTTCCACCCGCCTCCAACTCCTGTATCAGTGTCCTCCTCAATCTGGGCAGACATTACTCTACCCATTTGAACTTTTTTATTATCAAGGATGACTCAAACTTACAACAGGCATGTATTGTCTTATTCTTAAGAGGCCCAAATGCTGTTTTCCTCACATCTTAATCAGATTATTCATCAAGAACTTCACAGTAACAAAGGTAAATTAACTCACAAACATTAGTTCTATACTAAAAGAAAATGAAAACAGGCGAAAAGCGTGCTGAACTAATTTCAAGTAGACATGCATCAGAACCCAGAAGGTCTGGAAAACCTGGTTGAACAAAGGCTGCCCTTAGTTGGCAAATTTTTCAACTTTTAAAGATAAACAGAACAAAGACCAACTGTGCACTCACATTGGAAGTAAACATGTGAAACAGAATCCATTACACTCGCGAATGGGATAGTGACAATTGACTGGAGAAGAGGACCGGAATTCACTATGCTACCAAAGCTGCAAAGAGACCAAACCCTCTTGAGGTGTGTCTGACTATGCATGGAAAAACTGAATGAAATTATATATGCCCAACCTTGCTTGCTAATGAAGTACATAAACCACTTACTCTGAATACACACAAAAGTTCCATTGTCAATAAAATCCATTATTAGCAACTAGCTAACTAATTCACCCAAAAAAAGCAATTACCTATTGTATCAGCCATATCTGGAGCATCGAGTTCCTTTGCAACTCAACTTAATACAGACATTGCATAAGGATTTTTACCTACAAAGAAAGAAACAATCAAAAATCAAAGGCTACAATCTCGAGTGCAGAGTAGGTCCAATTACCGAATACAATCTCGAGCAATTTGCAAGCAGCCCACTTATTGGATGTTACTAGCAGATCTAAATTAAGCCAAGCTAAAATGTGATTTCAACCAAAAGATCAGTTCAAGTGAAATGCGTAGCTCTCCTTTTATTTCTGGAATATTGATCAATGTGTGCGTCTTTAGTGCTCTGGAACAGACAAGGAATTCAGACATAAAGACCCTCAGGGTAGGTCTTATCAACTCCATTGATCATGCTCTAGAGGTTTGATTCTAAAGAATCACTCGATCATTTCCTCTAAATTGAACTCCTGAACGAAATAAGTCCAGGGAATTCAGAAAAGTTTTAGTGTTTAACCTAGACTAGTTCTGCTACACATGGCAAGTTCAGAACTAGAGACAATATATGAGATATACACCATATGTATGTGCCATTATCTCAAAGACAGGGAATAAGTACCTAACATTGTATGATGATGATCGAGCATCATGTTATTAAAGGAGTAGTTCTTCCGAGGTAAATGTTTTGTAACTTGGGTGTGTCAATGTCATTCTCAGTGGCAGCAGAATCAGCATATACTTGGACAACAGAATGCGTTTCTAATTCAAATATGATTTTAAGTTCTGAGAATGATAGAAGGCTATAAAAGAAGCCTCAAAACACACAAAAAGAAAAAGATAATGAACCTACTGGAAGTCAGCTGGACTATCATCGGCTTTTCCTTCCAAATCTTCGATCAGGTGGACTCCCCAGCTTACCTTCATTGGGTAAGCACTATCACTGGCGTTCTCTTCAAAACGAAACATAACTCGAAACATATCAGGTGGCGGCATCCCACTTTCACTCAACCTCCTAATTACTGTAACCAATGGAATATAATGCACCCACACGTTATCCCAAAACACGTCTTTCTCATCAAACTTTATTCCATTGATGTAAACAAAACAAGTGAGTTGAGCCAAACACAACTGAACACAGAAAGCCAACCCTTTGTTGTCCCAATTGGAGTTTTGAGGAATTTCAATGCAAAGCTCATGCTCTTTATGTATCACTTCTCTATACACTTTCCAATACACTTGCAAAACCACATCCGAATCCACATCCGAATCCACATCCCAATTCACATCCTGACGGCAGGTGAACCAGCTTGGAATCGGAGCACTTGTGGGAAACTGTACTTGGAATTCTACAGATTTCGGACAAGAGAAAAAAAGAGTCAACAGAGCCGTCAATTTCTCTGCCTCTCCAATCAATTCTACGGATGTCATCTTCTTTCCTTTCTTGGCCACATGAACCTCTGATCCTACTCCACGAGCCAGATTGTCGCAGAGTGTCTGGCAGTTAGCCAATTCCAACGAACTGAACATTTTTGAATCTTTGCCCTCCAAAATTGTTGACAACTTTGAAATTCTTTCCAATGACTTACAGTCGCTCACATCTAAGCCATCTATTTCTCGTGGAAATTCTGAAATTTCTTCAAGCTTACAGCAACCGTACAGATAAACTTGTAATCTCGTCAGGTTAGTTGAAAAGTTCGGTGGAGGAAGTGATTCTGACTTTGTTGGAAATGTAACAAGCTCATTGCAGTTATCTAGCTCAAGATTCTCCAGACATTGCAATGCATAGAAAATGCTCGATGGTACATTTGTAAGATAACGACACTCATTTAGAGACAAGGATTTAAGGCCAGTGAGATTTCCAACTGAGCAAGGTAACTCTTTGATGGCAGTCTCGCTTAGATCCAGAGTTCCCAAAGACTTCATGTCTCCCTCAATTTCAGGGAAGAACTTAAGTTGATGGCAACCAGAGAGATCCAGAGTTTCCAAGGATTTCAAGCTGATACCCTTTAGAAACATCTGCAGCTTGAAACAACGGGTGAGTCTCAAACTGAGGAGCTTATTGAGACGGCCAACCGAAGGATCAACTTCAACTAAATCTCCACAGTAACACAGCTCCAAATACTCTAAGCTTGTTAATCCAGACAAGTCAGGAATTCTTGTTATACCATGACAGTCCGACATTTTGATAGATTTCAAATATCGCATATTCTGTTTGGGAGAAAGAGAACCAAAAAATCAAGTTCAGTAATCGAATTAAAATGTAGCAATATGTGTAAAAAGTAATCGAATTCTTCCAAATACCTTCAATCCCTCGGCTAGTGGAGTCGTGCAGGGCCCTTCCATGTGCAGCATACCAAGTTTCCTCGGATTAAAATTCGTTGGCAACGATCGTAATGAACATTCCCTCCAGTCAAGGACCCTCAACTGGTTGGGGAGATAATCCACGCTCTCTCCCTCAAGTATCCAACAATCGACTATAAAAATTTGTAGCTTTTTCAAGTTTGTGAAGCTTCCGTCATTCAACCGTATCTTTTGTGAATTGTCACCTCTTCTCAACCTGATGCCTATTATATTATCCGTTCCCTAATATGAAACAGCAATCAGGTCAGATTAAGCAAGTATTTCTCAAAATAAATATTGACATAAAATTCTTCAACCCCATGATGTATTAAATATCATAAAGCTAAAAAAATATTACTTACTTTGTTTTCTTCAAGAACTTCGCAAACATCATCATATAACCACAATCTACTGCGTTGTCCTGGCTCATTACGGGACTCTTGCCGAACAATTTCTTTTCCCATGTCTTCTAGAAGGTCATGCATCCAAATGCTATTGTCTTTCTCAATTTTTATTAAGACCTTTTCTACGAGGACTGAGAGAGCAAACGTGGGATTCAAGTCACAGTTTTGTAGTGCATTTATCACATAGCTTTTTTTGTTACCTTTAAAGAAACATGCAATATGAAGAAAAACTTCTTTTATCGGATCAGGCAATGCTTCGTAACTTCTTTGGAGAGTTTTTTGAATCTCTTGGTTAGGATATCTCTTGTAATACTCTAATGCATTTTTCCACTCGGCCTTATTTTTACTACATAGATCTGATCCCAAAACTTCTAAAACTAACGGAATCCCTTTAGCATAACGTATTACCTCAGTTGCAAGTTCAAAAAAGTCATCTGTATATATACTTCCTGTGAAGGCATTGAAATTGAAGAGCTTTGAAGCTTCTTCATCATTTAATTCCTTCACCTCATATATTGAATTGACTTTATGAGCCGTTAGGCAATTCATATCTCTTGTTGTTATCATAATTCTACTTCCTGGACCAAACCAATCACACATTCCAGCAAGTTTTCTTAATTGTTCCAAGTGGTCCACATCATCAAGAATTAAGAGAACCCTTTTCTGGCTTAGTTTTTGCTTGAGCACAGTGATTCCTTCATCAACATTGGTCACCGCAGGTGGATTCCTCTCTATGATCTTAGAAAGAAAATTTTTTTGTAGCTTGACAAGACCTCCAGATGAAAATGATTCTTCTCTAACATTTGCCAGGAAACAACTGTGTTCAAACTTATGGCTAATTGAATTGTAAACAGCTTTTGCAAGTGTTGTCTTTCCCATTCCACCAATTCCCAATATCCCTATCATGTGAGGATCATCTTTCCCAACATTTAAGAGTTTAAGTATGTCTTCTACACGAGATTCTATTCCAACAGGATATGTTGCCACATTTAAAGGGGTGCATTTCATTATTTTGGTTGATATCTTTTTAACAATTTCATCTATGAAATTCGCTTCATGCCTGCAAATGTAAAAGCGAATGAAACATTTAGTTTTAAACTTTTCTACATGTCTAGTTTTTTAGGGGAGGGATCAATGACGGACTAAATCATATTCAAGATTAGAATTAGAGTCCATTAGTTAGTGAAACTATTGATAGATGGGTGAGATTAAACATTATGTTATATGTTAACTAAGTTAACTATTTGTTAACAGTGTAGTGTTAAAATCTACATTATAAAGTTGAGATGCTTGAGATTGAACATACGTACCCTTCATCCGAGATGGGCCACCCAGACAAAGTTGCTGCTTGTGTAAGAGCTGCCTTCCAACTCTCCACCTTCTCTAAGTTATCCTTGTGTTTGCTAAGGCGAGCAATTGCATCACCAACCTGGGCATTTTGGTATCGTATCTCCGACGCATTTATCTTGTAGAAAATTGGGTAAACGATTTGTTGCTTGGATTCTCTACATTGAATGATCTTGACAAGTTCATCCAAGCACCACTTTGAAGATGCATAGTTGGCAGAAAATACAACGACGGAAATCTTTGATCTCTCAATTACTTCGAGAAGCTCATGTGATATAGCTTCTCCTTTCGGAAGTCCATCATCTATGAAGGTGTTAATTCCCTCCTGAACCAAATTGCGGTATAAATGGCCAGTGAAGTTGTTGCGCGTATCCGCACCTCTGAAGCTCAGAAAGACATCGTGTGTGAACGAATGGGTGGACGAAGAAGAGGAAGAGGAAGAGGCTCCGAATTGAGGTTTGCTCAGATCCATGTTTGATTGGAGGAGGCGGAATCGAAAGAATTTGGGATGGTATTATCACTGTCAAGGACTATATCTTTTGTTATATATATATAGATAAGGCCTCTCGGTTTGGCAATGTGCAGGCACCGTCATCGCAAGTGGGAGACACAGACACGTGATTGACGGCTTCAGACCCCAAGGGCAATGATAATATGATATCTTAAAAAATCTCAGACAGTGGGCGTTCAGAGCCTTTGCTTTGGTTTTATCACTCTATGGCACTTTTCTATCCCAAATGGCCGAAAGTGACGCTTTATAGCTACTAGAAAAACATAGACTACGGGAATTGTTGGTGATCGACTATTTATATTCAACTGATGCATGGGGGGAAAAACCTCGGTGTGAATACATATGCGCGTTCAGCTATGTTGATATGGCTATTTGGATTTGTTGATATGGTTGCCTGCCTGCTTGGATATGTTCTAATCAGTGTTTTGGTGTAAGGGTGGAGATCGGAGAAGAAGATAAGAACGAAATACAAGAAACGTGGTCTGCTGAAGAAGATAGGAAAGATGCAAAAAAAAAGGGAGAAGGTGAGAGAGAAACAGAGGAGGGAGAAAGAGAAGAAAAAGAAAATGTGAATTTTTTTTCTTATAAAATATTATGAAAAACCTATTTGGAGTATAAATTTGTCAAAATAATAATTAATACGTCGACTTTCAAATTCGAATTTGACACAAGTATTTTGACATCTCCATTGGAGATACTCTTAGCACTTAGCTATAGAATGGTTGCAAACCTTTTTTTGCCAATTCTCGCGGACTATCTTGAACAAAAAGTGTCTACCAGAGGCCACCTCTACCTTACTTTTCTTATAGTCGATTGTTGATTTATATTAACACTTATGTTTTTTGTTTTTTGTGAAGTGAAGTTGTATAATACCAGTAATTAGCTAGCTTAATTTTTTGTTAGATTCTGTGATAGTGTTGGCTTAATTCTACATACTTGAGAGAAAATTTCATATCCATGTTAACAGATTCCGGTTCAGATTTATCGTCCATCAACAGAAGTTTCTAGGAGTTCCTGCAAACAGATCAAGAAAGGGTATTTGAGAACGATCAGTCCTCGCTATTATCTATCTTTCATTGAAGGTGATGAAGAAGACAAGAAATCCGATTCGGACGAACCTCGTGTTGTTGTTCAAATGGATACAGAAAGTTCCATACTATACCAGAAGGCCTATCTTGAATATTACTTTGATAAGCCTGTACAGGTAAGTTGATAATGGTCATCGTGTAGAAACTTTTGTCTCAATGATGTTGTGGAATGTCTGTCTCTAAGTCAGTTTATCACGTTGCTTTGGAAGGTAACCGGAGATGTGCGTGTCATATTTTATCAAAAGATGAATGGAAGGCGTCTCTTCTATGCTTGCATCAACACCGCTTTCATTAAGAACCAGCTTGCTACAGGTATTGCCTTCTTTCCTGAAAACACCAGGAAACAAGAAGGTTCATAAAATGTACATAAAAAAGTCACAGGTTTTTTATTTAAGGTTGCTTAATTACAGCTCACTGTTCGGGATTTGGATAAAATTGGGGAGAAAGGAAGATCAATACGTGACAGTCATGATGTGTTATGAAGTCTTAGAATGGATGTGTTCAATAAGGAGATTAGTCATTAGTCTAGTGGTGGTTTTATGACTCTCGTTAAAAATTTCACCTCTGTAATTTTCTCAAGAATTGATCCACTTCGCTTGACAAAAAGCTGAAAACCCTACAGTGTTACAACCTAACCGTATTTCTATATATAAAGCGAGGAAGACAAAAACAGCGAGGTGGAGTTTACTGTTCATCTTGGTCAAATTTTCAAACTTCCGAAATTAACAACGGAAATTACAGAAAGCACGGAGCGAGACGAATATCTGGCTTCTGCTGAGTGTTGACCTAGAGTCCGAGACGAAATAAAAGAGGGAGAAGAGAACAGGGGAAGAAGAATGAAGAGGAAGAGGAAGAGCCTTCGGGATTCCAAATTCCAGGTTATGCGACATAGTAAGTTCCGAAGATTCCAAGAGAGAGGTGCAAAATTTTTACATTGAAGCTGCTTAGAACCCGTTAATTCTTTCTATTCATCAAACTCATTTCAATCGTTGCATGTCACTGATTTTGAGTTTGGGTGATACAGGCGTTGTCGAGATTGTTATTCATTTGGAATGGAAGCTTATGGAATTTCAGGGATGATGAGCACAGTATCGAAACAAATTGACTGAGGAATGTACATCCAATAGTTCCCCTTAATCTGTTTCAGTGTGTTAAATTCTGGAATCTCTATTGTTTTCTGAATTCTAACTCACTCATCATCAATTTCATTTCTATAACAACCCTTATTTCATTGATTTACATGATCTTTGTTCCTCTTGATCGAGTTGTCTTCTATCTAAGCTTGCTCCCCCAAAAATATTTGATTTGAATAGTCGCCGTAACCCATATGCTTTAGCCTGTGCTTAAATAATATAAAAGATATAAGTTATGTGTTCCTGATCTGAGTGCATGTAATTTTAGAGCAGGGGCGGAGCCGATTATAAGTATTGTATGTGCCCTTGCGCTAAATTTGGAAGGGATGCAAGAGCACATAAGATACATGATTACATCGTATAAAAGTAGTGTCTGCAGGCAAGGCAAGAAAGTCGAGAAACATAAGAATGTAAATATATAATGATCTACGCACTTGTAGTGTATATCCATAGCTTAACATATAAAAGCTCCAAATGAAAGTTGGAAGAACTAACATTACAAACACATGCCACATAAAAAGGACATTTAGGCTGTTTGGACACCCCAAAGAATAGATACACAAGATTATTTGGAAGTAGCCTATGGAGTTTGCCCAGTAAATGTCATATAATCCTTGTATATACAAAATACAAACAGGACTGCAATAATCATAACTTATGATTGACACCTATAGCTCAACTGCAGCAACAGTTGAAACCATGGAGTCCACGCCACAGATATTACGGCCCCTGCAGATTTTGTAGAATCCCTTCTCTCCCCAGTTCTCGCCCCATGAGTTCTTTATGATCCAGTATGGCTTCTCCTTCATTCTGACGGGTGCGTAGGCAGACGCACCATAACCAACTAACAAAACTCCATGGTCCAACCTCTTTGAGCAAATGTAGGGGCATGACACTCCACCAACATATGTTTGCATGAACACAGCATTAATAGCCACTGCATTTAAACAATTCAAGAGTTAATAACAGCCTCTGATATCTATTCTTGGAAATATTCCTGTATCATAGAATGTGAGAAATAAATTTTTTTTTTTTTTTTTTTTTTGAAAGAGATGGGAAGAGGACAAAAAACACAAATCTTAATAAATTACCAGCAAGAGGGCCATTCTTAACAAGATTGGCAGCAATTTGATCTTCATCAAGGGAGACAACACTGAAGTTGGAAACTTTGGCTGCAATTTTGGTCTTGTCAAACTTGCAGGTTCCACGATCAGTACCAGTGTATGGATAATCTTTTTCCTTCATAAGTCCACCAGCTTTGAGTGTGTACTCAAAGGCGCTGTTCATCAGCCCACCATTGCAACCAGCGTCGCATGAACCTGCCTCCTCTGGATCGCACTGCAAAATTAATACACATGAGGAACCTTCCCTTTTCTAGGTCACATCCTATCCAAAGTTCAAATCCACATTTCCAACGCAAACAAGCAACAAATACAGAATGATATGCAAAACTTGAACCCACATTTGTAATTTGTACACTCAAGTCCAATTTAAGGACTTGATGTTAAATGTTAGCCGGTATTACTGCATACAAAATCAAGTACCGACTTCCAAGTGTATTAACTTGATGTAGGTCAATAAATTTTAAAAATTTTGCATGCCAATAGAAGCAGGATATCTGTACACTAGTTGGACCATTAGGCTTTGTTGTTCTTGTTTCTATTTGGCTTATGCCTGTAGGAATTCAACATTCAAAAAGATTAAATGAAGCTAGCTAGAGCCTAGACTGCATTTGACTTGATAAACAAAGAAAACAAAAGGCAAGGTATATGCATCTCTCTGATAATGAACTTCCAATCCTAACAGTCTATTGTGAGGGATGGCACCTAGCTTAGTTTGTCATTTACTAATCAAAAGCGAAAACCACACTGTCAAAAGTGTCCACTAGCTCCTGAAACACATACCAGTAAGCATCTCCCATATCTCATTCCATGTGGGACTCACATGGATCCCAGTCAATTACCTTGATGGTACTAAACAAAACTAATTCATATAAATTCTGGGTAAAAAGGGATTATTCAATAATGAAATCCAAACAATCAACTTTTGTTTTGCTAATTACCAAAAGATCAACCAGGCTATTCAAGCTCAGAGATTTATTCTCATACTTGCAAACTATAATTGAAAGAAGAAGAAAAAAGTCAAACCTCGTGATCGCAATCCACAAGCTGCTGCTCGCTGAGGCTCACAAGCTCCCCAGTCGCAAGGAAGTGGGCACCTTCCAAAGCTCCTGTGGTGCTGAAACTCCAGCACGACCCGCACGAACCCTAATTTCCCAAAAACACAAAATTCCGAAATTAATTAAGTCATTATCTAAATAACGTAATTAACCTGAACCCTAATTAAAGTTGAATTAAAGACCTGATTTTTGACTTCAGTAACAGCTCCATGCTCTCTCCAATCAAAATCCTCAGGCAGATTCTCGGTAGGCAGAATCGGAGCGGTGTTGGCATCGGCCGGCAGCCTCAGCCCTCGGAGCCCCAAATGGCTTCTCCTGAACTCGGCCGGAGTCAAATCGGAGAACCGAGTGACGCCGTGTTGGGCCGTGGGGTCCATTCGCTGGTGCCTCTTGGCCCTCCTCATGTTGGTCTTGAACACCTCGAACCTGTAGTCGTGCTCCTCCTGGCTCGCGTACGACTTGCCGAATTTGCGCTTGAACAGCGAGAAGTGGTGCTCGGCTCCGAGCATCTGGTCGCCGTCGTGATCGTGGTGGTGGTGATGGTGGTGAGGGGCTTCATCGCCGCCGTCCACGACTTGACGGATCAACGGATCGCCGCCGT
This sequence comes from Rosa lucieae, assembly GCA_024704745.1. NCBI lineage: Eukaryota > Viridiplantae > Streptophyta > Magnoliopsida > Rosales > Rosaceae > Rosa > Rosa lucieae. The sequence goes on along the minus strand of CM045497.1, from coordinate 23,621,952 downwards.
CCACGTCGGCGCGAGCGAGGAAGAAGAGGAGAGAAGAGAAGAGGAAGAGAGAGAGAATTCGATCCATGTTGAGAAACTAGAATGGTAGCAATGCCAGCCTCTCTGTTAACCCTGTTTATAAGGTAGGCGATGACCTCGGGGGTGTGTAATCAGCTGCGGTTTGGTTTGGGGAGTTGGGAGATCTGGACCGTTGACAGTGAGTCAGAGGAGAGAGATTTTCTGTTATTGACGGTTGGGATTGGGAAGAGGACGCGGATTGTTAGGGGGTGAGGTAGGAGATTGTTGCAGGTGAATTGCTTACAGGAGTGGGTAAGGATTGACCAATGGGAGGTAGACGCGTGGTGGTTGTGGAGTGCGGGAGTTGAATGGTGGTTAGGTGATGCTTCTGTTTGTTCGTTCTGATTGGGCGGCGATTTGTTTTTTGTTGTTTCTTTGGTTTTTTGTTTGGCGATGGAGACTGTTTTTTGTTGTCTAGTTTTAGAAAAAAAAAAAAAAAAAAAAAGGCAAAAAGAAAAAAATGATTGATGTGAAAAATTGCAGAGATTGCTGGGGGAGTATTGATCGGTTGAATTTGTAATCAAACTTATATATAACGACATGCATTCACATTCTTACAAAACACAAATTAATAATCGATCAAAATTAGAATTTAGAATAACAATCGGATTAGGTTTTCATATACAAAAATATAATATATTTTCATAACTAGTCATTTACAGGTCCTCTTGTTTTTCTTGTTAGTTAGTTTTTTTTTCTTCTTTTTTAAATAATCATCTTGAAGATTTAGCAAGAATAACATATAATTTTAAGATTCTGTATTCAGAACCTGAATTTATCATTCTCAATTGCATTTTGTAAGCATGATGAGGTCATTAACAGTTGGGCTGCCATGGATAGTATATTGTTTGGAGTTGCGCGCATGCAAACGACATATACATTACTTGCAAACTAACTGGTTTCTTGCGTGGAAGTAACCAATCAAGTGTGCTCAAATTTCCTTTTTATCTTTTTAATGAAGAAAATAAATTTAAAAAAAAAAACAAAAAAAACAAAGCCACGAACACAATCCTCACCCAACTAATCTAAATGGGACGTATGAGACACTGAAAAAAGTAAGCAGTTGACTCAAACTGAGATGTTGTGAACATTACGACCTAAGGGGCTATCATCAGCCATAAAATTAGTTTCTTTTTAGATTTGTATAGATCTAATCAACTCAAAGTACGATGGCAAAGTTTGAATTGTCATGCTGTTGCAGACTCTTACGAAAACTTGAGGCATATTTACTGGGGAGTCTAATACGGTTGCTAATTCTTTAGCTAAGAATAGCATCAATCATGAGTATGGATGAGTATGGTCTGGTGGTTTTTGACCTTCTTCCTCCCGTTGAACCAGTTGTTTTTTTTTTTCTAGGCTTATTTAGCCTCACTTGTAACCAAGAAAAAAGAAAAATTAAAAAGAATGTTATGCAGCAAAGATATAACTCTGAGATTAGTCATATTCTTGATGATTGTACAGCTTATTTGCAAGCCTTTGATTTTGATAGAACTCGACATATTTTTTGTGAAGCAAATAGTGTAGTACATGGATTAGCTTACCTTGCTAGTTTAGATCATACTATTGATCTATCTTTAGATGAGGTCCTTGGTTTCTTATATAGGATGTTCTATATGATTAAAATTGCAATGCTTCTATGAACGCTTAGGGTATATGTATTACGTCCTCCCCTGATACGTCAAAATATAATAAATAATAATATAGGCGTGGAGCTGAGTCTCCTAGCTTGATTGAGTTCCATACCTCATTATTTTAATGGAAAACATCACCAATGATCACTGAGTTATGACTTATTCGACACTTAACTCACTCAGTTTTACATCCGTTTTTCACTTAACTCACTGTCGTTAATTCTGTCGTTAAAAGCTATTAAAATTGAGGGTATATTTGTCTAAACACTAAAAAAATGTATTTCTAACCTTTTTTTTTCTTCAAATTATATTTAAGTTAAAAAAATCATTTTTTATTAGAAATCTCAGAAATTTAAAAAATTGAAAAAAGTCTAATAAATGTAAATTGAGGGTATATTTGTCTAAACACTAAAAAAATGCATTTCTAACTGCTTCTTCTTCTTTTCTTTTTTTTTAAAGACAATTTTTTTTCAAATTATATTTAAGTTAAAAAAATCGTTTTTTATTAGAAATTTCATAAATTTAAGCAAAAATTGAAAAAAAAAAAGTCTAATAAATGTAGTTTTTTTTTTAAAGTTAAAAATGATTTTTAAGTATTTTGACAAATATACCCTCAATTTTAACAGCTTCTAACGGTAAAATTAACGGCAATGAGTTAAGTGAAAGACGGATGTAAAACTGAGTGAGTTAAGTGATATTGTTGAAAATACAGTGAGTTAAGTGTCGAATAAGTCATAACTCAGTAACTATTGTTGATATTTCCCCTTATTTAAAAAAAAAAAATGACCCTCCAAATAGTGTTATGATTATCCTAAAGCTTTGTGGTCAAGAGCTTTCATCAACATCAGCGAACTTTATGCATTTAACCTAAGGTAAGTAGAGTGTCACTGTGTCACCCAAATTTTAATTGTGATTAATAGTTAGCTTCATGTTTGAACTCTTAAATGGCGTTGCAGTTTGAATGAAAAAAATTGGTCAAGAATAGATTAATTACAATTATGAGTAAAGGATGAAATTGGATACGAATGATTTGTAAATAATGAATCATAAAGGTAATTATTTGGTGAGTGAATGGAATGACAATAATGGATACAGAGAATATAATGGATTAGTTTAGAAAATGGGTAATAAAGCTACTGGACGAATTTGTGTTTAAATTGGTCGATCAAGCAATTCAATTGAGTGACCAAGTTACAAGTAAGGAAGACTGTAATCTGCCAAGTTAAATCATCGATCAATACTAATTGTTACTCTAATGACATGTTTAGTTACTTGGAATGGAAAAAATCATGAATCGGAGACAACTAAAATGGGTGAAGAAAGTAATTGATCGGTATGAGAATATTCATTTCCATTAAGCTGTTTACAAACTGTCAGGGCACTTTTGATCGGAGTTGTACGACAGTGATATCGTCGGGAGTAGAGCCCAAAATATAGTCCCCTAGGCCTAGCAACCTTCGAGGGACTGAAATTCCAAGTAAGCTTGTTGTTATGTTCTTCCTGGCAGCCCATTACTTATTCACGATAGTGAATTGATTGCGTTCAAGCTTTCAATAAAGGGCTTATCAAGATGCATGCAGTGTGGGAGCTAGAAAAAGCATGATTTGCAGTGAAGGTGAGAGATTTATAGCAGCCATGAAAGCTTGGATTCATATTGTGGTTGATGAGTTTATGGATTGGAAATGGGTTTTTGGGATAGGTATTGGGGGAATTGCTTGGTTTTGTTTCTTGGTTTTTACATGTGTTTCTAGGTTGGATCTAGATGCCTTTCACAATAGTAAGAACTCTATATTTATAGGGGGGCTGATGTGTGATGCAGCATTAAGCTTGCTGCCTTGCCTTAGGCATGCGGCTGTGGTTGTAATCTCGGAAATTCTGCTGCTGGGATTACCATATGAGGATTCTTGTGGTTGAAATCTGCTACTGGGATTGCAATCCCAGAAATTGGGATTATGTTCCTACTGCGGAGCTCAAGATTTAGGACGCTGTATTTGACATTTAGTGTTTTGTTTGGTTCCAAAGGATTAGATTTTGGCTTTTGGGCTCTCTTTCTTCTTCACTTACTCATGTTATGATTGGACTACTAGGCTTGAATTTTGGTTCCTAAGTCCAAAATTATTAGCGTCATTAAAACTAACAATGGTTCATACTTTTCTATAACCTTCCACACCACACTCATTCTTGTAAGCCCTAAGTGCGTGAATGTGGCTTGGGTCCACATCATGCCGGTTGTGGGTATAATTTGTTTATTGGGCTCCAAATATGAATTGAGCCCGCTAGTTGAATTTTTGGGTGCTAACACTTATCATGTGGAATTAGAATAGCAATGCAACTGATTACAATTGATGTTGTTTATTAATGTTCATGAATCAGAATTAAAACTAATTCAATTAGTAAAATAACCCTACAAAAATATATGTTCATGAGAGAGGTATATATATATATATATTTGAGGGTTATGGATAATTTGGGTTACTAAAAATACATAAGGATATTTTGGGTAAAAAAAAATGCATTCATGAGACTTTCATTCCTAAACCCATACCCACCTTGGTTATCAAATTTTAGGTTATTAGGGAATATATTCCTGACAACGAGGTGGGATCGATATCCATTCCAATACCTATATATGTTAGTAAACGCAGGAAAACTCATACATCGGAATCATTCCTATTATTTCCATTCCCATTTTAGGTAACTAAACGTGTTATAATCAAAAGAGTTTTTATCATGGGTAGGGTTTGTACTTTCATCAACCAGACTTAATAGTACCTGAACTTAAAAAGTGATTAAATAGGTACCTCAACTCGCAAAATGACATCAACTAGATACTTCCGTTAACTTTCCATCCAATATCTATTAAAAAAAGAACAAAACAGATACTTCACATTCTTTTTACATGAAAATGACTCAAATGGTCTTAGATTTATAAATTCTATCGCAATTGAAGTAGCTGTTGAATTCGACTAAGAAGAGGCTGGGTTAATGTGTTTTTGATGAAATTAATATCTGGGTTATGTTCTCCATTTGTCAGTTCCATTTGGATTTTCATCGTGTTCAAGAAAGCTTTCAACTTTGCTCGCTTCTCCCACCTAATCTTCTTGTATTTTCTTAATCTAGAGCCAGATTGTTTTGGTTGGTCTCCCCACCCATTACATTCTTCATTATTCATACCAAAAGCTACCGACTCTTTGCTTAATTTCTTCTCACAATCAGACTACCACTCGTTGTAGTTTCTATTTCCAGACAACTAAAAGCCATTAATTGATCCAATTCTCCAAAAGAAGAACCAGGTATTAAAAATTAAAACCATATTAAGCAACAATTAAAGAAGAGATGGAACAACACCCAAAAGGCCAAAACCCAGGAACACCACCACAGCAACCATTCAAAATGGTAAGAATTCTGCAAGCTAAAAGATAAAGACAATAATCGCATTCACCTGAGAATTACTCTCAACTCCTCATGTTCTTTTCATGAAGTCATGATGCTTCACGAACTTGTTCAACTCCTCAGGAATTGCTTAATAAAATGAAGCTTGGTACGACCCTTAGTCAAAACAAAAAACTCACATACATAACATCCATAATTGGTAATTAAATCTCAAATAGATCAGATAGACAATGAGCCTTTGTTGGTTGTTCTTGCAATCAATCCAAGTATCAAACCAATGATTAATATCCCACTTTGGAGAATAGATAAGTTGAGCTGCGAGAAGGAAGAAGATGACACAAACGGTTATGAGCAAAAAATCATTTTTGCCCCTGTCTCTGCATGTCACGTGGTTAATTTAATGGAAATCCAGATGAAAAGTTAATGGAAGTATAGAATTGATGTTATTTTGTGAGTTGAGGTACATATTTGATCATTTTTTAAGTTTAGGTACCATTAAGTCTAATTGATGAAAGTACAGACTCTACTCATGATAACAACCCTAATAAAAATGATCAGAAAATGGTTATTACTAATAGTCTGCTTAAGAGAATATTGCAGAAGAATTTAAATTCAACTTTGCGTTTCTATTAAGAACGTTCCGATGATTACTAAAGAGTAATTGGATTGTATATTTAGCACTCATTAAATTCCAAGGACTTGAGCACGTGCACTTGAAACTCAAGAAATAAAAATGGATCTTAATGAGAATGTGCACTCCATATCTTAGTAGGGTGAGCCGTCTCTACTGTGTTGGTGGCTTTTGTATGTGTATATGCTTATACCTATATGTTGCATGAAAAATTGTCTTTGTTTGCTATAGTCGATGCCTCGTTAAAATTTATTTGCTTTATAAATATGAAATGTTGCATTATTTTTTAATAATTAAGGTCAAGGCTAGACGTGTGTTTTGATATGAGGGATCGCCTGGGAGTGAAAGGGGCATAACAACTATCTTGGGTTCGATCCCCTAATCACTGGTGGGAGGAGTGAGTTGGTGGTGTATGCATTTGCCAGTACCGCAAAAACGAATCATGCAACCATGAGCTTGTTTATGGACAGTTCCATTGACTTAGAACATGTAATGCGTCATGTCCGTCGGGGACTTTAAACGGGTCATCGGATTATTAAATCATGCATGTGACTGATGTGAGTATTTATGAGCTTAGTTGTGTTTTAGCCTATTGCATTTGTTTTAGAGAAAATTTTACAAACAGTACCTAAACTAAGGCTCATTTTTAACTTCAGTACCTGACTATGCAAAATTATCACTTTGGTACCCCAAGTTTGAAGTTCGACCCAAGAACGGTACACGCCGTCTATCACGACGTTAACTAGCTAACCACATGTCATATTTTGAGGGCCCTCATGGTTTGCCACGTAGCAAAAACTTAACGCTGTGATGGACGGCGTGTACCATTCTTGGGTCAAGCTTTAAACTTAGGGTATCAAAGTGATAGTTTTATATAGTCGGGTACTAAAGTTAGGAGTCGGCCTTAGTTCAGGTACTGTTTGAAATATTTTCTCTTTGTTTTAAGAAAATAAACAAATTGTTGATAGATGCATATGTTTTAAATGTACTGTAACTTGTGCACAATATATCCAGTACATGTTTTCACTGTATTATTTTCAAACCTTGCATGGTGGGTAGTCCATTATTGGGTATGCGAGGATAAAAGTTGACACTTACAACAGTGTGTAGGTATTGAGCATGTGGTCGATGGAGCAGCAAAAAGAGGCTCATGGCAGCTATGACAAGGTATGACTTCACATGTATCCTAAAATCTTGAGTCTTTAAATCCAAGTTTTACTTAAAATTTTTGCTTGTTAATTTTAAATGGGTGCGGGCTATTGCCACCTTATTATTTTCTTAGTTCACCCTACAAACATTTGAATTATTGAAAAACTATATTACACAAGTGCAAAATGACTAATAAGTACACTAATTTTATAAAATCTAAATATATAAGAAAAATAAATACATTATTCTAAAATAAATAAATAAATAAATATAGGGTTCTTGACCAAAAGCCCCAAAATGAGCAAAAATTATCCCACTTACCCCAACAACAGATTTTTATTCCCACTAAACCCAATTTAAAGAAAAATGACTATTCTGCCCTCAATCTAATTAATGAATTACATTTTATGCCTCTCCCTCCTCTCCTCTCTCTTCCCCGATCTCTACCTCAGATCTCTCTCTCTCCTCTCTCTTTTCCCGATCTCCACCTCCGGTCTCTCTCTCTTTCTCTGATCTCTAACTCCGGCGCGGCGTCGAAACAGGATTTAGGTCGAGGAAAGGAGCAGGACCGGTCCACGTCGTCGGAAGTCCGGTGGTGGACTAGTGGTTGTCGTCGAAACACGGGCAAAAGCACAGCAACTCTCACCAGAAGATTCCGATTCCGGTTTCAGATGGTTTCGCCTTCGACAGCCAAAGATCAAAACCAAAGTCTCTTTAGAGTCTCGCCTTCCTTGTTAAGCAACCAAATGGCAAACTTTTAGAGGTCATAGTGGACGTAGCCGTCGTCGAACATCTGCATTCAGAGCTTGTTATCCAGCAACAACTTGTAGTCGCTCTCCTTCACCAGATTGAGCCCCCAGATGGCGAGGACTATGTCGTGGTGGTCGCGATCGATGTAGATGAGGTAGGGCGGCGCGTGGCAGCGTGTCTGCTCGTAGGTGACGCGCTTGACGACGCTGTCCGGGTTGAGACGACGGTGAAAATGGGTTGTGGCCTGAGTCGAGCATCTCTGCTGGTGAGATTGGTGATTGGGTGCCCAAGATGAGTTTTTTTTTTTGTGGTAAAATGTGGCACAAGCCCAAAAAGAAAGAAAGAAAAGGTTTTATTGAGGGCCAATAGACGACTATTGCGGGGCAATAGATGTTTTAAATTGATGTAATTTTTTTTTTCTCGTTAATTAAAGTTTTATTTGTCTAATTTTAGGAAGATTAATTTTCATTCCGGCAAACGAAAGTTCTATTAAGGGGCAATAGACGTCTATTGGGGGGCAATAGAGGTATATTACCCCTCTATTGGGGGGCAATAGATGTCTATTGAGGGCAATAAACCTTTCTGGTGAGGTTTTTAGAAATTCCGGTGGGCGGCGACAGGTGACCGGATTCCAGCAATCGGTGACCAAAATCGGGCTGCCAATGGCAGGAATCCGGGGAAAGTTGGCAGGAATTAGGTCAATCCGGCAGCCGGTGACCGGATTCCGGCGATCGGTGATCGGATCCCGGCGAAGGGTGACCGAAATCAGGTGACCGGTGACCGGGCTCCAGCAAAGTCTCCTATGGTCAAGTAACAAAGGTGAGGGTAAAATGGTATTAAAAAGAAAATAAAAACAAAAACAAAAAAACTTAATGGGGTATTAGGGAAGACCTCCTTAGAGTGTTTTGGGTAAGAGCAAATTAAAAAAACTTAATGGGGTAAGTGGGAAAAAAATCTCTAAAAATGGAGTAAATGGACAAAAACCCATAAATATAAATACATAACAAACTAATTAAAGGGTTCTTGACCCAAAACACCAAAATAAGCCAAAATTATCTCACTTACCCCAGTAACAAAATTTTATTCCCACCTACACAATTTAACAAGAAATGACCATTTTTCCCTTAACCTAATTAAGAAACTACAACATACCTCTCTCTCTCTCTCTCTCTCTCTCTCTCTCTCTCTCTCTCCATATCTGGCGTAGCGATGGCGGCGATGGCATTGACGCTGGAAGACGACAATGCAGCCTTCCCTCTACCTCACCGCCCGCTCTCTCTAGCCACCAGTTTGACTACCGCGACAACGCCATCTCCCTTCTCTTTCTCCTCCGCGCTGTCTGTCTGTCTGTCTCTCTCCCTTCCGCGACGGCGATCTGGGCTTTGAGGTTTCCAGTTCATTTCCAGTCCCTCAGCGTCGCCTCAAAACCATTAACGGCCACCTCATCTCCAACGCCGAGTCCCGCTCCATTCTCTTGAAAAACGCCATCGCTGGCGAGTTTATTATCAGTCCTCTCTCTCTCCAGTGAGATTCCAAGGAGCATCGCAACCTGCTTAAGCTTCAGCTTGTACAATCAATTTTCCGGTCAAGTTTCAGTGATCTTCGGTGTTGGACCACAACTTCTTGGAGCTCATCCCGAAGGTGCACCAATGGGGTTGTCTGCACTGTGGTACTAGTGAAGACATAGGTGCCCAGAGCATTTTCTGGGTGCCCAAATCATTTTTTTTAAGTAATGGGGCAGAAGGAAATAATATAAAAATTTTGAATGTCTATTGGGGGGCAATAGACGTTTTGAATTGATGTAATCTCCTCATTTTTTTCTTTAATCAAAGTTTATTCGTCTAATTTCAAGAAGATTATTTCTCATTTCGTTGACCGAAAGTTTTATTGGGGGCAATATATGTCTATTGGGGAGCAATAGATAGTCTATTGCCCTTATATTACGAGGCAATAGACTATTGGGGGACAATAGACATCTATTGCCCCTTTATTGGGGAGTAATCGATGTCTATTGGGGGTAACAAACCATTCTAGCGACCTATGAGATCTCCAACGACCTTTTTAGGTACCTTCGGGGAGGTTTTCAGAAAAGTCCGGTTCCCCGAATTCTTGCGAAAGTTGGCTTGCGACCAATGACCGGGCTCTGGTGAAGTCTCTCTCTCTCTCTCTCTAAGTAACAAAGGGGTGAGGGTAAAATAGTCTTTAAAAAAAAAAAAAAAAAAAAAACTTAATGGGGTCAAATGGTCTAGGTAGGCGGCGAATTCCTTGCCTTGTCAAATGGTCGCTGCCTCCTAGTGGCAGGGTGAAACTTAATGTCACTGGATGTATTTTCCAGTGGCAACATGATGGGAAAGCTGTGAGTATGGAAATTATGTTATGCTGTAATCGAGTTATCTTTCCATTGTGTCACCTTTGTAAAGCAAATAGAGTGGCCTGTAGAGCGCTCTTTGCTAGTTAGTGCGTAATTGAATATAATTGTTTTGTAGAGAGTCATGATATTATTTCAGGATGCTCTCTAGGTCCTATTGTAATCAGGGGTTTAGGCTCTTTGTCCCCCCCCTTGTATTCGACAGTTTCATTAATCAAGGCTTGAGGGCAGCTGCACCAGCCCTTTATTCAAAAAAATATATATATATATTAGTCTTCATTTTCTCCACCCAAATTTGAACTTATTATTATTATTTTTTGTCTTTTTGTTCCCCATTATTAATTCGTTATTTAATTCGCAAAATCATTAGTATTTTTGCACATTCCATTTCACATGTGGGCTTTGCGAAGCAAGTGGAATTGGTAGCTATTAGAGAAGGCCTTGATCTTGCAAGGCAACTGCAGCTATCCGAAGTGATTCTTGAAACAGAATGCCTTGTTGCAGTGCAGGATATTGCTCAAAATGCTAGCTCTGATCTGGCTAGTATTGTTGATGACATTCTGGAGGTTCATAAACTAATACCGAAGGTTCAGATCACTTTTGTGCCTAGAATGTGCAACCGGCTTGCACATAGGTTGGCTAGTATAGGCTTTGAATCTAGTCTTAAGGAGGCTTGGTTTACACAAGCTCCAGATTGTATTACAAATCTGATACTTACAGACTGTACTGATCTAAGCTGAGCTCTCTCTTAATAAATCTTCATATTATTTCAAAAAATCATTAGTATGTTTGCAATACCCTTTGTGAACACCGAAAGAAAAAATTTAAAACACAAAAAAAAAAAAATCAATATTTTCTTCATTGCTCATTATTGTTAACTTACTAATCTTTTGACATGAATTGAAATAGACAAACATCGAAACTAAAAAATAAAAAATAAAAAACATTGAAGTAAATCAGATTATGATTTTATTGGGAAACTTTAATAGATTTTTTTTAATGGTATAAATTAAATGATAGACAAAACTCTTTTTAATTGGATGTGTCATCTGAGGATATTCTTGGAAATAAAAATGGGTTAGATAAGTAAATTTAATAATTGAAATTAAAATGTAGGGTGTAATTAGCAAGTAGGGTGAACAAAGAAAATGGTAGGGCGGCAATACCTGCACCCTTTTAAATTTATTTCAACTCTGGAGACCCGTAAACCCGGGGGCGACTTTCGCTTTTACTATTGAGTTTGTATTGTGTTTTCTAAGTTGGGTTCTCTTTGTAAGTCTAAGGTCCATTATCATTTCATTCTTGGTAAATGTATTTCTTTTAATTTTTAATTTTTTTTTTGTTATACACTATGGGTTGCTAAAAGTTTTTCATTTCAATACCAAAAATTAGCTTATCTAAAACCTTGCAGTTTTGAGTTGGCGGGTAATCAAGACACTTGAGTATCGTCTCAGTCTCTGGTTGGCTAGAAATCAAGGCATTGTGGGACCCCTTCTTCTCGGGGTGTCACAAAATAAGATATGCAAATGAGACTTATGGATAAAATGAAGTCTAGTCTATAGACCTATCTTAGTTTATGTTTTGCACTACCAAAGACTAACCCAGCATTCTAGAGAAGGTATACAAGTGCTCAAGGTTTCTAGAAACTAAATTATGCAGACTTTTAGTTCCTAGAGGTTTTATATAAAACAAGTGGAGTGATGGATTTTGTGAGATAAAGGTGAAACTTAATGTCATGCCCCGATTTTCAAGCACAAATAAAAAATAATTAAAAAAATAAAAATACACCGGGTGTGATGGTTTAGACATCAACACTAAATACCTGTAAAATTTTTCTTTAAAAACAAGTACTCAATGACATCCATAACCCACAATGTCAATGTAGACTTGTTCTTTAGAGTCATATATTACATCACACGTAGTTTACATATTAAGTTGCATTAACAAATTAATAAGTAAACGTTCCTTCAGAGTTTACTTCAAAGCGGAAGTCTAACAACAGTAAAATAACCAATAGTAGCTTCCTATACGTACCGCTGCAACCACAAGATCTCAACTTCGACTGCGATTATCCTGATCTGTAGGATTAAATAGTGCACTGGGTTGCAACGACAAACCTAATAAGCTTTTTAAGCTTGTATGAGTAAACTTAATCACAAAAAACAATTCTAACACAAGCTTAGGAAATGTCAACTCAAGATTAAATTAAAATAACAACACTTTTCACAATGAAATCATCCTTCCAACTCAAGGAAAAACAAAATCACACTTTGATTCTTTTCAAACTCAACATCCTTTTCTTATATGGACAACACAAGTCACCAAAATGACAAAATCGTATTATTTGTTCACTCAACAATTCAAATATGAAACCATGTCCTTCATGGACAATTAAAAGAAATAATACACTCGAGATTCTCTTTTAAAACACGTATTGATGATTCGTAAGTAACGCACAATTACTCACAAAATATAATGGCAGACAAACTAAAGCTCTAACTGAATCATAACCATTCACCCAAAGGGCACCCAGGGGCATGGCTCCCAATCTACTTACCCTCGGTCACTATTGTGACCCTCGGTCCCTCAGACTCTCAGTACAACGACCAAAACATTTAAAGAGGTCACACAAGATCCAAAAAAACACTAGTACAAAAATTGAATCAGACGACGGCTAAAAACTGTCGTCTGATGCGGAGCTGACTGTCGTATATATATATCTCGCTGCCGTCTGATGAAACATGATTTAGAGAACTGTTGTCTGAAGAACTCGACATCCATGTCTACAGCATGTCGACAGCTGTCGATAGCTTGTCGACATCATTAACTGTCGTGTGAACGTCACTCAGACAACAAACAACTTAAGAACCAGTTGTGTGATTGTGATTCAGAAGTCTCTTTTATTTTTTATTTTTTATAACTGTTGTGTGACTGTTATTCACACAACTCATCTGTGATCTATATTACTCTCACACAACAGTTTTTATTGTATGGCTATTGTGAACATTGTGTACGTACAATAGAAAATGAAATCAAATATACCAAATGAACAGTAATTACCAATATATATTTAATATTGTTACAATCCACATAATTGTATCAAACTGGATTAGACAATATTGCAAAAAAGGAGCACCTCTATACTACTCCAACACCAAAATATGGAGCACATCTATACTACTCCACTAGAAAAATAAGTGAAGAAATGTACTTTAAATTGTCACTTCGGAGCACAAAACACATTTCTAGCCTATTTCACTTCACAGCTTCTAGGGCATGAGCAACTGCTTTTACTTTACAACTTGAGGATGTTCTTCATCACATAACTTGCGCGCCCATTACGCCCTTCATCAATTTCCACTTGACCATAAACATGGTTGGCTCTCCTAGCCCACTGTAATAGTTTGAAAATAACAGTGAAAGAAATGTCATTTGATAAACTAACAGAAAACATCCAAATTAAGAAGTTTCAGTTACCTTATCTGCAAATGACAAGTTTGTATCATGGATGATATCCCTCATATATCTCATCATAAAATAGCCACACTATTTGTCGTTTGGCTGTGATGGAATACCCTAAACAATAGACAGCACGCACCATCAATCAACAACATACATATACTACTAATTATAGACTGAAACATTATTCAGAAAGAAATAACTATATCAAACACATACTGCCATGTTCTTCCATTGAACAGAGCTCTGGGTGGAAAATATACACCTGAGCACATCTAGAACATCAGAACTTGAAACCATCTTAAAAACATCACGTACAGAACCTGAGCTATGTCCTTTCATTTCTTGTGCCGGATAACATCACAGTACTTAAAAACATATCACTGAGAATAATGCATGAATGAGTTTAGTGTATAGTTATATACAGCCTCACTAAAAGGCTAATCTGGAATATGAAGTAGTTATCATGCTTCAGAATTTGCTTACAAGAAACACACAAACATTGGGTGCATGCCCCCATAAGTGCACACAGAACACCAAAAGGATTATTGTAAATATTAAATGTGTTTCAAGACTTGTCATACATTTCTCCTTAACTAGAGAATCTAACCCATGTTACAAATGCACTAACAATCGAAAAGACCAATAAAAATGGTCATTAATCTCTTTTGATTAGATTAAATAAAGTCCAGTATGCCACTTGCTCAATAATTCATTCTAAACAAAAATCCTTATTATCAGTCTTCTCTACTACACATTCATCATCTCAATTATCACTTGTCAGCATGGTCTACATTCTACAATATACATTTTCCAAACAGATGATGATAGGAACAACATGGTTCATTCGAAAGACCAAGACAACCAGGGCACCAAGCCACCAACACATCTATAGCATCTGAAATTAAATAGCACATGCCTCATTTGACCAATAGGCACAAAGAAAAGTATCATTTGAATATAGTGCCACTTACTACATTCATAAGGAGTACAACACAAGACTGCAATCTCTTAAAACATTTTTTTTCCAAATCGGCCTTCTCTTTTGCATATATAAGGTTCAATAATTGAAAACCTAGGTCAGTTGTCATTCCCCCTTTTATTTATTTTTTTGTATGAGAAATTATAACCATGATAGGCTAAAACACTCTTCCAGAATGGCTTCGAACTCATTTGCAAATACCAACCAAAGAAAAGTCAAGAAAAAGAAGGCTATAGCAAGTTGACCTCTAGACTATTTCTATTCCATGGTTTAACTTACTAAAATAGTAGCACACATACAGATAGAGAAGGAAAGAGTATGTAAGCTGCATGCTAAGGCAAAGAATGAAGACCAATATAATACCTATGCTGGAATTGCGGCTGCTTTTTGGTTTTGCAAGAGTCACAATGGGGAAAAATACTTTCAGCTGCAACAAAAGGGAATTGGATTCAAAATGTAGTTCTTACCACAATAACATGCAGAAATATAATTTGTAACAAGTCTATTAGGCACCCAAATTTGGGAGCTCCAAAGCTACTGACAATAAAGAAGCCTAGTATCTTTTCCATGGAATATCTTCGCAATAAATTTACCATCTTCTTTAGTTACATGAGTAACAATTGTTAAGCCCTGAAAGTAAGAACCACCAGCTGGTCTCTTATATATATATATATATATATATATATATATATATAGGTTTAATTACAATTTACTCCTCTGAGGTTTGAGAGTGTCATCATTTCACCCCCTCTACTTTTAATTTTGACTTTTTACTCCCTAAACTTTCCAATTTCAATCAGCCGTGTCCAATTTCTCCTATTTCGTCCAAATTGGACATTAAGTTTGACTCTTGAGGGCTAAAATGGTCATTTCAACATAAAATAATAATAATAATAATAAATTTAAAAAAAATTTATGTTTTTTTTTTTTTTTTAAAGAGTATTTTTTTTTTTTTGTCTTCAACCTATGCACCACAAGTTATAATAGGTTTATAAAAACAAAAAAAATACTCTAGGTGGTTGAAAGCCGCTCGCTGGTCTACGATATTTGTGATATATCTCCGATAAAGTGAAGAATTTAGGATATATCCCTAATAAAGTGAAGAAATATCTGTAAAAAATAATTTTACACTTTATCTGTAAATAAATATCTGTAAAAAATGATTTTACACATATATTTCTTCACTTTATTGGGGACATATCCTAAAATTCTTCAATTTATTGGAGATATATCACAAATATGTAGACCAAAAATGATTTTACACAGATATTTCTTCACTTTATTGGGGATATACAGATATTTATTTACAGATAAAGTGTAAAATTATTTTTTACAAATATTTCTTCACTTTATTAGGGATATATCCTAAAATTCTTCACTTTATCGGAGATATATCACAAATATCGTAGACCAGCGAGCGACTTTCAACCACCTAGAGTATTTTTTATTTTTATAAACCTATTATAACTTGTGGTGTATAGGTTGAAGACCAAAAAAAAAAAAATACTCTTAAAAAAAAAAAAACTAAAAAAAACTAAAAAACAGAAAAAATATATTTTTTTTATTTTTATTTTTTATTTTTTTTATGTTGAAATGACTATTTTAGCCCTCAAGGGTCAGACTTAACGTCCAATTTGGACGGAATAGAAAAAATTGGACGCGGCTGATTGAAATTGGAAAGTTTAGGGGGTAAGAAGTCAAAATTAAAAGTAGAGGGGGTGAAATGATGACACTCCTAAACCTCAGAGGAGTAAACTGTAATTAGCCTATATATATATATATATATATATATATAGGAATTTTCTCAGGTGCGGACGTCCGTACAGAATTTTCGGTACGGATTTCCTGTTTTCGACCACTTTCCGGCCACATTTTTATATCTTAACCGTTCAGTTTTCAGGTCCTAGTGTATAGATCACCTCTACAAAATTTCAGCCAATTTGGTGATCGTTAAGGCATCCAAAACTGCGTTTTACACGAACGGACCGAATCTGTCTAACCGGAACCATTCGTATTTATAATGGTAAATTGCAGTTTTGGATGCCTTAACGATCACCAAATTGGCTGAAATTTTGTACAGGTGATCTATACACTAGGACTTAAAAACTGAACGGTTAAGATGTAAAAATGTGGCCGGAAAGTGGTCGAAAACAAGAAATCCGTACCATCCGCTCAGTACGGACGTCCGCACCTAAGACGGAGTGTGTATATATATATATATATATATATATAGCACATACATATGTATGCACACACACATACTACTCGAAGAAACAGACCTTATTTTAATCAAATCAACATCCCACTAATGAGTTCACCAAGAGAAGAAAATAAAACACCATAATCAATTGCAGAAGAGAAATCCCACCACTAATGAGTTACAAACAACTAGTGCACTACTCAATTGTTCATGGAAACAATTAAATTGTAAATCGGTAGAGAATAGAACAATACCGCTCTTTCTGGAATTAGGAAGAGACAAAGGTTGAAATTGGGAGCAGGCATTGCCATCAGTGCCTACACATTAACATACATAAAACTTCAAACAAATTTCTTATTCCACCACTTAATCAATAACAATCTAAATCAAAAGTCAAAAGCTTTTCAAGATTGAAATGCAAACCTTAACCAAAATATACGAGCAACAATTTGAGTGCCAATTTGCTCTGGCTCAAATGACACCCAAAAATTACAAGAGCAAACCATCACAACAAAGCACAAAATCCAACAGAAACTAGTCAAAACCAGAAACTCTAAGCATCCCCACTATCCACCAAGATACTTTGGAAGGATTGGTAAACCTATTTTGTTACAGTCTGCGGCACTGAATCAATTGCCCAGTTGTAAAATTCTAGAACAAGACTAATATGCACATGAAAACCAAGAACAGCATCATCATACAATGACAAGAGCAGAATTACCGTAAATGCCAAACTATAAGGAATGCGAGTCAGTACAGATTGTACTGAAAAATCAATGCATAACACTTCATTCACAAAAACAAACACATTTTCAGTAACACATATGCTCGTTTCCTACATAAAGCTCCTCTTTCTCCGCTTCTAGTCTCTCCCCAAACCTCCCTTCTCTCTCTACCTCACTATCCCACTTTGTTTGAATCTATATACAAACTTCACACACTCTCGGCTAGTAAAATTATACAAATTGTCAGCACAACTGAACTCTGATTATCTTTCGCAACCCAAATAGAAACAATTGCACAACATATACATATATAAACCTAAATGAAAAGGAAAGGTAGAAGAAGCAAAAAGGCTGAGTGGGTTTTGTACTTACAACAAAAAGACTGTAATCGGTTTGATGCAAAAAGAACTCAAGCGAGGTCTCACCACCATTTTCGAAAGGGCAGACATCCTTATTCATCCGACTGAACTTCACGGAACTCTCCTTCTTTAATTGGTAAATGTCTGATAACACCGTGTTCAAGACAGCGCTGGTTCTCATGCCGTGAAGTATCAAAGTCTTCTTCCCGGTCTCGATCTTCAAAAATTACAAAACCCCAATTCTTAAAAATCATACCCCAAAAGGCACAATGAAATTAAAGCTTTGGTTTTGAACATATGGGGATGGGGAATACTTACGAGCTTGGGGGCACGCTTCTCGAGCGTTTTTCTGGCCTTGGCTTTCTGGGGAGTTTTCACTCTCAACATGATTGTAGAAAGTTGAGACCTTTGCTTTCTAGGTTTCACTCTCTCAACGTGTTCGGCTGCAGCTATATGGACTGTGATTTTTTATTCTTCTGTTTTATGGTCAGTGATGGCCTTGAGGGGCTCGTACCAGAGATAATGGGGGAGAACATCTTCTTCTATGACGCCTTCCGCTTCAAAATTTTCCTCTTGAGATTGAAAATTGATACCCTAGAAAACTGGGGATTTCAAATTCAGCAGAGTGTGATGGGGATCTGGAAGGGACATCGGACGACGACTCGTTTTGGATTTAGGGCATCAAGCTGTCAAAGTCTGGGGATATTGCTGCAATCCACATAGATGAAGTAGAGATGAGGGTCTTGTTCTTTCTTGACCTACGAGCGGGTAGAAGTGAACTAGTGTGAGGGAAAGAGAGTGCTTCAGTTTCGCCAAAAGGATATCGAGAAAATTGGGGTTGTTGGCTTCTCGAGGTTTGAGGAAGAGAGACTGGTTTTGGTTTTAAGGTGAGGTGCGAGCGAAGATTGATTTTGGCTGTAAGTTTTTGTTCGAGGGAGTAAGGAGCTATCGAGAGTGAGGAGTGACGATTTTGGTTTTGGGTCGATCTGTTTTGTTATTTTTGTTAATTTTTTTCGCTTTAAGTAGGGTTTCAAGTCCGGCCATATCAATTTGGACAAGCCCTACAAGGACTCACACAACATAAATTAAAAACAATGTCGTCTGAATGCATGAGTTTTAAATTTGGGATTTGTCTCGTGTTAACTTGACTTCTCCATTTGGGGAGTTAGAGAAAAATGGTGATGGGAAATCTCCTTCCTTTTTGTCAAACTATCCGATCATACCACAGTTATATTATTTCTCATCGTCTGATCAATACATGTTGGAGGAAATTTTGGGTTTCATATGGGGTATGGCACCACTAACACGGTGGGAAACTTGCCGCTCAATTTTTTTGAGTGTCACACAACATTTTTTTTATCTTAAACGTCTTCTGAACTAATTTCTAAGTCCTTATCACACAACGGCTCTTACAAAAACGACGTCTGGAAAAAACAAATTCAATCACACAACAGAAAATTGCATACTGTCGTCTGATTCAATTTCTGTAGTAGTGAAAGTTACACAAATCTCAATAAAAGATTTCACACAACTTGAAGCACTTTTTCAAAACAATATAAATCAACAATCTCACAATGTATTGTTTTACACCAATATCTATATATATATATATATATATTTCACGTAAATACACACACACACACACACGTAGTCATCTACTCATGGATGCCACTAATACCAATTATAAATCATAGTTTAAGACAACAGCTTCAAATGAGGTCGGACGCGCCGCCTCACCGACCTCTAAACCAAGGTGATCCAATAGGTCAAAATGAAGATCATGGTGAGAGAAGCAACTTTCATACGTAGAACTAAGGTCGATTTGGCCTAGATCGGCGGCGAAAGCTAAAAACTTCAGAACGAGATTCTGATCACTACATTTCAAATCGAAATGCAAGCCTGGTATGGTTGGAATTAGCAAGAGGAGAACTTCAAAATCCGGGTGATTTTCAGCTCTATCGTCGCTGAAATCGGCTGGAACAACGCCGACGGTCAGCCGCTACTTTCGGACCTCGATCCGCCATGTACAACGTGATTCAGTGAAAAATAAACCAGCAGGGAGGACGGCGACACCACGGCGAACAAGTCTGGGCTGGTGGCTCTACTGGAGGACGCCAAATAGAGTAATTACCGGCGGCTCGGGTCAGAAGATTGGGGTCGAGTCAACCAAATGGTTGAGAGAGTTTGGGTTTTGATATTTTTGGAAACTTTCAAAATAGAAGTTGTGATATTTTTTTGGAAATTTCCATATTTATAAATAAAAAAAATTTGAAAATGAAAAGTCTTCCGCTAACTATAACTTCTTCATACGATTTTTGATTTTTGAGTGTCGCATGTCCATGAACTAGTATCGACGTGCTCTACAATTTCCATGAAGGAAGTTTTTGAAGAAATCTAACAAATAAAAACTCAACTCTTGACCCATCGAAATATAACATTTTGAGTAGTTATTCATCTTAAACATTTTCACTTCACCCATGAAACCACTAATTGTACAATCCAACAACTTAATGATTTTTGAAAATCACACAAAAATTAATAAGAAAGATTTGAGGTATTACACTTAACCTCTTACTTCATTTTTGAGGAAATAACTCCTTTATATGTACCCCTTTAAATGGTAAGGTATCTCTTCAATTTTTACCGCTTTATTTTGACCATGTCACTTACAAAAGGTTATCTCTTGAAATGGGATGATCAGTCACAAATCTTTAGACAAGTTTCATTATGCAAAAGTCACTTCCCAAAAGGTGCAAACGTAAGTGACACTTTATGACTTAATTCTATCAAAATCATATAATCATATATATTGAAAATTTATCTAACAATCCTCCACTATTTCTAAAACATAAAAATATAATGAAATATGTTTCCGTGAGTACTCTAAAGACTAGTCTAAATCAAATAAAAGGCGGCACCTCCTCTGACACTTGTATAGGTTGACATATAGTATTCTTATGAATTTAATTAATACTTTCAATCATGTCTATTAAGAGCATTAACTCAACATCCACCATTCATTTACAGTACCAAACACCAATTTACCCTTGGATGGATATTATATATCCGTAGAAAATTTGAGTCCCTACCCACTCTTACCCATCTCCGATATTACTAAAATTTGAACTCATGACCTCCACGGTGTTACTTAGACTGGCTAACCAATAGAGCACCACTCACCGGTCAAAACCATGTTAAATAAAATGCACAGAGAATTAATGTTTAGTTGAATGAATATTGAACTACCCATATTATCCTGGATAATTTTCATAATTTACCTTGTACATCCTCGTGCATACGCTTTCTCTCTTTGGGAACTCTTTCATCTTTTATGTTTACTATAGTTCTTTTCAGAGGTTTCAATATTCTTTTTGAAATTTCCATGGCGAAATTGCCATATTTAATACCAAGAAAACAAACTAACAATCAATGTAGAGCTAGGGTTACCTCCCTAGAAACACTTTACTTTGGAGACTTCATGCCTATCTTTTAACTTGTTTTTCCTTTGTCAAGGTGGATACTTCTTCTGTAAGATATACCTATCTCTCAATACTTAAGGTATTGCTCATGCCAATTGTGGGAGCGGTCAACTACTACTAGACCCACAATTAAGGAAATTAACTCCGTAGTTAGTATGACCATAAATATCGGTCATGAAAGCAGTGATTATTATGGCCTTAACTACAATAATAACCACATGCATTAATTACAACTATGAATGCACGATTAATGGTTATTGTAAATGTGCCATGATTAACTGCGGTTATAGCAACAATTAGTATCATCATAAGTGTGTAAGTAAATGCAGCAATAAAGGTGGAGATAATGGCTGCTTGTCTTCCAAGTAAGTCATCGCTTGTATAAAGAAGGCTCAAAATCGAGGTAATGCACTCATTTTGACTCATTCTACTTCGTTCGACTAAGAAATATAAACCGAAAGGAAGGAAGTTCTTGGGGTTTTTAGAACATAATTATATATTTGATACAAAAGTGAGTTCATTTTTAACATATTGACCGTGATTTTGGAAGGAAGTTCTTGGGGTTTTTAGAAAAGAGAGTTCAGTATGTATTTTATTCTGGGTTTGTATGGATGGTGAAAGTTTTTCGTGTTTTTTTTTTTTTGGGTATTATTGGAATTTGGTGAATTGGGTTTGATGGGATGTGGAGAAAGTTTTGTTGTTGTTTTCCTTAGGTTGAATTTATTTTTTTTGGGGTTTGAATCGGTTGGACTTTTTTGGGTGTAACAAGGGAGAAGAGTGAGCAGGGTTAATTTGAGAATTTTTCCTTACTTGCAAACCCCACATGAGCTAAGTTGCATGTCAACAATTTAACGGTTTCAATTCACAGATTCATGAGGAATGACCTATTAGAGCATCTCCAGCAGATGTGTTAAAAATTTTGGGTCAAATTTGAATTTGACAGATGAGGTGGCATTTGACAATTTTACTATATTTACCCTCCAATCCATCAGTTAAAATAAATGTATTTTTTTATGAACTTTATGAATATTTTATTAATCACAAAATGCACCATCTCCATCTCCTTCTATTTCTCTTCTTCTCATCCTCCTTTTTCTGCTCCTGATCTCTATCTTTCTCCTGCTTCATCATCTCTATCCAAACCCCATGACTCATTCTTCTGCTCAAATCCAGCTGCTCAATACAATCACATAAACATCCAAATCTATGAAATCTGGCCCTTGAATTCTAAGATAGTGCAACAACCCCTTTCATCTTCTTCATCAGATCGATCACAGAGAGACTATTACAGAAAACCCATAAGCCAAAAACGAAGAATTATAGGGAGATCGATCACATAAACATCCAAATCTATGAAATCTGGCCCTTGAATTCTAAGATAGAGCAACAACCCCTTTCATCTTCTTCATCAGATCGATCACAGAGGGACTATTACAGAAAACCCAGAAGCCAAAAACGAAGAATTATAGGGAGAGGAATGGGTGTGAGACATTTCTTGCTTTCTTATTTTATCTGTGAAACTTGGGCTAAGACTATAAGTTTTGCTTCATTTTGGGTACTGGATATGATGAAAGAGAGGGATGAGAAAGAATCAGAGAGGAGTGAAAAATAATTTTAAAAGAAGATCTGGGATTAATCTAGGATTTTGATGTTGTAGAGGTTGTTCCTTTCTCTCTTTACCTGTTTTGATTAATTTAGGATTTTGATGTTTTGTGAGATGTGGGAATTAGGAAGAGAGAGACCAGAAGGAAAGAGGGATGGTCGATCTGGGTAGGAAGAAGAATAGAAGAGAGAGACGCGAAAGAAAGAGAGAGAAGGATAAAGAAACAATAACAAAAAGAAAAGACAAATGAGTATAGGACTGTCAAATTTGACAGTTTGGTTTCAATCTGTCATCCGCGGTGGAAATGGCATATGGGTTGGAGAGTAATTTCATTAGTCATTTATAGCTGTTGGGCTGCCATGTGGATTTTAACATATCCACTGGAGATGGTCTTAGATGAGAAATAGTAGTGCATCAGTGTTTTGAAGAAATTAGTAGTTCATGGACTAAATTGATTTTCAAAACACAAGGTAGTAATCAATATTTAGCCCAAATTTTAAAATATTACCATGTTTTATTGTGAATAATAAATCATGGAGAAATGTTGGGAAATCTATTGGATAAATGGTTGAAAAAAGATAAAAAAAATTATTTATTTTCGAGTTCCTGTAATAGAAATTTTGTAAGGAAATAGTTGAAAATGCTCTTAGGCCATTCACCCTTATCACCTTTATCACTCTTATCTTGATTCACGGTGTTGAATTTGGCGTCGGAAGTCGATTGATTAGTTCGTTATGTGAAACTCACCACAAAAAGTATCTAATCTGACACATTCTGGATTTTGGAATTTTAATATTCCATAGCAATATAAAACCTAACTTTTGGTCTTCCCTCATCTTTCTGCATATCACCACATGGGTGGTTTTTATATAATTCAAAGTCTCCTTCGATTTTCCATCAAGTAGCTAACAACATCAGTGATACGCAACTAAAGAGGCCCATGTCAAGTTGCATATCATGAGTGATACACCATGAAATTTTCTATGGAATTTCATGAATAATACACCGTGGAATTTATTATGATATGAGGATAGCATTAGTTTTCTCCAACATTTCAAGTTAAACATACATTTATTTTTAGAGGAAGACTGATATATGAAGGATGATAATTCAATTGCATGTATGCAATCATAGTGAAAGTGGTGTGATTAGGCTTCAGTGAAAGAGTTGTGGTAACATGCATATTTATATACTTCAACAATAAAATTAGCATGAAAATAATCAAAAATCAATTTTGTATGAATCATACTCATGCAAATAAATTTTTGTAATGATGTATTCTCTCTTTTCTGTTTCAGTTATGCTGTAGTTTTTTTGTTCTGATTTTAATTCTATTTTATTAACAGAAATCCATGGTCCCGAGTGAGATTTTTATTTTTATTTTTGAGTAAGATTTTGTAGGGAAACTCTTGGAAATTCCATTCACCATTTTTTTGATTCATGGTACCAAATTTAGAGCCAAAAGTCGATAAATTAGTTCATTATGTGAAACTTACAATAAAAAACATCTAACAGGATCACTCTAGATTTCAGAATTTTAATATTCAATAGCATTATAAAACTTGATTTTTGATCTTTTTTCATCTTTATGTGTATCACATGTGAGGATTTTATATAAAGAAAAAATAAAAATTCAAACCCTCCTTCGTGCTTCCATCAAGTAGCTAACACCATGAATGATACGTAACTAAAGAAAAAGAAAAAGTCCCATGTCTTTATCTCTGTCAAAGCCATAAAGGCCTAAAGTGTATGCAAAGATCCTCCACTCAATCCACTGCTAGTGAACTGGAACTTCGACCATCAGTTCTGGGGTTGATGGGAGCGCTACAGAATCCCACTCAAAATTTCTTGGTTTACAACAACAATGTCAATTCGTACCAAACTTGATATAAGGTGAAATAGACCCAAAAAAAAGCAAGAAGAAATCTTGGGCTGCTTGATAGAAATTGTACACAACTACACTAGTAAGAAATGAAAAATTGGTACATTTCGATGCGAAGATAATGCAAATATTCTTATCACCATGAAACCATGCCCAAGATTAGATTCGCAGAATCGCAGGTCGTTTTCCTCGTTTTCCAAGTCAAATAAAGCCGTTTCTCTCACTCCCAATCTTTATCTGTACACATTTGCCCCTTTCACGAGAAATTTCGCTAAAGACTCTAAAGTCAACACTTATTTTCTCCTTTTACAACTCAAATTTGTTTCCTTTTGAGTATTTATCTGAGGGATCCGCAACTGATGAGGCAAAACCAATTAGCTATATCATTCAAATCGTTGACATGATAATCTGTAGATGCCTATAGGAGCTATGAATATTCCCCGGATTTTCAGTTTAAAAACCATTTACCATCTCCATTACATTATTATTTCGAGTAGTATATAAGGAGTTAAGGACGACTAGTCCTCTCTGACCCCCAATTGAGTCTTCAGAGTGCTCAGCACAATCTCACCAAAAATGGGTGTAATGGGTTTTGCTTCTGCTTCAGTATTCTCTTCAAAGCTAGCTGCTTTTTTGGTTTTGGGTTTGGTTTTGAATTTGGGGTTGGTTTGTAATGGAGGAAAGACCAGCACTTTTGTCAGGAAAGTGGAGAAAACTGTGGATATGCCTCTAGAAAGCGATGTCTTCAAAGCCCCTCATGGCTATAATGCTCCAGAACAAGTATACTCTCTCTCTCTCTCTCTCTCTTACAATGCCTAAATTATGATGCTTGCTTTTACTCGATCAATGGTAGATTTTTCTCTTGTTATGATATTACTTCTGTTTTATTAATTTATACGTTCTTTTTGATTGTGGAAGTTTTGCTTTTTGATTGTGAAAGTTAAACCATTCTAAGTTTCTAACCCATTATTTAACCATTCTAACCCATTATTTTATTGTACCTTTATGTTATTATTATATATACTTTTTTTCTTTTGAAAAATTATGGCCTTTTTATGGATTAGTTGGTGTGGTTTTGAATTTTTAGTGGTTAATATTGCTCTGGTGTGTGATATATGTGTATTTGATTATAGGTTCATATTACACAAGGAGACCAGCTGGGAAAGGCGGTGATTGTGTCATGGGTGACTGTGGATGAACCAGGTTCCAGCAAAGTGCTTTATTGGAGCGCAAATAGCAAGAAAAAGACAGCTGTGGGAAAATTTTACACCTATAAGTACTACAATTACAGCTCTCCTTACATTCACCATGCAACAATCAGAAATTTAGAGGTAAATTTGATATGCTTTCGTGTTTTGACTTGTTCTTTTGTTTCAATTGCCTGGGTTGTAGAATACCAGAATCTGTATGAGATGCACGAAACTGGGTTTTGGGATTTGCTGATCAAATGGTAAAATGCAGGCTAAGTGTGTAAATTATATTATGATCGAATCATCTGTGTTCTTTTGCAGTACAATACCAAATATTACTATGAGGTTGGAATTGGACACACAAAGCGGCAGTTCTGGTTTGTAACTCCTCCAGCAGTTGGGCCAGATGTCCCTTACACATTTGGTCTCATAGGTAACTATTTTGTATAAAACAGGGAAGATTGTACATTGATGTAGCTAAGTGGTTCTGTAGTTAAAAGGTTATTGCATGAGACTTTTCCATTTCATCAAGTAAGATGTGTAACCAAATTATTCATAACTACATTAACTCAATTCTCTGATTATGTGCAATGTAAATTTACAATTCTAAATATCTTTTACCATTGGATATCATTCGCAGGGGATCTGGGCCAGAGCTTTGATTCAAATAAGACACTCACTCATTATGAATTAAATCCACAGAAAGGACAAACATTATTGTTTGTTGGTGACCTCTCTTATGCGGATAACTATCCCAATCATGATAATCACAGATGGGATTCATGGGGAAGATTTGTGGAGAGAAGTGTTGCTTATCAACCTTGGATATGGACTGCAGGGAATCATGAACTTGATTTTGCTCCAGAAATTGTAAGCATCTGATAAGACATTAGATTGCTGTGTAAAGTAATCGTCTTACCCAAATTCATCATATTGTGTTGTAGATAAGATCATTTGTTTTATGATAATGCCTGTTCCCTCTTTAGCTAATTTCTAGCTTCCTTGCTTTTGTCATTGAAGCCCTCAATTTTATGACTAACTGGGAACATAATGTTTGCCTGGAACTTATATTACAATTATTACAGATGGTAATTGTTCTCTTACTTGTCTTCGTTTAACCAACATTTGGTAGGTATAATGTGTGTTCTAAAATCTGAATCCCACCTATAAGAATGATCCTCTCATGCAGCAATCAAAAGAGTGATAGGAGGTTCTCTACTATAAACTATTATAGCTAATGAGCTTAGAATAAGCATCTTCCTCAATTATGTACAGCTCTAGTCTTCCATGTTCTAATGTTTAACCCAGAATGTGCTCATTGTGTGAATTTACTTTCTAATTCCTGAAAACTTAATCTATGAATTAGTTGTTTTCTAAGAGATTATTGTTAATATTTTTGCAGGGTGAAACCAAACCATTTAAGCCTTACACTCACCGGTATCATGTCCCATATAAGGCATCAGGGAGTACTTCCCCTCTTTGGTACTCAATCAAGAGAGCTTCCTCACACATCATAGTCTTATCTTCATATTCTGCATATGGTAAGGAAACATAGCAGATTCTAAGCTTGTTTTTGTAACTTGTATGCAGCAAATGCTCTTCTGAATGTCTAATCATGAAAATGAAATTTGGAAATCCTTATCTGTATTGTCAATTGCAAACACAACTTTAATTTGTTAAATCCAGCTCCAGCTCCTGTTTCACTCCCTGTTATACTCTCTCTTGGATTCCTCATCAAGCTGAAATTGTTAATCTGTTGTTGTCATGGAATTTGACTTGGTGTTCTGGACATCACTGTTCA
The DNA here is from genome assembly GCA_024704745.1 of Rosa lucieae. Classification (NCBI taxonomy): domain Eukaryota; kingdom Viridiplantae; phylum Streptophyta; class Magnoliopsida; order Rosales; family Rosaceae; genus Rosa; species Rosa lucieae. The sequence goes on along the minus strand of CM045497.1, from coordinate 23,594,293 downwards.
TACATCTCTCTTAATGACATGTTAGAAGTTTTAATTTTCTTTCCTTCTTTCTTTCTAAACATTTGTAGTGATTGCTAACGTGATATCCTAGCGGTGATGTTTCCTGATGGCCATCATATCATTTAAATAGTCAGCTAAACAGAGTAGAACTTTATTGTGTCCATAAAATTTCCAATCAGCTTGTAACTTGCAGCAAGTTCCTCTATACAGTATGGCTATTTAAATTGATTGCTTCAATAATTACATTTGACACATGATTTCCATATATCCTTAGGTAAATACACTCCTCAGTACAAGTGGCTGGAGGAGGAGCTACCAAAAGTTAACAGGAATGAGACCCCATGGCTGATTGTTTTAGTGCATTCCCCATGGTACAATAGCTACAACTACCACTACATGGAAGGAGAGACCATGAGAGTGATGTATGAGGCTTGGTTTGTGAAGTACAAAGTTGACGTGGTATTTGCTGGTCATGTCCATGCCTATGAACGATCTGTAAGTACACTCCTTGTTTATTTTAATCTTCTAGTTTCACAATTGTTTTGCCTATGAACGATCTGTAAGTACACTCCTTGTTTATTTTAATCTTCTAGTTTCACAATTGTTTTGCCTATGAACGATCTGTAAGTACACTCCTTGTTTATTTTAATCTTCTAGTTTCACAGTTGTTTTGCATGGCGCATGCTATCTGCATAGAACTGGACCTGTATCTCCTAAAATTAGATGGTATTCTGCAAGATTTTGAAATCCAACTCTTCCTATTTGTCAAGCATTTTAGTTTTTGACAAATTACAGGAAACCCTTTCGAGGAAAAATACTTTTCTGAAATGCTTTGTAAACAAAAACTGCATATGCTTTTCCGTTCACCACTCTCCATTAATGCTCAAGAATCACATTCTTTTGTCTGATAAGTTGTTTGGATATACCACAGGAGCGTGTTTCCAACATTGCATACAACGTTATAAATGGTATTTGTTCTCCCGTGAAAGATCAATCTGCACCTGTGTACATCACCATTGGTGATGGAGGAAATCTTGAAGGCTTAGCTACCAAGTAAGTATATAGCATGCATGATCCATTTGGTTTTTTCTGATTCAGTGTATCAAGCAATGAATCTAATTTGTTTTGTTTTGTGGTGCAGTATGACAGAACCACAGCCAGCGTACTCGGCTTATAGAGAGGCCAGTTTTGGTCATGCCACTTTTGACATCAAGAACAGAACCCATGCTTACTACAGTTGGCACCGTAACCAAGATGGATATGCAGTGCAAGCCGACTCTATGTGGTTTTTCAACAGATATTACCATCCCGTGGATGATTCTACAAGTGCCCAATCATGATGGTACAAACAAAAACATCATGTTGATCTAGAATAAAATTGTAATTTTTGTATTTGTATTCCAATTCATGAATGTGTTAAAAGTACCTAGATGGCATGTTTACAGACTTGACCCGAAAAATGAGAGAATGAAAAGGAAATCCCATATGAACTCGGGAAAATTCCATATGAGAAAAGGCTCCTCCACATATGCAGCAGGAGTAAAAAAACAATTGCTAATTGAGGGCATTTTAATTTGTCAAACTATATATGTACACGTTGTTCCTTATGCACTATGGTGACTCTCCTGCTCGCTGCAGATCCCTGCATCGCTTAGATTATATTTATATCAACCTTGAAGGAATTAAAAGTTACCATATTGTACATTACTGGAAAAGCATAGTTTGCTCACAGCCATGGTTACATTGGTTACAAGGAGTTGGCTGGAAACTTCAGCATTACCAGAAGCGAAGTAATAATGGTTATGAGAGGACACGTTCCAAGTCCCAAATGACTTGGCTAGAGATTTGAATCGTTCTGGTTGGCTGCAAGTACAAGTATGATGACATTAGTGTCAAAGTCTTCAGTCCACTTCTCTCACCATGTTTTGTCAAGTCAATATTCTGTGATTCTGGCAATTTAATTGATAGAAACAAGCAATAGCAAGAAGCTAGATATGGTGGCTTGTGAGTAGGAGATGTTTAATCAATTTGGTCATATACTTGCTGTGGAAAGAAAGAGATTTTGAGTCTTTCAAATAGAGTTGTGAAGTCGTCAATTTCCAGCACTGGTTAGAGTCAAATGCAAGCAATACCAAGAGCATGATCTGATTACAATCAATGTGAGAGAATTCAAAAGTGCACCAAGTGCTTACCAAAAATCAATACGACTCTTGATCAATGGCAAGAGTTTAGCAAAGTGTCTGTTTTTCTTTTTCTTTTTTCCCTGGCCAATTGGTGGTAGGAATATTTAGCTCACGAAGCTGGATGCATACTCCCGGTAAAGGTCATAACTCTAACTAATAGTCATATTGCTAATATATATAGCTCATAATGAACTCATAAGCCATGGGTGCCATGTTCTAACAGATTTAGAACAAATGCCTTTTTGCTTTGCTCAGACATGGGAAGAAACATTGTTACCAGATCATATTTGGTCGCTAAAATATTAGTGGCTTGAAAGACCTGCCAATAAGTAAGGCCTTCAATCTTGCTCATCTCACTACCAAGTTTAGCTTCCAGTTCAGCTGCCTTATCATCATTTGTCTACGTCACATAACAAACAAAAATGAATTAGTTGATTAATTAGCATGTCAATTAGCAAGAGGTAGAATTCAAACATGGCAACGAAACAGAATTTCATGGATTCTAAGTATTAACATGATCACAATATTAACCGGAAGAAAAAAAAAAACATAACTAGATTAACATGTTCATTGACAAAAACAGATCGAACAAAGATATGTGAAACTGTTTATAATAGCTTGGTGCAATTATAAAAATGCACATTCTTATTAAGAAAGTTATATGTTACTTTTATAATATGAATAAATCCTAATTCCATAACCAATCCCATATTCATAGATACGTAACAGAAGCAAAAAAAAACAGAGGCAACGAAAACCAAACCTCCAGAACCCACTAGTACCAAAGTAATTTACTTCTAGCCAAGACAATATGTGTGTATGCCACACCAAAAATAGCAGAAACCATATAGAGTTAAACTTCAGGGAAGCCACACATCCTATATTCCAAATAATTCAGTTTACATAAGACAAGCCAACAAAATTTTCACTAAAAATAAATCTGAAGGGACTTAATAATTTATCTTTCTATTGTTGTTTTCTGCTGTTGTTGTCTTGCTCTAATAGAGTTTCTTACAGGTGTTTGGATGAATTTTATATGGTGGACTCCTTATGTACTGTCTTGAATTGTTTTTTACATTCCATGAGAGTTCTGCTTCTCATCCAGGAAAAGGCCAAAAGAAAGAAAGAAAGAAAGGGAAAAGAAGAAGAAGAAGAAGAAAACAGCAAACTGAAACAAGGATAGTACCTTTTGCCGTAGTGCTCGTTTAAATTTGGTAACCTTTTTGTGTAACATTGCGAGATCATTCCTTAAGGCCACCACACTGTTCTCAAAACTAGCAGAGGCTCTACGCTTGTAAACAAGAGTAATGTCATTTGTCTACATGGCATAACCAAAGAATAATAATGACAATTAGGACATCATAGTATCCACTACGAATAAATAAGAAAATCAGAACTTCATGACTCAAACTCCAAGGAAAATCAAAGATATATTTTAATTGTTTACAATTAGGACAGCTTACTGCAGTTGTTAACCAAATGTTTCTTTTCATATACAACAGTCGGTCCTAGTGGCCTAAAGATACCCAATATAATAGCTCCTTCTAATCAGGAGAAGCCAAAAAGGATTCTATGAATAATTTGGATAGGCACACATCTTATTATCTAGCATGATACTGAAAGCATACTCGGATACTATCATTAACTTAAACCCATAGGATAATTATCACCAAAAGAAAGCTGAATACATTCTGTAATCAAACAGTAAGTTGAATACTAGTCGAGTACATCATATCCCCTCCAGATGAGATCACTGATTCATGGGGTTAGCACATCTTAAAAGGAAAATGCGAAGACATTTGAGAAAGTGTTAGAAAATTAAGATGTACGTGTGCTTGAATGATTACATGCTCATTTAACCAACATAACAATATCCAATAAATTATGACGACATTTAATGCACAAGAACAGTAGAAAACTGGAAACAAATTAGAAAATAGTAATTCCGATATTCAGCACACTGTAAGGATATGTATATGCTCTACATACATTATATAATAACATGAATGACACTTGCTCAATTAATTGAATAGGAAACTTGAGAGCAGAAACCATATGAAAGACTAAAAGACAAAATTACTAATTGAGTGCGGTCGTGCTATTAGTACCTTTTGTTGTGACTGTGGTTCAACTGTTGCAACCTCTGTGTGATCATTCCTCACAGCCACCACCTCATCTTCATCAGCACTGATTGGGATTGAGGCTATACGATCATAAGCAATGGCAATGTCCAAACTATTAAACCCCCCATTTTGTCCGATCCACTCCACTAACTTTGTTTCCTCCTTTTCCCTCCATGCAACAATAGGCGTCAATGATCTATTTACAAACGTTCTTCCATGAACGACGAGATCAAAGTAAAACAGCTTCAAGAATAGTACACACCCACCGATAGAAGTTGTATTTTTCTTCTTAAATGTACCAAGGCTTTCAACAAGAAAACTGAATGAAAAAGTCGCCCAATTTTTGAATTTTATACCATTGATGTCCCTTAGTGGATGCAGAAACTTTGCTGTCAAATCACCTGAACTAGATGGACAAAGAAAGGTGGCCAATGCAAATAGAACAAACCCAACTCTAAAGGTGTCATCTACATTATGCGTCTCTTTCAACTTCTCAGCTATTTCACTCATATTGCATATTCGATATCTGTTGCCAAAGTGGATATCCTTTAATTCTTGTATGTCAGCCTTTGAGCCACGGATTTCAACATCATGTCCTCCATCTTTGACCCCCATTATTTTCTCAAAGTCGGTTGGACCAAGATTGAATCTCTTGCCATGTACCTCAATGGAAGACTTGCTAGGATCAAATCTATCAATCAACCAACCACACAATCCAAGCTGCAGGTGCTCACACTGGAGCTGCAACAACAGCCCAAAACCCATTTCTTCTACTGCAACTTTTTTTTCATCGGAAAATCTAGAAACGACATCTTTAAACAGCTTTGGACGGCATCGCAAGATTTTAGGTTTTACCCCACCAAACTCATACTCTACATTGTTCCTACCAACTCTAACTACAGATGGATTTGCAACAGCATAGTTTGTCTTTGCGTTGGGTTTCATAGACCTCTATTGTTTATCAAACTCCTACCCCAACTGAACCGCATATGAATGAAATTGAAAGTAATCCCCTAAAAGAATCGCTCAAACACATTAGAAACCATCACATCCACGGCATGTTTTGCTGCTTCATCACTTCAAATTTAGTTCCAGTATTTCACACTTGTCCTAAAGTAACATAAGAATAGAAGGTAATGGATCAATTTGATTGACAAGTAATGGGTAAAAGAGTTATTTCTAACCAAAACCAGTGTATGTAAATAGGCATATTAAAGACCAAAACTTATGGGTGTTCGTGTTTCATCTACTTGATGGTGTTTCTGAGTTTCTCCTACAGAGAGGGATTGCATGTCCTTAGGCCTGAAGCTAAATAAACCATCTGGGCATTCATTACAACCCTCAGAAACTAAAGGAGTGTATAATGCAAAGTAAAGAAGAGATGAAACATACCTCCAAATGTTTGTGATCTGCGCGCTGTGTATCGAGTTTCCGAGACTGGAGAGTCCAGCTTACGAAGAAGAAGAGGAGGAGAAACAAACCAAACAGTGGCTACCCAATAGTGATCGAGAGGAAGATATTTGGGTTTTGGGTGATTTTTCTGGCACTCTCATTCCTTTGGTTCCCTTTACAGTAGGGCCTCCAGTTCTCCAAATAAGAGGATCGTCTACTCTTTTTTCTTTTCTTTCTTTCGTTTTATATCAGACAACTATTTATTTTTTCTATTCTTTTGTATAATTGTATAGTTTCTATTTCTTGGGATTTCATTACGTTTTCTGTGTTTCTCTCAGTTTAAAATGGTAGACCAGTTTGTACCGCGAATGAGCTAGTTTACGACGATTGTTGGCTACCTTTTTAAGGAATCGGTTTACATGTCTTTTTTTTTTTTTTTTTGAAAGGATTTGATTTTATTAGATATCAAAGTCATGAATAAACAGGCCAGATGTGACGTCCCGAATCCGAATTCACCTGTTTACTAGTCATTTGGACGGTAAATAATTTTTACTTTTATTTTTACTTTTACTGTCGTTTCAATACTTTTAGGGGGCCCTAAAAGTTGACTTTTTGTTCGGGTCAAAATTTGAGAAAATGTTCTTCATGAAAGTTGTAGAGGACATTAAACTGAGTGCGTGCATATATGGTACGTAAAAATCGGAGTTCATATGCGAAAGTTATAAGCGAAATATGAAAGTTACTGTTTATAGTAGATTGGTATAAATTTGAAAAGTTACTGTAGCCGGGCAACTTTTCTTTCTTTTCTCTCTTCTTCCCCCGTGCTCTCTCAGTCTCTCTTCTGCAACTCTCTCTTTCTCTCTTCTGCAACCTCCTCTTTCACCACCTCTAGGCCACCAAATGGCGAGCTGCAAGCATCAATAGACTCGTCTCCTCCTCCTTATCACTCATGTGGGAGTTGTTTACGACGATTTGGCCGGAAATGTGGAGATCGAAGCCAACATTTTTACTGTAGCGAATTGGTCAACGCCGATTTCTGGCCACCTCCGGTCATAAACCCCGGTCCATTAGAAGCCCCTTGAGCCTCTCTTCATGCTCGCCAAGTTTCATAACCCAGATCGAAGAATGGAGGAAGAAAGCATAATTGGAAAATTTCACTGTACTTTGGAGTGCTTAATTGTTCGGCTACTTCAAGGTATTTTCTGACTTTGTCACAGTTGAGAAAGTTATTGGAAATGTTGAGATGATGCTGTGGATGAAATTTGGTGGCCGGAGGAGGAGTTGGCCGCCGCATGAACAGTATTTCCGGAATAGCGCGACGGTGAATAGTGCGGTGTATGAACAGTGATTTATATTATGTTTTTTTTAGCTAGTTAAATCCTATAATTTTTGTAGAGGTTGAATATGTGAATTTGGTTGGAATTGGAGAAGTTTTTAATTGATTATGAATTTCTGGGAATTTAGGATTTCGATTATCGATTTACGAGAATCCGACCGTCGGATATCTCTTGGTTCTGACTTGGAACCTTTAAGATAACGAATTGGTATTAGATGTAAAATTTGGGTTGAATCAGAGAAGAAGTGGCGAGATGATTTATGAGGATTTAATTTTGAGAATCGTATTTAATTGTTGAATAGTTATTCACGGAAAATAATTGTGTACAGGGCGACGTACCGAGCTATTGCTCGACGAAGGAACTCGTATGCATGGTCGCCTAAACAGTACAGTGAGTGACATTTATTTTAAATTAATTGTGCATGCAGCATATTAGCATTTTCCGATTGAGATTTAATTTATAATTTGAATTATTGAGTTTTATGGTTTTATGAGATTTAGTTTATCGAGATTTATTTATGAATTACGAGATTAGCATTGAAATTCCTTCCCGAGGGCTTTTAGTAGATTTTTGAGATAGTCATTCATGAGTTATTGAGTTGAGGAATGATTTTCGGGAAGTGACTGATTCAGAAAATATTATGAGAATTATGGATTTTAAATGTTTTCCCCTGGGCCCTTTGGTTTTAAATGCCCAGTTTGCAGGCCAGTTTAGCTTGAGGTCGAGTGCACTTGGGGTTGAGGCATAGCTGTCATAACTTCTGCATTATGAAAGTATTGGTTGTTTATTTTGTATTCTACCTTCTTGTACGCCTAAGAAATAGATTGCTCTGATAACTCTTGAGATTAATATTCTTAAGTTTCAGAATTGTTTTGTGATATGGGAGATGTTGTGATATAGGGAGCAGGGTGGCTCCAGGAGAATAAGGATGGATGATTTAGAAGTGTAAATGTTTTTCTACAGGTTTTGGGTTGTCAATTTTTAGGGGAAGTTCTGTCAAATTTTTGGTAGAATTTCTTCTAAGGTGGGCCCCGTATGGCCTCTTTGGATTTCAGGGTGAAATCCGGGGCGGGTCCTGTCACCAGAGTCTATCAGAACTTACATAAGAAGAGCTGGGACAAACCGGATGTCCTATCTAAGTCACACCTAAACTCATTAAAGTCTAAATGGTTGCTCGCTGAAACAGCAAGCCAACAAACTAAGCAAGAATAAACTCACTTCCTAAGGCAAAATCATTCATCTAGTCTAATCTGCCAGCACTCAATTGTGGTACACATATCAACTAGAAACTTCTTAGAGAAGCATATAGAAATCACTCCCACTTGAGAAGGCTTGAAGTTCAGAATGTCTTGAAATTTTTGATATCTTAAGCAAGCACCTTGACATGACCCAACCCAAGAATCACCCCGAAACCTGGATATGAGCCTGCGGGGCCCACGTTAAGTGAAATCCTACCAAAAAATCGGCAGAACCTCCCATAAATATGGGCTACCCAAATAGTTCACAAACCTGGACATGATTAAATCTTTAACTTTTACTCAAACACACATTACCATAATTACATTTCAAGCGTATATGTTACATTCAGAAGGTACGAATTCCATCACAACCTCAGTACATCAACTCAAACAAAAGCATCCACCAAATTAAAAAGGGTTATCAAAGCAACACTAATAGCTAAGCCGATATCATACAAGGTAGGTTGAGTAATAACCTAAGGACAAAACTTAAGCGCTGATTCCAAAGTCTCTAGTGCCTGGATGCGATCTCGGCCAATCTGAAATCTGGGCATTTGAAAAAGAATGGCCTAGGGGAAAACATATAAAATCCATTAGAGTGAGTGGACAAAACTGAAACAAAATCTGAAACAATTAATGGAATGTTTCCCCATTTCTCTTTTCAACAAAACCAACATGCAGCGAGATTCCATAATAATTCCAACTCAATCCTTTTCCTAGAAAACTCATTTAATGATTAGGAAGGACTGCTTCCTAAGCATCTCATGCCATCTGGGAGGGACTGCCACCCAGATGACGCATCGGAAGGGACTGCCAACCGGAATAGGAGGCGGTGGTTAGATGGGACTGCCAACTAGCCACAGGTAGTTAGAAGGGACTGCCAACTAACTACCTCATGTCATCTGGAAGGGACTGCCAACCAGATGACGCATCGGATGGGACTGCCAACCGAGCTGTAGTCTGGAAGGGACTACCAACCAGACTATTACCTAAAAGGGACTGCCAACTAGGTAAGATACGCATGCGCCAAACTAGCCTCCTTGTCAACTGCTTTCTTTTTAAAATCCTTTACTTTCCACAAAATCACCTTTACTCGAAATAATATTCCAACTGAAAACTTAATACCATGCTGCATGCATTATTTAAACAAAATAAAAGTCCACTGACTAGTGAATCTCGTAGCTAATCCTGCTGCCTGCCCATGTCCTCCTCGCTCGAGGGCTCAGTATATCCTGTAATAATTGGGCATGATAAAATTAACCTCACAAAGGAAATCATTAAAGAATTAAAACTCATTCCCTTGAAAAATAAATAATGCTTGTGGATATTTCCTCTAAACTTCCCCCTCTTCAATTTATGATTCAGACTCTCAAATTCAGAATTCAACAACTAATCAACATCCTCGCTAACTCTCTAATCTTCACCTTCACAAGGATCGTCTCGATAACTCAATTAATTCAATTTCAAATCCTTAATCACAATTATCCACCAAAATAATATAATTTCTTTTTCTAAAAATCTCCATATCAACTTCAAATTCTCAACCAAGTAGATTAATTCTGCACTAGCCCTAATAGCAATTTATCAAGGGATTAACCCAGAAGATTGTAAACCATAACATCAAAACATCCAACCAAACAATTAATCACAAGTCTAAAACAATGCTAAACGAAGGTTCCCAACAACAAGTAAGATTTAACAACACCACACAACGCAGTTAACTAGTCTGACAACGACTCAACACGCCACCACCAGTGGCGGCGCGTGAAACCATGCGCCATCACTCCAAACCCCATCTTCGGCCAACCTAACTAGCCCAAACGCATCACCACAGCAAACCCAACAATCTTTAAACCTGCAATAACAGCTAAAACTAAGCAGAAGTGGTCGGAATTTCACCCCAAAATCAGAAAACCCGATAGCTACTGTTCATCATCACTATTCATCATCACTACTACTTCCTTCGGCCAAATCAAGCTACAAAAAGGTTGGAAATGTGTTTAACACTTCACAGAGAACCAAAATCACAAGGATTTCCAGCCGGAGACTGCCGGAAATCGAAAACCCAACCGAAGGTTCCCAAACCCGATCGGCAATCCTCCCCCAAATTAGTTCAAAACAAAGCTACCCATCGAAAATCACGTACCTGAGATGAAAGAGAATGAAGAGAGGAAGCTTCGATGGCCGGGGACGAGTCCAACAAGGTCCGGTTGCGGTGATTCATCGGAAATTGAGTCCGGTTCGGGGAGAAGAAGAAAAAGAAAGGGGGAGGGTTTGGGAGGTCGGGCTCTGTCCTGATTTACTCTCTCTCTCTCCTCTTATTAATCTATTTCCCTTTTTAGAAACCAATATTTTAATAAGGAACAGTACCTTCCAAACATTAAATCACAACTTTCCCGTAAAAACTCCGATCGATACAAACTGCGTGTCCACGAACTAAATTTTTCATAACCTACGACGTACTCAAGGAATATTCCGACGTAACAGACAAATTAAAAAGTCAACTCCTCGGTCAAAACCGATAAAAACGTACTTCATAAAGATGCTAATGTACGGGGCCTTACACACCTGCTCTTTCCCCTTAGGGTTAGAGCTTGTACTTACCTCAGACTCATCAGCAGCCAACAACCTCGGCATCAGGTTGGTCTTCTTGCTCTTCGTCTTGTCAGATTCTCCATCTTTCTTTGCATTCTTCCCTTTTCCTACTGTCCCATATGGTAGTTTGTTGACACTGCCAATTAGGGGTCCCCTCTTCCTCTTAGGCTGTTTGATAGTATTGGAAGGTCCTTCTAGTAATCCCATGTTCACTGCATCCAGATTGTTCTTTCCAATGGCAAGACTCAAACAGAGTTTTTTAGGAGAGATTGTTACCTCATCATTTTCCCGAATCCTACGTAGTCCGATGATTGGGTTCTCATGGAGTCTTGGTTCAAGCAGTTCCCGAATTTGTATCTGTCTCTTGGGTCGTCACATGTTCATCATCGATTGAGGAATAAGAGCTTCTGGTATACTCCTTGGCACTTGAGCTTTGAATATTAGGGTTTGTTTATTGATCACCACCCTAGTAGAATGAGGGTTCGGTACCGGTTGTTCCCGCATGACAGGCGGGTGGTGCTACTGCCCCCATCGGTGTATCATTGTCTTCAACTAGTTCCGGCCCGGAGCAGGGGAGGCCAACATGAGTAACCAATCCACAAGTGCCGCAGCGACCGAAAATCTTGTCATATCTGAACTGCACTATGAACTGGACTTCATCTTCTACCCAGAATCGACGACGGAACAATAGAGGTTTCACATAGTCGATCTCAACCCGAATACGCATGACTCGATTCCTGAATGCCGGACGATCTATTTCCTTGAGGTAGCCAATCGTGCTGCCAATGAGGCACATAATGCGCTCCGATCTGAATGCCGGTGGAATTCCTTGTAGCGTCATCCAGTACGATGACTTCGTGAGGGGTACATCCACCGCCGAGCTGACGCAGTCATACGATGACAGGGCTATCGGAGCTCTGTTATAGCCCCATGGTCCGCCTTTCCAGACACGATCAACATCAGATGGGTCTGTGAAGGAGAGCAAAACTCTGTCATCTTCTCCGACTTCCTCCACCCGGATGCTGCCATTAATCCTCCATGCAGCTCGAAACATGCCCAGGAACGATCTGCGAGAGTATTGCCTCGCCGTAAGGAGCTTGCCAATCATGAACGCTTCAGGTTGTCTCAATCCCTTGGATGGGAGCAGATCCACCGGTTTCTTCCCGTCAGCTAGGGCTAGGGAGGAGGCCAGGCGGGCTGCCATTGCATCGATCGTTGTCATTGACGTGACAAAGAGAATAAGCTACGCAGGAGGCTAAAAAACCCTAACCCTAGGGTAGAGAGAGCGGCTGCGACTTGACTAGGTTCTCGAATTCTTCCAATTCAGGTACTTTTGATGTCTAGAAAAGACAGATAATGTCACCATTACAATATAAAAAATTAAAAAAAAGGTGTCACATCCCACCATACCATTTAAGTTAAAGACAGTGCTATAATTGGTTTTCTGATTTGAATTAATGAAAGATTGTTCATAAAATTTAAAGAAAATATGCTAAAAAAATAGTAAATGAGTTATTTGGGTCAATTGCATTATTTTCTTGGAATTTGAGATTTGTCATAATGAATATAGCATTTTCAAATCACAAAAGAAACATGCAAAGACTATTTTGAAGGAGTTTGAGATGAGAAGCATGTAGTAGGTGTAGATAGTACAGGTTTACATGGAATCTTTGAAAAATCTTTCTTATTCTCCTATCCACCTATACTGTGTTGAATGTGCTTGTTTTAAACTATAAAGAGTTTTTGTTCAACTTGTACACCTTCATGCCTTCACTTTGGAGTTTGTATAACAAATTTTCAGAAGTTGATCAACAAAGACCTCTTCCTTTAGGACTTCCTTATGGAATACAATTTTTTAACCACTTCTGCCCACAAACTCCCTTGGGTTAATACTTTCAAAAGTAAGGCTGCCCTTTCTCACTTTTTTCTCCCGCAGGTTCATTTTTCAATTTTCTGTCATATTAAAAAGATGGACAAAATACTGTTTACTCCCTATACGTATAGGGTTTCGACGTTTCAGTCCCTGACGTTTCAATTTCACCTAAAAACTCCTTAAACTCTCCAATTTCACCCAATTAGTCCTTACCGTCAATTCTCCGTCAAAAACTCAGTTACTTTGCTGACGTGGCATGCTTTTCACATTAAAATGACTGTTATACCCTCACTGACAAAAAAAAATCTCTCCTTCTCTTTTGTTTTTACCTGTTCTTCTTCCTCCGTGTCCCTCCTCTTCAGCCTTTTCTTCCTCCATGTCCCTGCTCTTGGTTGTTCATGCAAAACTCATTTACCCAGAAGGCGAAACCAACGGGAGGAAAAAGCAAAGCTTATACTACCATCAATTCAAATCCCACACATCCCAATTACCATTTAACAAATATCCACAACCAACATGAACCCAGTCTCTTTTCTGAGACGAAATTTGAACAAAACAAGCAAACTAGCAGATCAGAGAAAACAAATAGAGTCATACTGACGTAGCATCAATCTCACAAGAACTTATTCATATTCAATTAAATCCCTGATTCAAACTTCAACCACCAACATATATACCTGAAAACCACAAAGAATTGAAATTTAAAGTATCTTGCACTGAATCAGTTTTAGGGGGTTTTGCCAAAGTTCTCTCTGCTACCCACGATGTCGGCCACCTCCTTCCAGTTCTTCTGCTATAGGTTCCCTCTGCTCAGCTTCCATTCCGACTTCTGCAAATTCATCATCTCAAATTGTTCATATTGCAAGCGACCACAACATGATTCAAATGAAATCAACTCTAACTTCTAAACTCACAATCCACAACTTCAAAAACAAAATCAAACAAAATAAGTAAACCCAAACTGCAATCAACTTGAAAGATGAACTATACAGTCTTCGACTACACAAATACAAAATGTTGATGAGAAATTTTACCATAGTGGTCCAGTGGTATAGGAAAGCGGGTGGTATAGGAAAGCGGGTCCAATAGTTCGAAAGCTTCAAAATCTGAGCGACGAAGCCGAGAATTTCATAGGTAATTCTTGGCACAGAACCGCGCTGTCTTCTTCTTCCGAAGCTCCGTTCCGAACTGGCATCAAGTTTGAAGCCAATTTGGAGATTTCGGCGATGGAGAGAAACGAGAGGCCTGTCTTGAAGCTCCTACCCAATTCCGCAAGATTGTTTCGAACTCCCAAGAGCGCCGGCGACGGTGAAGGTTGAGAATCGGAGGAGGGAAGGGGGGATGACGATGGTGGTGTTAATGTCTAAAAGTCTAGCGGTAGCTGGACCTTAGTTAACGCTGATCCGGTGGGCGGATCGATACTTGTGTTAGTATTGTAGTTCCCGTTACCTGTCAAGTAAAATACAATGGGCGTCAGAGGGAGACCGCGCTGGGCGGTCTTCAACTCTTCGATGCCTAAGTTAGTCAATGTATTTATGTTGACAAAGTAACAGTAGGTAAGTATTGAATGCGTAATTAATGAGGAGAGAGGAGAGAACCTTTTATAGGTGAGGAAGAGACTGATCTTGTCTTTGTTTTCGATGTGGGACTGATATGCTTCAGTTCCCAGCTTCAGGAGCTTCTGATGCCATCTTGGCGCGGCGCGTGGCGGCGCGTCAGTGGCTATCTTGAGGTGGTCCGATGCTGAGGTTGTAGCCCGTCAGGCGGCGTGTCTGCATGTCATTCCTTTGGTTGGAATTAGTACCTTTGGCGGTACAATGAGCATGGCCCATTATAGCTAATTATTCTTGCAAATGTACATGTATGTACAAGTCCCCCAAGTCCCCAGTCAAGGAAGGCAATCTTGGTTGGGGAGTTGTTCGGCGGTTTGAAGCGTTTTCCTCCGCTAGACTTGCAAGAGCATAATTAGCGTCAGTGCGTTGTCAACCGTTGGTTTTACTGAGCAAACGCTTTATACCCTTTCGGGTGGGCCCCTGCTGGGCCCCCCAGGGAGTCCCCCACTCCCCGACGAAGATAGACCTCCGGATGGTCGGTAAATTGTTTGATGAGGGGGAGCTGCACGGAGCAGAGGGTGTTGGGTAGCGAGCCCAATCTTAGTACCCAAGTGACGGGGTCAATATGCCTGATCAGGGCTGTCGTAGACTGTTTGACTAGTCCCCGTGTCCCGTAGGGACGGTCTGACGGTAACGCCGCGTGGCGGTCGTTGTCAGAGTAAGGCGTGGCCTCGGGATTTTCCGTTTGGCGGACATCTCTCCGTGGGATGCAGCAGCAAGCAGCGTCCGGTAGACGTGTCTGGCGGTATTTTGCAAGATGAAAAGGGGGTTCCGCCAGAGGTGTGTAGCGAAAGACACCCCGCTTGCAGGATAGCAAGGGAGAAGTCCCGCTGGCATGGCTTTGCTCAGCGGAGACTTCGTCTTTGAAAATGACGAGGGAGAAGTTCCGCTGGCGGGGTTTCGCTCAGCGGAGACTTCGTCTCTTGGAGGATGACAAGGGAGAAGTTCCGCTGGCGGGGTTTCGCTCAGCGGAGACTTCGTCTCTTGAAGGATGACAAGGGAGAGGTTCCGCTGGCGGGGTTTCGCTCAGCGGAGACTTCGTCTCTTGGAGGATGACAAGGGAGAGGTTCCGCTGGCGGGGTTTCGCTCAGCGGAGACTTCGTCTCTTGGAGGATGACAAGGGAGAAGTTCCGCTGGCGGGGTTTCGCTCAGCGGAGACTTCAGGCGGTACTTACGAAGTCATCCCTAGTGTTTAACACGTGTCGAACCTATAGCGGGTTAGCGTGCGTAGGCTTGTCTCCTAAGCCTGTCCGCCTTCTAGCTTTTAATGATAGTAATTGTGGGTTTCATAACCGAGGTAACGCCTCGGGTACTCCGGAGAGTGAGTGGAGACTGACGACACGTGTACGGCTGGTACGTGATGCCGTTATGGAGCGGACGACTTAGGACGCGTTGATGCCGACATAAAAGGGGGGGGGGGAACCTTGGGAGATTTGCCACTTTGCGAAAATTTGAAAACCTAGTCGTCGTCTTCGAGTTCTGTTTGTCCGAGACCGAAGAAAGAGCCTGCCGAAGCTTGGGTATACCGTTACCAGAGAGACGTCGATCGTCACCGTGCACGACCGTGCTGAAGATTGCACCACTGAGGTTGGTACCTGGATTTCCCCTTTTTGTTTTTGTTTTAGTGGGTCTGTTACTTTCTGGGTTTTGCTGTTTTTGCCTTTCTGAGATGACTGCTGGTTTTGCTGGGTGTGTTCTGAGGTGTGAATGGGATTTCTTTGGGGGGGGGGGGGGGGGGGTTGGATTATGGTTGGCTAAGCGTTGGTGGTTAAGGATTTAGGTAGTCGAATCTGGGTTGAGTGCGTCTGTTTTGTACTTTGGAGTTTTCTGGGTTTTGTTCTTGATACCTTTGGCTATATCTGATGTGAGAGTAGGTTAGATCTGTATTTGTGCTAACTGATGTGGGTTTTAGGGTTTGGGATGGCTAACGTCATAGAGATTTCGAGCAGTGAGGATTCCGGGTCTGACGTGTCGTTCAGCGCGGCGGATAGGATTTTTATTGATTCGTTGCGTCCGTCTGCCCATGCAGGAACCTCACTGCCAGAACCGCTAGAAGTTGAGCCTCTTCAGACCATCCTCTGGGACGTAGCTATGGGCCGTGGTTCGCGTCCAGAGAGCTCTAGGGCGGGTGAGGCCGCTGCTGCCAAAACTAGGCGCGACGAGCGCTTGGCAAGCAACAGTGCTGCTAGCGGCTCCGCTGGCGAAGAGGAAGTAGCGGGGCAGAATGCTGAATCGGCGTGGTTTCTCTCAGATGGCACCGCCGTCGACGAGGCAGGTGGGCGGATGACCGCCGTTGCCGTTAACCGGATGAAACAGACGTTCCGGTTGCCGGGGTCGGTGAAGCTGCGCCCGCCGACAGCAGATGAGAAGGCCTCGATTCTCCCAGCGGGTTTTGCTGCCGTTCACGAGGCGATATTCCGTCAAGGACTGACATTCCCGCTGGTGCCCAACCTCCAGATATTGGTGTGCGAATTTGGCCTTGCGTTTGGTCAGATTTGCCCCAATATGTGGCGGTTGATGTTGGCCATGAACTCCCTTTGGCGGTTATCCGGGTGCGAGGGGCCTACTGTGGTGGAAGTGTTTCACTTCTACGAGTTAGTGTATGTGAAGCGCCGAGGCTGCAAAGGGCAAGTGAACTTGAGTCGCCGGCAGGGAGCGCCCAAGCTGATCGAGAATCTAAGGGACTCAATGTCCTACTGGCGGGGGACCTTCTGCGTCGCTTCAGACGGTTGGGAGTACCACGCCAGATCGAATGAGGAAGGGCCGACATTTAGGATTAAGTCTGAGTTCCAACCTATTCGAGGTTGGTGTCCGGTTTCCGCTGAAAGTACTTGGCGTGTTGACGTGCTTGCACTTGTATTCTTACTAACGACGTGCTTTTTTTGTGTAGCGGGACTTCGGTATACGCTGACGCGCGAAGAAGAGTGTCGCGTGGCGAGGATCAGAGGTTGCTGGCGGAACCGAAACCTGCTAGATTTCCGACTGCTGACCGGTTGGGAGTTGCTGGTCGACCAGCGATTAACGCGCTCCATTGGTGAGAAATCTCCGCCATGTTGTTTCTTCTCCCTTCCCCCTTTTTTTTGAATTGTGAGACTGACCGGTGGTTGTTTATTTTTAGAAACCCCGCCGGGCAACAAATCGAGTCGCGACGCATTCGAAAAGGCGATGGACCGGGCGGAGATAGACAATTTTTTGGAGGCCATGTATGCCGAGGGGCTGGCGACCCAGCAGACGGTGGTGAACCCCGAGACATTGGCGCTGTGCCAGTCCGAGGTTCCGGTGGTGATGCCGATGCCGCACCAGTCTCATCTTGGTGAGGATGGTCTGCCTACAGTGCAGGCGGGGACCCAGACGGCCGGCGGGGATCAGAGGGGAAGCGCTGCGGCCGTGCCACAGAAGGAGCGGATGCCTGCCCACAGGCATGGTCCTCAAAAGGTGGTTCAACCGGCGGAAGATGTCATCGTGACAAGGGAGGAACCGCCAGTGAGGGTGACGAGGACCGCCGCTGGGAACCAGAGGGCGCTGGAGAGAAAGCGCCGGACGGCTGAGTCTCCTGACGAGGAAGAGGGAGATGAGGTGGAGGTGGTCGGGGCCCCCGTCAGAAGAAGGCCCGACAGGCTCCTTCGAAGACTGCGGCGGTGGAGGGAGAGGCGCCCGCCGTCAGTGAGCTGGACTCGTTCGCCGAGTATGCACCGTTTATGACAGAAGGGGAGCGGGAGTTCCTCTTCCATCTATGCGAGCGGCTGGGGTTCGGCGGTCTGGCGGGCATATCGCGCCCAACAGCAATTGACCAATTGCCCTTCAGCTCGGCCTTTGGTCAAATATCGGCGGGATTACATGATATGTTCGTGGCGCGTCGAAGCAGCCCCGGATTGAGGGAGAGCTCAGGGAAGAAATCGGAGGTCTCCAGAGGGAGTTGGCGGAGGCAAAGGAGAAACTGGCGGAGGTTGAGCGGGGGCTGGTCAAGGCGGAGTGTGACTATGCGGACGCCCGCGGCAAGCTTAATGCGGCCATCAGGCGGGACTTGGAGAGGAATGAACGCGTCTCCAAGTTGGAGCAGGAGATCGCCTGCTGCAGGAGCGGATAGCCGCTAAAGAAAAAACTCATTATAGTGCAGCGGGAGTCCGCCGACAGGATGGCCGAAATGAAGCGGCTGGGGGGTGAGGTTACCCGCCTGAGAGCTGAAGGGAGTACCGCTGCGGCCGCCGCTGTTGAAGCGTTCAAGCAGTCGGCAGAGTTTAAGAAGACACTGACCGAAGCGGCGAAGGCTGGGGCCCGGGCCAATATAGACATGTTGAAGCGGAAGGGCGCCATTGACTTTGCAAAGGCGTCACAGCCTGACGTGCCGCCGGCTGAGAGTGTCCCGCCGGAGACAGAAGTCGTGCCTGCCCCAGCTGCAGGTACTCACTCGGGCAGCGGGGAAAGTGGCCCACATCCGACGGAAGGGTCCCAGTAGACTCCCCAGCAGACCCCGTTGGAGGTGTCACGTGCCGGATTTCTGGAGGCACACACCCGGGCGGATGGTACCATAGAGACCCCCAGTCCGACAGCTCGAGGGTCCGATCAAGCGAGCCGATCGGTCGCGCCGCCTCCTGTTGAAGCAGCAGAAGTCGAAGCCAACCGCTGAAGCTAGCTGAGACCTCCATAGTTTTTCCTGGTTTCCCCTTTTTTTTTTGTAGCCGCTGAGGCATATCAGTTTGTAAAGAATTTTGGGGAGTAAAATAAATTTCTGACTTGGTTTGCCATGATGTGTGTAGTGTTTTTGAGTTATATTTTTCTTTTGTCGATCAATGAAACATTAAAGGAATTAAGATTGGTCCAAGTGCACCTCGTAGCGGACGAGGTCCGCCGACGATTGCTGGCGTTGCCAGTTGCCCTCAGTGCTAGACTTGGTAACAATGGTTTGAATAATTCCTCGTTTCATTGATAGCTGACTGATCAGTGTACAAAAGTGGGGTAGTACCCGTTGGGTAGCTTCCCTTAGCTAAATATTTGAACAAAAATTTAGCTAAGTCAAGATGCTCCTGGGTAGCGGTCTGACTATTTGTAGTAATACCGAAGGTGTTCAGTATTCCAAGGGCGGGCCGATGTGACGCCGTCCTTGTCCATTAAGTAGAAGGTGCCTGGGCTAACGACTTCCACAATTTTGTACGGGCCTTCCCAAGTTGGGCGGAGTTTTGTCGGTGGCGGAATGACTTCCTTCATGACCGAGTCCCCCAGTTGGAGGTTCCGGGCCTTGACTCTGGCGTTGTAGAAACGTGATACCCGTTGTTTGTTTTGTAAATTGTGTAAATGGGCCTTGCGTCTTTTCTCTTCTAGGAGGTCCCTGTCCAAGTTGACGCCGGCGCTGTTGGTCTCTGGGCAGTAGCCTTCGACTCTAGCGGTAGGTTGAGTAACTTCAATGGGTAAGACAGCCTCTGTGCCGAACATCATACAAAAAGGAGTTTCTCCGGTGGCGGAGGTTGGAGTTGTTCGGATGGCCCACAGGACCTCTGGGAGCTTTTCCGCCCATAAACCCTTGGCGTTGTCGAGCTTCTTTTTTAACAACTTTTTGATTATCTTGTTCGCCGCTTCGACCTGGCCGTTGGTCTGGGGGTGGGCGACAGATGCAAACCTCAACTTAGTGCCCAAGTTGGTGGTGAAGGAGATGAGCTCGTCATTGTTGAACTGTGTGCCGTTGTCTGTAATGATTGTGTGTGGGACACCGTAGCGGCAGTAGATATTCTTCCAAAGGAAGCGAATTACCTTGGCGGTAGTTATTGCCGTTAGTGGCTCCGCCTCTATCCACTTGCTGTTGTAATCAATGGCAACAATGATGTATTTGAACTGACCCTTGGCAGTTTGGAACTTTCCCATCAGGTCAAGGCCCCACGTGGAATGAATCCATGGGCCCACGATGATTGACAGTGGTTCCGCTGGTGCGTGTGGGAGATCTGCAAACTGTTGGCATTTGTGGCAAGACCTCGAAATCCGCCGGGCGTCATCGCCAAGTGTGGGCCAGAAGTAGCCTTGTCGCATTGTGCGGTTGGCCAGGGATCTGGCGCCCGAGTGGTTTCCGCATTCCCCGCCATGGATTTCTGCTAGGACAACCCTTCCTTCCTCTGGGGTTAGACAGCGGAGGTTAGGATGGGTGAATCCCTGGCGGTAGAGCTTGCCGTGCTGGATGTTGTAGCGGGTTGCTCTTCGCTGGAGCTGTCTTGCCTGGACCTTATCTTCTGGCAACGTTCCGTTGCGTTTATATGTAATGATCTCGTCCATCCAGCTGGGGTTGACCTGAACGTTGAAGATTTCCGCCAGGGTCTTTGTGATACTTGGCTTGTCAAGATACTCCACCCTTGTGTCCGCGGACTCTGATGTGGTTGGGCGGTTGCCAGTCTCGCCAGTGAATCAGCCTTGGCGTTCTTTTCCCTGGGGATTTGTGTGATTGTGTGAAATTTGAACTTTTTTAGCAACGTTTTGACGTACCCCAAATATGCCGCTAGCTGCTGGTCCTTGGCTTGGAAGCTGTCGTTGACCTGGTTGACGACTAGTTGGGAGTCGCTGAATATGTTGACGTTGTCAGCTCCTGAGTCAATGGCGAGGAGTAGACCGGCGATGAGCGCCTCGTACTCCGCCATATTGTTTGAAGCTTTGAAGTTGAATTTCAACGCGTACTCTGCGTTCAGTCCCCCGGGTCCGGTTAAGATGACTCCGGCGCCGCTGGCCTTGGCACAGGCGGAGCCGTCCACGTGTAGGTTCCAATCTGACTGTGGGGGAGTTGCCTCTGCACTGGTTACTATTTCTGTTCCGGACTTGTTTGAGTACCGGGTTCCGGCTGACGCTCAGTAAGTTCAGCGATGAAGTCCGCTACTGCCTGGCCCTTCATGGCGGTTCTTGGCTTGTACTCTATGTCAAATTCGCTGAGCTCAATCGCCCACTTACTGAGGCGCCCCGAGTGTTCAGGGTTCTGCATCACCTGCCTCAGCGGTTGATTGGTTAACACATGGATCGTGTGAGCCTGGAAATATTGCCGGAGGCGTCTGGCGGCAATGATAAGTGCGAGGGCCAGCTGTTCCAACGGTGAATACCTTGTTTCTGCTCCGTTCATACCTCTGCCGGCGTAGAATACTGGGAGTTCATCCTGGCCTTCCCGCCGAACAATGGCGCAACTTATTGCCGTTGCCGAGACCGCCAGATATATGAATAGTGTCTCTCCTTGGACAGGGACAGAAAGGAGAGGGACTGCCGCCAGATATTCCTTTAGGCCCTGGAACGCCGCCTGACATTCTGGGTTCCAGTCAATGACCTTCTTGTGAGTTGTTTTGAGAGTTTGAAGAATGGGGCGCACTTGTCAGTAAGTCGAGAGATGAATCGAGAAAGGGCGGTTAACTTGCCCTGGAGGCACTGGACGTCCACCTTATACTTGGGGTCCGACAGGTTAAGGATGGCCTGTACCTTATCTGGGTTAGCCTCGATACCTCGCTCGCTGACGATGTAACCCAGAAATTTGCTAGCGGTGACTGCAAAGAAACATTTTTCTGGGTTGAGGCGCATACCATAGGCCAGGAGGATGGTTACTATGATCCTGAGGTTTGCCACATGTCCACTGGCCTTTATGCTCTTAACTAGCATGTCGTCCACATAGACCTCGATGATTTTTCCCAGATGCTCAGCGAACATGGCGTTCATCAACCGCTGATAAGTTGCACCGGCGTTCTTCAGACCAAAAGGCATGACATTGTAGCAGTAGAGGCCTTTGTCGGTGGTGAAGGTGGTGCATTCTTGGTCGCTGGGGTGCATCTTGATCTGATTGTATCCGGAGAAGGCATCCATCATGCTGAGGAGTTCGTGTCCGGCGGTTGCATCGACCACTGATCGATACGAGGTAGCGGGAAACTATCCTTTGGGCATGCCTTGTTGAGATTTTTGAAGTCGACGCACATCCGCCACTTGCCGCTGGGCTTTTTTACCATTACCAGATTTGAGATCCACTGAGGGTAGATGACTTGGCGGATGAATCCAATGTCCCGTAGTTTGGCGACCTCCTGTCCGATTGCCTGGTACTTTTCCTCATCAAAAGCCCTCCGCTTCTGCTTGATGGGATAAAAGGAAGGTTTGATGGTCAGCTTATGAGTGATTATTTCAGTAGAGATGCCTGGCATGTCCGCATAGGACCATGCAAAGACGGCGGCGTTATCACGTAGGAATTGAGTGAGTTCTGCCTCCACTTCTGGATCTAGTTGGGCGCCTATGCGGACTGTCCTCTCAGGATGCTCGTCTGAGATGCAGACAACCTTCAGCGACGTGTCCGGGTTGACCGGCTCCTTCTTTACATATTTCTTCTCCTCATCTCTAGGATCCTCAAAGATATTCGGTGGTGGTGGGTCATTACCCACTGTCAGGATTTCATGGCGGCGCGTTGACCGCGCATAGTCGTTGAATAACATTCTCGTGCCAGCTGTTGGCTTCCCCTCACACAGCCTGTGCCGTTGGGCGTGGGGAACTTCATGAGAAGCATGTATCCGGCAATGATGCACTTGAGCTTATTAAGCGCTGGTCGACCAATGATGGCGTTGTACGAACTGAAACAGTCGACAATAATGAACTCCGTGTGCACCTCCGCCATACAGGGACTAGTGCCAATAACTAGTCGCATGTAATCCGACCCTAGTGGTTGTGTGACGTCACCGGAGAAGCTGAGCAGTGGCTCGTGATCCTGGAGTAGTTTCTTGTTCCGCTTGAGATGGTCGTAGCAACCGCTGAAGATGACGTTGACAGCGGACCCGCTATCCACCAAGATTCTCCCCACCGAGAATTTGCCAAGAATGGCATCGACTAAGAATGGGTCGTCATGGGGTAAATGTACTCCGCGCTCCTCCTCCTCTGAAAAGGTAATAGGCTCCCAACCTGATCTCGGGAGTTTGGCGGATCTTTCGTAGCGGATGTTGCAAACTTCCTTTGGGTGGTTAGCGCGTTCATAGCGCTTTCTTGCCCTGTGAGACATGTTGGTGATTGGAGCACCGCCATCGATGGTGTTGATGCGGCCCAAGGTCTCAACGTTGGCAATCACTGGTGGTGGTTGGCGCACCTTGAACTGCTCCAACTTGCCGTCACGGTACAAAGTCTCAATGGCCGTTTTGAGAGCATTGCAGCTGTTTGTATTGTGGCCGCTGTCCGCGTGGTATTTGCACCACTTGCCAGTGTTCCTGGGTTTGCCTGTTTTTGGGTACTTTGGAGGGGGTGGCGGTGGGATCTGATCCTTGCACTGATTATAGATATCTTCATATGAGGCCGTTAGGACCGTGAAAACTGCGTACCGCTGCGAGGACTCCGCCTGCTTGTTGTGGTTATCCCCATGAGTTGGGCGGTTTCCCTTGTAATAATGCTGCCCCTTCTGCCGCTTGGTTTGGTGGTGGCCCTGCTGCCACTCCCTTTTCTTGTCAGTTGGCGGTGCTGAGGGGGGCTTGTCAGCGGTTTCCTGGTGACTGGAAGATGGTTGGGTTGACCTTGTTGGCGTTGCTGGTGGTGGGGTCTCTCCATATGTGATGAATTCCGCCTGGGCGTGAATGACCGCCTCACTCATGACGTGGTCGTACGTCGCATTGGGATGATTGTAATTGAGGTGATAGAGGAACGGTCCCTTGAGGAGTCCCTTCCTGAAGGCTGCCGATGCCATGGTTTTGTCTAGGTCGCGGCACTGAGATGCTGCCGCCCGCCACCTTGTGACAAAGGCCTTCAGTGATTCGTCCTCCCCCTGTTTAACGCCGAAAAGCTGACTTGTATTGTGATGTCCGGCGGACAGTAAGATGAAGCGGGAGAGGAAAGCATGCGACAGTGCATGGAATGAGCCGACAGATCCTGGCGGACATTCAAAAAACCAGTTCATTGCCTCGCCGTCCAACGTTTCGCTGAACAATGGCATAAGGTGGCGTCGTCGAACCCCTTGTTGTTGGTGACCTTCTTGAAGGTGTCCATGTGGACAAAGGGATCGGTCATTCCGCCATACTGCGACATCTTTGGGGTTTTTGCATATGTCGGTCTGACAGCCTGCAGGATCGCGGCGGAAAAGGGGCCGGGTCTGGAAGTGAATAGCGGGTTCCGAGTTGACGCCGGGACGCCCGTCTCCGCCCGGATCAACCTCTGCTCCAGTTGGTGCATCCTTTCCAATAGCTGGGCGGTTGCATCGCCGGCGGAATCGGCCTGACTGACCTGCCGAGTTGGCTTGCGCCTAGGTATGGGCGGATCACCCTCAGTCCTTGCCCTGGCATTCGAGCGGTTGGTGTGCGGAAGTGATTCCGCCACCTGTTCTAACATTAGTTGGGGTATGGGCGGCGGTCCCATTCCCGACAACCCAGGTGGGTTCAGCGGTACATGCATTTGTACGACCGGCCCTGGCACCATTGTGCCGGCGCTGGGTCGACTACGCCTGGTGCTGCGTGACTGCTCGCTCTGTGCCGGGCGGTCGGTGGCCGCCAAAGTGTTTTTTAGTTCCTCAAAACGTGTCATGAGCGCGGCCATCTGTCTTTGGGCTTCGG
This sequence comes from Rosa lucieae, assembly GCA_024704745.1. Taxonomy (NCBI): domain Eukaryota; kingdom Viridiplantae; phylum Streptophyta; class Magnoliopsida; order Rosales; family Rosaceae; genus Rosa; species Rosa lucieae. The sequence goes on along the minus strand of CM045497.1, from coordinate 23,569,425 downwards.
CCTTCTCCTTGCGCTCCTCCTCACGCTCTCTGTTTGCCTTATGAAGATCCGCCAGTGCTATCTCGTACATGGTGACGAGATCTTGGCCTGACGGGCGGCTGCTGCCTGGATTTGCCTCACCGCCGGGGTTGGCCGGGGTTGTGAATAGTGCGCGGTTAACGCCGATCGCGGGGTCGGAGGGTTGGGGAATGGCGGGGAGCTCTGCCTGCTCTTCAGCGTTTCCCCCGCTACCGTTAGTCATGGTGATTGTAGTGGGATGACCTTTAGTTCAAGGCTTCCCACAGACGGCGCCAATGTTAATGTCTAAAAGTCTAGCGGTAGCTGGACCTTAGTTAACGCTGATCCGGTGGACGGATCGATGCTTGTGTTAGTATTGTAGTTCCCGTTACCTGTCAAGTAAAATACAATGGGCGTCAGAGGGAGACCGCGCTGGGCGGTCTTCAACTCTCCGATGCCTAAGTTAGTCAATGTATTTATGTTGACAAAGTAACAGTAGGTAAGTATTGAATGCGTAATTAATGAGGAGAGAGGAGAGAACCTTTTATAGGTGAGGAAGAGACTGATCTTGTCTTTGTTTTCGATGTGGGACTGATATGCTTCAGTTCCCAGCTTCAGGAGCTTCTGATGCCATCTTGGCGCGGCGCGTGGCGGCGCGTCGGTAGCTATCTGGAGGTGGTCCGATGCTGAGGTTGTAGCCCGTCTGGCGGCGTGTCTGCATGTCATTCCTTTGGTTGGAATTAGTACCTTTGGCGGTACAATGAGCATGGCCCATTATAGCTAATTATGCTTGCAAATGTACATGTATGTACAGGTGGAAAGTCCAGCGAGGCCACAAGTAAGGACAGAGGACAAGTGAGCATATCCATCAAACAGGTAATAAGGTTTAGCCTTTGGATTGATCCCGATGCTGATAATCACAGCTATGATGAGGTCGTAGATCCCAAGCACTCCAGCCATGACCACCGGAACAATCGATTTCATGACCAGCTCCTGCCGCATCACTCCCATCGAGGCCACGCCCACGCCACTCTTGGCGGTCCAGTACGCCGCGCCCATGCCTGTGGCAAGATCAGAAATTAAATCAAAGTTCTAGGAAGAAACAAGTAAAATCAAGGGATCGGAGATCGGGGAGGGACTTACAAGAGAAGACGAGAGATGCGGCGGTGATGATGAGGATGGAGACGAGAGAGGGGAAGAAGAAGAGGTAAAAAGAAGAGAGAGAGAGAGGAAAAAATAAAAATAAAATAAATAAATAAAAAAGAAAAGAAAAAGAGAAAGTGAGGGTATAACAGTCATTTTAATGTGAAAAGCATGCCACGTCAGCAAAGTAACTGAGTTTTTGACGGAGAATTGACGGTAAGGACTAATTGGGTGAAATTGGAGAGTTTAGGGAGTTTTTAGGTGAAATTGAAACGTTCAGGGACTGAAACGTCGAAACCCTATAAGTATAGGGAGTAAACAGTATTTTGTCCTAAAAAGATATGGTTTAGTAATCAAGGGATCCAATGCCAAAACAAAAACTTAATACAGATCGATTGCGATTTTCTTGTTCTTCTGTTCTTACCAAGTCACATAAAAACCTGGTTAATTGTGGGAGGGTTGCAGATTTTCCTTTTTTTGTCAAGGGTCAAGACTAAAAATTAGTGTGTGTGTGTGTATAGATTAAGTCTGGGGGCAAACAGAGAAATAACACCAAAATTAAGGCCCATTTAATAAAAACCGAAATTTCACTAGGGGCCACTGGCCTCACTGGTCTCCACGTGCGCCCGCCAATGAGTATTATTATTATATTTTTGGTCAAACAATGAGTATTATTAGCTCACGCAAAGCCCTTAATCATATCATAACTCAAATTGTATACACAAACAGCTTGAAACCATGAGATCTTCTACTAGTGACAAAGTTCGCTCTCTAGCTTATTGCTTTATCTTCTTGTATGTTCAGCTTGTTTCAGCTCCAGACCTTATTTCTGTTTCTGCTTCTACTACTGAAGCAGAAGCTCTTCTCAAATGGAAAGCCAGCTTTCGAGATCAAACTCAAAATATTCTGACCTCATGGACTTACCTTCCCAATACTCATGTCACCAATTCATCAATCCCATGCAATTGGACTGGTATTTCATGCGACAAAGCTGGAAGAGTCACCGGGATAAAGCTTAGCAATTTTCTTCTGCAAGGTACGCTCCATGCATTTTCTTTCTTGGCCTTCCCAAATCTTGCATATGTTAATCTCAGCATGAATAAACTCTTTGACACCATCCCACCCGAAATTAGCTACCTCTCCAAACTCATCTCTCTTGATCTCTCTCTTAATCAATTTTCCGGGAGAATCCCACCAGAAATTGGTTTCCTGAAAAATCTTAAAGTCCTCCTCCTCTTCAGAAATAACCTTTCTGGCTCTATTCCTAAGGAGATAGGAAGCTTAAAATCAATTGTGGGTCTAGAGTTGTCAAACAATCAACTAGATGGTTCAATTCCCTCTTCATTTGGTGATTTGAGCAGCTTAAAAACCTTGAACCTCAGTTACAACAACCTTTCTGGCTCTATTGCTAAAGAGATAGGGAAACTGAAATCTATTGTGTGTCTAACCCTGAGGAATAATCAACTGAACGGTTCAATTCCCACATCTCTTGGTGACTTGAGAAAATTGAAAATCTTATACCTCCGTCAGAATCAACTTTCCGGCACGATTCCTGAAGAGATAGGAAACTTGAAATCTCTTGTGTATCTAGGGTTGAGCGTCAATCAGCTCAACGGTTCAGTTCCCACTTCACTTGGTAACTTACTCAAATTAAAAACTTTAAATCTCCGTCAGAACCAGCTTTCGGGATTCATCCCCCAACAAATGGAGAACCTCACCAAGTTGATTGAGCTTCATTTGGATACCAACCAATTCTCTGGTTATTTACCCCAAAATGTTTGCCAAGGGGGATCTCTCACAAACTTCAGCATAAACAAGAACCATTTCATAGGTCCGGTGCCAAAGAGCTTGAAAAATTGCACAAGCTTAATCAGAGTCCGCCTTGAAGAGAATCAATTAACTGGTAACATTTCTGAAGACTTTGGTGTCTATCCAAATCTTACGTTCTTAAGGCTAAATGACAACAACTTCTATGGTGAAATTTCACATAATTGGGGACAATGTCCAAATCTGAAAGACCTAGGAATGGCAGGAAACAACCTAACTGGTAGCATACCACCTCAGATTTGCAATGCAACCAAGCTTCAGGAGCTCAATCTATCTTCAAATCGTTTAGTTGGGATGATTCCAAAGGAATTCGCAAGGTTGACTTCTTTGCTGGAGTTGAGGTTGAATGACAATCAACTTTCGGGTCCTATACCCTCAGAATTTGGATCACTTGTTGATCTTGATTATCTTGACCTATCCGCCAACAAATTCAATGACTCCATTCCTAAAATCCTAGGTGACTTGCTCCATTTACACTACTTGAATTTGAGCAATAATGAGTTCATTCAAGAAATTCCACTAGAGTTGGGGAATCTAGTTCACCTATCCACGCTAGATGTAAGTTATAACTCACTTAAAGGCAACATACCATCACAAATGAGCAATATGCAGAGCTTGGAAAATCTGAATCTTTCCCACAATAATCTTTCTGGCCTCATTCCAATAACATTTGAAGACATGCACGGCTTGTGGTGTGTTGATATATCCAACAATGACTTCGAGGGTCCCCTTCCCAACATCACAGCATTTCAACATGCTCTCCCACAAGCATTACAAGGGAACAAGAGATTGTGCGGCTCCATTGGATCGTTTCCACCCTGCAAAAGTATCTCAAAGAAGGATCACAGACTGGTAACTTCAATCATAATCTCGCTTGTGGCGACACTTTTACTGCTATCTGTTACAATTGCTTGTGTAGTAGAAAGAAAAAAGAAATATAAGCATGTAGAAAAAGAGATCAAGGATGAAGAACATTTTGTTTCAGTGATGATAAATTGTGATGCAAAAGTGATGTATGAGGATATCGCAAGGGCAACAGAAGATTTTAATTCTGCATATTGCATTGGGAAGGGAGGGCATGGAAATGTATACAAAGCAACTTTGTCATCTGGCAACATAGTGGCAGTGAAGAAATTCCATGTGTTCTCAAATATTGGTGAGAAGAATTGCCAGAAGGAATTCTTAAATGAAATAAGGGCACTAACCGAGATACGACACCGAAACATTGTGAAGCTTTATGGTTTTTGTTCGCATCCACGGCACTCATTCTTGGTGTATGAGTATCTAGAAAGGGGTAGCTTGGACATAGTCTTGAGCAAAGATGAGGAAGCTAAAGAATTCGGGTGGAGTAAAAGGATAAATATTGTCAAAGGTGTAGCTCATGCATTGTCTTACATGCACCATGATTGCTTGCCACCAATTGTGCATAGGGACATATCGAGCAAAAACATTTTGCTGGATTCTGAAGATAAGGCTTGTGTCTCAGACTTTGGCACTGCAAAGATTTTAAACCCAGACTCGGCTAATTGGACTGCCGTTGCAGGCACATATGGATATGTTGCACCAGGTAATATCATTTCCACTGTTCGCTATATTTATCACCTATTATGCTTTTGTGTTCAAGTCAATAATAACATATTAACATTTATGCCTTCAGACTCAACAGAGCAAACTTTTTTAAAAAAAATTCACCCAGTTTTCGCTCTGATTCATTTTTATCATTCAATGACTTTTCTAGCTTATTGTAACTTCATTATTTGAAAATAGGCAAAGTAGCTTTTAATTCTTCACTTCCTCACTCTCTTATCTAGAGAGTAAATGTAAATGTAATAAGTACTTATCTCTGATATCGTATGCACAATTTCATTTCTTTACTCACTTCCATTGGTAATTTTACATTTCCATGTTTTTATTTTTTATTTTTTATTTTTTTTTCCGTGTGCAGAGCTCGCGTATACAATGGTGGTGAATGAGAAATGTGATGTTTATAGCTTCGGAGTGGTGACATTGGAATTAGTTATGGGCAGGCATCCGGGAGATTTTTTCTCATCTCTATCATCAGGGTCCTCATCATCATCATCAACTGCATTACTTGGCCATCAAATGCCAATCGGAGATGTTCTGGACCAACGCATTTCCCCTCCTACACATCAAGTTGCAGGGGAAATTCTTTCTCTTGTGAAGATGGCATTTTCATGCTTGAATGCAAATCCACAATCTCGTCCAACAATGGAACAAGTATCTCAACAACTGGAAACTCAGAGGCTGCATTTGTCAAAGTCCTTAGATCTGATAACATGTGGTGAATTGCTTTCTCTGAATGGTTTGGCTACCTAGCTAATAAGAATGGTTGTGCTTCTTAAGTTTCACTTGATGTCAGTGGTCTTCTAGTTCTTCTTAGTCACGTTGTTATAAATTCTATTTCATGTCTGTTTCTGTACTTTCTGGTGCTTTATGTTTGTTGCATTGTAGTTGGAAGTATTTTCCTGTGTGAAAAGTAAATAAAATTAAACACTTGTGGTCTTTGTAAGTAGCATGGTTTAACATTTGTTAAATTGTGTGTTCTTCTAGTCTTTGTTAGTTTGATAGATGAAGATTAAAAGGTGTTTATCATTTTTAAAACCGGCCTATTAATATATAGAATAAACTTAATCAATATGCTTCTTAATTTAACCAATAATGCGAAAAGGCTAAAAGAGAATAGAACAAACATATATAAGAAAGAGCTTGATACTGTTCAATTCAATTCTCAACATGAACAGGACAATAGATAATAATATCTATGTCAATAAAAATAAAAATAACAGACGGGTACAAAATCATACTGTGTATGCAAAATCAAGACCATATATACAATATCACATGTTCTTGTAAAACTCATGGAAATTCGCTAACAAAAAATCATCAAGAAAACTACTCAAGAGACAATAATGAATTGAATAGTAGTAGTAAATTATATCATAAACAGATTAAGGTAATTAAAATGCCAATGGAATGAAGAACATGTCCCTAAACTGATCAAGACCCTCGACCTACATACCTCGGACTGCAGTGACGTCATGTAAGACTGTGGATTTCCATCTTAATTATACGTACACCTGATGTTGAGTAAAAATTCAATAGAAGGTAGGATACCATTAGAGATTAGCAATATGGAGGTTTGGAAAAAGCTCAATTTATCCCTCAACCATCTTTTCGGTTCCATTAATCCAAAAAGTTTTGAAACCATGCACGGGCTGATGTACGTTGACATATCCTACAGTGACTTGGAAGGTCCCCTTCCAAACAACAAAGCATTTCAATTTGCTCCTCAAGACTCATTATAAGGGAACAAGGGATTTTGCAGCAACGTTGGAGCTTTGCAACCCTGCAATACACATAGTTCAAAAAAGGACCAAAAAAGTGGTATTTGTGGTCTCATTCGTTCTCGTGGCAGTACCTGTAGTTCTGTCTATTTGCTTCACAATTGTGTTACTAGCATATACAAAAATGGAGCATCGGTACCAAGAAAAAAATAGCTTGTGAATGATTTCTTTTTCAATACTGAACTTTGATGGCAAGACTATATGAGGAAATCATAAAAGGCAACAGAAGATTCTGATTCCAAATATTGCAAAGGGAGGACATGGAACTGCATACAAAGCAAATTTATGCTCTAGTCAACATAGAGGCTGTGAATTAAGGAACTCAATCTGCTACGCAATGAATACAAAAACTTTCAAAAGGAATTTCTAAATGAAATAAGAGCACTAACTGAGATACGACACAGAAACATTGTTACGCTTTATGGTTTCTGTTCACATCAACGACACTCATTCCTGGTGTATGAGTATCTAGAAAGGGTAGCTTGGACAAAATTTTGAGCAAAGATGTCTAAGCTGAAGAATTTGGGTGGAGTAGAAGGGTGAATACTGTGAAAGGCGTAGCTAATGCATTGTCTTACATGCACCATGATTGCTTGCCAGCAAGGCATAGCTCAAGCAAAAACAATTTGTTAGCTGCCAAATATGAAAATTGTTCACACAATTTTCAAGAAATTTCAATCATCAGACATGGAAATTACATAACATATGAATTTTGTTTCGGTATACAATACTCATATAATAAAGTACCAAAATCAATACTAAATCCATGTACCTTTTTTTTTCGATGACAACTAAATCCATGTACTTGATAACAGTATTGTATGATACTAAGGGAATGCGAGTGTCAGAAAAATCCATACTTTATTAGATTTTATGAGCCAAATCAACTATAAAGTCCAGATTATAATTGATAAGAATCCTACTGGCCACAAGAATGGCATAACTTTTGCTTTCTCTTATTACACTTTTCTCATTTGTGATGGACAGTTGGTATAACTACTAATCTAGAAAAGAACTATAATGATTGCATTTCTGTTATGAAAATGTTACCAAGAAGTTGACTTTTTTCTTTCGTAACTGCAAGCAATTCCCTTAGGGTTTTCCCAACCCTGTGAACTTTTTCAGTGATTCAATTTCTCTCTGGAACTGGAAGTGCCTGCTTTAAACTGAGACCATGTTCTAAGATTCCCAGACTAGTTATCAAGCTTGCAGAACAACTCAAATATCTGGCATACCTCAACCCTTTTGAGAAATCAATGTTCTTTGCTTCACTGTGATGCTTAAACCACCACAATACCAAAAGCCCTCTTCGTTATTGCCTCATTTGTAGGGTTCACAGTGAAAAGCAACAAGCAATGCTCCAAAAAATGCCTTTCTTGAATGTTAGTCAGGCATTATATGGAGCCCCTTGGCATTGTTTGACAACATCTTATGCTACGGTGAATTTGGGTATTTCAGTCTGACGATTATAATATCAAGTAACCAAAGCTGGGATTGAAATAGTTGTCAAAAAAGAAGAAGCTGGGATTGAAATTGCTTGGTTTTGAATCAAAGCTTGGACATTGGTTTCAAAAAAGACAACAAAATGGGAGGAGGTGGACTTGTATAAACATTTGAACAAATGGGTTAATATAAGTTCATTAATGCTTCAATTAATCTTTGCATTCAACTAAAATTCCCAAAACATCTCAGGCCTTCAGTTTAATACCGACTACAAATATCATTAACTCACTCTCATTCCAATTACTTTTATCCTAATTCACAAGTAAATACAGAAACATGTTTCAATGAACCCACAATAATATGCTTCAAAACCTGATAATCTATTTCATAGAACCAACTTCTTTAGATGCAGACATAAATGCAGTTCTCCCACCAATAATCCAAGTATAAAGATGCATGTACAACACTCCCTGTTAAGCATGGTTACTACAATAAGTTCTCAATTACTATGGATGTATCCACAACAAAAGGTGAAAACCATAATGGTATATCACTCACAAGCCATGGGTGCCATGCTCTAAGAGATATAAAACATAATCCTTCTTCCTTTCCTGGGACATGGGAAGAAACGTGCTCAGCAGGTCAAATCTGTAGCCAAAATGTTAGTAGCTTGAAAGACTTGCCAGTAAGTAAGGCCTTCAATTTTGCTCATCTCACTGTCAAGTTTAGCTTCCAATTCAGCCACTTTCATTTCATCATTTGTCTACATGGCATAACCAAACAGAATGTCAAATAGTTAGGACATGAATTAGCAAGAAGTCCAGTTCATACAATAGAACAACTACTAAGATATATACAGCAAGGGAATAACATAAATAGCAAGAAGTCATTTCACAGGATTCAAAGGAATAACATGATTAAATGGATAAGTTGCAACGCTTTATAATTGAAACAGCTGGTGCAATTGTTGAACAAACAGATATTCTAATTCACAAAATCATATGACATACTTGTAGGCAGGACCAATCCTAATTTCCTAAACAATCCAATATAGATAGTTACAGTCATTCTAATTAAGAAGAGCCAAGAAAGAGGCAATGATAAATTCAGAACCTTCACAACAGCACAACAGAAAGAAAGTACAGTACTTCTAGCTGAAAAACCTACAGAGGGAAACTTCAGGGAAGCAAAAAGAACACCCATCAACACATCTAGAATGCCAATTGAAAATGTTCTATGCAAAGAACTAGTCATATATTCCTCAAAATGCAGTCTATATAAGTCATTACTTTAAGTTTCCCTATGATTATCTGAATATGAAAATCACACAGTGAGTGCAAAAAATAGCAGAAATTGAAACAGGTATAGTACCTTTCGCTGCATCCGTTCATTTGCAGTAACCATTATGTGTACACTCCCAAGACCATTCTTCAGGCCCACCTCATCTTCCTTGCTGATCAAGGCTGTACGGTCAGAAACAACAGTAATGTCCACACTATCAAAACCCCCTTTGTGAGTCCTGATCCACTTAATTAATTCATTTGCCTCCTTATCTCCCCATGCAACAATGGGTGCTAACGACCTATTTACAAACGTTCTTCCATGAACAATGAGATCAAATAAAAGAGCTGCAAGAATAGTACACATCCATTGATCACACAGGATCGTTTTCTATTCTTAAAGGAACTAACACCTTCAACTAATATTTGAATGAAATGTCGCCCAATTTTTGAATTTTATATCACTGGTTTCCCTTAATGGTTGCAGGTACTTTGAAGCCAATATAATTGAAGAAGGACAAAGCAAGGTGCCCAGCAAAAATAACACGAACCCAACTCTAAAGGTGTCATCGACGATATTTGTCTGTCTCAACCTCTTAGCTATTTCTCTCATACTTATATGACTTCTATCTTTTCCACAACGGATAATCTTTAGTCCGTGTATGTTGTTATCCTCTGAGTCACTTAGCTCAACATCATGTCCTCCATCTTTGACCCCCATTATATTCTCAAAGTCAGATGGTTTAAGCTTGAATGTCTTACCATGTACCTCAATTGAAGATGCATCAGGATCAAATCTATCAACCAACCAACCACACAAGGTGCACTGCAATTGGTCACAGCGAAGCTGCAATAGTAACCCAAAACCCATTTCTTCTACTGCAGCTTTTCTTTCATCAGAAAATGTTGAAATGACATCTTTAAAAACATCTGGACGACATTGGGTGATTATAGGTTTCAATCCACAAAAATCATGTCTGAATTCCCTACAACCAACTTTAACACATGGATATGACCCAGCATACTTTGCCTTCTCTTCAGGTTTCATGGACCTCCATGTATTAGCCAGCTGTCTCCTAACCTGACAAGCATATGGAATTGTTCAAGATATAAGGCCTTAGAAAATTGCTGAAACATATTAGAAAAGAAGCTCACCATAACATCCACCTTAATGTTTTTCTCCTTCATCTCTTGAGATTTAATTGTACTGAATCAAACATTCCAACATTTCAACCTCTCATCATTTATAAGCGTGAAACTACAGAGGGAATAATCAATTTGATTGACAACTTACAAAAAATTAAAAAAACTGAGTTTGCTAGGTTGTTTCTTCTCAATGTACTTCCTAGGTCTTTTTCCTCTGTCCTTGAGACCGCCGATATTCATCAACTCATCCATGTCAGCCTTCAAAACAATTGTTTATATTCATTGATGATGAATCTCAAGCTACAAAAGTATACCATGCATCTGTATCTACATAGAAAGTAAGATCTCTCGCACTGTATGAGGTCCATTCTCATACTCAAACTGACCCCCTCCCACTACCTATATCAAGCTATATACACTATGCACCATGTTACTATATGCAGAATACCCCAAACAAAACAAAGCTTACATGAAGCTAAACCTTAAACATGGTGTTTCTAAAGAGAGGAATACATACAAATCCTTAAGCTCAACTGACCAAATAATCATGACAGTACATTGAAGCCAATAGAGGGAAGATAGGAAGCTCACCTCCAATGCTCCTGTACTGTGATTGAGAGTAGAGCATGACAAGCAAAGTGTGTACAATTCCAGTGTCCCCTTTTCCTCTGTCCCTCTTCTGTCCCCTGGTTAATTCTTTGACATCTGTCCCTCAAATGAACACCAGCGCAACACATTAGCACTGTCAACTCCAAACTTCAAATAAAAATAAATAAATGAAAAATTGCAATAAAAAAAAAAACTGTTGCTGCATTACCGTTCTGTTTGTTCATCTTCTAGCACCCGTTGCCGTCACCGATCAGTCCAGCCATTTCTAACCAACCTCTGCTTCATCAATCCAAAAACACCATGTCGTCAAAAGCTCTGAACTTGTTTTCAACAGTTGAACTAGAACCCAGTTTTCTACACTGCAATCTCAAACAGCAGTTTTCTACACTGCAATCTCAAACAGTAGCACAGTTGTACTGAATCGAAATGAAAAATTGAATTCACAAGAGAGAGAGATGGAAGCAAACTTTGATGAGAAGCCAAACCGAGATAGAGAGTGAGGTCCTTTGGTCCTTTTTTTTCTTGGGTTATTTACCTTTTTCTTCTTTCTCACCGTTGGATATGACATTTGGAGATCGACGGTTTTGAACATTCTATGTGCCTTTCTCTTCAAGGTTTTTTTTTATTATTAATTTTTTTTTTATAATATCTATCCAGAATAAGTAATACCAAAAGGTGAAGGTAGAAGATAGAAACGACGACTACTTTGGTTTCATGATTAATAATTTTGTTGTACCATGCCTACTGACCAAGAAATGATCCAAACTAGTGACCTTGTTGACTATTAGATGTGGATAAAACACTCTCACAGTTTTTTTCCTTCTCGTTTTTCCTCCAATGCTCATTCTTCCTACATTATGAACAAAAGTTGATTAAAAATGCATAGATTAGTGAACAGAAGCATAATACATCAGTAAAATTTATTTGTAACGCTTGACCGAACAGACGGAATTAAGGCATAGATCAATCAGGGGAGTGGGCATAACATTGATTGACGAGACATTCGTTAAAGGGATCTTCGTAAATTTCGAAACCTAGGGTTCATCCACCGGCGGCCCTTTTCCCTTGGGGCAAGGCGGCGGTCGTGGAGCGCGGTGTGGGACAGTGGCGAAACAGAGAGTTTTCTCTACTTCGATAGTGTTTTGCGGTGAGAGGTTCCGTCTGGTGGCTTCTCAAATCGTGGTCGCGAGTTTCGATCCAACCTTTGTTTCTGATGACGGTGTGGGAGTGTTGCTCGGCGGCGGCCGATTGATTTGCTTAGTTCTGGGCTTGGTTGTGGGTCAGAGCGGCGGTGACTCTGACGGGAGGGCCTTGAACTTCTGATTTCCAGGTTGGGGCTTAAGGTTTCTCTCTTGTTTTAGAATATGGCGGAGGACAGAGGCCAGCCACCAGACCGGTGAAGGATAGGCGTTGTTCCAGCAATGCGTTTCACGTTGATCTAGAGGGTGAAGGAAGGTTGTTGCATCTGCTTCGATCGAAGGAGGCCGGGTTGACGCTAGTGACCGAATTTGCCTAGGCTTGGGGGCGCCAATTTTCGATCAGATCTGCTCTCCGGGTTCTCGCCTGGAAACCCTAGGTTTTTGGGCTAGGTCTGGGGTTGTGGGTTAATGGGCCCTTTTGGGCCTGTTGGCTTATTTGTCATCCTTTCTTCCCTTTTGGTTTGGGCCTGGTATGGACTGTTGGGAGGCTGCTTAGCCTTTTTCCTGCTTTCAATAAATACCCTCACCTTGATCTTCCCTCAATTGTAGCTGTTTGCTGGTTGATGAGTGGCGATGTACACCAAGATGGTCTTAGGCGTCAAAGCTTGTTAAGTAAGTGGCTCTGTTTTAGGGTTGGTTAGGTGTAAGAGTTTTTTTACATTTTGTTTTTTACTTCTTATTTTGTTTTGTTTACTTTTGGTAGCTCTGCTTTATGTAGTTTGATATGTGCACCGAGTTGTAATATGATGAATTTTCGAATTCCTCTAGCTTGACCTTGTAAGATCATTTTATTAATGAACCTGATTCTGTTCCCCTAAAAAAAAAAAAATAATAATAATAAAAAGAGAGGTAAATCCGTGAATATAAGCTAAGTTGTCAGTAAATTTGACGTCGTATTTAAAGCCAAAATTTGATGTAACATGAAACATCCGAACATCAAAGTGAACAATATAAAATGAAAATAATATTAGCAAAATATAAAGGAAATGCAATGAGAAAACTGACTTCATTTTTCCTATGTTCATCAGTATTAGGATCCAATGGAATAGGAGGGTGTCCACCAATGCGGTGTGTTTTGCCTGTGGGTGTAGAGAAGAAACGGCAATTCATGCTTTGTGGGAGTGTTCGGTGGCTCGCAAAGTTTGGAAGTGTACCTTCTTGGCAGAGGTGTGCAAAGTTTGGAAAGAAAGAAATTTTCTTGATTTATTCATGCATGTTCTTACAGTAGCACGAGATAATGACCTTGAATGGTTTGGGCTGGTGGCATGGCAATTATGGCATGAAAGAAATAATGCAGTGCATGGGAAACAACATTTGGAAGCAGCGGCCTTGATTGAGAAAGTGGGGTGTTGATGAGATGTTTATATATAAGAGCCTGTGATAAAGAGGGGAGTCAGGACAAACCGTTACATCATGGTGGGTCTTCACATGGGCAACAGGAGCGTTCATGGAGGTGTCCACGGCCGGGAACAACTAAACTAAATATTGATGGTGCCTGCGTTAGTGTTCTTGCTGTACCAGGGAGATGATTTCTGAGCCCGCAAACATGTGAGTTTTTAGCCTTAATCAATGTGTTACATTTTTGTCTTCAAGCGGGGTTTTTACACCTAGAGATTGAAGGTGATGCCCATAACATCTTCACGGCTCTTAACTCATCACAAGAGGATTTCAGTCCAGATGGAGCATTAGTAGATGAAGCAAAGGTACTTCTGAGTCATTTTCAGTCTTGTAGCTGGGGTTATGTACCCAGAGAGTGTAATAAGGCTGCCCATTGTGTGGCAAGAGCTGACCTTTCTATGTCTTTCCCTACTTACTGGTGGAGAATGATTCCAGATTGGTTAAGTCCAGTTCTAGTTAATGATCTAAATCATTGAGTCTTTGAAATGGAGTGTGGTACTCTTCCCTATGCTTTGTTGTAGGGTTTAGTGAAGCTACTATATACTCCTTGATGTAGTTATTTATTAATAATGAATGAATTCTCATTGATAAAAAAAAAAATCACATTAATCAATTGGAGTGTGACAGTTTTAGCATAAGCATGAAGTCAATGTGTTTTTTAATGTCTCTTTAGACAATTTGAAATCAAAGGAACAAGATTTTCAGGAATGAAGATGCATTTAACCTCTCCTTGTAATACAGATTAAACATGAGAAAATGGATGAGCTAGCTGATACCAAACAAATCGCATTACATTATTTTACTTTTCTTAAAGAAAGAACTAACCAATATTTTGTGAATTTGTTTCCCAAATATTTGTTTTTTGTTTTTTGGCAAGAATTGGAACTGTTTGTAATGTTTTCTAATTTTTTCAAAACAAAAATAACCTAAATTGAAAAGAAAAAAAAATTTACTTAGAATTACCGAATACCGACCGATCGGGAAGCCAAGCAATCCAAGCATAAAGCATGAATGATGGATCGCACACAGTAAAGCAACGCAGTTTAAAGGGCCTTGAATTAAAAGAAAAAGAAAAAAAGAGCCAAAGTCAACGTCAAAGCTGTCCTCACTCTCTTTTTAATTAGTTAGCCAGAGAGCCACGTAGCCAAAGTCATTCGCGAATCCAGATGGCGGAGAAAAATGGCGGTGGAGATCCACCAGCTGAGGAGGCAGAGGAGGAAGAGGAGAACCACGGTGGCGCTGACGGCGGTGCTTCACCGCAGAAAGAAACAGACGACGACGGCGAGAAGAAGAAGAAGAAGAAGCATTCAGATCCGGAGCTGCTGATGTGCTTGCTCCAACCTTGTCCTGCAGACTCCCATCCCGAATACATCGGCATTCGTCGCCTTCTTCTCTCTCGCAAGTCTCAGTCCTCCATTCTTCGCCGCCTAGTAAGCTTGTCCATGTCAATCCCCAAAGTTTTCATTCGTTTTCGCTGCGAATTGAGTCTTACAGTTGTTGTTGTTGTTCGCTTTTGAAAGGATTGGAGATGCAATGGTAAGGGCTACGTGGCGTTCCGGAATTACATTCGGAGGCCGAGGAATTGGGAGAAGGATAGTCTGCGGACTCCGAGCCTCCAGACGACTCCGGGAAACAGGTAGTCCTCCAATCAAAGTTCATATCTCAAGCTTTTGCTGGTTGATCCACGTTTTCGATTAGTCAGTGCTTTGAATTGTTAAATTCGTATGCTGACATCAGGCTGCTTGATGCATCAGTGGGCGATGGATTCAACCTCCGAGTCCACTCTCACTTTTGTGTGACGTCGAGAGCTGGACTCCTGGCAGGGTATGTGCAATGCAGCCTCGATTTCGGTTTTCAAGTTTCTTTAATCTTTGTAAATCGCTTGAATGTGGAGATTCGGTGTTTTTGATTCCCCGGATGAAATGAGAGAACTAGTAATGCAAGTTTGAAGTTTACTTTGTTAACTGTTTTGCTTGTTGCAGGATGGTAGTCAACCTTCATCTCGTAGAAGTTTTGGCTCGAGTACTAGTGATAATGACCGCCTGCGTCGACAGGGTGAACAACCTGCATACTCTTTTGTAGGAATGCATTGCATCTTTGATCAGTGCAGAGCCTCGGGTAATCTTTTGTGTTAAGAAGATAAGTGAAGATGTATTTTATTTTTCCAAAGGAAGAACCTCATTAGTTGCTCTGCACAGTTACTGTTTTGAAGTTTGGGCACATGAGCTCAGATCTGCTTGCGTATGGAGCATCAGATGGAACCTTGACAGTATGCACTGTCTCTGATCCTCCTTCAATTCTCAAGCATCTGAATGGTCACTCCAAAGATGTTACAGGTTGGATTGACTGGTATTGTTACCATTATTTTTTCTCTTGCTTTTGCATTGATATATCTGTTTCTAAGTTTTATATTGGTATGGCCAAAAATTTAGTTGTGATATTCAATGAGATATGCATAAGAAATTAGGCCTTAGCAGTTTGCTACAAGTGAACACTCTAGAATGGCTACGATTTTTTTCTTCTTCGCATTTTTGGCTAAACCAATCAACTTGTGGCAGTAAATTAATAGGTCAACTGAAAACATTACAAGTGTCCACAGTGCTTCAAATGATTAAACATTAAGTCCATTATTCTGTAGTGGATACATATTTCTTTGGTAAGATTTTGTTTCCTGCATCATCTCCACTTGGTTATGGGACCAACGCTATTTTCCCGGTAGATTCTAGATAATCCCTGAGTTCATCAATTGGGATTCTGAGTGGCATTGCAACCTATAATGATGAGAAATGATTCCTTATTCTAGTATAAATTTAGAAGTGTAATTATGTTAGAGGATGCATTAATTGAAGTTTTAATCTTTCCATTTTTCCTTGCATAGGTCTTTGTTCTAAACACCATGTCTTGTTTATTTTCAGACTTTGATTTCTCGTCAAACAATCAGTACATTGCATCCTCATCGGTGGATAAAACTGTGAGAGTATGGGAGATTTCAAAAGGCTTATGCATAAGAGTAATATATGGAGTTTCTCCACAACTGTGTATTCGTTTTCACCCTGTAAGTGTACACGGACATTAAGAATATTTAGCCCTTCCGAACAGCTTCAATCCTTTTCTATGATTAATAACTTATTAAGTATACATGCTTAAGTGTTTTGTGTTTCATCATCATTTATGCAATTTTTTTATTTAGCCTAAGTTATTCATTATTATTATTATTTTTTTCCCCATTAGACTTGAATCCACCATGTTTTCAATCAAGTGCAATTTTTAGTATTTACAATCAGCTAATAATGCCTTTTCCCCTTGACTTTCATTGGATGATTATAATGGAGTTTGTTCACCATTTTTTTATGTACATTTTAATCATGATGTGCCATACTGCAATTTTAAGGTCTATTTTTTGCTTTATCTCCCTAATGCAGGTAAATAACAACTTCCTTTCAGTTGGCAATGCAGACAAAGAAATTACGGTAAGGGTTGCATACCTATGCTTGTTGTTTCTTCAGAAAGCAAAACATGAGATTTTTGGTTTAAAACATGATGTCACGAATATCTACTGGGTCTTCCTGATTTTGTATGGCCTCATATTTTCTTCGATATTGCAGCTCATACTTTAATTTTTAATACTATTTTTATGGACTTAGGTATAGCTGCTTTATGACCTTTTTTTTTTAATGGACTAGAAAATTTTTAATATTGGAGTTTCTGTATGTGTATGCTGAAAGCCTGAAACACCTTTTCTACTTGTGCTTCAAACAAAGGAACTTTTACTATGAGGTAAAAAGGATGAGATCGATATAGTTATGCTATCTTATTTCCTGAGTAACGCTCTGGAGGGAAGCAGTTAGCTTGTTATTATGAAGCTAACTACCCCTTTAGGCCCACTACAGAGTGCTACCACATCCAAACTTTTTTATTTTGTTTCGAACATACTTGTAATAATCAAGCAAATCTAAAATCAGTAAGTCATCTGGTTACTACCATAATATTTTCAATGTTCTTTTTTTTTTTCTTCCAAAAGAATTATAATTGTTTAATCATAGTTAGATGATTAAATGTTTTCACTTTTGCTCGATTGTTTGAATGGATAACCTAAAACATGAATGGAATTGGCACGATCAAGAGTACCTAGAGATTGTTTTTGGAAACTACAAGTAATATAGTTATGAACTTATGAGAACTACATAGATGTTTTTCAAGTACAAAAAAAAAAAAAATATATATATATATAGGGTTATTATCACAAATAGTACCTGAACTTATCCTCTATTTTATCGATGGTACCTGAACTTCAATTTTGATCACAACTAGTACCTAAACTTTTCGATTTCATTTTAAATGGTACCTAAGGCCACATTCGATCACTATTCCGGCCAAATAAGCCAAATCTAAAAAAACAAAAAAATAAAAAAACAAGTTCAAGGCAAGTCTATTACCAAAAAATCATCACTAGATATGATCGCAACCCTCGAAATCATAAAAAACCATCACTATGATCGCCTCTCATGCCGTTTTTAGTCGGAATAGTGATCGGAGGTGGCTCTAGGTACCATTTAAAATGAAATCGAAAAGTTCGGGTACTGGTTGTGATCAAAATTGAAGTTCAGGTACCATCGATAAGATTAAGGTATAGTTCATGTACCATTTGTGATAATAAACCTATATATATATATATATATATATATATATTCTGTTAGTCATCTGACCTTAATCGATCAAAATTCTTAACATTATGATGTTGTGGTGGTATTATATGTATTGTTATTAACTTATTATCCAGGATCTCAAACTAATATGGAACTGGATTTGTAATGCTTTAAACTACGGAGTTTATTGATGTTGATTGACCGAATACAATCTCATGTATTGGTATGCAATGCAATACAATCATAGTTGGCATTGCATTCAAAAGCCTTAACAAAAAAAATGATATGGCTGTCTTGATTTTCTATTTTTCATTTTTCTTAATCTGAAGCATATGAAAACTCAATTTTTCATTTCCCTATAGTGTTGGTCTTTCCTGGATATATGTAATTTAATAGATTAGATTTGATTGGTGGTATTTCTGCATTGATATATCAGGTTTTCAATTTCAGTACTGGGAGGACCATTCATAAAACATCATTTGACAGTCAAGTTACTGCTATGGACCATGCTCACACTGGACAGATCATTTTCTGTGGAGATGGGACGGTGTGTTATTGCCTATATTCATTTGCAGTTTTTTTTTTTTTGATGAACTTGCATAACTTTTACTGATGTAGTCTATTGGATAATTTGTTGCAGGGGTGTATATATTCTGTCAGTATGAATTCTCACACAGGAGTATTATCCCGCTCTCATCGGCATCGAAGTAGCAGCAGGCAGAAATCTCCAGTCACAACTGTGGAGTACCGAAGTTTTTCTCTGTTGGCTCGGGGTCCTGTTTTGCTGGCATGTACTCAAGATGGAAGTTTGTCTTTCTTCAGGTTTGGTCGCAGAACTCGACATTTTTTTTAAGAGTTATTTTTCTTCCATTGTTTTTTTATTTTTTTATTTTTTAAATACTGACAAGATGATTGGTTTGTCGTAGTGTTGCGCTGGAAATACAAGGTTATTTGACTCTTCGTTGCTCACTCAAATTAACTCCACGAATATACAATATCCGGGCTTCCTTTTGTCCTCTGCTTTCCCTTGAAAAAGGAGAATATATAGGTTTGTATATCTATCTCTGTGTCTAATACATAACAAAAAGCAATTTTTTTTTCTCTGCGCGCTTTTTATGGTTCTTTCTAGATTTTGCGCCTTTTAACTGGTACCTGCGCTGTATTGTAAGTAAAAATTTTTCTTCAAGTTCTCTTTAATTTCTAAAGTGCACAGTGAATCTGTACACATCTCCCTGACTTGCAATCTCTCTTTCTTGAGGAAGGGGTGTTTGTTTTGTGACACATTATATAACTCCCTACTTTATTGGATATAAATGCCAACTGAGCTATTGCAAAGTTGTTAGACTAACTATAAACAAGGACTTCTTCGATTACAGTTTTTATATGCGCTTTGGATGATTGCATTTAAGTGCTTATATTAATTTATCAAGCATGTGCAAGCAAAATCTGAGTTAGTAAATTAAGAGTTTAAAATTGTTTGTAACTACTAGAAATAGGTTATGTTGCAGATGTTAAATTTTCAGAGTTACATGATATGGTATACAATTGATGAACATTAGTGGCAAGATTTCAGTTAGCAATCAACTTTATTTCTCCTGACTTTGGTTATTTTGGGCAATCTTATTTTCTCCTGATTATACAACCAATTACACTTGCTGTTTCTTGCTAACATTGTCATGCTGTTATGATACCTAGTTGCCGGAAGTGAAGATTCAAATGTCTACTTCTACGACTTAACTCGGCCAAAGCATACATGTGTAAACAAGCTACAGGTTTGTCTTCTGTAGATACAAGATTGGAATGGTTTTCTGTTCTCTCATATTTGGCCCAAATGACCGAAATATGTGACTGCAGGGTCATCGATTTCCTGTTATAGGGGTTGCTTGGAACCATGGAGAGAATTTATTAGCATCATCTGATTTCTATGGTACGGTTATTTTATGGAAGAGATCAAAGGCAGATTAAAACAAACATATACAGAGATACAAGTTTCAATTCATACACGCCTTTGCAGGCTCTTTGCTTAATTCTCTCATTTTTTTGCACAAAATTTGTTCATTACTACAAAGTCCCATGTATTGATTGTTAACTGTATCAGTAAGATAAAGGAGATATAGCGACATTTGTATCATTGTTTATATCCTTTCACCAATTTATTAAATGATATCAAGTCATCAAAGTTTTGAGATAAACTTTTGTCTACAATAACTCGGAACAGTTTTGTGAACAAGATGTGCAGTTGCATCGTTTTATTGCTTTAAGTGTAAAATAGTTGATGGCAAAGAGGTTCAACAGATAATATTACTTTACAGCAACAAAGGTAAGAATCACAAAATTTTACTTGGAATTTCTTCATGTAGGTTTAAATTGTTTTAGCAAATTACCCATGTAGCCACTTAATAATTTTATTATTTGGAGAATGAGAGTGATTAACAACAGGAGCATTGTTAGAGTAAGCAAGGGCCATATTAGCAGCAGCAAAGGCCACTTGCATGGTCTCTTTATGAACATTTCTAAGGATTAGATTGTTTCTAAAAAGCCAAATATGATAACAAATAAAAAGGGCCTTAGAGAATAAGTCAGTTGAAGGAGAAAGAGTTATGAGAATCAATATTCAATTTAGGAAATAGTGATGCCAGTCAGAAGGATTAAAATGCCAATTAGGTAAACGCTAAATGTCTCTAGAAAAGATGATTGATAGATTCTAAATCAGTAAAACAAAAAGACAAGGTAACAATAACATTAATTAAATGAAGGAAGGGCTCTGGTGTATAGAGAGGACATCACCGTTTAAGAAGTAACCATAGAAATGATGGAACCCACTATAATCCATTTTTATTTATTACTTTTTTATTTACTATGTGTAAGAGTGATCAATATAGATATTTGTGAAGATAACTGACTTGTTTTGAAAAGCCTTATATTGAGTATAGGGTTGCAGAGCCAGACCCAAAAACGAAAAGAACATAGGGTTGCAGGGTAAACGTACATGTCATTTCTTTTAATTTTGAAATCTGAGCAGCAAATTGCTTTTCCGTAATTCTAATTTTACTGAAATATTGGATAATTGAATGGATTCTAAGTTCTGTTATTAGCTGCAAGATGAGCTTTTATTTGAATAAAGGTCTCTTTCGCTCGAAGTTTTTATGGTTGGAGATTTAATTGTAACATGTTTTGTTATTTCGAGATAAAGAAAAAAGAAAAAAAAGTCTACATAGAAATAAAAGACAGCGCTTCACCGTCTTTGAATTTAAAATGGAATCCAACTTTCTGCTTGGATGGTCTCAAAATTACTATTTGTAACACCTTCTGCTTGGATGGTCTCAAAATTACTATTTGTAACATAGACTGCAAGTAAAGAAGAAGCCTTACGTGATATCTAAGCTCTTTGAAGTAGCTAGATAGGAATCTGGTAAGACTTGACAATTCCAGTCAACCGGAAAACCCATGTCTTTTATGACATTTGAAGGGTACTTGGTAACGAAGAGAGTGTGGATGCTTGGGGAGGAACTCTTGAGATCGCGTGTGTATATAAAGATGATGAAAGAATATGCTGATTACCATAATATATACACTTATTTCACTCAGGTGCTGAGTTGTGTGTTAGCATCATTCCCTACCTGCATTGGAGAGCAAACAAGAAAGGAGCCACCGGCCTGATGTGAAATTTCAACCTAACAAAAGTTTGCACGTTAGCAAATAGTTCAATACCATAGGTATTCTTGTTTCAGCTACAAATTTTTTTTTTTTTTCAATTTCCTAGAACAGTTCGTCTATTGAAATTTCGTTATATCTTCTGGAGTTAATAAGTAGTTGTAAGTTGGTACTAATCATAGTCAATTTTTCCCTTTTGAAGCAACTGGATACCATTCATAAAATATAACCTGGCAACAATTGAGATTTGCAAGAAAAAGTTTGATCAGATTAAAAACTAAAAATGATCCTGCACTAGTTTTTGTTCTATCTGTTCCAAGATATTAAAGAGAGTCAAGTGACTCAAACCAATGACACACAATATATTCACTTGCAACTTTAAATTTTCAAGTGGGGGTTCCTTTTAGTTAGATTGTCAAAGCATAATGTTTACCAATTAAGAAATATACAGACTCACTATACAAATACAATTAAGTTCTTACCATGTGACTTCAAACTTAAATACCTAGTCTCTTGCCAATTCCCGCACAAAATTTTCCCCATAGTATCCTGTCCTCAATTATATGGTTTAAAAGGGGACAATGTAGTGAAAATAGTGAGCTAACAATATCCATTTTGAATATGTTCCTACTGCTATTCTATTCGGTGGAAACCTAGCATGACTACGGTTTGATAAACTCTTATACCATAAGGTTCCTAGCCCCAAATCCATCCAGCTATGAATTTTACAAACTCTTATTCATGATGAAATTGGTTTGCACCATCCTTTTGCAGTGGTACTTGACTGGGCTTTCTGCCTGCATAACTAATTGTCATCTCAGAGAAGCAACCTCCATGCATGTTGCTTTCTAGAAGGTGGAAATTGGTGCACCTTTTTTTCCAGCTGCACTGAATCTTCTTGCTGTCAAAAGGAGAAAGTTTTCCAACCCATCGATGGAGTGTTGTCGATCATCTGCCTTGTGCTACGTACCCTAATGGTTTTCCAGGATATATATATATATATATATATATATATATATATATATAGTAATGTATAGACTGGTTGCACTAACCAGAAGATTCTGAGGTTTTTCACAAACAGTTCGAAAGACTATCGAAATAAGCTGCTCCCATAATAGTCATGCTTGATTTCCGAGAAAGGATGGGTTTTTATCAACATAGTAGGAAAGCTAAAAGTCAGAATGAGTAACAGACAGATCTTTGTCGAGGTTGATGACTGCATGGAGATATCATCCTTTTGTTTTTCTCCTTCCAAGTTATAGAATCGCTGAACAATCTATTAACATATCCGTTGTAGTCTAGTTGGTCAGGATACTCGGCTCTCACCCGAGAGACCCGGGTTCAAGTCCCGGCAACGGAACTTTTTTCCATTACACAGTCTACACTTTTTTCAGTGCCGTGTTGGTTCATTTTTTTCCTTCTTGCTCCCAAAAAAGAAATATTTATTTTCTGTTTTTTTTTTTGTTACAATGGATAACCTAAAAACCAGAAGATTGGTTTAACTACAACGAGAACCTCCTCATACTTCCTTTTCTCTCTCTTTCTGTCCCTAGAACAGGATGGGCAGGCATCCACTCAACGCCCATAAAAACCAACTGGAAAGAGTTGAGGGGATTTATTCAAAATTAGCACCTCGTTAACCATTGAACTACAGGCCGCTAAACAATCTTAAGAATCATTGTTGGCACGCCACAACTAAAAAGATTAGACAGATAATTTCTGCAACCAACTGCAACTGTGTCTAAATCACTTGACACTACATCTGGGAGAACAGAACACAAACAATATATACCAAAGTGGAACAGACATTTATGAAACGTCGATATCTATTGCTACACCGGTAGAGCTAATAAATACTTTGGGAATATTCACAACCCTAGGAGGGGGAATAGAGGAAAAAAGGAAAATCTACATACATAATTACGCACAGCCAAACATCCTTGAAGGTACCAGGGAGTTGTCTCAAACCAAATAGACAGCATAAATTTTTTTTTTTTTTGATCTTTTTCATATTGGTTTTCTGTCTTCTCACTGACTCACAAATACACCATTTGTGAAGCCGTTATGCCTCTGTGTTGCACAAGCCCGAGAGAACCTCTGATTCCTCCATTGTAACTCTAACTCGTCAACTTTTATTTACATTATCACCTCCGGCGACGTTTTGTCTCCACCTGAAACGCATTATGAATGTTAGTCTAGTAATACTGGTAAGCAAGGAAGGTAAGTTAATATTCAAAACATATATATAAACCAGCAACTGATTTGCTACTATATTCTGACCTTGTTTACAAGAGATGTTTAAGGTGCACAACATGTCAATGATAAATACCATTTCAATATTTTTCAAAATAATAGTTAACTGCATTAATATCTATATTTCTATGAAAAGTATTATGTGCTCTCAATGTACATAACAGAGTAATCTGATTTGTATAAAGTAGCATATATTAAGATGCAACTTTACAACCATAAATTATATGCAAACACATCCAACTATTTTATCTTGGCATTACATTTTCTCATTGACTATGCTATAATATCTATTAAGCATGGTGCACAAAATGCGATTGTTGTGGCAGTGTATAATGAGCTCTTCATATAAATTTTTAATCTCCTGTTTTTGTTTTTTGGGGGAATTAAAAATGCTGATTTTCAAAACTGAAAGTATATATGCTTCACAAAAGCCTTTCTTGAAATCACTCAGTACAATGAGGAGCAAACAGAATATCACAGAAGTTAATAATTTTAATTGCTAGATAGATAAGAAGATCCAAAGTTCTAGAAATGCAATGACGAACCTAGATCAATTCATCTAGCACTTAATTTAAAAGTATACCTTTGTATCCAACTGTCTGGAGACAGTATGCGAATTCTCCAACTTCTTTTGTCCCTCGGGAGAACAACCTTCGCAAAAAAAGTGGTCAAGTCTTTCAGCTTCCTCTGCACTCATGTCTATACAAGCAGGATGAAACCTGAATCAAATATAGTAAAGTAGTTGCATTGGTAATGTGGTACTGGAATGAAGGAAAAATTACACGTGAAAATAAATAAATGCATATCTGTTAAGAAAAGCATATATATTCAATCATTCCTCCAGTAATCTTCTTTTACTATCTATCAATTCATCACCATAAACACACACTTAGCAAGAAATCTTCTGTTCAATCAATGTCAGCAAAGGGAATTTCACACAAAACAGACATCACATAAAGACCAAAGCTGTAGAAGGGGAAAGCATAAGGCCATGCGTTTTGGCTACTGCCCCTCAAGGCATATGCCCTGCAGCAGGGATACATATGATTTTTTAGGCACAAATTAAAAACAAAGTGAACAAGTACTAATTGTGTGACTGCAAAGCACAGCGTTTTAATCTACTGCTGTACCCCCCCCCCCCCCCCCCCCCTATAAAATAAAGGCGCATAAGTCCTAACAATGGAAGCAGACCAAACTTTCACTCCACCAGCTTCTATGAACTAGATACTTGGGTATCTTATAGGCTTATAGCCTTACAGGTCTCCTTAATGAGAACATACTATCTCCAACCACCTTTTGTCCAAGCTTACTTAAAATTAGTTCAAATTTGAAGTTTACCTCTGACATCTAAGATGATCATGCAAACTAACTCATTCAGGCTTCTGAATTTATTCCTATCATGATTTCTCAGAAGAATGCCACTGCTGTACAATTTACTACATCATCTATGAACCATATCCTCTCATAAAATAACTTTATCATCAACAAACACTCAGATGTCTATAACTATGCCTTTCCACTACTCAAAAATCATTCACAACGTAAATGGACTACATTTGCATTCCAAGTTCATTGGCATGCATAAAACCCTTGGTTAAAAAAAAAAAAAAAACGCTGTAATTCTTATGTACAAAATGTAATAATTAATGATGTATATAGATCATGCACAAATTGGCTGGACGAAAAAATATATATATGAGCAAGACATCTTTCAGCAGTTCCGGACTTACGGGGATATTCTAATGCAACTACATTACGTGAAAAAACCATTGAAAATTTGAAATAAAAAAGAAGGAAAACGTTTAAATAATAGAAACAACAGTGAACTTGGAAAGAAGTTGGTTCCTCAATATTTGACTTCTCTCTTTTCAAGCAAAACAAAAATGTGAAAGTTAAAACCTGACACCCATTCCAATACCATTTCCTTCAGCAAAACTGTTTAATACCGTGCTATAACAGAAACTAACTATAAGAAAAAAGCTTGTGAAGGTGCCAGACATATCCGGCTTAAACAGTCAGAATGCATCTGTGGACAATGCATAAAACGAGTGAAGTCCTAATTTTAGCGAAACAGCAATTGCAACGAGCAAAATTTCATTAAGCAAAAATCTATCTAAAGCTTATACAAAATATTCACAAGAAAAACTTTCCAACCTCACGATAAAATTTTGAATCCACCATATCTTGAGGCAGAACATGAGTAACTTTAGCAAATCCGACTTACCAATCACTACAACCTTCACACTGAACCATGAGGTCATCAGGGTTGTAAGGCATCTCACACTTGCAGTACCTACCACATAACAATAAAAACTGTGTTTAACAAGAACAACCTCAATGGAACACGAGTAAGAACTAGGATTAATATCATTGATCCCAAACTCCAATCACTTGGTGCAAAAACGACATTTGTGGGGGAAGGATGCAACAAATGAAATTGTGTGAGTTAAACAGCAAGACACAAATACTTTATAGCTATAATAACATCAAGCTGAAATATATAAAACAAAAGGTATGGTAACAAAAGCAAACGAAATCTTGAAATTTTAAGTTCCATAAACAGATAAAAATCATTTTCAAACATTAAAAGCAAGCCAAAAATCCTTACTTTCGCATTCAATGTCATCTAATTCCAATACACTACTACCCGAATCGCATAGATTAAAGAAGAACAACTGAGTATGAGTATAAGTATGCAGCAACAATTCCATTGCCAATTTGATTCCAAAATATAAAAGCAAAAAAAAAAAAAACAATTAGAGAAATGGTGAACATCACATACACGGCGACTCGGTCAGGATTGAAGGAACCAGTAGTGGAATTATACTCGAAACGACAAAAGAAGTCGTCGTTTCCAACGGCGTCGAGCTTGCTATACCCCCTGAACGTGTGCACCGTACACTTGCCCTCTATGGTGTCGGCGCTCTGCACGTCGTGGTGGTCGGAGAGAAAAACCTCCTTGGATCCATGGAACTGTCTCCGGCCGCCGATCGACTCCTCCGGCCGGTAGTACCACCGCACGTGCACCTTGACGTTGGCTCCGCGGCTGTCCGCCTCGATCCGCTCGATCTTGGCCACGTAGGACGGCTTCCCCGGCTCCGACGGCCGCATCAGAACGCAGTCGCCGGCTGCGAAAAAAACACAAAGAAAACCGAATTTACATTTCATTCGAATTCGAATTTGAATTTGAGGTGAGAAATCGAGGAGGGTGGGTGGGTACCTCTGACGGTCTTGTTGATGGGTTTGACAGTGTAGGAGTTGAGGGTTTGTCTCGGAGCTTTTGGTTTCGCCATCGAAAATTACAGGCTCATGACCCAGAAACCCAAAAACCCAAAATTGGAAGATTGAAGATTGAAGATTGAAAACCCAAAAACCCAGAAAAAATCAAAAATAAAGGATTTTTGTAAAAGTTAAATTCCAAACTAAGGACGGCGTGAAAATGTGTTGAGGTTTTCGTTGTTAAAGTGATTGGCTGGGGCGGAGGGGGAGTTTACGCTTTAGAGTGGACGCGCGCGTACTGGATCATCGTCTCCTCTTTATTTTTTGTTGACTTTTCGGTGAGGAAGTTTTGAGTTCACTCTCGGAGAAGGTACTAGAGGAGCCTACACAGTTGGGGACCGGTCCTAGGAAGGCATCGATACTTGAACTAGCTTTCCTGCCTCGTGATATGTGCGGTCGAATCGCTGCAAATGAACTGTAGTACTGTGATCGACTGAACCGAGTTGAACCAGTTTGGACTGAAATTTTATTTGGTTCGATAACTATATTAATTGATATTTTTAGAGTGGATAAACTAATTTTTGGGTTCTTGACTGAAAGCATCAAAATAGATCAAATTTATCTCACGTATCCCAGCAACAGTTTTTTGTTCCCATTAATCCAATTTAAATTGAAATGACAATTTTACCCTCAATTTAATTAATATATGAGAAAAATTCAGCTACCGTCCCAAAACTATGCTTCCAAGGTCAATTTGATACCCGAACTCTCAAAAGTATCAATGTGATACCCAAACACATATTTTGACACCAACGTGATGCTTCCGTCCAAAATTTCTGACGGCGCCGTTTCTTTGCTGACGTGGAGTCAAAATTTTTTTTTATCAAGGGCAGAATAGTCTTTCACTAATAGCTAATTTAAAAAAAAAAAAAAGGAACGAAACCATGAACAGAGCTCTCTCTCCCAACTCCAATTCTTCTTATTCTTCCCAACACTACCTCCTCCCACTCCAATTCTTCTTCTTCTTCTTCTTCTTCTTCTTCTTCTTCTTCCCGACACTACCTACAGTCATAACTCAGTCACCTCTTCCTTTCTTCGCTTTACCTTAGCTCTCTCATCTCTTCAATCTTATCTCCGACATAATCCTATCTATCACCTCCATATATGTGTTGTCTGTCCATTTCTGAGCTCCTATTCAAGTTTCAGTTTATGGGTTTTTGTTCTTTCCTCTGCTTTAATTACCAGTCGTGTTTTTAACTTTTTATTTATTTATTTTCATTCATTTCTGTTTTCTGGGTTTTTGTTTGAACTTTAAACAGCTCTTTTGGGACTTATTTCTGATTATTTGCTCAATAAAGCCCTCAAATTTGAGTCAAAGATTCATGATTCCTGGGTTTCATGTAGGAATATCTTCCCCATGAGTCAAAGATTCAACCCTGTTCTTGCCACTGGTGCCTACATCCGATATACTCAATTTCAAAATATCTTAAACCACATCAATCTCAAATTTTGCTACAAAACTATGTGAATACCCAGAAAAATCAATGTCATCATCATCAATCAATTTGTCAAAGAAATCCTCGTCGGTCTGAACAAAAATTTTCCGCAGGTGCAGTAAAAGCATAAATTTACATGAATAGCCGGCAAGCTCCAGAAAACCGCCACCACGCCATCACCACGGGTCAAAACACCACCAACCCGAAAACCTCCATCGCAGCACCGCCCTAACATGCTGTAAGACACCCCTACAACAATTTGAAGACCCCCAGTAGATCCAAGATAGAGATCGAGTCAGATCCCATCGGGATCGGCCCCACCAACACCAGATCCGAACAGCCACAGCCAACACGCAAGGGCGATGACGTCAGAAGCAACCGCCGGAGCTCCGAGATCCGCCGCAGCACCCCCGCGACCGTCACCCATGAACCGAGATGGCGGATCAATTCGCAGCACCCCTGCAACCGTCACCCATGAACCGAGATGGCGGATCGATTCGCAGCACCCCCGCGACCGTCACCCAAACCTGCACAACATCCCAGCCACCTACCTAGAGCCACGCCGCATCCTTGGCACCCCTCCACAGCTTAACAAACAGCCTCCCCTTCCGGACCGGAGCGCAGCGTCGGAGGATCCATCGGCGATCGGCCGGGAGAGAAAGCCCTCCTCCGAATTTCCTTTCTTTTTTCCTCTCGCGCATAGGGCGGGTTCTTTTTCTCCCTCACGAGTCCCCCTGATATCTTCTTTCTGTT
Organism: Rosa lucieae; assembly: GCA_024704745.1. Lineage (NCBI taxonomy): Eukaryota > Viridiplantae > Streptophyta > Magnoliopsida > Rosales > Rosaceae > Rosa > Rosa lucieae. Next base: position 23,539,997 of record CM045497.1, on the reverse strand, counting down.
TTTTTAAGTCCCAGAGACCCAGATCATCTGAGAAGAAGAAGAATAAGAAGATAAAGAAGAAGGAAAAAAAAACAATTAACAAAAGAAAAGGGCAAATTGGTCTTTTTCTTAGTTTTTGGTCTTCACGTGCTTACCACGTCAGCAAAGAAACGGCGTGTTGACACCCAAAATTCCACAAGTCAATTTTATGAGCGACATATGAAGAGACAAGTCATTAAACCTACAATCTCGTTGGGCCTTCAAACAAGCCTATTGTAGTCCAAAAGAAACGCTCTAGTTAACTATAAATAATGCAAGCCCAAATGCTCAAGCAATTAACATGCATCTTTAAGAATTCGTCACGCCAAATTACCATGCAATACACGTAGACCCAAGCTACATTTATATACTTGGGGCTTATACAAAGGGATATGGTGTGGAAGGTAACAGATCCTGTGAGCCCTATCATTAAGATAAAGTTCGTCAATAATTTTGGACTTGGGAACCAAAATTCATGCTCGAGGGACTACAATCTTAATATGGGCTAGTGTGAGAGGGATGAAAAGCAAGCCCAGCAAAGGCCAAAGCCCATTAAAACCATTCTCTTATTCAAAGTCCATATGACCTCTTACCCAAAGCCTATTAAAGTCATCTTCTCATCCAAACGCGATAAACTGTCTGTCAGAATTGCTACTGGAATTGGTGTTCCACCTTTCTCGGCAAGAGTCCAGAATTCAGGGAAAAGCCTCCTAACCCATATCCTTAGCAATCTCATCATCTCAACATTCAATAACCCTAAAAGTCTGTAATCACAAGTTTCAATACCAGAAATTGGGGGATTAGAATCTCCTAAAGATCACAGCAACACAAAATCTTGGATCCCCATCACCGTCCTATACATGTGCCACTGGTCTTTACCTACATAGCCAAAGCAAGCTCTCACTCTTCTGGTTTCATGGGGAAAACAAACGATGAAAGTTTTAGGATGATCCCACCAAAACTTAGAATACCTTTTCAAAGCCTCTGGTTCTTGGCACAAACCCTTCTCATCTATCACCGCTATAAAAGGCGAGTTCATTGCCATAGGAAACCAAGCCACAACAACCCAGAAATACAAGCAAGAGATCAAGCTTTATCTCTGAACCCCGATTCTTCCCAACCAACCTTAACCCGAAATCCAGAAATCATGTCACTGATAGAATTCTCCCTCTCTGCTAAACTCTCATGCATCTAGCTCCCACACCATGCCCACCTATAAGCCCTGTTCTTATGAAATCTAGCCTAATCGCTGCTGTTATCATAAAGCCAAATCGCTGCTGTTATCATCAAGCCAAATAGCTGCCGTTATTATCTAACCCCAATTGCTATTGTTATCTTCTAGCTCAATAGCTACTGCTACCATCCAGCTAGTCACAACAAAATTATTCCTGGGTCACACCTTCGATCTATTTTGGGCCTGGTCTTCGCTCTATCAAGAGGGCTATCGCTGTTAGAAATCCAAAGCACAAACTTGCCCTTCACACGGCGCCGTCAGAAATTTTGGACGGAAGTATCACGTTGGTGTCAAAATATGTGTTTGGGTATCACATTGATACTTTTGAGAGTTCGGGTATCAAATTGGCCTTGGTAGCATAGTTTGGGGACGGTAGCTGAATCTTTCTCTTAATATATTACATCATGACACTATCTCTCATCCTGTACATAGGTACACTGACCTCTCTCCCTCTCTCTGCCACTAACCTCTCTCTCTCTCTCTGCGCCATGGCGGCTCCGAAATCAGAAGCCCACCACCGCCGGACCTTCACTGAGCACCGACCCTGATTGGATCAGAAGACGATCCCAGCTTTGTTGCGTTCAGAGCTCATCGGCAGAAGCATGGCGACCAGATCTTCCAGTAGGAACTCGAACTCTCCTCCAGAAAGCTCCGAATCTGGACCTTCCATTGATTCTTTGCCGGAGACGAAGACGTAGCTCCTGAAGACCGGTTCCCTCTCCAATTTTTTTTCCCCGTTTGAGATCGACTGCTTCTTCCTTTTCTTTTCTTTTTTGGACAACGTTCTCTGTTTTTTTTTTAATAGATAACATGTGGCAGAATGATAACATGGGGCAAAACGCCCATAATCAAAGAAAAAAAAATGTTAGACGTCTATTGGGGGGTAATAGACGTTTTGAATTTATGTAATTTTTTTTTTCTTTAATCAAAGTTTTGTTTGTCTAAATTTAAGAAGATTAGTTCTCAATCCGGTGACCGAAAGTTCTATTGGGGGGCAATACACATCTATTAGAGGGCAATAGACATCTATTAGGGGGGCAATAAAAGTCTATTGCCCTTCTATTAGGGGGGAAATAGATGTCTATTGGGAGTAACAAACCTTTCCGGTGAGGTTTTCATAAAAGTCCGGTGGGCGGCGGCCGGTGACAGGAATCTGGCAACCGGTGACCCGAATCGTGCAAAAGTTGGGGGGATTCCGGCGGTCAGCGGCAAGGCTCCGGCGAAGTCCCCTATAGTTTCTCTCTCTTCCATTTTCTCTCTCTTTCTCTCTCTCTAAGTAACAAAGGTGAGGGTAAAATGGTATTAAAAAAAACAAAAACAAAAAAAAAATCTTAATGGGGTATTAGGGAATACCTCCTTAAAGTGTTTTGGGTAAGAGGGAATTAAAAAAACTTAATGGGGTAAGTGGGAAAAAATCTCTAGAAATGGGGTAAATGGACAAAAACCCCTAACTTTTTTTATGATAAAAAAAATCGAGACAAAAAAGTCACACAAAAAAAGTTAATTTGATTTAGACAAATAATGAATTTATGGATTAGGTAGATATTAATTAAGAAATATATTAAATCTCAACTCATTGCGTAATTGGAGACGAGTCTTAACTCCAATCATTTACTTGTTATATATATAGGGGGTGTTTTGTTACGTGGTAACGTGGGATTGGATGGGATTGGACATCCTTATAATCTAGTGTAAAAGAAGCTATTCCATGTTTGGCAACAACAGGAAGTCTACTAAATGTGATTATGGAGTCTCAAAAATTTATAAACACCTCCATAGTGACGCCAAAAACCATAGGATTGTGACAGCCAATATCTCATTCTTCCATAGTGATGCTGGTCTCCTTCCATCTCTTTTGTTGGTTCAATTTCTGTCTTTTCCCTGCTTTTCCTCTTGCCTTGATTATTTTTCACTCTCCCTTTCAACCCCTCTACACTCTCAATTCAACATTGACTGCCAGCCAAACACAGAGAGTGAAGAAAGCACTGAACTTTGATTCATTTGTGATGAGTTGTTGAGTTTTGGGAGGTTTGGGAAAGACATAATTGGTATTTGGCTGTTGGCTGTAAGAATTGAAGAGTTTGAGACAGATCCAATTCAGTTCTAAGTCTAGGAGAGGATTTTGCATGAATTTGGGTTTATTGATTTGCTTGCTTTTGCTTCATTTATGAGATTCAAAATTTTGTGTGCGCGCTATGAATTGCAAGGATTGTGCATATATAAGCGTAGATTTGCTGTAGCTCTATATAGAATTTCTTGATTGCTTTTCCATTTTGTTTTCTTATGTTATTCTTCTTGGAATTTCATACCCAGATCTAGCTCCAATCATTCACCATTTCGCCAATCAAATAATTTTATGCCGAATATCGTCCAACACCAAGTAATTGCTTAGTATACCACCTGTTTGGTAAACAAAATACTTGGATTGATTCTAGAAACCAACTAAAGTCGGTTCAATTTCAGCATCGACCCAAAATAGTTGTTGAGTATACCGAAACTACCCCTACTTTATCACATTAAGATTTTCTCTGTTGTATATAAGTCGACCTAATTGGTATGCAAAATCAAAATTTAAATATATTTTATTATTCTCATTTTTTTTTTTAGGTTTTGTTTATGTTGTCTTTTTTATCGAAAGGTATGGAATGCTCAGTTGCTCACGTAGTCCTTGTTACTAGTAAGGAAGGCAAACAAAGGTAGATATATACCGACTAATTACCCTTTCACGCTCAAGTCAGTCACAAGTAGATCTGCATCATAATGTTAGAGCATATAATCTTACCCAAATACTGATATGAGGCAAGTACTTGTAAGAATTTTCTTTGAGGGTTTTAAGGTCTTTACCCAATATGAATTTATAAGATTAGGACATGTCACTACGATGTAGAGAATATTTTCTTCAATAGTTAAAATGTGACGCAGACGTACTTTGACATCTCTATTGGATAAGAAAAGCATATTTTCAACATGGGGTGGAAATAGTCGGTTTGAGCTGTCAGCTAGGAATGGTTGATATTGGCATCCATGACAATGGGCTCGGTACCAAGAAGGACCACCAAAAGCGGTGAGACATTGGATTAGGCCAGGCTGATTTTTCAGGTTTGAGATTCAGTACCTTCGGTGATATTGCGGGTTTGCCCGTTACAAACATAAAATTACTTTTTTAATTTTTTTTTTTTACAACAATAAGATTTTAACATTAGACCACTTTATTCAAAATGTCTTACCAAATCTACCAATGCAATTCCATTAATGTTGATAAAGTAGTGAAGTAAAACATTATATCTGTTTTTTTTTTTTAAAGGGGTTTGGAACCCAACCTAGTTGGGAGGCTCAGCCCCACACCCGGTTCCCTTTATTAAACTAACATTAAAAAACCTGAACCCCAAGCTACAGTAGAACTATTACAATAATCCTCGTAGAGTACATCCTGAATAATAGCAGGAGTCCCATCTAACCACACATCATCAATAAAATAAAAGATAAACTAGCAAGGTGTGCGAGCCTATGTGCAACACCATTTGCTTCACAGTAAATATGTCGAATTTCCACAGATTGAAAAGCAGTTAAGTACTCCTTACAATCATCAAAAACCCGACTTACCTCCGAGAAATTCTTCTTCTCATTCTTGAGTGCGGCAATCAGAAGGGCAGAGTCACTTTCAATTTCTACTTCCGTCCAACCTTGGTGAATACCAAGAAGAAGACTAGCTCTACATGCCTCAGCCTCCATATTAATAGCCGAGTGTGCATGCAGAAAAGGTCTAGCAATGGCTGCAATACCCGTGCCCAAATCATCTCTAACCACCACACCAATACCTCCTTCACCACTATCCGTTCTATAGGCACCATCAATGTTAATTTTGAGTCTACCGCGTGGAGGACATTTCCACTTGGTCAAAGGACGCTTCTTCTTGCTACTGGCCTTCGGATGATATTTCTGAAAGTCCTCCAAACTTTGTCTACACCACTGAAGCATATGCATGGGTTGGAAATTACCCCCCTTCCAAACTAGGTTATTCCTTTCACACCACACAATCCAAAGGGCCATGAAAAAAATACTCAATCAGATCAAAGCATAACATGTCCATCATATCTAGGACCCATCCTTTCAAATTACATGCAACGTGATTCTTGGCCTTTAGCTTGAAAGGACCTAAGGTCCAAAAACTTTGCAATGCTTCACATTGTTTGAACACATGCATTCCAGTTTCTACTTCCTTATGACAAAAGATGCAATTAATATCAACCATGGGAACTTTACGTAGAGATAAAGCTGACCTTGTTGGAAGGACTCCATGCAAGAGACGCCACACAAACACCTTGACTTTTGGAGGCAAATTAGTTTTCCAGAGTTGTCTCCAGTAATGACGCAAAGGACCCCCAACAACCTTAGATGACGTAGAAGCCACATCCACCATCTTCAGGGAATTACAATAAACATGGTACCCACTCTTGACAAAGTACAAACCCTTCGTATCAAAATGGCACACTAGTCTATCCATTGCAGGCCGCAAGCTCAATGGAATAGAAGCAATTTTACTAACCTCCATCTCTGTGAATAATTCATTCATTATCTCTAGTAACCATTCTTTCTCATCTGCATCAATAATATCCGCCACCTTCCAGTCCTCGGTACCCTCCATGGTAGGTGAAAACGGTCTAAACGAGCTGGGGAGCGGTAACCATGGATCCCTCCACAGGGAGATCTTCGAACCATCACCAACCTGAAATCTAACCCCTTTCCTCAACACTTCCCTACCAGCCATAATGTTCCGCCACGTATATGATGCCATTAACTCAGCCTCCATGAATGTGCAATTAGGATAATATTTCGCTTTCAACAATTGAGCAATTAACGAATCCGGTCTATGAATGAGCCTCCACCCTTGTTTCGCTAGAAGAGCCAAATTGAAGCAATGCATATTTCGAAACCCCATACCTCCCTCCAACTTAGGCCTACACAACTTTTCCCACGAGAGCCAATGTATCCTCCTATCCCCTTCCGACCCTCCCCACCAAAAACATGCCATAAGTTGGTGCATTTCATTACACATATGTTTAGGTAACTCAAAATAGCTCATGACATATGATGGAATAGCTTGAGCCACCGCTTTAATCATCACTTCCCTACCAGCCATTGAAAGAGTCTTTTCTCTCCACCCTTGAGTTCTACCCTGAATCTTTTCATTCAAGAATACAAAAGCCTCCTCCTTGGAATAACTAATTTCAGTAGGCAACCCCAGGTATTTGTCATGCTTATCAACTACCTGTTTCTCCGATGCAAACTCATAATCTTGGAGGATTCCCTTTAATGCAATACAGTCGGACACCTCTGCCTTGAAAAAAATAAAAGAGTCATCGGCAAAAAATAAGTGACTGATGCTCGGTGCTCCCCTACAGATTTCCACCCCATGCAGAGTATCCAACTCCTCAGCCTTGACAATTAACTGTGAAAGAACCTCCGCACAAAGAAGAAAAAGATAAGGTGATATGGCATCTCCTTGCCGTAAACCTCTAGAGGGAATAACACGTCCTCTAGGCTCCCATTAACAATGAAGGAATAAGAAACTGTACGTAAACATCCCATAATCCAGCTGACCCAAACACCACAAAACCCCATTCTGACTAAAACCGCCTCCAAGAAATCCCACTCCACACGATCATATGCCTTGCTCATATCCAGCTTCAATGCACAATACTCCTTCTTACCACTTCTCCTTCTCTTCAAACAATGGGAAACCTCAAAAGCCAATAAAGAATTATCTGAGATCAACCTGCCGGGTACGAAAGCACTTTGGTAAGGAGAAATTAAGTTGTTCAAAAAAGGCTTCAATCGGTTTGCCAGGGCTTTTGAACCAATTTTGTAAACAACGTTACAAAGACTGATAGGCCTTAACTGGCTCATCTATTGCGGAGCTTCCACCTTTGGTATAAGAGCAACAACCGTACTGTTAACAGTCTTCAACTGGTCCACCAATCCAACCAACGACCTCACTGCCTCCACCACGTCCCCTCCAATCAACTCCCAAAAAGCTTGATAAAAACACAGGGCAAAACCATCAGGGCCAGGCGCCTTAAATGGATGCATAGCTTTAATAGCCCTAAATATCTCATCCACACTAAGCTCTCTGGTCAATGTGGCGTTATCATCTTCTGAGATCACCTGGGGCAAGACTTCTAGAATATTCTGGAAACCTGTGGGTTGAGAAGAAGAAAAAAGCTTCTGAAAATAAGTTAGAACAATTCTCTCCAAGTCCTTATCCTCTGTACACCATGCACCGTCCTCGTCGAAAAGACCTGAAATAGTATTCTTCTTTTTTCGATTACTCGCTATTTGATGGAAAAATCTAGTATTCAAGTCTTCGTCTGACAACCAAAATATTTTAGCCCTCTGCTTCCAAAAAGTCTGCTCACGACGAAGAAGAACATCTAATCTAGATTCAAGTTCCACTCTAACCGTATCAGGGGGTGCAGAAAAGGAATTATAAAAAAATATCGCAAGCTAGGCTCTGACGTTTTCAATCTCCCTCGTCAAATTCCCAAAGTGTTCTGCACTCCAGACTTCCAAGGCTGACCTTGTATTTTGCAGCCTGTTCCACAAAACCTCGAAAGGATCACTCCCAGACTCACCATCCCACCCCACTCTAACAACTTCTCTACACGTCTCCTCTTTCAACCAAACCTCTTCAAACTTGAATTTTTTCTTATTTTTTTTTCTTTTTCCGTTGAACCTGCTCTCTCACTTCTAGTACAATTGGAATATGATCTGACTTGGAAGGATTTAAATGTCTTACTAAAGAACCTGGAAACATATGCTTCCAAGTGTCCGTCCCCACAGACTTGTCCAACCTAATTTTAACTCCCTCACCACCTCTTTTACCTCTCCATGTAAACCTAGGTCCAACAAATTTAATATCCCCAAGGTTGCAAAACTCCAAAGCCTCTTGAAAACCGGCCATCTGTCTAGCACTTCGCAACACCCCTCCCATCTTATCTAAAGCAGAGGAAATTTCATTGAAATCCCCCCCAATAATCCATGGCAAATTTCCGTGCAGACTCAATAGACGTAGCAACAACCAAGTCTTGTGACGATCTTCCAACTTAGGTTTACCATACAAACCTGTAAACCTCCAAATCTTCGGGTCGTTGTTCTCACCAACAACCACATCGATATGACTGTCCGAATAAGTTTGGAGCTCCACTTTCACATCATCTTTCCAAAGTCAGCAAAGTCCTCCGGCTCTACTTAAACCTTTTCCCTTCTTCTTTTTAACAAATCTACAATCCACCGCGAAAGCATTCCTCCACCCTAGCTGAACCTTAACCTCAGCCATCTCCGCCGAAGTGCACCTCGTCTCGCTAAGAAAAATTAAACCGGGATGAATTAGGGACACTATCCCTTTGAGCCCTGTCACTGTCCAGGGGTTCCCGAGCCCCTGGCAGTTCCAACACAAGACATTCATTGCTCGTGATGGGTCATAACCGGACCCATCACGGATGAACGATTTCGAGTACGTCCCAAACTCACTCCTGGCTTCTTAGTAGACCTACCACCAACCACAAACCCTTTAAGCCTACCACCACCCAGCTGGATTGTCTTCCCCCCCATGTTATCCTTCTGCCACTTAGGCCTACTTGACTCCGAGAACAGCCCGGCCTGCTGCTGACCTCCTTCCACATTCCTTTCCCTACCAACAGAATACTCCACCTTCTTCTTCTGTTTACCAGTAGCTCTTTCTCTGAGCTTCTCAGCATTCTTTTCTTGATTTCCCAAAATTATCGCTGACATGTTCCCAGTAGGATTCACAGGCTGAACTGGCGGGATAACATTCTCAAAAACCTCCAAATTTGAAACTTCCCGATTAACCACTCTGTCCTCCTCAGAACCTCCATTTTTCTTGCCATAATCAAAGTCAATTAGCATTAATGCGGTCGGTAATTCAGGACTACAATGAATTTCCACATCCCGTAAATTAAGCTTCCCAACACCGAACTCCCCACCTAAGTCCGTCACCAGTCGCCGCCGTTTCGGACCACGGCAGCCCTCCGCCTCCGCCACAGACAATGCACCATCCACTTACATATCCTCTTCCCCAGTAGGCCTTCCGTCTTCTTCTAATTCTTTACGATCCTCACCATTCCAGATAAAGGAAAGTCTGGCGCCGACATCATCCACCCTGTGCACTTAGCCCGGTGCAAACCAAACCTAGTTCCGCCTCCACCTTCCGTAGCTGCTCTTGTCTCTCCAGCCAAGCTTCTTTTCTCTCGGCATTCAGTAACACATCATACGTGGGCTCAGTAATCTCTCCAGACACTCTAAGAGGGCAGCTAGCCCCAATGTGAGAGAGCAATCCACAATACAAGCAGAAGTGTGGCAATCTCTAGTATTTTAGATCATATAGCTTGTTCCCCGACCAGGCTGCCCCTGGAATAGTCACACCCTTCTTCAAAGGTGTTCTGACATCAATTCTGACACGGACCCTCAAGTATTTACCCAGACAACTTCCATTCCTATCCTTCCTAGTTCTGACATACATACCAACTGCCAGACCAATACCCTCCCCTATAACCTCATCCATGTACAGAGAAGGAATCTCTTTGATTCGAATCCAGAAAAATTGAGTCTATAGAGAAACTTTTAATGGATCCACTAATCCGTCATTCACCCCTATCGCGAAGGTGCGTTCTCAAACGACCATGGTGCACGCGATACTACCTACTTCAAATCAGATTCAAACGAAAATGAGAAAAGCAGTCTCCTTCTCCTCTCAAGTTGACACACAAGTAATCGGGTTCTATCATTAGGATCATCTGGAACCCAGAGACCACGCAAAGTACTAATCAACGATTCCATCCGATACTGCTTCTCCGTCATCAACTCACCAACCAGAAAGAAACGTTTAGGCTACTGCTTTTGTTTCTTCTGTGGTAGAACCACTTCTACAACCTCCGAATCTGTGAGTGCAAGTTTCCGAGCCAATCCTCCAATTACTTCCTCCATGTTGATAAGATGACCGGTAAGCAGCCATTGCTAGACCCATGTCATCTCACTTCTAGGTTAGGAAGTAGGAAGTCACGGAAGTTGCTAGGGTGTGTTGTGCTTTTTTTCCCCTTCGACCGAGGTTATTTTTGTCCTACTGAGTTTTTGTTACTCGGAAATTTTTTTAGCCAGGCAACGAGAGAAGTACCACATTTGAGAGACACAAGGGGGAGTGTTCAACAGGTAATAGGGTTAAATCTTCCCTGTTGGAAGCAGAGATAAAATCATGGAGTCGCAATCTTCCCCCTAATGTCGCTGCTTCAGTTTTTGATAATGTCAATGTTGGTTGTCCTAGAGGCTTTTCTTTGTAGTTTTTTGTAGTCTTCTTCTTATTAAAAAAAAAAATTGATAGAATCATCTACGCATTATAAGTCCACATCGCATTTATACTTGTACATTACATTATAGTATTTAAATAGGATGGTGGTCATAGAACTCAAAATCTGGTAGTGTGTAACAGCTCCAGATTCAAATGTAAAATCTAGTCCATATTGCATTTGGCCATGGGGTTGTTTACATAGACATTTCATGTGTTTCTCTTGTTCTTGTGTCTTTTGGTCTTTGGTGATGTAGTCATCTTCAAATCTGAGGCAAGATTAGGGTGTCTTGACCCCTTGGATCGAGGTAAGGTTGGGATCGAGGAAACAGTATAGCACTATAACCAAAGACAAAAACTGGATGGAGGTAAGATTGACGGCTTAGTGTGGACAATAAAGAGGTGGCAAACGGGCGGGGCTGGGCGGGCCTATTTGTACTACATGCCATACTTGGGCCGACCCATTTATTATTATACTCGGGCCTGTGCCAGCCCATTTACTTGAACGTTAAGCCAGGGTTGGCTCATGCCCTAAATCCATATCATGCTAGGTCGTGCTCGGCCCATCCCAAAATTAGGCATGGTTTTAAAATCTTAATTTGACTATTTTTTATTTTGTAATGTAAATTAATTTTATTTAACTACTCAGAAAAATAAAATAAATAAAACTTAAACACTTTTTTTTTTTTTTTAATCGAAAGAGGTCATCTAATTTCATAATTCAGCAAGTAGTACTAGAAATGACACACCCTAAAGGGACCGATAGAAAGAGCCTTTCTTTAGGACATACAAAAAACTTATTCTAAACAAATAGAACCTCGCACTCCTGGGTACACCCACCTTTTAGGAAGTTCACACACATTTATTCTAACAAAACCTATGAACTCAGAAGCAGGTTAAATGAATATAACAACCGAGCACTAGATTTTGCGACCCAAACAGAATTTAAATATTACTAGTAGATAAGGATGCCATAGCATCCCCTGCAGCACCACCATCTTTTAACAGTTCCTCCATTTGCTCAACCTCATCTTCACCACGGCTCTCCTCCTCAGTTGCTTCAAAAGTTGGAACATCCCGGTCACTGTCCCTTAATTTCCATTTCTTTGATTTCTTCCCCTGAAACTTCTTATCAAGGACTCTAGCGCATTTGGGTTTATATATTCTTGCTACCCTTAAAGCGCTCCAAATTCTTCTTCCTTGGTGAGACCACCAATTTGCCATTCTTATGTTGCAAGACAAGTTGCATTCCATCATCAACTTGAAGCAAAGGTTCAAATGGAGACACATACCTCTTACCAATGCGCCCCAGGACCTCCACAGACTTTCTCTTGATCCCAGCACCGAGGTTTGTACATTGGAAGACTCCACCCCCATTGTGTCAGCACTACCTTCCAACCATGAAGGCCTGATTACCGCCAAATGTAAAGTACTCCCAGCATTCACTTGACCAGTCTGTTTTGGGAGATTCTGAGATGCGTAGATCTCCAAGAAAGCAGCAATATTGAACCCTGCAAATAGAGTATCTGTCTACATGGCACCCCCCCCATCAACAAGGTAGGGAACTATGGCACTATCTCCATCGTTTCCGGGGCTCCAACACTACCAGTCAAAGCTAGTTCAATCGATTTCAGCAAACCCTGCTTTTCCTACTACACTCCCTCCTCAGGTCTAGGGTTTTGCGGTTTCTCTATCAAAGACAGACCGACCATTCCACCACTTGCAACTGTGCAAGGATCTCATCCTTTTCCTTCGTCAACAATGCATCACAACCTGCCTCTCCATGCTCAAAATAATCACAGCTGCAACAGAAACCCTTGAGCTTTTTATAGATCAAAGTTAACTCCAATGCTACCACCGGCGAAAACTCAAAGAGCTTCCACACTTGGATGCATTGACGAACATCAAACACTAGCCTAATCCACTGTTCTTCTTCCTTCCTATACAAAGTCGTTTGGTCGAAGCAACCAAACTCAAAGCTGTCTTGTTTCTCAGTCACATAGGTAAATTTTTGACAGGTACCCATGTCTCCAATAGATTCAATGGAACCTTTACCGCTGACCCAATGCCATCATATGCATCAAGTAATAGCATAGTATTCCTATAAAACCACATCTCTTCATGCAAAATCTTGTTATGCTCAGCCTCGCGTTCAAATTGAAAAATGAAACGATCACCCGTGTCTTGGATAGTCAACCCAGATTTGCTTTTCCAAATAGTAGAGATTGTACCTTTGCATCTCGGGTACTTGGCTTTGGGGCCAAGCAGCCTCGCACTATGTACCACCGATTAGCTTGCAACGGCACAAGCCCCGCCATACCCAATGATACACACGCAGAGTCAAATAGTTGAAGGCTTGCCGGATTGCTAGCCTCCATGTTAGCTATAGGGACAATGACGGTGTGGTAGTTTATCGAAGAAGAACGATGAAAAAACCCTAGCAGAGACGGTTAGGTCATCACTTTTTCTAATTTTAGTTCTAAGATTAGTTTCCTAAATGATTTTTATATTCTACTATAAGAAAGAAATAAAGAAAACTCAAAATTTAAAAGATTCAGACATTTAGTATTATATTTTTTTTTCTCAATTCTATAATTGTATTATTGTGAGATCAATCTTTTTTAATAAACATATATTTAACATTTAGGACAAAATACTTATGTTAAAATAAGGATATTGTTCAAGTAAATCTCTATTTGTGTGTCTGGCCCAAACCCTAGGCTACTTGACTTAGTGGTAACAGGGTTAAATTAGAAGAATCTAGATATTCTTATCCAATGTATGATTACCTTTCCTTGTATGATTCGGATTCTATGCATTGTAATCCTCTATATAAAGAGGGCCCTATTATCAATGAGAATACACAGCAATTTCCTCTCAATTCCCATTTCTCTAAAACACGTTATCAGCACGAAGTCCTAACCCTGATTCAAGAAGCTAAAACCCTAAATTCGAAAACAAAACCTTCAAGTTTTTTCTGCCTCCACCTCACACCTTGAAACCCTCGATCCCAGGAGTCCAGAACAGGCGGCGCCACCCCAAGAACCGGTTGGAAACCTACCGAACTTGCTACCGAGAGCACCAAACAATCAGCAGCAAATACTCCACCGGTTCACCACCTTACGGACCTCCAATTTCTACCCAATTTTGTCACCCATAGCATATCAACCCCAGAACAGGCATAAAAGCTTTTGAACCGGCCTCCAACGGTAGCTGCACCATGAACCGGCAGAGAGAAGAAAAGAAAAGAAAAAAAAGGAGTGGCAGCCCAGAAGAAGTCAGCAGCCCAGAGAGAAGAAAAGAGGTGGCCCAAGCCCGTGAAGCAGGCCCACTGTTGCAGCCCAGAGTCAGGCTCACTGCCACAGACTCTGCCACATCATCAGCCATGTCAGCAAGTGGCCAACAGCCACGTCAGCACCGATCAACTCTAGTCAACACCGGTTGACTGTTTTCGGTCAACTTCCGACCGCCGCCAGTGACTTTTCTGACCATTTTTTCAGGTGACTTTTTCAGGCCAAATTTTCCGGCAACCTATTTCGAGGTATTTTTTTTACTAACAGTTCCCTTTTTTGAATTTTTATTCATTTTCTCTTCTTTTTCTCAAGGACTTGCAACATCCCTTCTTCTAGCCCCATACCTTCTTCATATAGGAGACCACAAGCCGAACTGTGGGGGTTCATTCTCACTCCAAGCTTGGAGCTTGTTGAGATCTCCAAACTTAGAGTTTGTAGAGAATTTATGATCGACCACTTACGTCATTGTTTCGATCGAATCCAATCCCTCTTGGAATCGAATTTCTTGGAAGCGACTATGCTCGGAAATTCCTAATTTCTTGGAAGCGATTACACTCAGAAATTTTTATTGTTTTACTTGGTAGCCTTTTTTACTCCGAAACTAACCCTAATTTCTTGTTCTCTTTCAGGATGAGTAACCTGAACAAATTAGACTTTGCTCCATTGGGAACAACTGGCTCTGGATATCACAGGTGGGTTCGTGATGTTCGCCAGCATCTAAAAGCCGATGGAATCCAGCATATGATTCTCGAGCCTAGCTAGGATGTGCTAACTGTTGAGCAAACTCAAGCTTTGGAAGCAAATAGAGCAGCCTTAGAGCCAAATAAGGTGAAAGCCATCATCCTTATGACTCGTCATATGGATGATTCGCTCCAGTACAAGTGTATGATTGAAGAAGACCCCAGAAGGCTGTGGGTCTCACTCGAAGAAATATTTGGCAACTTCCGTGACTTCCTGCTTCCTGACCTAGAAGTGAGATGACATGGAGGATTACAATGCATAGAATCTGAATCATACAAGGAAAGGTAATCATACACTGAATAGAAATATCTAGATTCTTCTAATTTAACCCTATTACAAAGAAAAGCCTCTAGGACAACCAACATTGACATTATCAAAAACTAAAGCAGCGACATTAGGGGGAAGATTGCGACTCCATGATTTTATCTCTTCTTCATATGAAATGTTCCACTATGAGTGTAGATCATCCTGACAAATTTTCAGATTTTTATTCCATGCGGTTGGGCCGAAAATGCTGCTAGACCTCTTACAGGTCCAGTTTTCCAGTTTTGCTTCTGCTGAAAATTGGACTGATTGTTTGAAGGCCTTCCACTCATAGTTTACTCTGGCACTCTTCATAAGAAATGATCCTTGGGCTTTCTAGAATGAATCTGGAAAGTTTCAACTCATTTGGAGTTCGGATGGTTAGTCTGCCACTCCTCATTTCTTGTCTAGCTCGCTTTCTCATTGGCTCAATTTCTCCAAGACACGCTTTGTCAGGCCAAAATGCTCATTTTGGGGCCAAACAGCTCATTTCATCATCATCTACTCCAATGTACCTAAAAATAGAAATTCAGTTAAAAATCGATTCGTTAAGGAATTAACTAAGCAAAATGTGAGGAATTAACTATTAAATTACCACCTTAAAATGCTCCTATCAAATTACCCCACACTTAGCTTTTGCTAATCTCTTAGCAAAACAAAAATACAAAACAGAACAAAGGCTTGACAAAAAGCAAGTAAATGACTCTACTGCTCCTAACCGTTGTCTCAGAGATATCAAACTCATGGCTTTCAGGTTAAACACTTAATCAAAATCACATAGATAATTCCAAGGTTAATAAACATGTGACACTCATATGACTAAGTAAGATATGGAGAACTTAAGTTATACAGTGAATAATAGCATGTTTCGACAAGTCCAATCCAAACTCACAAGGCATACTCTCGATTTTTCTCTCAGAAATGGCTATGCTTAAAAGCTTCACACTCAAGTATATGCAAGAGAACAAATTGTAAGGCAACAAACAGCTTGCATATTTCATCAATAAAAGCATTTTGTGAAGAATTTTTAAAGACCTGATGAAATGACTAAGTGCACAAATGGACCTAAACCATAAGCTCTACTGCGTAACTAACTCCACTAACCAAAGGCTGCCCATCTCAAGGATCAAGTCAGCACTTAAAACAGGTTGTAATGGGGCTAAGCTAGGGTTTTTGAAATGAAGATTAAGGATACAAAAATCCTAAGGACCTAGCAGAGCATATATGGACCACCTTATGTCATCATTTTTGTAGACCAAATATCATTGTTTTGGGCCAAACCTTCACTCTAACCAACATGAGAATGGACAAAGGAATAATTTTCAACTTTGAGCCTTCTACAAATTTGAAAGTCCAAAACCACACTTCAACAATTTCCCAAGAGTTTTCTTTTCAATTTTTCTTCTCTTTTGCCGCTTTTCTTTCTTTCTTTTTCATTTTCATTTTCTTTCATTTTTTTTTTTCAAGGCAATTTTTTTTTTTTTTGGATTTTCCCCACCCCACACTTGTCTTTCATCGTCACCCCTACATACTATGTCATGCTCTACTAAGTCCCTAAGACAAGGGTAGAGATATCCTGTACTAAGCTCATGGTAGGGTAGTGAGGGTGATGAAACAAAGGTTTTCAACGTAGGCTCAAAGGGGTTCATTCTAAGGAGTCCCACGACGGGCACAATTGGGGACACATGCTTGTTTGGCTATGGTGGTTACCCTAATGCCTTCTATCCTATCCAGGATTAGTGCATATTATGGCATACAAGTTTTGACAGTCACAACAGCCGAGTTCTAGTACTCTCTAGTCCATTAAAATCTATGGCACATGATCATTGGATTTCCAAAGAATGATGAGGTTTTGCAAATACAGCCACAAAATTCTAGAATTATCAATAAGCACTCGAAAAGAAAGTATTTTAGCTCAACAGCTCACTTAGGGTCAAATGAATCAGACTTAATCCTAGCATGCTTAATGAACCAAGTTACAATCCTATCTCAAATCTTCATACAAGCATCACAATGTTGATTAACCACAGAATTCAATTAAGTCCTATTTCGATTGTGAAAACCTTCAGCCATGAATTCAGAGACATGTTCATCCTAGACGTTAAGAGCATCCTAAGACTCAAACAAACAAAAACACTCTAAAACCAACATTTTTTTTTTTACAATTTAATTTAATTTCAACACTTAGGTACGGGAACAGGGAGTCTCGATGTGCAATGGGACTGAAACAGCTACCCTTTTTCAAGACTATGTTTAATCCAATATACCTTAGTGTATCACAACATTTTTATTTTTAATTTTTAATTTTTTTTAAATACTAACTACTAAAAACACAATAAAGCAATAATCCGTCCCCCATACTTAATTCATGCATTGTCCTCAATGTATTAACAAATATAAAGCATGCAAAGCATAAATCAAGCATAGAAGAGAAAGTCAACACAACGAAACCTAAAACAACTTAAAATTCATGAAAATAAAATAGAAGGAAGAGTTCAAGAAAGCAAATCTGCGTTTGATGGTACACCACAGCTACAGTTGAAATGGGTTGCCTCCCATGCAGTGCTTAATGTTTAAAGTCTTTCAGCCTAGACTTGTACCTCCATTTACTCCTTTGGAGGAGCGGTGTGCGGGCGAGTGGCAGCCCTATTGCTGGTTTCAGCCTCCTGAGGAGGGTCCTCATGGTGTGATGCAGTAGCGTCCTTGCGAGGAAACCCAGGAGGATAACTCTGCAAGTTATTGACTTCCTGAGCAGCTTGTTTATTGCAGTGTGACAGCGGATCAAAGAGAAGTTCATCTCAGAGATGTAATCGATCATGCATGTGACTCTCTAATCTGTCACCATAATACCATCGCGGAGAGAGGAGCGCAAATCATCAATCGAATCTGACAAGCTTTCCAGGGTGGCCATAGGCCGAGGAGCACGAGCAGCTGGTGAGGAAGAAGACTCTCCGGGATGCAGTTTGGGAGAGCGACGAGGCAAAGGAGGGGGACTGCGAGTACGCTCACGGATAGGACGATGGTCCCCTGGACGAGTAAGCCCAGCTCTAATGGCCGCTTGACGACCTTCTTCCTCCAAAGAGAGAACACGGCGTTGATTGATGCCCCTACGAGGGGTAACCTTGGTTCGAGCCATGAGGAAGTAGAAGGAATTTGAAACTGCACAGGCAAACGGTTTAAACAAAGCTTCTCCGGGAAGGAGAAGAGTTATGACAGTTCACGGCCCAAGAAACATGTATGCAAATGAAAAAAAAAAACTCCCCCACGTGTAAATATTCCTTTCTTTTCCGTAATTTATGGTAATTAGATATGCTTTCGGCTGTAGCTTGTGTGTCACAGCTCCTCGAGATTCGTTTGGTTCCCCCACGTGTCCTTTCTTTTCCTGGATTTATGGCAATTAGACCTGCTTTCGGCTGTAGCTTGTGTGTCACAGCTCCTCGAGATTCGTTTGGTTCCCCCACGTGTCCTCCACGCGCCAACAGCTTTTCCGTGTTTTCGGGTGACTTTAATCCAACGCGTAGATTTAATCTCAGAGATCGTCCATCCAACGGTGGAGATCTGCTCACTCGTTCTATAAATAGGTGCATTCTGAGGGAGCCACTGTTCACTCTAAAAGAAAATTCTTCCGAGTTCCAGCCTTTCTCTCTCAACCCTTCAGCCTTTCTTTCGAAACTCAAATCCTTTCTTCAATTTCAATCCTTCTCCTCCCGATCTTCTCTTCCATCAGGAAGATTCAATCTCTTCTTTCATTCGAAAAATTAGATCACCAACACAAGTTCCTCAACTCATCAACATGGAACCACGAACTCTGTAACTAATGGAGTTACAAGCCCAGCAACCAACCGAGGAGGGAGGAAGCATCCAAGCAGCCGGGAGTAGTGCCAACACGCCTATCAGGTCGACCAATAACCGATGGACTCCCACACCAGATCAACTAAGAATCCTCCAGGAGCTTTACTATGACAAGGTGCTTAAATGCCCAACTCCAGAGCAGATTCAAGAGATCTGCCTTAATCTGCAACAATATGGGCAGATCGAGGACAAGAACGTTTTCTTTTGGTTCCAGAACCTCAAGGCTCGTGAGAGGCAGAAGTTGAGGGAATTTCGGAACGTTCTGGTTGGTGGATCTCTCGATCTCAATTTTGGATCCACTAGTTCTACTGATGATGGTAGGTCCATTGATCTAAACTTTGGTTCCACTGGTTCTACTAGTACTGACAGATCCATTGATCTAAATTTTGGGTCACGTGTCGGCTATGATGTTGATGGATCGATCATGGAACAACGAGGAGAATATCACCAGGAGATTGAAATCCTTCCACTGTTCCCCATGCACGGTGAGAACGTCCTTAGTAACCCGAAGACTACTTCCGAGGAAGGTAGCGCATATGGTTGGTACTCCGGTGGCTGGGACGACAACAATGGTGGTTCTTGCATTTCTCTTGAGGTTAGTCTCAACTCCTCCGGAGCTGCTGACATGGCTTAGTATAGTGCATTATTAATTTTTTTTTTTAATTTTAATTTTTTTTTTTTGTTTTTTGTAAATAGCTGAATTTAATAAGACTGAATGAATGCAGTTTTTTTTTTTAATTTTTTTTTAAATTATTTATTTATTTATAAGACTCAAAAATGAAAGACAAAAAAAAAAATTTATAGGACTCAAAATGAAAGACAAAAATATAAATCCTAAAATAAAAACAAGGGAAAAAAAAACTGAAAAATAAAAAGAATTAGGGAAAGAGAAAGCAAATCTGATTATATTCTGAATTGGGTTGCCTCCCAAGTAGCGCTTGTATTTTACGTCTTGCAGCCAGACGGTACCTACATTAAATAAAGTTAGTAACTATAATTAACAAAGAAATACAAAATAAAAACAAGTCTAACTATTAATTACAAGCTGCAAGTATAATTAACAAGTATATTGTACATAAAACACAAGTTAAGTACACAAGTGAGTATAAAACGTGAAAAATATTTTTACAAGTTTAAAGTGTGAAACAACAAAATAATTTACACGTATAGAGTATTCACAAGTATTTCTTTTGTAATAAACATTATTGATATCGAATCAAATTCCAAGCGGTAAATCAAGTGGACGTGCGGCCCAAGTATAGTCGCCTAGACACAAACTCCCTTTCAAATCGTTTGGGCAACCTCACTGAAATGGCCAGGTGGGGGAGGACGAACACAAGAGGAAAAATCCATTTTGGCATGAGCTACTCTCACATAGTGGTTTAGGCCCATTTGCAAGCACTTCTGGATTCAAAAACCCGTCATGAACGTTGTCCCCTTCCTAGACACCATTCCACATAGGCTATATTTACTAAGATGAAAAAGTTCATAAGTGTGAAGACAGTTCAACAAGTGTTAATAAAGGCCGCCCTCAACCTTAAGGGACCTGAGCTAGGTACCAATTAGGGGTTTAGGCCAATATTAATAAAAGAGACTTCACATATTCCTCTCAATTTACAACCTACAATTAACATTCGTGTTCAATAATATAAATAATATTTAAACTAAGTTTTAAACAATTTATATACAACAAATATATACAATAAATGACACAATTTAGCAAGTGATTTTTCAATCCCCGGCAACGGCGCCAAAAATTGGTACGCCTGAATTAAGCGCACAAAATTACCCTGCAAAAGACAATTGTTAGTATAGGATAAGCAGGGATCGTTCAGTCCGGGGATTGAGGGTACACTTGTAATTGCAAAAATAAATTAATAAAAGTAAAAAGTATTATGTACAAAAAATAACAAATAAAGAATTAAAATAATAAAGTAAAAAGTATTATGTACAAAAATAAAACAAAGAATAGAAATATATACAAGTTAATGTAAAAAGGGGGGATTGGAGTTTTCAAAACGCAAACAATAATAAAAGAAAGAAAATGTTGCAATTTTTAGGGATTCCAAATCAGATGTATGGACGTTGAGAACTTCGTAATCCACCACTAGCTAAGATAAGAGAAAGACAATTTAACCTAATCTTCAATTACTAAGGCATGTGAATGAAACCAATCAAGAACTTTAGGATCGCCGCTAAAGCCTTATTTTTCCCAAAATTACTTAGAACCTTGAACGCACTGCATCCTAAGCTTGCTTATATGCAATCAAGGTGTAGAACGCTACCCTATCAAATTAACTCATTAAGCACACATAAACACATTAAGCTCTTTGGAAAGATTGATTTTAGAGTACAAAACTAGTGAGGAACGCCATCCTAGCATGCATTCTATTTGTTTGATTTCACCTAACATGTAGGCTTTACTACTTGAGTGTTTTAAGACCGTGAACGCACTGCACCTGAAAACTAGCTCAAATTACATGCTCATATTTTAGGTGATCAATCTAAGACATAAACATATAAAAGATTTTATAAAACAAAACCAAACAAAGCATTCACAAAACCTTGTAATCGAAAAAGAGATTCAAAAGCTAAATATCCATCACATAACTAGGATTTCATACTAGTTCTCAACAAGAAAATTACTCACTCATAGTTTGGAAATCCAAAAAAATAAAACCAAAAGAAATTACAAGGAAAAAGATAGAATTACACCATGAAGGGAGTGGATGATGAAAAGCTTGAGACGTTGATCTTGAATCTTGAAAGCAAGACTTCACTATCACGGCATAAGGTGGATGGTGACGGCTAGGAGGCTTCATGGCTTGTTCTTCTCTTCTTCTCTTTGCTTGGAAATGCAGAAACTTGAAACTAGAGGATGGAAAGGAAAATGGAAAGGAAGTGGAGAGACAAAGAAGATGGAATGGATGAAGGAATGTGTTTAGGAAAATGGCAAGAAAATGGAGAGACAAAGAAGATGGAATGGATGAAGGAATGTGTCTAGGAAAATGGAAAGGAAATGGAGAGACAAAGAAGATGGAATGGATGAAGGAATGTGTCTTAGAATGAGAGGAGAAGGTGTTTATATAGGGAAGAAAAATGAACATGTGAATATTGAGCTGGTTTTAGGTCAGTTTCTGCCCCTTTATCCCTTCAATTATTTCTCTAACAAGACTTCATTATATGCCTTTGACGTCTTCATATGAAATGTTCCAATATGAGTGTAGATCATCCTGACAAATTTTCAGATTTTTATTCCATGCGGTTGGGCTGAAAATGCTGCTAGACCTCTTACAGGTCTAGTTTTCCAGTTTTGCTTCTGCTGAAAATTGGACTGATTGTTTGAAGGCCTTCCACTCATAGTTTGCTCTGGCACTCTGCATAAGAAATGATCCTTGGGATTTCTAGAATGAATCTGGAAAGTTTCAACTCATTTGGAGTTCGGATGGTTAGTCTGCCACTCCTCATTTCTTGTCTAGCTCGCTTTCTCATTGGCTCAATTTCTCCAAGACACGCTTTGTCAGGCCAAAATGCTCATTTTGGGGCCAAACAGCTCATTTCATCATCATCTACTCCAATCACTATGCCAAAAAAGCCTTCAGACGACACACTTCAGACGACATAAGTATTGTTTTATGTCGTCTGAGTTTTTCAGACGACATAATTTTTTTTTCTGTCGTCTGAATATAGACTAAAACCATACTGGTTGAATTTAGAAAAATGGTGAGCATTCAGACAACACATTTATGTAGTTGTAGAAGGTGGTGATTTCCTATCTCAAATTTGGAGGGATATCCAAAAGTTGATTGAGTCATTTCCCTCTCAAATAGCCACGCCCTAGTTGACTGAAAAATGTTATGACATTCAAACAACATTTAAATGTTGTCTGAATATGGGGTCTGTTTTAAAATTTCCAAAGTTATTTTGAATTGTGCTTTTGACATAGAGACCTCGATACTAGAGACTCAAACGAGACTAAACACTCAAACACCACCCCGCGCGCTCTCTCCTTCTCACTCAGCTCGACCTAGAACCCTAAAACTGGAAAACTCAAACACCAGCCTCTCTCCTTCTCACTGAGCTCTGTCAGATCTCGTTTCTTACGTTCTCCTTCATCTTCTCACTCTCTCGATTCTTCTTTGTAGTCTCTCCTTCTTCTTCTTCTTAGTCTCTGCTTCATCTTTCATGTTCGGATTAATGGAGCTCTCCAGCAAGAGCTGTTTTCAATTATCTGGGATTTGCCCAATCAATTTATGGGTCTTGTTTCTGGGATTTGCCCAATCCAATTATCTGACCTTAATTCCTATACCACTCAGTCATTTGAACAAATTTAAAAGTTCAACCACTGTACCGAGTCGGGGCCTCCATCATTCGCAAACACATAAGTAGAAGAACCTTACTGTTCAAAGCTCACAATCAAGATTGGTCAGAGGAGAAACAACAGAGCCTCAAGATCGGCGATGGGATCAGTCAGCCTTTTGCTTTCTGCTACGAGACTTTTGTGCCGGAGGTGGTCACTCTCTCTTACCAAGCGCCGGAGGTTTTGCTGGGGTCTGTCGATTTCTCGACTCCGGCGGACATTTGGGCCGTCGGCTGCATCTTCGGTACTTCCGATTTCAATTCATGCTTTCTTGATTCAATTGAGATTTTAATGGTTCGATTAGTTGATTGAGTGTTTTGTGAATTCTGAAATTGAATTGTAGCTGAGATGGTGACTGGGGGTGTACTTTTTGTCGGAATCGGTGATGATCCTAATCAAGCTAATAAGCAGCAATTGCGAGAGATTTTCAGGTTCATTTCTTTTCTTTGAAACATTTCCAAGTGTTAGGTTTGACAGTGATTCGAGTCATTTTACATTTAGATGTTTCTTTTTCTGGAACTTTTGAGAAATGAAAAGGAAAAAGAACATGTACTTACTACTATGGTGTGATGATGCAGACAGCTAGGAAAACCGATGTTGAATCAGTGTCCAGGACTCACTTCGTTGCCGGCTTGGGAGACCTACCAAGAATGGGAAGGGGAAAAGATGAAAGCTCGGTTCTATTTGGCAGGAGATTTGCCATCGGATCTGCTGGTAGCTACAGTTTATTTGGAACAAGATGGAGTTGAACTTCTATCGGTAAGTGTTCTTTAACGTGATGTAATCTGTAATTAAATTTTTTGCTTTACTCATTTAGGACACTTGTATTTTTGCATCATAACTCACACAACAGAAACAAGATTGAAAATGTGTGGATGCATCATTTAACATAGTTATACTTACCAAAATTTATGAGGGATTTTGCATGATGATCGATTTACCTGTCAATAATGTATCCAGTTCGCGTTTTTGTTTTGACTGTGATTCATCTAATATGTTCTATGCTATACCCAATCTCTCCTTTGTTTAAGTAAATGATGCTCATTCCTCAATTTTAGTTAGAAGTTTAGAACTGGTCGAGCTTGAACCGCTGGTAGTTGTTTTGTGTCCTCCAGATGCTTAGCGAGTGTTAACTAGACCTTCTATGACTAAATGATTGGATGTATGGACCGCATCATACCATATCTTATATTTCTCATTTTTCATTCAATAAAGTTAATATTTCTATAGAGGCAAATTTCTAGTTGGAATCTCAAATTTATTCTATACCTAATTAACAAACACTATGTTGTTTACCATAAAACAATGCGGCTGAACCAACACAACCAATTTATTTTTGAAGCCTGACTACTGGTCCAATGTACAGAGTCTCATTATCAAGGGGGTTATAGCTCATAGGCAGTCATAGCTTTGGTTCATTTTACCTTGGAAGGCTTCCAGCTCACAATATGTGGCTCTGATAAGTGTGGTTTGATAATGCCTTACTTGGCTTGGCCTCTTTCGTTAATAATTTCACTTCTTATATCTTTAGATGTTACTATGAAAATTTTGTATGTCCTACTTTGAGTTGTACTTTAGAGCATTGAGCACTGTAGGATTTGTCTATGCAAAAATAGGTTCTATATATTACTAAACTTCACATTCATAGTTTCTCCTTTGTTTTTCCCTTTTCGTTACAAGATTGTATGATTGATTTGCTAATTGTTGTTACCTTCTCTTGCATATGATGAAAAAGAGCACATATAATCAGCATATGATCAACTACTTCTAGTTAACCTTATGATTAAGGTAGATTCTAGGGATTATCCCAATCGCAAATGAAGCTTTTGGGTGTACATGGGTTGGGGTTAGGGATCTACTTAAGGGAAAGGGGAATTGTTTTTATAAAGAAGATGAAGTTCCTTAAGAATAAATTTGAGACTTCTACAATAAAAATTATAATAGAATAATGTGTAGAAAGCTAGAGTGCAAAAGTTGCCTCTTATTTTATGCTGGAATCAAAAGTAACATAATTAGGGGATTTGCATATTTTAAGTGCCCTACAAATACCCCTTAACAAAATTGAACATTTTGATACTAAAAGTTCATTACTTGGATACTTTTAAGTTCAGTATTTGATATTTGACTGTTAAGTTCGTCACTAAAGCTTTCTTTTTGAAAAAGGTGTTGGCTTTGGTGAATATTTCCAGGATTTATGTGACCTGAGTTTTCATTCGATTTGGTTTTCATTGGGTTTTTGATGCCTTTCTTGCTAGCTTGGGTTGCTGGGATATTGAAGACAAAATAAAAGAGAAGAAAATGAAATGGGCTTTGTTTGATTGTTGGTTTGATCTTATTGGAGCTCCTGAATTTGTTTCTTTTGTTCAAATTTTGAAGATTGTAAAGAGTTAATTAAGACAGGGCTTGGCAATTGGATCCATTAGATAGATTCCAAACTACTTTTATTTTCCCTTCATCATCTTCTGTTTTGAAATTGGTCTTTGTTGTTTGGTTTTTAAAATGTTGGACGGCCATTTTGATTGAGTTCTTGTTGTTAGATAGTTTCTTTTGATTCCTCGTGCAGTTCGCATATGTTTTGTTACTTTTTCTAGAGCTATGAATTAAGTATATGTGATTTTGTTTTCTACTAATTATGTGGGCATTATGCTATTTGAATTTGAGTTTCTGGAATTATAAATGAGAATGGGGTAAAGTTTTGAAGAGTTTCAAAGAGGCTATGGGCTACCGAGCTAGAGTGGAATATAGGGCAGCGGAGGACCTTAATTCCATCAAGTCTATGCTATTGGCTATTGCTTCGAATTCAAGCTGGATATACGTTAATGATTTAAAATTGACATTTCATTGCAGCAATTACCATGTTTGTCGGAATTACATTCCCTTTCTTCAGTGGTCTCCTTGGATTTTTCAGAGGATTTGCTTTTGCCCCAACAACATATTTTGTAAGCTCACAATCTATTCCTTTAAATTCTAATGAAATAAAATTGAGATTCTGATTTTCTTTTTCACTTGTTTAATGAAGTTGTTAATATCTTCAGCTCCCTTGCATAATGTGGCTTGCCTTCCAGACTGCGAAATTGTTGTATTCAACATTGCCAAAGTAAATGAAATAAAGATCTCTCTGCAATGATTATTTACTATTTTCCACAAAATTTGTCTGACATCAAAGTGAGGCCAAATAGGTTTTTCCCCAATGAATTAGCTATACACAGACATGATGCTCATTGTGCACTTTATTACAGGTGGAACTTCAGACATCCCAAAAACAATTTTTTCCCACCAACTCTGAGTTGTGGTCATGGGAAACCTTCAGTGAAGACATTTCTTCATGGACAGGTGATACAACTCTCACAGTCATTGGTTTCTTAGATCAGTTGAACATCACTATAGACCCCAATGATTATCTACGGTACACCACCAGGTGAGATTAAGCAACTGAACTTCTTTTTCCATTCAATGTATATGTGAAAAATGTATATCCAATTATATAAGAGAACTTTGTAGAACTTGATGTTTTTAGTGTCGACATAAGTCCATCTGAATCATTTCTGCGTGGTGGTAAGCATCCAATTCTCACCGTGTTGTCAGCTGGGAACGCTATGCATGTCTTTGTCAATGACCAGCTCTCAGGTATATATGTAAATTGTTTATATATTTGTGTTGTTAGAAATTACACCAGCTACTTTTGATTTAGAAGGTAAATTAATGGTCACCTAGGTCTACCTAAGAAAACTATGCCCCTATATCTAAATGTCAGTTATGTTCTGTAATGTAGGATCAACTTATGGGACTCTGCAAGACCAGAGATTCACTTTTACAGGAGATGTAAACATGCATGCTGGTGTGAATAAATTTTCGCTTCTAAGTGTATCTGTTGGATTACCGGTTAGTTCTTTGATTTGCATTTTTCACTAACTTTCAATATTTGATATACCAATACAAATTTCGTGTTGACAACTTGATATTATACTGCAAGGTCCCTATAATTTGACTTGGTTAATTTGGTAAAGTTTGTATTTGAGTAAATTACATAAGTTAAAAATAAGAACTTTCAATATTTGATATATCAATACAAATTTCGTGTTGATAACTTGATATTATACCGCATGTCCCTATAATTTCATTAATTTGACTTGGTTAATTTGGTATAGTTTGTCTTTGGACGAGGGTGTCTATAAAGACACAGAATCAACAGCCACTGACTTGGTATAAGGTATGAAATCAGAACTACAAATATTGACTACTGCTAAAGATTTTCATTCTTGTTCCTTTAGTAGCATCGAGCAATTTTGGATAACGGTGCTTCTTGAACCCTCAGGCCAATTTTGATGCACCTGAAGGGGACGAGCCTTTGGCTTTGGACATGGGGAGCATGGGGAAGGGTGAAGTACAGATAACATTGGAAGATACTGGACTGTTCATGCTAATGGTAACTGCAGCGCATGCGGTTATTTTGGTACATTCAAGATTAACAAGTGCCAATTTGGTTGTCTCCAACCGACTCAACAATGGTATGTATAAACTTGTTTACCACTGGATCAGAAAAAAGCATTACGAACCTATTTACTAATTTCCTATATTCTATCTATGTTTCAGGTATCATGTTCCTCGGTCTTGGCTCAAGCCACCCCAAAATCTGTTGGTGGTATATGAGGAGGTTGCTGGCGATGTTACAAAGATTGATATTCTGAAAGTCACCCACGTGTTGAGAAATGGCAGACCAAGAATCGAGGCAAACTGAGAGCAAAAGAAGCTTAAACTTAGCCTAGAGTGTACAAACGGGTAGTCCATTTCTACTATTAAATTTTCAAGCTTCGGTACTCCACCTGGAAGCTATGGAAACTATAACCATGGTACTTGTCAGGCTCCAAACTCTACCCATGTGCTAAATAAGGTACCCTCACAGTAGTGTCACGCTGCTACTGTTTTGCTTCAGTTCAGGGTCAAAGTTTTTCCATTTACCCAAGTTCAATATCAATAAAACCTTGGGGCCAAATTTGCAGTACTGCTAGCTATTTTGCTATGTTGTTTACTTGGTGCCCAGATTGTGTAGTGCTACTAGTTTATTAGCCTGCAGTACTACATGCATATATTTTGCTGGCTGCCCAGATTAGTAGATATGGGCAATTTTGGACTGATGCTCATGATTAGGTTTGTGTATATGAGACAATGATAGATTAATGGAAATTACAATGAATGATTTTGGATGTGGATTTTATGGTTTCATGAATGGACAATTTTAATTTCCAAATGCATGCATACCAATTGCAACAGGGGACTACTAATATGTTATCTCAAATTGCAAGCTACAACAAAAGCACACCAAAATGTGTGGTTGCAGCTGCACAAAAACAACACAAACACCAATTAGAAGTTTATTGTTTTTTGGCATTGAGACAACAGAAAATTGTAGTCTAAATGGAAAAACGACAACATAAATTAGAAGAAAGTATTGGCTAAAGCGTATAACAACAAATAAGTGTGGTTGGACTTGATCATAGACAATATAAAAGACCTAATATTTGTGGTCCTTTTTATATTCAGACGACAAATATTTGTCGTGTTAATAATCTCAAACGACAGTAAATTGTTGTTGTAATGAAACTAACATAACAGAAAGAATATGATATCTATTGTCTTAACCATGTACCAACATCACATATGTACAGTTTCAAAACTTTTCACACAACACTAAAATGTCATATGAATGTACCCTAAACTGACGCTTAATTGTAGTCTGAAACAGTTTACGACCATAGATATGTGTCTTGCAAATATTCTTCACACAATAGAATTTACAAAAGGCTGTGGTTGTTTTGTTTCTCAGACAACACAAAACTGTTGTGTCACTACTTTTAAAGATACAGATCACATTGGTCCCGAAATGCAAAACTCATCAGACGACACAAGATTTTTATTTGTTTCTGTCGTCTGAAATATCAGACGACACAAGTGTTCTGTCGTCTGATACCCCCAAGACACGACACCGTACTAGACGACATATTTTGGTTCGTTCAGACGACAGAACAGTTCTGTCGTCTGAATGCCTTTTTGGCATAGTGAATGTACCTAAAAAATAGAAATTCAGTTAAAAATCGATTCGTTAAGGAATTAACTAAGCAAAATGTGAGGAATTAACTATTAAAATACCACATTAAAATGCTCATATCAGGAAACTAGGTAAGTATCAACTATTAAGTCTTTAATTTAACCTATACATTTGGGTATATATATTCGACAAGAACAACCGCAGCCGAAAGTTGTGTTGTATATTTCTGACATTATGTTCAAGCACTTGTGGAATCATCAAGAGGATGAAAGTATCTATTCAAGAACACCATAGAATCAGCTTCTACATCATATATCTTGATTACGGTGCCAACTAAAATAAGCATGGCTTCAGTTCTTGATGTCAAAAATGGCATGACCAAAACTGGCCTCTCGATAGGCCGAGAACGCTGGCTGTGGCCAGGGCTGGTCTTGAAAATTAAGAGGCCTAGTGCGAAAATTTAAGTGAAGCTTTATTAATTATGATCTCAGTTGAAGAACTAAAAAGAATATTTAGTATAAATAAAACAAGAAAAGAGTGGAGGGATAAAAACATAACAAAACAAAGAAGGAAAATGAAAAAGGAAAACAAATAAAAGAACGAGATGAAGATAACAGAAAAGGAAAAATAAATAAAAATAGAGAGGCCTTACTAGAAGAAACATGGAACAAAGAAAGACAAAACAAAAGAACAGAAAAGAAGATCAAAGAAAAAACATAAAAATAGAAAGGCCCAAGGGACTCAAACCCAAGACATATTAAGTCGAATCAAATAACTACAATGGTTCATCATATACTTTCACACTTTCAATTTATATATAGGACTAAATATTGTTTAGTCCTTGAGCTTTTGACCATACAACACTTCAGTCCTTGACCTTCCAATTTCACACGTTTAGTCTATGTATTTCAAAATTTCAGACCAATAGGTCCTTGCCCACTAAAAGTCGCGGCGAAATGTCTATTATGCCCTCAATTTTTTTTAATAAAATTTATTCCTTTCTCTTTTTTTTATTTTTAATTTTTTTTTTTCAAACAGAAAGAAAGAAAGGGAAAAAAAATTCCTTTTCCAAATAATAATAATAATTAATTAAAAAAAAAAGAACTGAGGGCATAATAAACATTTCGCCTCGACTTTTAGACGGCAAGGACCTATTGGTCTGAAACTTTGAAGTACAGGGACTAAACATATGAAATTAGAAGGTCAGAGACTGAAGTGTTTTATGGTCAAAATCTCAAGGACTAAACAATATTTAGTCCTTATATATATGTACATATATAAAAGCATTACGAAATTCGGAGGCCTTGTGCACCTACACCACATGCACACCCCAGGGCCGCCTTTGGCTGTGGCTCTGTCATGCTGCACAGAGAAGAAGACATTCAATGATTAAGTATTGTCACAAAATATCAAATATTTTGGTGGCTCTCCATGGCGGTCTGCCCTTGGAGCTTTCTTGGTCCCCTTTCAGACGCACGGCCCCCAACCTCATCATCTGTTCAGAAGATCCAAAAGCCAAAAACATTTGCTTTTGTTCTTGTTGGCGCTGACGAGAATAATTTTACCATAAGTTAGCTTCCATCTCCTACGATTCGAGGTGACACTGTGTTTGTCAAGATTAATGAGACGATCTACCAAGAGCAACTCAAGGCTTGTCGCACCAATCTTATTGGGCGTCTTCTTCTTCGGAAGGGTACCATTCCCTTGAAAACTGAATTGCTATAAGCTTCTCTGGATTCCTTATGGCAGCCATTGGGTCCATGGAGACTAGTTCCCATTGGCAAAGGATACTATGACCTCCATTTTAATTCGGAAGCAGACCTGCGCAAGGTTTAGGGTGGTGGCACCTGCACTCTAGAGTCTGGAATCTTTAGGTTGTCGCAATGGCAGCCGGACTTTAAGCCTGTGGATGTTCTTCCTCAAACCCATGCTCAAATATGGATAAGAATATCTGGTCTTAGTCAAGAGTACTGGCATCAGCAACACATCATGGAAATTGCACGTGGTATTGGCATTCCATTACATATTGATGCGGCAACAAAGGAGCAACGTTTTGGGTACTATGCTCGGGTATTAGTGGACATTGATCTACTTGGTTCTCTCCCTTCATCAATTATGGTGGAAAGAGAGCATCATTGCTTTCCTGTTGGACTTGTTTATGAGAATTTGCCTCCTCGATGCAACCATTGTGGTCTTATTGGCCATCAGACAACAAATTGTAGGCAGTTGAAGTTAAATGAACAATCAAAAGAGCCTCAGAAAAATCATAACGTCATCCGTCAAGAATATCGGCCTAAGCAGAAGGTTTCCAATTTTCATGCAGTTCCTACCAGTATGGCTGCTTCTTCTGACCCTCAGAAACGAGTTAGGGATGGTACAGAAACGAGGGAGGTTGTGGATACCATAACAAGGGAGGTTGTGGAGGGAGTTGAGACTCCACCCGTAATGCCGCAATTGGCATCCATTTCAGTAACTGAAGCTGTTACTGCTGAGCTTCTTACGGCTAACAATGATATTCATGCTCGGACCAATGTTAGTGCCTCAGTTGTCATGAACAATGCTAGTATCCCAGCTGCTACCCAAGACGGAGTTGTTGTCCTTGTGGGTCACGTTCTTGAAGAGGCTGCTTCAGAAATCATGGAGGAGCTTGCAGAGAGGGGGATGACTGAATCTGTTATTGAAGAGCGTAATGATGATAACCATGTCTCGGATGCTTCACCCTCTCGCTCTGGGCATGACATTGTTCAAGAGGAGATTAATAGTGATGATGAGATTCATATTGAGTCGGGTGATGTTAACGCATCATCTTATCCTCCTGGATTTGGTCCAGACAGCTCACGGGCTGCAGCAGAGGTTGATGCAGTGACTCGTTCCATGGAAGGGCAGGACATTGAGGGTTTCAGCCCAGTTATTACTAAGTCCCAAAAGAAAAAGCTTCAACGACAGAAAAAAGTTGGTGTTTCTTCTCGTACTGAACCATACCCAGCACGGGTACGTCAAAAGTCTGTTCGTCTCCAATAAAGTTACTTTACTGGAATATTCGGGGCATAGGTAATAGTGACTCACGCTCTGAATTATCTAACATCTGTCATATTCATACACCGGACTTGGTCTGTATCTCTGAACCTATGGTTTCTTTTGCTTCTGTACCTGTGTCTTATTGGGTTTCGTTAAATCTTAACTTGATTTCTTTTAATTCCTGGGTTGAGTCAGCCCCGAATATTTGGCTGCTTGGCAAGGGACATATTGACTACTCTGTGATTTCTATGTCAGCTCAACAAGTTACAATCCAAGCTACCTTTGAAGGGGTGTTGTCCCAGTTTACTTTGGTGTATGCTGCTACAACGACTTTAGGCCGTAAATCCCTATGGCAGGAGCTGCTGGCTCTTCGTCAAACTACTACTGTACCTTGGATGGTAATCGGTGATTTTAATTCTATTTTAGGAGCTCATGAGTCCATAGGAGGAGGTTTGCCTAATCGCATTTCTTGTGAGGATTTTCGCAGTGTCATAGAATTATGTGATCTCACTCACTTGGACACTACATGTTCTTTTTTCACTTGGTCAAGAACTTGGTTCAACGGTCGGTTGGAACGCAGGCTTGACCGGTCTTTATGTGATGATCAGTGGTTAAGCTCTTGGTCTTTCTCTTCATGTACAGCTCTGCCAAGGGTGGTGTCTGATCATAATTGTCTCATCTTTTCAGCTACCAACATGCTTTCGGATGGTCCCAAGCCTTTTCGATTTCAGTCTATGTGGACCCTTCATCACAGTTTTAAAGAGCTTATGGCAAATTGTTGGAAACATGCTGAAGTTTGTGGTTGTCCTATGTTTGTTACAGTGCAAAAATTAAATGCTTTAAAGGCTTCCTTACGGATGTGTAATAAACAAGTCTTTGGGGATGTTCATCGTAATCTTCACGGTGCTCGTCTTGCTCTTTCTGATATTCAACATGAAATTGCCACATCTGGTATCACTTTACAACTGTCTGAGATGGAGGTTGCTGCTAAACAAGCTGTTCTGGAAGCTATGCGGCATCAGGAGTACTTTTGGAGGGATCGTGCCCGTGTCAAGTGGTTAACTGAAGGTGATAGGTGCACTTCATTTTTTCATGCTTATGCTCGGGTTAAGCTTACTAGATCTCGCATTAATACTTTAATGGATGGGGATGACATACTCACTGATTCAGCTTCTGTCTATAGTCACATAGTGCAATTCTACAGGTCTTTGTACAATTCTGGTGCTTCAAGTGTCAGTTCATTCACTATTTGTGAGGTTATTCCTTCCTTGGTTTCTAATGATGAAAATATCTCTTTAACAAAATTGCCTTCCATGGAAGAAATTCGGGATGCAGTCTTCTCTATGGACCCGTCAAGTGCGCCTGGGCAGGATGGTTTTCCAGGCTTCTTCTTTCAGCACTGTTGGGATATTGTTGGGGAGGATGTTGTTGCTTTTGTGCAATATTTCTTTCATCATAACTGGTTGCTTCCCAATGTGAATTCAAATTTTATAGTTCTTATTCCCAAGGTTGATGGAGCTAACACAATTTCTCAATATCGGCCAATTGCTTTAGCTAATTTTCTTTTTAAGATTATTCCGAAGGTCCTAGCAATGCGGCTGGCTCCAATAGTTTCTCGGATTATTTCTCCTGAACAATCAGCTTTCATTAAGGGACGCCGAATCTCTGACTGCATTGGTATGGTCTCTGAGGGGTTCAATCTTCTTGAGAAAAAGATACGTGGTGGGAATGTTGGGATAAAGGTTGATATTGCTAAAGCTTTTGACACTCTCAGTTGGCCTTTTCTTTTCCAAGTGCTTCATGAGTTTGGTTTCTCTCAGTCTTTTGTGGATTGGGTCCGAACAATATTGCACTCTGCTCAGCTTTCTGTGCTTATTAATGGGTCTCCTCATGGGTTTTTCTCTTGTGATCGTGGTCTTCGTCAGGGGGATCCTCTTTCTCCTATTCTTTTTTGTTTAGCGGAAGAGGTTTTAAGCCGGGGGCTTGCCAACTTGTTTTCTGCTGGGCGTATTCGTTCTATTTCTACTCCAAGGGGTTGCTCTCCAATTTCTCATGTCCTCTATGCAGATGACCTATTTATTTTTTGCAGAGGTGATGGCTCTTCTCTTCGTTGTCTCCAACAGTTTCTTACTCTTTACGGTGAAGCATCAGGGCAACTAATTAATAAGAACAAGAGCACTTTCTACTTGGGTACTCCTTATCTGCATCGTCAGCGTTACTTCAAGCGGTTATTGGGGTTCAAGAGAGGTGTGACCCCATTCACCTATTTGGGAGTACCAATTTTTCGTGGTAAGCCTCGACGTATTCATCTCCAAGCCTTGGCGGATAAGGCTAAATCTAAGCTTGCTGGTTGGAAAGGAAAGCTTTTATCTATGGCAGGCAGGGTACAACTTGTTCAATCAGTGTTTCAAAGCATGCTTCTTCATACTTTCACAGTGTATATTTGGCCTTCCTCTCTTATAAAGCATTTGGTTGTCTGTGCTCGGAATTTTATTTGGTCTGGAGACCTGGCGATACGAAAGATGGTTACTGTACCTTGGAGTCAGGTTTGTACTCCTAAGATTAAGGGGGGGGGGGGGGGGCTAGGCTTACGGGACCCTAAGGCTCTTAACCAAGCAGCGCTTCTTCGGTTTAGCTGGGGAACTCTCACCTCAGCCTCTCCTTGGGGTCTCTTTGCTCGGCGCCGTTTTTTCGTTTCGCGGTTTATGAGATTAAAGTTTTTTACTTCTTCAATCTGGCATGGTCTGAAAGTTTCTCTCCCTTTAATATATCAGAACTCCAGATGGCTTATTGGCAATGGATCTATGGTGAATTTCTGGTCAGATAAATGGTTGGATGTTCCAATCTTAGAGGAGTTGCAACATGTTTCACTTTCTCCACAACTGCATGCTCTTGTCTTTGACTTTATTGCTAACCAGCAATGGTCCTTGCCAGCTCGGTTTTACTCTCTGTATCCACATATTGCACAAAAGATCCACAACATTACTCTTCCGCTCCAAGCTGAAAGTGATTGTCTCATTTGGGAACACTCCAGTTCTGGGGTCCCTTCTTTTTCTGATGGTTATGAGTTGGTTCGTCAGAAGTTCAATAAAAAAAGTTGGGCTACTAGCATTTGGAATTCTTTTATTCCTCCCTAGTATTCCTTATTAGCTTGGAGGATTTTCTATAATAGGTTACCCACAGATTTGCAGCTCCAGCGTCATGGGGTTACCCTTGTTTCGAAATGTCCCTTATGCTCTTTGGGGTGTGTGGAAGATTCAGTGCATCTCTTTTTCAATTGCTCATTTGCTCAACATATTTGGCAGTGGTTTGCTTGTTGTTTTGGCACTTCTTTGCCTCCTCAAGGGTCGCTTGACGACTTCTGGAATGCTTTTATTGGTAAGAGATTCTCTTCTCAATTAGCTAATGTTTGGTTAGCAGCGGTGTTTTTACTCTGATGCAGATTTGGAAGGTGCGGAACAAGCTGGTCTTTGATAATAAGCAGCCCTCTCTCTGGCGTGTTCTTTGTTCAATTAAATCTTGGGTTCGTTTTGCGGCACCCTACTTTCCAGGTAGTTCGAAAGGATTACTGGATGTAAATATTCTTAAGGAATTTGGAGTTCAGCCCATTATTCAACTGGTGCGCATCCCTCGTATGGTTAGGTGGCTTTCTCCGACTCATTCCTGGATTAAGCTCAACACTGATGGCCTTGCTAAAGGAAATCTTGGGGCGGCGGCATGTGGTGGCATATTTAGAATTTCTGGTGGGCGTTATGTTGGAGGCTACAGTCAAAACTTGGGTTTCCAGAATGCTTTTTATTCGGAGTTAATGGCAGTGATTATTGGAGTGGAGTTTGCTTATCAGTTTGGTTGGCATACTCTCTGGTTAGAGTGTGATTCAATGGGTGTGATTGAAGGGTTGAGGTCTTCTACATTCAAGCCCCCTTGGCCTCTACGTGTTTATTGGCACAATTGCTTATCTCATCTTAATTCGATGCAATTTTATTGCAGTCATATTCATAGGGAAGGCAATTCAGTAGCTGATTGCTTGGCGAATTTGGGATTGGCCTTTCCTTCTCTTTGCTGGCTCCCTACGCCTCCAATGGAGATTTTTTCTAAGCTTCGTAATGATGCCTTAGGAGTCCTCCATTATCGTTGATTTGGTTGGATTTTTCTCTTTTGTTTTCTTTTTATGGGAGAGGTTTTGGTCTAGTCCCCCTTTCCCTTTTGTAATTTTTCTCCTTTTCAATAATTAAATCCAGGCGTGGGGCTGAGACTCCCAGTTAGGCTGGGTTCCAAAAAAAAAAAAAAAAATATCAAATATATCATGTTACACATTCATTTACACTTACGAGGTTGCTAAGCCTTCAAGATTTCCTCCATCCCCAATGGTAATGTACACAAGTGCAGATTGATCTTTCACAGGAATGCAATTACCATTTGTAATGTTATATATATGCAACATTGGATATGGGTTCCTGTGTTATATAGAATTAAAAAATCACTTATTGAGCAATGCGCTCATGATGATTAATGGGGCAGGGAAAAAGGAAATAAATACCTGCATGTTTCCTTTCACATAGCTATCAGAATTTGTGAAAAGCAATTTTCCTCCAAAGGGTTTTGTGTAGCTTATCAAAAACATTGAATTGATCAGGGATAAAATATGCTGGACTGCAAAATCTTAGTTTTACAAATAGAGAGTAATTTGACAGAGACAATGACCAGTTCTATGCAGATATCAAGTATAAAACAAAATGATTTTGAAACTAATGATTTAGAACATATACATCGAGCACTTACAGATCGTTCATAGGCATGGACATGACCAGAAAATACCACGTCAACTTTGTACCGTGCAAACCACGGCTCAAACATCACTCTCATGCTTTCTCCTTCCATATAGTGATAGTTGTAGCTATTATACCATGGGGAATGCATTAAGACAATCAACCATGGTGTCCCACTTCTATTAACTTTTGATAGCTCCTGCTCGAGTCAAATATAATGAAATTGAGAGAATGAATTTCTAGATATTTGATTCATCTCACAGTTGAGGTATATAAAGAAGATTACAAAAATACAACAGGTAAGTACTAACTATGCAATAATTAAAATATATTCTATTCCTAACGTTAAGCCATGACTCACGCTAACACTCCCCCTCAAGTTGGTGCATACACATCAACCATGCCCAACTTGCTTAGTGAGTCATAAAACACCTTCCTGGAAACTGCTTTGGTAAGTATATCTGCAAGTTGCTCTTCAGTCGGAACAAAAGGAAAGCTAATAATTTTGGCATCTAGCTTGTGCTTTATAAAGTGCCGATCAACCTCCACATGCTTAGTACGATCATATTGTATTGGATTCTGTGATATGTCAATGGCTGCCTTGTTGTCACAATAAAACTGCATAGTACTTTTGAGTTTGAAACCCAGATCACGTAACAGATTTTTTAGCCACAGCAATTCACACACTCCGTGAGCCATACCTCTATATTCGGCCTCAGCACTAGATCGCGCCACAACTTTCTGTTTCTTACTCTTCCATGTAACCAAATTACCTCCCACAAAGGTAAAGTAACCTGATGTTGACCTCCTGTCTGTAATACTTCCAGCCCAATCTGCATCTGTAAAGCCACAAACCTTAAGGATGTTGTTGTGTTTAGAAAACAATACTCCCCTTCCTGGAGCTGACTTCAGGTACTTTAAAATTCTTATAACAGCATCCATATGACTTTCACTCGGGTTATGCATGAACTGACTCACCACACTCACTACATATGCAACATCTGGTCTAGTATGAGCCAAATAAATCAAGCGCCCAACTAACCTCTGATAGCGAGCTCGATCAATAGGTACCTGATCTGGATACTCCGCTAAACAATGATTCTGCTCAATAGGAGTATCAATAGGTCTGCAATCCAATAAACCTGTCTCTGTTAGCAAGTCAAGAACGTACTTCCTCTGTCACAGGTAGATCCCTTCTCTCCCCCTGTCTACCTCAATTTCTAAGAAGTACTTAAGGTCACCCAAGTCTTTCATCTCGTACTCAGAGGCTAGCTGTCTCTGCAGTCTATCTATCTCAACAGTATCATTGCCGATGATTACCATATCATCCACATAAATAATTAGAGCTGTTACCTTCCTTTGTTGATGTTTGAGAAACACGGTATGATCTGAGTTGCTCTGTTTGTAACCAACCTTCCGCATGAACTGTGAAAATATCCCAAACCAAGCACAAGGCGACTGTTTGAGACCATATAGAGACTTTCTCAATTTGCATACAAAATCACCAGGAGAAGCAACTACATACCCAGGTGGAAGGCTCATGTACACTTCCTCGGCTAACTCTCCATGAAGAAATGCATTCTTGACATCAAGCTGTTGGAGCGGCCAATTTAAACTAGCAGCAAACGAGAGCAGAACCTGAATAGTGTTCATCTTGGCAACATGAGCAAATGTTTCATCGTAGTCTATACCATACGTTTGAGTGAACCCCTTTGCTACAAGGCATGCTTTATACCGATTCACTGATCCATCTGCATTATGTTTCACAGTAAACACCCAACGACAACCTACAGCCTTCTTGCCTTGTGGTGGAGGCACAAGTTGCCAAGTATTGTTCTTCTGCAACGCTTCCATCTCTTCCTCCATTGCCTTCCTCCACTTTGGATCCCCCAATGCATCCTGCACTCTGTTAGGTACTGATAAAGCAGATATTTGATTCACTAAGGATTCATATGACTTAGACAACCTTCTAGTGGACATATAATTGGCTACTGGGTATTTTGATTTGGCAGTAAGAGTAGGTTCATATCTTTTGGCTAATTGACCTTGAGTGGTCCTATTTGGTAACACATATTGCTCAACATTAGACTCACTATTGCCAGTACCAGTGGGGGGACATACCTCAAATGAGAGATCTTCAGTACCAGGAAGTTGTGAGTCAGGGGTAGAAGTGATGGCAGGAAGGGCAGTTATGTCTTCAACTGCATGTTCAATGATTGAAACTGGTGTCTAGATGTCTGGAGCTTCTGCTTTTGGAAGTGATGAGCCAATGCTCTCAACTGGATCCGTCAAAATACCTCCTGCCTGTGCAACTTCTTCTCCACTTTCTGATTCCTCTCCCTCTCCATAGTACAACTCTTCAAAATATGAAGTCTCCCCCTGAAGAGCTGTATCTGAGGAGGAAAAATAACTCATGTCCTCAAAAACAGTAACATCCATAGTGACATAGTACTTTCTGGTTGGTGGATGATAGCACTTGTACCCTTTCTGATAATCTTCGTAGCTCACAAACACACACTTAAGCGCTCGGGCATCCAACTTAGACTGCTGGTTTTTAGGAATATGGACAAAAACAACACAACCAAAGACATGAGCTGGAAGATTATGAAATGAAGGT
The DNA here is from genome assembly GCA_024704745.1 of Rosa lucieae. Lineage (NCBI taxonomy): Eukaryota > Viridiplantae > Streptophyta > Magnoliopsida > Rosales > Rosaceae > Rosa > Rosa lucieae. The sequence continues at coordinate 23,500,388 of CM045497.1, read as the reverse complement.
AAGGAAACATGAGATGCACGAACCTCAAATGAAATTTTTCCCTGAAGGACACTAGATGGAAGATGATTGATAAGATGGGAGGAAGCGTGAATGGTATCGCCCCAAAGATACTTAGGCATATGAGCACTAAAGAGAAGGGCACGAGCCATATCAAGTAAATGACGGTTTTTTCTTTCAGACACTCCATTTTGCTATAGTGTTTGTGGACATGTGGTTTGGTGAACAATCCCATGAGTGTTGAACAACTCTTGGAAAACATGGTTAACATATTCTCCCCCATTGTCAGAACGAAGGACTTTAATGGTGCTATGGTATTGTGTTTGAACAAGAGTACGAAAAGTTTGAAAAGCTAGAAAGACTTCATCTTTGGTTTTAAGTAGAGCAACCCATGACAATCTCGTACAATCATCAATAAACAACACAAAATATCTCATACCAGACACAGTAGGGTCTCTAGAAGGCCCCCAAACATCAGAATGAATCAACTTAAAGGTGATGTTTGTTTCACAGGACTCTGATGCCCAACCTTAATTTTTATTGGAGTCCAGGACTACCATAACTTGGCTTAAGCTAGAATAGTACCTGACTCATGTTTGGTGTTGACAGGGACTAAGGAGCAGACCAGCACCACCCCGAACGATGGCCTCCAACTCCAAATAGCCACCGTGGACCCAGCGTCGAGTTCTGGGTCTCCCCCAGCAACACCACCTGCCCAGTCACCCGAACCCAACTCGCCGACTTCACCCTCATCCCCAACCACACTCTCCGCCGGCTCATTCAGGTATGAGGCTGCCTGTGGTCACGAGCTTGTGTCGGTGTTGGCAGGAATGAGATCGATTGTACTCAGATCTGATCGAAATGATCCGACCCTGTTTGGTCTAATGGATCTGATCTGGGAGGGGGTTGATTGGGATGGGTGATGTTTGTCAATGGCGTGACGAGGATGGTGGCAGTCCCGCGGAAGTGACTGTGCAGTGCAGTGGGTAGTCTTCAGGAGATGGGTTTCGGCCAGGCTTGATTGTTGGTCTGTGATATTCTTTCTTCCGCCGGAGCGCTGGAGATGCTGATCAACACTCTCACCGAATTCAAGAAATGCGACTCGGAGAGATCCCTGGCCACCATAGAGAGCTCCTCTGCGAAGAGTAGAAGGAGGCTTGCACAATCCCATGGTTTTTGGTGGGTTTGTGGTAGAAGGTGTTGGGGCTACTGTTGGGACTATGGAGTTTCATTAAAAATAGTCCTCCTTGCTGCCAAACATGGGATAACTGGGATTAGACTACATAAGGATGTCCAATCCCATCCAATCCCATGTAACAAACACGGCCAAAAGGAATAACACTTTTATTAGAAATACCAGGAGAATAAGTAGCACGATGAACTTTGGCCAAGATACATGTTTCACAATGTAAAGCAGACTCATCCACACCAATAAACAGAGTAGGCATGGTTTTTCTCATAAGACTAAAAGATGGATGCCTAAACGGCGATGCCACAACCAAATTTCACTTAGCTTATCAGAATTCAAAGTCAAAGCGATGCGGGACTGTGCTCCTGGTTTCTCCCCAGTGTATGTCTGATCCGATGGAACAACCAGCCCCTCAGATACCCCCAACCAATTAACTCTCTGGTGAGAAGATCCTGAAAAATCACATACATAGGATAAAAGGTTATGGAGCATTTAGACTCAGTATTCAACTATGGAACAGATTTCAAGTTATGAGACAAGTCAGACACATATAACACATTATGAAGTTCTAAAGTATGAGTAATACACACTTACCCTGACCCTAACACAGGAAAAGCCTCACCATTGGCATTGGTGACATAGGACACTGGTGGGGTAGACAAGTCAGTAAAATATGATTTATCATAAGTCATATGGTCAGAGGCACCAGAATCAATAATGCATGTATCAGAACCAACAAAGTTAGAAACCTTTAAAGCCATACCAATCTTACCACGACCAGCTATAGAGGCTGCTGATGAAGTGGGACCGAGTGCTGCTGCTGGAGTAAAGGAGCTGGTGTTTGAATGGCTAGGCTAGAAATTCCAACTTGTGCCTGTTTGAGACTTTCCTGCTAAGATTCATCCTTACGAATGTATGTAAAAGCTGTGGTCAAGCTAGGAGGGTCTGACATTCTGAGCAACTCTCCCTTGGCACTATTATGTTTTGCATCAAGTCCTCTCAAGAATGCATGAACCCGCTCAAGTTCCTGCTCTTTCTGGTACCATGTTATATCATCCTGATTCTTGATCTTGCAAGGACGCTTCTGATCAATCTCAGCCCATACCTTCTTCAGCTTGGTAAAAAACACTGACACTGGTTGCCCATTCTATTGCATTCCTATAGCTTTGCACATCAGTTCATGAACCTGTATAAAATCATACTCATTTGTATAGAGATCTCCCAACGTCTTCCATATTGCCTCAGCAGTTTCACATTCCTCTACCATCTGTAGCACATCATCAGTCATGGCTCTAAATAAAATGGACATTACAAACCCATCATCATCTTCCCACTTAGCATAGGCCTCCACGTCATCTTCACTAGGAACCTTGATTGTTCCAATCACATGTCCCATCTTGTGTATCCCACGAAGATAAACGGACATATTCTTCTTCCATGTTCGGAAATTGATACCAGTAAGTTTGGTACCCCCAAAAGAACCACCTTCTGAGCTCTTGACAGAGTCCTCACCTTTATGAACCTCATTGGCCTTAGAACCCTGACCTTCACTTTTATCACCACCCATCACAACAATACACAGAGCACGCAGTGGAAAAGAAAGGAAATTCTAACAATTGCAGTTTTTTTGTTTTGTTTTTTGGAACCTGTTAGAGTTGACTCGGAGATCTGGGGTTGACCGAGTTAGGTTGATTGAGTTGACTCACGAACCAACTGAAGAGATCGGAGATCGATCTCTGATGTAAGAAGCAGACGAAGGCGTTCTGGGCAATAGACGAGGCCGGTCTGGTCTGGAGAACGGACGGCGGAGCAAGGATCGCCTGTTCTGGGTGAGCGACGGAGCTGAGCGAGCGACGTGGATCTTTGGTAGTTGGGCGACGGAGCTGAGCAAGCGATGTCGATCTCTGGTTGTTGGGTGCTGGAGCTGAACGAGTGAGGATCGCTAGTTCTGGGCGATCTGGAAATCGACGGCGAAGGATCTGAGTGATTTGAAGACCGACGGATCTGCTCTGATGCAGATGAAGACTGCCGGGTATGTTCTAATGCTGATGAAGAAGGGAATCAGGTCCGATGTAGACGAAGGGGACTGAAGTCTTTGATGTCGGATCTGATCTGGAGATGATGTCGCTGAAGTCAAAGAAGAAGACACTGGTCGTTCTTTTGACGGACGCTAAGGATGCAGACAAACAACGATGATATTAACGTCGTTAAGAGGTGAAAAACAAAAAAACCCTAACAACGGGGTTCTAACTCCTCAAGTTTGAACAAAAATCTGAAATTAAAACAACGAGACAAAGTCCTTTCGGATCTCTGCTCTGAAACCAAGTCAAATATAATGAGATTGAGAGAATGAATTTCTAGATATTTGATTCATCTCACAGTGGAGGTATGTAAAGAAGATTACAGAAATACAACATGTAAGTACTAACTATTCAATAATTACAATATATTCTATTCCTAACGTTAAGCCATGACTCACGCTAACAGCTCGAGCCATACGTACTGAGGAGTGTATTTACCTAAAGAAAAACAAGATAGTAAGAAAAATGAAATAATATGGTTGAATGAACTTGTTTAATCAGTCACCTTAATTAACAAAGTCCTTTTCTTCTTGGCATTGAAAACAACAAAACAAGGAACAGAAACGTGCATGTCTAACAAAGACATTTTGTACAGATGATCTAACTACAATGTTAAATATATCTGAAATTACTACACTTTTCATACCTTTAGCTGGATAAACTTGTTCATCACTCATTATACTATAATCTAAAGCCGAATAATCTCGACTGTTTATCCCTGTTCATTCAACTGTTCATACGTGAAGTGGCGGTTTTACCCTTCTGTTTCTCTCATTTACGGGATGCCATCGTTCTATGGTCAAGTCGAGTTCGTTCGTGGTTTCTGGAGAAAGCAGTCGAAACAGAGAGAGAGAGAGATAGCGAAAGAGAGAGAGAGAGAGTGGAGATTCCGTTTTTCTGTGAGGAGGAAGAAGATCTGCGTCTTGGATAGTTCTGCCGTCTACCTTTTGGGTTGGTTTTTTATTCGTGTCTTTGGTTTATAGTTTTGATTGAGGTTTTTCGCCGTGGTTGGTTTTGAATTGAATTGGGTTTCGATTTTGTAAGGGTATTGTTCGGTTTTTCTGTGAGGAGGAAGAGGACCTGCGTTTTGGATAACTCTGCGTTTTGAGCCAAGGAGAAGATGAGGGATTTGGGTATATGGTTGTGATCGATACTTAGTTTTTGGGGTAAGTTCAGGTAATTTCGATTTTGATTGAAATTCTGGTTTCGATTTCAATATGGGATCTGTTTGATTGCTAGGTAAGTGAACAATTTTGAGAGTTGTTATACAATTTCTGTGTTGTGTTCAACCATAAGCATAGAATTGATTAAAAGATTTGAGCTTCACTCTGAGAATGATTGAATAGGAATTGGGCTTAAGACGAGTATTTGATTTTCTAATTCTGGGTATTGATTGCAGAGATTAGTTTCAGCACCAACCCAGTATCTGACATCTGAGAAGTTAAGCATTGGAAAAACCAAGTTCAAGGCTTTTGATTTGGGTGGCATCAGATTGCTTGCAGATTTTGGACAGATTTTGTAAGATTTTGATCAAAGGTCTTTTGCTGTTATTGGCTGAGTTGATTGAATGAGTTGCCAGAAAAAGATTGGTAGAATAAGATTAGTGTTTCTGTCTTATTTTGATGAGGTCAAGTTAGATATTCTCTGCTAAAAGAAATGCAGAGTTTACACACAAAAACTCTACTGATGAGACCCATTCTCTTCAATTTATTTGTCTTTTGGGCAATCGCCAACTAAATTTAAGTGCCAGAGAGGAGATAGTGAAAAATGGTGAAGGCTGTGCACTATTGTAATTGTTGTGACCGATTAGATTTAGTCCTTTCCGTTTTCTGTTTGTGGATTGATTACTTTAGGCACTATCCTTATAAACACTAAAGTTTTAGATCAGTTACTGGTTCTGTTTGCATTCATTATTATTTTTTCTATATTGTTTCAAGTTGGTTCGGTTGTTTGGCTTCTTTTTGTTAAACAGTTGACAACTTGATTTTAATTCTTTTCTGATAAAACCAATAATTTATATTCATGAAAAAGATCTTCATTTCTTGCTCAACTACATCATGTTTTCGAACCCACTGTTTCCTGCTTTCATACTTTGAACTTCCTTCTTGCTCAAGTACATCATTATCATATTCATGCGTTCTGCTATTCGCCTATCAATTTAATCATCAAAGAATTCTGATATTTACATTTGTTGACACTGTATAGCAAATTAATGCTATTATCAAGAATTTCTACTCACATAATGCAACTAATTTCATTTTCAAAATTACTTTGTGCAGCATCAGCTCTGTTTCACAACTGGAAATCACTGAGCAAGAGGAAAAAAATCAAACAATAGCTTCATCTGTTCACTGTCAAAGATAAATGAAGCTACAGGTAAAGGCTTTTATTCATGAATTTATAACATTTCTATTTGTTTGTACTCTACAACATATTAATCGTATCAATAGTGTTAATCAATGATAGTTTGAGGTTTAGGCAATAGATATCATCCTCAGCAATGAATGTTGACATGAATTAGTCACTTGATTTTCTGACCTTCTGTGACATTTGAATCGTAAAGGACTCATGAGTTGCCTTAACAAGAAATTCAAACCAAGCTCAGAATGTTTTAGCTTTCATTTCAGTAATGTTTTTTTGTTTAAATGTTTGAGTTCAATGAATATCGACTCAGATACGAAATTCATTTTTTTCATTCACTTTTGCCTATAGCACTATCTCAATATAACTGTTTGTCATACTCAGTTATTGCTTAAGATGATGTGTCATGTATACCAGTGACCTAGCTTAAACTAATTATTTAGGATTGAGTTAAATACATTTTGCATTTTGTATAGGTTTCCAAATATATCTTGCATTGGCATTGTAAGCTCATCCCATTCATTCATCTGATTTCAATTTTTGTTTTGTTTTGTTTTTTTGGTTTTTTTTTGGTTTTTTTTTTTTTTGGTATTGCAATAAATTCGTAACTGGTTTTCTGAGATAGTAAATTAAGAGACACTGATCTTTTCTATTTTGAAGTTATAAGAAAATGAGTGACATTTCTTATTCCAATGGCAATGCCAATGTGAATGGAAATGGAAATGTTGTGAATGGTTACTAGAAGAGCTGCTGGTACGAGAAGGAAATCGAAGAAACCTTAGGCTGGAGCTTTGCTTTTAATATGTATAGTTACTTATGTATACATTTTCAGTACAATCAGTTACATTAATTTAGTAATCTTGGCTTCTACATCATTTTTTTTTCTTTTTCTTTTTCTTTTTGTGGTTCCTATTTCATTTTATACTTGAATGCGGAAACACACACACACACACAAAACAAGAACTAGCTGACTTATGGCCCTATATTAAAATTTGAGAGTGAAAGTTCTTTACTTTACAAATTGAATGAAAAGTTTCATAATTTTACCATAGTAACATTTTTTTTTTGACAACAAATATTGGTTGGATTAGAGGTACCGCAGCATATAAATAAACCCGCGGCATCGCGCGGGATACTCTGCTAGTTATTATACATATATAAAAGATGAGTACACTGTTCATTCGCGGTTACTGTTCATTCGTGGAGAAAAAGACGATTCTGCCCTCATTTGGATTTTTTTTACGCCTCTGCCACTGACCTATTTTTTTTCCTCTCGGTTCCTCCAGAAGCCTCCCACAGACCGACTTTTTTGCTTTCTCTTTTCCTCCTCCTGCTTTCTAAACAGCCTCCTTCACTCCCTCAGACGATTGCCTCCTTAACTGCGGCTCTTCCTCCAACGCCACCTTCTTCAACGACTTCTTCATCGGAGATTTCAATTCCGGCTCGGGTTTGTCTTCAACAACAAAATCCCACCTCCAAACTCACCCTCTCCTTACCACACACCACTGCTTCAAGCTATAGCTTAAGCATCAGGAAAATTGGAACTCACTTGGTAAGTTTTCATTCCTCACCGTTTTCGGCTTAGGGTTTTGATTTGGTTGAAAACCCTTTGTTTTCTTTGGAGAAAAATGTTGTGGGTTTTAGTTTTATTGACTATTGCTTATGTATGTGTGTGGAAAGTTTGAATCTTTGGTAAGTTTTGATAGAGATGAGCTCGAATTTTGATTGAGATGGGAGATGGATGAGTTCGACCATGAATCTAACCCACAACTTTATGATATTAAACCATAAAGGAGGTTTGATCAGGTTTCAATATTATTAACCTCATGATTATGATATTATTAAGAATATATCCTTTTCATTTTTTATGCACAGTAGTTTAAACCAACTTTTATTGTTCATAAATCAATTGAATCAATTTAAACACAGTATACGTTTTGTCAATCAACAGTTTTGATGTCACTTAATGTAAAGATTTCATTCATTACTTATATCTCCTACACTTTCAAATTCTAAAATTTTGTTTTCATATATCAAATACTCATCTATCAATTAAATTTGAATAAACTAATACATTTGTTATATGATTTCAGCTTTGACGATATAATGGAACCTGTGCTTATTCGTGCAATGGAATCTTACAAATGCCATTATAAGATCAGAGTTTGAATATCAAGATTGTGGAGAGCAAAAAAGTACAATACTGACAAAAATGATGGTCTGCAATGCGTTTTGGTTGATGAAATGGTAATTTTCTTACCTGCAATTATTTTTATCTGTTATGTTCTATCTCGATGTTGTGGAATTGGAAAATGTCACTATGTTCCATTTCAAATTGTCTCGCTGCAACTGATTTTTTTTTTCTTTTCCATTTAATACAGGGTGATGCAGTTCATGCAATTGTAACTGAATCTGATTACCACTTGGTTCACAAAAAATTGCATCAAGGCAAAGTGTATGATATTGATCATTTCTTTACACGAAAAAGCCAGGAGAGTTACAAAATTGTTGATCATTAAGTGCAAGTGTACTTCAATGCAAAGACTGTCTTTGAACCAGTTGAAGAAAGCTTCCCACCAATTCCACAACATCGGTTCTATTTTGTAGATTTTGACCAGCTGAGCAATACAATTCTCTCAGGTGAATGAACAAACTACAAATAATAAATCGTTATTCATTATATGACATTTAATAATCTTCACTAACAGAATCTTTGTTTGTTTTTTTTTTTTTAATGCAAGATGTTTATGGCTGTTTGAAGTCAGTTCTAACAGTGCGTCAAGCTCCTGTCAAGGATAAAGAGGAATCGAAATGTGAAATTCATCTACAAAACTTAAGGTAAAATTTTCATAAACTAGATCAAAAATTAAATCTGCTATATTTTCCGGAAAAAGAAAAAATGAAACTAACTCTTCAGATTCAAAATTTAGAAGAGAAGATCTTAGAGTCACTCTCTGGGGTAACATTGCCAGGCAGTTTGACATACAGAGCATTAAAAAACTGTCTCCACCAGTGCTCATAGCGTTGACCAGTTTAAAGATTAAGGAGCTCATGGGTAAGCATTATTCCAAAAAAAAAAAAAAACTCCTTCCTTTTTCTTTTAATTACAGGCTGCCATCCTTCTATAATCTTCTAGACGTTTCTTCTATAATCTTCTATTTCCTTAATTGCAGGCTACTGTTGCTGTTAATGAGAAGCTTGATTGCTGGTATCTCTGTCTTAACGCAGTAGAAGGCACCGCATTCTGAGACCTCGATGATCGATTGGACCGGTTTCAAGTATCGTTCGAAAGCCTTCTTTACTATTCATTTTGGGAAACTTTTAAACTTCTGATTTTGTGAATTGAGCTCATTTGATCAAATCGGAGGATCCGATTGAGCAATCAGAGATATATGAGAGACTCCAGGTAAGCTTCTTATTTGATCAAATGGTTTGACATTTTGGGTGCAATTGATTGGGTTTTTCAATTTCAGTGCATGTTGGTTTTTATACTTTATAGCTTCCAGAGTTCGTCCTCAATTACAGTCTGCCATTCTTCTATAACCTTCTTATTCGACGGCTGCCAGTTCTAAGTGATAGCTGAGAGAGTGATTTAGAATAGAAAAGAGAGCAGCAAGTGAAGGAACAGTGATTTTGGGTGATGTCACATCAATCTCCCAGTTTTGACAGTTGATTGATAGACACAGAGAGAGGGTTCGATCGATAGACTAAAGGAGAGAGGGGTAGAGTACCAGTTTGATCATAGAGATGGAAAGAGGCTTTATCACCTGCTCAGGACATCAAATTGAAGCTTGAACAGGTGAAGGAAAGTACTACCTTTTAGGTAATTTGAGGGATGCATTTATTTCTCTCTGGGATCGATTGCATGTAATTTTGTAACATTTGTTTTGAGTTTTGGGAGTGCTTTTCATGTTTTTGGTTTCTGGGTCTATTTACATGGTGAGCTCCTTACAGTATATGCTGGTAAGGAATATGAAGGCAGGGTAAATTGAATTCAAAATTGAATGCCTTTGTTTGAACTTGAGTATTCAGCATAGGAAGATCATATTACTCTGGCAAAACTTGCAAGCTCTGCCTACTTTTTGTATCTTCTATTAATGATTATGTCTGGGATTTTGGTTTACTTCTTAATATCATACTAGAGGGTCAATTATTATAGTACTAAGCTTTTAAAATCTGATTTGAGTATCTCCAGGGCTACAGCACATAGTACAAATGGAAAAGAAAAAAAAAGCTAATATGTAACTGATGCATGAAAGTTAATTTTAAATTCTAAACTGAATTAATATATTCATCGTATTTAATTTTCCATATATTCATTGCATTTAAACACAGCTGATCACAAGCAAAACAGCAGAAGAAGAATGTAGGTCGTTTCATATATTTGTATCAACCGGTAGAATCAACAATCTGTTTACTTTATTTTATTGAATGATGCATAATGAGATTTAACCTATTTGGAATTTCTCTCATGCCGCAATTCATATATATATTTTTCCATATATAATATGTATATGAGCCTTTAATTTTTTTTAAGGCTATTATACACTGTTGCACCACCAGGCTATTAATGGAAGATAATAGCAATGGCATGTTATACTTAAAATCATGCTCTGTTCTGAGTCATATGGCATCATGTTTGCTTGCATTGTCCTTACCATAATCAGATTAAGGAATAACTTTATCAAGAAAAGAGAGGCCAAAGTAACAGGAATAACCAAGTGAACCCATTGAAAGTAAACTCTGTAGTTCAAGTTTTGATTGCTCTGTATTTTCTGCCTACATTTTACAACTGAAGTTTTACTCAAATTACAAGTCTATATACCTATGTCTTGGCAGTTTTTGTAACGACTTCTTGATGTGCGTTGTTATATCAGGCAATCTGGAGTAGGAAGCAAGGTGATATGACAACACCAGCTTAAACTAAGCAACAGCAACATGAGATGAATACCTACAGATCGTTTATCATTATGCCAACAACCATCAAACACTCATCATTATTGTATACCTTTAGAGTTTTAGGGTTTATCAACTTTGATTTCAAATTATTGATTCTGGGGAGAAATTCGTGTGACATATCCTAATTATACAGCTAAAGAATTCAATAGCTGTACTGACCGCAAAGGCTACGTAGTTATGATATAACAGAAATCCCCGCGGCAAAGCGCGGGTGCTATTCCTAGTGTTGATAAAAATATATAGTATGCATGAATATAAAATATATTCTTACCATATGCTGAATATGAAGCTAAGACGATGATGTAGGACGAAGCTCTCTTGATTGAGTACCAAAAAGGGGCAGTACTCCCTGATGCTTTATGTGGGACATGATACCGGTGAGTGTAAGGTTAAAAGGTTTGGTTTCACCCTGCCATATATAAAAGTACCAATTCTCTTTTAGTAAAAGTAGTTCATCCAACGATTCATCAGTACTTGGAAAGTGCATATGCAAAATGATTGAGCAGCAAATTCTGGTTCAAATTTTTTAACATGGACAACTGTAAATAAACTATAATGGCACCATGGTCCGAGACCATATAATAATTTTCCTCACGTTCGTTAGCTACCTGCTACCATACATCCAGCCTTATCTCGTTGTTTAGCATTTCTGCAACGCAGGCGGTGCTTGCTTTCTTTGATTTCCCAAAGAAGACAATCGTACGTTCTTATAGGTGACAATCCGAATACACTTATTACCTATCATACGTTGTTTTCTTACAAGAGAACAAACCGAACCGGCCCCAACTTGTAACTTGTAAGATCAAATCTAATATTACATGGGCAAGAAAAACTCTCTCTTGATTAGAGCATTTAGGAATGGCCTCATGGATAAACGTAAAATGTCCCAGAGGATCTCCAATTCACAGAAAGGATACAAGCAGAAGTACGTGTATGCAACTATATATATATATATATAGTCTAACGAACAAAAAATGAATGACCATAGTGGTAATGCATAAAAAAGTATATACCAACGTACAGAGGTAAAACTTACCTCAAGAAATTATAGTCTCTATGTATGTCTCCAAAGATGTATTATGTTATATTACTAAAAATAACTATATCGTATGATCTTATAATCTAAGACAAGAAAAGACAACCAAGAGTACAAGTTTATGTTCCAGAGAAACCAAAGGTTTTTTGAGATGGTTACAATTTCTGGGGCAAAATGAATTTCATGATTCCCTGCAGTCCATATCCAAGGTTGATAAGCATATTGAAGGCACTTCTTCTACTACAACTTCATTATCACCATCTGCCAGATTCCTTTTCCAAATGTTTGGATCAACGCAATTCACATGGAGCTTTAAACTTGGGAACAAATTTGCTTGCACTCCAATGCTAAATTATTTATTGGTATCTCCGTATATGCAAACAATGCGCTGAAGAAAATCCAGGCAGACCCAATTCGTTAGTATTCAACTCCTCTCAATATTTCCCTCATTTTTTTTAATTTGGATTAAATTCTTCATCTGTATATAAAAGGAGCTGAGTGGGTTTTGTATGGACTGGTGGAGTTTGAGGGTGCTCTTGATAGTTTGAAGAGAATGGGTGTGTTGGGATTAGCTTGTGCTTCTACTTGGTCCATACAAAGGGTAGCTATATTTGTAGTACTGGGTTTGGTTTTTAACTTGGGTGTGGTGTGTAATGGAGGCGAAACAAGCACTTTTGTGAGGCAAATTGACAGAAGTTTGGATATGCCTCTTAACAGTGATGTGTTTAAAGTCCCTCCAGGCTATAATGCACCCCAACAAGTATAATTTTTCAAGATTTATAGCTTTGAAGCTTCTGTTATTAATTGGATTGATCATGAGGTGTACTCGAACTTTTAGTGTAAATTTAATTTTGTTTAGTTGTATGATTAATGTGTTAGCGTGAGTCACGGTTTAGTATTAGGAATGGAATATATTGTAATTATTTCGTAGTATAGAATATATTGTACTTACCTATTATATTCTTTGTAACCCTCTTTATATACCTCCAGTGTGAGATGAATAAGATATCAAACAATTCATTCTCTAAATCTCGTCTTGTTTGAGTTGGTATCAGAGCAAAGATCCGAAAAGGACTTTGTCTCGTCTTTTTCCTTTGGTCTTCTCTCAGTCCAAAGAAATAGTTGTGTTTTGAACCCATTTATTTGGGTCGAACTGTACGACGTCAATCTCTCTTCCAGGCCGGCTTCGTCTTCATCCAAGGGACCGCCGGTGCTCTCCTCCTTTCCAGGTGACCTCGTCGTTCATCCAGGGGCGACCGTCCACCCAGCAATTCACACAACCGGCTTAGTTTTCTGTTCACCCAGGCCGGCTTCGTTTTTCAGTTGCTCACCTGCCAAGACCGGCGATCTCTTCAATTCCGACCGCCTTCGTCTTCAGCCCAGACGCTCCAAGCCGCTTCGACCCCAGTCGCCGTCGTCGCTTTGCCCAGACTAGACCCGGCAAATTACTTTGGGCACCCACCCAAATACCGATCCTCCAGATCCGAGTTTCCAGACCGTGGTCCTCCTCTCCGCCGCGTTTTGTTCGTCAGCCTTCAGCCTTCACACCGGCCGTGCCCAGACGACCCAACTCCGGCCTCGAACAGCAGTAAGCAAATTGCAACCCAACTCGACCCAGTCGACTCAACTCGGTCAACTCGACCCAGTCGACTCAACTCGACCCAGTCAACTCAACTCGGTCAACTCGACCCGGTCAACTCCAACAGGTTAAAAAAAAAAAAAAAAAAAACTGTTATTATTTGTTGGAGTTGTTTCTGTTCTTATTTCCGCTGCATACTTTGAGATTTGTGTGTTTGTTGCTATTGTACTATTGCAATGGGTGGTGATGACAGTCAAAGTTCTAAGGCCAATGATGTGCAGAAGGTTGAGGTCTCTGTCAAGAGCTCAGAAGGTGGTTCTTTCGGGGGTACCAAACTCACTGGTACCAATTTCCGCACATGGAAGAAAATTATGTCAGTTTATCTCTGTGGAATCCACAAAATGGGGCATGTGACTGGAACAATCAAGACTCCTAGGGAAGATGATGTGGAGGCCTATGCCAAGTGGGAAGATGATGATGGATTTGTGATGTCAATTCTATTTCGAGCCATGACTGATGATGTGCTACAGATGGTGGAAGAATGTGAAACTGCTGAGGCGATATGGAAGACATTGGGGGATTTGTATACCAACGAGTCTGATTTTATACAGGTTCATGAATTGATGTGTAAAGCTGCTAATATGCAACAGAATGGGCAACCAGTAGCTGTGTACTTCACCAAGCTGAAAAATGTGTGGGCTGAAATTGATCAGAAGCGTCCTTGCAAGATCAAGAATCCGGAAGATCTTGTGTGGTACCAGAAGGAGAAAGAGCTGGAAAAGGTCCATGTATTCCTGAGAGGGCTTGATGAGAAGCATAGCAGTGCTAAGGGAGAATTGCTCAGAATGACAGACCCGCCTAGTTTGAACACGGTTTTTACATACATCCGCAAGGATGAGTCTCAGCAGGAGAGTGTCAAACATGCACAGGTTGAAGCATCTAGCCTAGCCATTCAGTCCAAATCACCGGCACCGTTCCTTCATCAGCAGAGTTCAGCCCCACTTCTTCAGCAAGGTTTCCCACAAGGCTTCACCAACCGCACTCGTCCTCAATGTTCTTATTGCAACGACCTTGGGCATGTTCGAGAGACTGTTGGAAGCTGAACCCACACCTTAAACCTAAAAAGCAAGGCTATCGTCCTAAGGCGAAAGCAGCAGCTGTTCAATTGGTCCAAGAACCAGACTTCTATGGAGTAGTTGGCCAAGATCATCATACAGCAGGTGGAGTTACTCCTACAGCCTCTATAGCTGGTCGAGGTAAAATTGGTATGGCTTTAAAGGTTTCTCACTTTGTTGGTTCTGATACATGGATTATTGATTCTGGTGCCTCTGACCATATGACTTATGATAAATCATTTTTTACTGAGTTGTCTCCCCCACCAGTGTCCTATGTCACCAATGCCAATGGTGAGGCTTTTCCTGTGTTAGGTCAGGGTCCGTGCGTATTACTCCCACTTAGAACTTCATAATGTGTTATATGTGCCTGACTTGTCTCATCACTTGATATCTGTTCCACAGTTGAATACTGAGTCTAAATGCTCTGTAACCTTTTATCCTATGTACGTGATGTTTCAGGATCTTCTCACCAGGGAGTTAATCGGTCGGGGGTATCTGAGGGGCAGATTGTTCCATCTGGATCAGACATACGCAGGGGAGAAACCAGGAGCACCGTCTCGCGCCGCTTTGACTTTGAATTCTGATAAGCTAAGTGAAGTTTGGTTGTGGCATCGCCGTTTAGGGCATCCATCTTTTAGTCTTATGAAAAAAACCATGCCTACTCTGTTTATTGGTGTGGATGAGTCTGTTCTACATTGTGAAACATGTGTCTTGGCCAAAAGTCATCGTGCTACTTATTCTCCTAGTATTTCTAATAAAAGTGTTATTCCTTTTGAGTTGATTCATTCTGATGTTTGGGGACCTTCTAGAGAACCCACTGTGTCCGGTATGAGGTATTTTGTGTTGTTTATTGATGATTGTACGAGATTGACATGGGTTGCTCTTCTTAAAACCAAAGATGAAGTCTTTCCAGCTTTTCAAACTTTTCGTACTCTTGTTCAAACACAATATCATAGCACCATTAAATCCTTCGTTCTGACAATGGGGGAGAATATGTTAATCATGTTTTCCAAGAGTTTTTCAAAGCCCATGGGATTGTTCACCAAACCACATGTCCACAAACACCAGAGCAAAATGGTGTGTCTGAAACGAAAAACCGTCATTTACTTGATATGGCTCGTGCCCTTCTCTTTAGTGCTCATATGCCTAAGTATCTTTGGGGCGATGCTATTCTTGCTTCTTCCCATCTTATCAATCGTCTTCCATCTAGTGTCCTTCATGGAAAAATTCCATTTGCGGTTCTTGCCTCTCATGTTTCCTTATCTTCATTTCATAATCTGCCAGCTCGTGTCTTTGTTTGTGGGCTACGGAGGTTATCAGAAAGGGTACAAGTGCTATCATCCACCAACCAGAAAGTACTATGTCACTATGGATGTTACTTTCTTTGAGGACATGAGTTATTTTTCCTCCTCAGATACAGCTCTTCAGGGGGAGAATTCATTTTTTGAAGAGCTATATCATGGAGAGGGGGAGGAATCAGAAGGTGAAGGAGAAGTCGCACAGACAGGAGGTATTTTGACGGATCCAGTTGAGAACATTGACTCATCAGAAGTAGAAGCTCCAAATATCCAGACACCAGTTTCAATCATTGAACATGCAGTTGAAGACACAACTGCCCCTACTGTCATCACTTCTACCCCTGACCCACAACTTGCTGGTGCTGAAGATCACTCAGTTGAGGTATGTCCACCCACTAATACTAGCAATAGTGAGTCTAATGTTGAGCAATATGTGTTACCAAGTAGGACTACTCGAGGTCAATCAGCCAAAAGATATGAACCTACTCTTACTGCCAAGTCAAAATACCCAGTAG
Source organism: Rosa lucieae (assembly GCA_024704745.1). Taxonomy (NCBI): domain Eukaryota; kingdom Viridiplantae; phylum Streptophyta; class Magnoliopsida; order Rosales; family Rosaceae; genus Rosa; species Rosa lucieae. The sequence continues at coordinate 23,484,258 of CM045497.1, read as the reverse complement.
CCAATTATATGTCCACTAGGAGGTTGTCTAAGTCATATGAATCGTTTGTGAATCAAATATCTGCTGTATCAGTACCTAACAAAGTGCAGGATGCATTGGGGGATCCAAAGTGGAGGAAGGCAATGGATGAAGAGATGGAGGCGTTGCAGAAGAACAATACTTGGCAACTTGTGCCTCCACCACAAGGCAAGAAAGCTGTAGGCTGTCGTTGGGTTTTTACTGTGAAACATAATGCAGATGGATCAGTGAATCGATACAAAGCACGCCTTGTAGCAAAGGGTTTACTCAGACGTATGGTATTGACTATGATGAAACATTTGCTCCTGTTGCCAAGATGAACACTATTCGGGTTCTGTTATCATTTGCTGCTAATTTAAACTGGCCACTCCGACAGTTTGATGTCAAGAATGCATTTCTTCATGGAGAGTTAGTCGAGGAAGTATACATGAGCCTTCCACCTGGGTATATAGCTGCTTCTCCTGGTGATTTTGTATGCAAATTGAGAAAGTCTCTGTATGGTCTCAAACAGTCACCTCGTGCTTGGTTTGGGAGATTTTCACAGTTCATGAGGAAGGTTGGTTACAAACAAAGCAACTCAGATCATACATTGTTTCTCAAGCATCAACAAGGGAAGGTAACAGCTCTAATTATTTATGTGGATGATATGGTAATTACTGGCAATGATACTGTTGAGATGGATAGACTGCAGAGACAGCTAGCCTCTGAGTTCGAGATGAAGGACTTGGGTGAACTTAAGTACTTCTTAGGAATTGAGGTAGCCAGGGGGAGAGAAGGAATCTACTTGTGCCAGAGGAAGTATGTTCTTGACTTGCTAACAGAGACAGGTTTGTTGGATTGCAGACCCATTGATACTCCTATTGAGCAGAATCATTGTTTAGCTGAGTATCCAGATCAGGTACCTACTGATCGAGCTCGCTATCAGAGGTTAGTTGGGCGCTTGATTTATTTGGCTCATACTAGACCAGATGTTGCATATGCAGTGAGTGTGGTGAGTCAGTTCATGCATAACCCGAGTGAAAGTCACATGGATGCTGTTATGAGAATTTTAAAGTACCTGAAGTCAGCTCCAGGAAGGGGAGTATTGTTTTCTAGACATAACAACATCCTTGAGGTCTGTGGCTTTACAGATGCAGATTGGGCTGGAAATATTACAGACAGGAGGTCAACATCAGGTTACTTTACCTTTGTGGGAGGTAATTTGGTTACATGGAAGAGTAAGAAACAGAAAGTTGTGGCACGATCTAGTGCTGAGGCCGAGTATAGAGGTATGGCTCACGGAGTGTGTGAATTGCTGTGGCTGAGAAATCTGGTACGTGATCTGGGTTTCAAACTCAAAAGTACTATGCAGTTGTATTGTGACAACAAGGCAGCCATTGACATATCACAGAATCCAGTACAACATGATCGTACTAAGCATGTGGAAGTTGATCGTCACTTTATAAAGGAGAAGCTAGATGCCAAAATTATTAGTTTTCCTTTTGTTCCGACGGAAGAGCAACTTGCAGATATACTTACCAAAGGAGTTTCTAGGAAGGCGTTTTATGACTCACTAAGCAAGTTGGGCATGGTCGATGTGTATGCGCCAACTTGAGGGGGAGTGTTAGCGTGTGTCACGGTTTAGTATTAGGAATGGAATATATTGTAATTATTTCGTAGTATAGAATATATTGTACTTACCTATTATATTCTTTGTAACCCTCTTTATATACCTCCAGTGTGAGATGAATAAGATATCAAACAATTCATTCTCTAAATCTCGTCTTGTTTGAATGTGTGTGTTCTTGTGTGAAGGTTCATATAACGCAAGGGGACCGTCACGGGAAGGCTGTGATTGTGTCATGGGTGACTGTAGATGAACCAGGTTCCGGTACCGTGCTTTACTGGAGCACGAATGGGAAGCAAAAGAAGGCTAAGGGAAAAGTTAAAACCTATAAATTCTACAATTACACTTCCGGTTACATTCACCACACCACCACCAAAAAATGAAAAGTTAATTACATAAAAGTGCATCTTTAAATGTTTTTTGAGCCATAAGACTACAAACTAATTTTTTCCCTCATAAGGCCACTAGATTAAAAATAGTGTTATATTATGGATATAAAAACTAATATATTTACATAAATGCCACTAGAGTAAAAAGTCAACAACCATTCTCTCTCTCCTCTCCGGCGAAGTCTCCGATGGACCTCCAGCCAACTTTTGGAGGGTCTCCGACGACCACCAAAAGCTACTGTGGCTAGCAACAAAAGCTACTCTGATGAAATTTGTAACGTCCCGAACCTAAATTCACCTGTTTACTAGTCATTTGGACGGTAAACGACAATTACTTTCACTTTTTACTCTGTTTCGATACTTTTAGTGGCCCTAAAAGTTGACTTTTTGTTCGGGTCAAAATTTGAGGAAATGTTCTTCATGAAAGTTGTAGGGGACGTTAAACCGAGCGCGTGCATATGTGGTGCGTAAAAATTGGACTTAGTATGTGAGAGTTATGGCCAAAAATGTAGAAGTTACTGTTCATGGTAAATTTTGATAAAATAGAAATTTACTGAGGTAGGTTTCCATTTCCGGAAACCCACCCCTGCTCTTTCTCTCTCCTCTCCCCCGACCTCTATCTTCTCCGTTCGGCCCGTTTTTTTTTCTCTCCCTTCAATTTACCGCTTTCCGGCCACCAACCGGCGTGCAACCGGTCATCAGAGGAGTGCCTCATCCCTCCCATCACCCTAGTAACCTTGGTTTTCGACGATTTGACCGGAAAAGCTCAGATCGAAGCCAAATTCCCCCCGGCTGCAGTTTGAAGTTTTTGCCGATTTCCGGCGATTCCGGCCACCTCCGGTCCCCATCTCGCCGTCGAAGGTTCGGTTTTCATCACTGATCATTTCCCCTATGGCCTTGTATCACGATTTGTTGTGTAGATGCCGAATCGACGAATTGAAATTCTAGGGTTCTTGAGGATTTCTGGGTTTTGTTCATTGATCGATTTCGGCCGTTTTTAATTGTTATTTGGGAATGTTGTAGTTGAGAAGTTGAATCAGTGTGTTGAGTAGGTGCCGCTGTCAAATTTCGGTGTCCATTGGAGTTGGTGGCAGTGGCGGCGGCTAGGGTAGCTTTTTAATTTCAATTTCAGGCTAGTTAAATTCTATAATTATCATAGAGCTTGTATGTGAAGTTTGGTGAATTTTGGAGGAGTTTGGAATTGTTTGTGAATTTCTGAAATTTGGAGTTTTGTGATTGAATTGTGGGAAATCCGGCCGTTGGATCTCCCTCGTTTTCGTTGTGGAATATATAAATTGAGGAATTGGTGTTGTGGAAGAGGTTTGGGGTGAATTTGAGAAGTAATGGAGATAGAGATTTTCGGATTTCGTTTAAGTTCGTAATTATTTTATCGGATTGCCGTTTACTGAAATATAATTGTGTACAGGGCAATGTCGCGAGCTACGGTTAGATGAAGGAACTCGTTTGCGTGGTTGCCCAATAGTACTGTGAGTGGACGTTTGTTTTAAATAAGTGATGCATGCATTTATTTATTAAAGCATGTTCTATTTTATCAACATATTATTTTCCGAGCATATAAAGTTGATTGCAAATGATCTCATGGATTTGCTTTTAAATAATGATTCTCATGAATAATTATGATTTATACCGGTTGTGAGTTTCGGTTATTAAGTTGTTATGCTCGGATTCGAATTTATAATTGATGTTGATTTTCGACGAATTATTTCCGAGGTGATTTCCAGAATTATGCTATTTATATTATATTCCTATTCGTGGATTTGAGATTTTTGGAAAGATTTTCGAAATGGGATTTCGATGGAATTATTTTCTTGTTTATTTATTTGATCATTGGTTTTGGCATTGGGAATGCCTCATTGACAACCTATTTATTTCTTTAGCGTGTGGGACACGCTGTTAATTTATACGACTTTACGAGAATTTCCGGGTACGGTTGGGAATCGTACCCGTGTTTTCTTTATTCGTGGGACATGGGGAAGCCTTAAAGATTTAAGGGATTTTATTAGTTTTACCCACCATACCTAGGTCGTTATATATATTATATTGCTAGCTAGCCTATTAGTACTCCTCCCTGCTTACTATGTGTTTGTGGGTGAGTAAGAGCAGAGCATGGGATGCTCCAGAGTGTGGGACACTCCGACCCGAGCCTTAGAGGCTCCCTTCTTTCGTATGGTGAAACTTCTTCCCCATATTTTATCTTTATTTGACTAGCGGGGCTAGTCCGATTTTCACTGTAACCAGCGGGGCTGGTCTTATTTTCTTGAGAAATGAGATTTCGGTTTTACGATATAGTTTTCGAATGTGGTGACTAGCGAGGCTAGTCAATTTATCGTTTTGGATTCTTGGATTTAAAGCTAAATGTATTTTTCTAATTGCTGCATGCATCGGTTATTAAAGAGAATAAATGTGGGAAAGTATGAAATCCTTTTTCCTTTAAATTGTTTATTTTTGTCCACTCACGCTAACGTTTTTCGTCTACTTTCCCCTGGGCCTTTCGGTTTCTAATGCCCAGTTTGCAGGCGAATTAAGGGAGGTCGGGCGTACATGACATTTGAGGCATAGTTGTCACTACTTCCGCAGTGTAGGATCGCTTGATCCTTTACTCTTCTTTTATATCCCTGTGTATAGTAGTACTACTCTGATTAACCTTGGGATTAGTATTTTTTTAAGTTTTGTGTTTTGTAAAAGTGGAGTTGTTGGTAATTGGGAGCAGGGTGGCTCCAGGAGTATAAGGTTGGTTTGCTCGAAGTGTTTTGTGTGTTTTACAGGTTTTTGGGTAGTCCATTTTAGAGGTGACTCTACCGAATTTTTGGTAGAGTTATCCCTAAGGTGGGCCCCACAGGGCCACCTTGGATTTCAGGGTGAAATTCGGGGCGGGTCCTGTCAAAATTTCTGGCAACCTCCGACGAGATCACAAAAGCTACTATCACTAGCAATAAAAGATACTGTCACTAGCAACAAAAGCTACGTTGGTGAGATTTCCGGCGAGGTCACAAGAGCTACTGTCACAAATAAAAGATACGCTCCCAAAAATCAAAAGCTACTAACACCATTAACAAAAGTTATTGTCACCAACACAAAAAGATACTCTCACCAGCAACAAATAGCTATTGTCACGATCACCAGTAACAAAAGCTACTCTCACCATCACTAAAAGCTAATATCAAGCAAAACAAAAACTACACTAACCAACACCAAGACCTACTCTCACAAAAACCAAAAGCTACTACAAAGTAGAAAAAAGCTACTATCATAGACTGAGAAAGCTATTCTCAAAGTCTAACGAAACTATGCAAATAAAAAGCTACGTCCATAGTTTTAAAAATCTACTACCATAGTTGTGAAAATCTATTACAATAAATGTCGAAAGCTACAGTCAATGTGCTAAAAAGCCATTATAACAAAAACTACTAACATCAGCTTGAAAAAATACTAACGAAACATAGAAAGCTACTATCACTGTTTTTGCTGTAACAATTATGAAGAGTTACTAACGTGAAATCTATCAAAATGAAACGGACTTGATAAAAACACTTCAAACACTCCAATCAAAACATCAAAACAACTATAAATTTACAATATCAAATACTCCAATCAAAACACTCTAATTTCAACCAAACACAACAAGGACATTCTTAACAAAAAGTTCAGCAATTCTCATTCTCTGCTGCAATTATAATCTATCCCAATCAGAAAACTACAATCAATCTACAACAATATACGGCCACCAAGCGATCATCATTTGATCAAATAGAGATCAAGAATGAATTGGGAGAAAGGAGGCAAAATAGTAGCATATTTAAAACCAAATAGGTTGAAATTGTGTGGTGTTGCCAAAAGAAATTTCAAACTGCTAAATGAATCCATACAAACAAGATCATGTTGTCAACTCTAATATAAAACTAAAACTTGTAAAATGGTACGATAAACTAGACGAAAGCTATACAATACCTCCCAGTTAACAATTGCCTACAAGAATCATGCTACCATACATATTCAGGGTGAGAATAAAAACAAAAAATTGCATCGGATCATAATATGTTTAATTTGCAATCGACCTAAGTAAATTGACAACAAACATTAGCACATCAAAAAAAAAAAAGTTCACAGTTCTTCCACCTCAATTGTTCCTTATGCAGCATTATCTCAATTTGAACTGAAATTCAGCTAAAGAAAATATGCAATCAAAAAGCTTTCTAAAAGTGATCGACATGCAACTCGGGCGGTCAATGAGTCAGGGGAGAAGTCGTTGTCGCTGGTGAAGGTCTGAGTTTTTGTCTTGGATGGCTTTGACAGCACACCGGATCGACCGGGTCTCGTCGAGCTCGACGTTCCATATTGGAGTTCTAGTTCAGCAAGGCTGGAGAGAGGCAAGATTTAACCCGGATCGTCGCCGGGTTGGAGTTTCCTTCGAAGGTCGAGACGAGCTGTGGGAGAAGCAAGGGAATCCGTCAGCGGCGACAGTGATATGTGGGACACAAGAGTCGGGAAAGGGAGACAACGGAGAAGTCAAACGATTATGGGATCCAGTTGATTCTGTGAGATGTGGAGTTGTTGTTTTGCTAGTCTCGGATTTGGGCTAGCGCTCTAGTATTAGGTACTTGAGGAACAACTCAGACCGGTTGGCGAGGACTGGTGGGTGGTTCGTGCAAGGCGGTTCATGGCTGAGAGAATGAGGGAGGGAGAGAACTGCAGTTGGATTTTATAGAGAGGGAGAGAGATAAGGTTTTGATTTAAGAGAGAGAGAGACTGTTTGTTTTGTTTGTCGAGGGGCAAAATAGTCAAGACCAAAATAAATTAAAGATGAAAGTGGCCTTATATGTACAAGAAATACTAGGTAGCCTTATGCCTAATTACAGTCTCAAAATGAGACTTATGTATAATTTTCTAAAAAATTAAAGGTACAATTTTATGTTTAGTTTCAGATTTCCCTCGATTGGTTTTTCTTCAAATGCTAGGTTGGTGTGGAATCTAAACGAGAGAGACTAAGTTTTGGAGGTTTTTATAGAAATGATGAATGTAGTATAAGCATTGTGATCCAATCATCTGTGTTCTTGTAGTTCAATACCAAATATTACTATGTCGTTGGAGTCGACCACTCTGTAAATACTTGATGGAACAATATAGCAATATATTTGATAAGGCTGCTTGACAGAAAATAATTTTATCAAGAAGTACACAGGAATTGCTAACGCAGTGTAAACCTCACCTCTGAGGAAACTTCACTGCGTGGCTTTTGACGTAGCCAACACCAAAAATTCAATCCACTATGAAACAATGAAGTTTACAGTATACAAGTAGTGATGTTCATAACAATCACTTTCAAATAGCCAATTGCTAACTTGTTTTACAATTGTTCTAACTTCTAACTCAATCAATACAACATGTAACCAAGTCAATCTTCATTCTTCCTTGCACTTGATCATCTCACAGATCTTGAGAATGAATTATAAAAATAATAACATATGCAAGAGAAAACATGAAACAAGGAATGAGAGTTTTCTGTAACTGTTTTGAATAATCTTATGCAGCACAATGAAGAACAGTTTTATTGCACAAAAACTCTGCACAATAAAATTAGTTTCGAAACCCTTTATAGGGGAGCAAGACTCCCCCTCAATCACAACTCTTTTCATATCAAAATCAGATAAACAAGGAAAGTCTTTTAAAACTGATTTCGATAGACATTCAATATTTTTTCAAATCCAATCTTTATTCGATATGCATATCAGAAGCCTTTTAATGCAGATAATCATCTCAAAGAGATATGCATATCAATTTCAAAATCATATTAAGGATATGAAATGAATACCATCCTTAGACTCAAGATCAGTGAGACGATTCTCCCTGATTTCTTCTGCATGTTCCGATTTTGCAATCTTCTTGTTGTTATCTTGAATCACCGGAAACGCAGGAGAATTATTCTCCCAATTCCTTGCACATCCTGCTCTTCTAATGTCCTTAGGAAAGTCATGTGTTGAATAGGGATAGTCCAATGTACTTACACACTCTGAGCGGCAGTTCTGGTTTATGACTCCTCCTGAAGTTGGGCCAGACGTCCCTTACACATTTGGTCTCATACGTAAGTATTCTGTATCAAAAGATTCAAAACACAATACATAGTAAGGATCATCTAGCTCGGTAGACTTCATTCATCATTTAGCATTATGAATCATATATATTGGTTCCAGTCTTATGATATATTCTTGTCTTTCAGGGTTCATTTTGGATGAATGGTTTTGAAAATAGTGATTAATTTAGTTGATATTGTATAGTTAAATTGCATGGTCGAACTATAAGAATCTAATTAGATTTTGAATTGAAAGAAAAAGTTCAAATGAGTTTCAAATGCTTCCTGGTATGTAGTTACTTTAAATCCATTTCAGTTATATTGTATTGAGCTAGCTATTTCAAATGTCTTTGGTCTTATGTTTTGTAATTTCTTCAAACTAGTATAGCTTTAATATGAAGACATAGTGTTCTTTTTGGCCTTAATCTTAAAAGCATGGGAACTACATAATGGACAAGATCGGCAACACTGCATTTCCATACATATGAATATCAGTTAGATAGTTACCACTGGGTTTCAGGGGATCTGGGTCAGACCTTTGATTCAAACAAGACGCTAACTCATTATGAGCTAAATCCACTGAAAGAAGAGACAATTTTATTTGTTGGTGACCTCTCCTATGCGGATGACTACCCAAATCATGATAATGTCAGATGGGATACATGGGGAAGATTCACAGAGCGAAGTGCTGCGTAATGGTCTCTTTGAGCACGTTGTGTAGCGAAAATTCTGCCATCCACCCAGGGTGGATATCAGCCTGGGGCAATCTACCGTTGATTGTTCACTGGGCAGATCTGGCCCGTCAAATTTCTGTTACTCCATATCCAACGTTAACGTTATACACAGTGATGGAAAATAAAAAAAGCTGTGGAGATCGAGGAAGCGGTAGAAAGTTAGAAATAGGGCCTCGTTTGGTTCGCGGAAAGTAAGCATCAGGAAAGGAAAGTTGTTCCTTTCCTGTGTTTGGGATGTAAAAGGAAAGGAAATACTTTCCTGAAGCAAAGGAAAATAGGGGGGAAAATGGTTCATTCCATACTCCAAAAGAATCACTTTCCTCCTTTTTTTCCTTACATTTATTACTCACAGCATATTATTTTATTCCATTAATTACATACTTTTTAACAACTTTCCGGATAACTTTCCTTACATTACCAAACATCGGAATGGAAAGTTCTTCGAAAAGTTCATTTCCCTTCCCATGGAAAAGACAAAGGAACTACTTTCATTTCCGCAAACCAAACGAGGCCTAGAGGGAGGAGGGTAAATCTATCCTCCACTTTTTTTTATCATCCTCATCCTCGTATGATCTCTGCCATAAGTCCATAACTAATTGAAACCAGAATTGATCAGAACGATGTCGAAAGAGGAAGAAACCCATCATCAAATTCGTAATTGAAACCAGACTTTGATCAAAAGGATGTTGTATATGAATGCATTGAATTGTGGTGGCGGTGGTTTGTTGGTGAGAGACAAGAGAATGGGTAATGATTTTCGTTGGCTACTAGTTCGTAAAGAAGAGAGAATCATGAATGATGTGGGTTTTTAATTGTGGGTGGCGCCGTGGCGGTGTGGTCTGTTCGAAGGAGGGAGAGAGAGAGAGAATGATTGATTTGGGTGTCCGAGGCTTCCAGCTAAGAGAAACTAGTTTAGGGTTCAAATAAACCAATTGCGGTAAAGCATGGTTGGGGTTGTGGTCAAGCCACAAAGTAATTGTGCTTCTCTTCTCAGGTTCGAGCCACCTCAAGCTCTTTTCCTTTATCTTTTTTTATTTTTTTATTTTTTTATTTTTTATAAATTTTATCATAGCTTTTATATTATTTTATTTATTTGTTTTCTGTCCCATTTTTTAATAAATTTCATTTGTTACCTGAAAAGTTAATTGAAAAATAAAATACTGTTTTAGGGAATCAGAAATTGAGAGAAATTTGTTGTGTAATCTCATTGATAATAGAGGCCTCTTTATATAGAGGATTACAATGCATATAATCTAAATTGTACAAGGAAAAGTAATCATATAATGAATGGATATCTCTAAGATACTCACCGAGATTCTCTCTAATTAAAACCCTATTACCACTAGGTCAAGTAACCTAGAGTTTGGGCCAAACACAAATAGAGATATCCTTAAACACTCCCCATTGTGTTGTCCAAACGCGGTGCTTCTCTCGTTGCCTCGATAAAAACCTTGCCGAGTAACAAAAACTTAGTGGGACAAAAATAACCTCGGTCGAAGGGGAAAAAGAGCACAACACACCCTTCACGTACGTTTCGAGGTGAACATGTAGACATCTCCCCCTGATGTTTGCGCCTCCCCCTGATGACTACGATCATGGGAGTTCAGATAATTTCCGCAAGCCAATTCTTGCTACATGTTTCTCGAACGTGGATTTGGGCAATGACTTAGTAAACAAGTCTGCCTCATTGTCCTCAGATCGAACCTGGTTCACTTTGATCTTGAGGAACTTCTGTTGTTGCTGATTGTAGAAGAATTTGAGCGATATTGCTTGGTGTTGTCGCCTTTGATGTAGCCTTGCTTCATTTGTTCAATGCAAGCAGCATTATCTTCATAAATGCTCGTTGGCTCATCTGTGGTAGACTTCAAACCACAATTTCTTCGAACATGCTTAGCTATGGATCGAAGCCATATACATTCACGAACTGCTTCGTGAAGAGCAATAATCTCTGCATGATTCGAAGAGGTAGCGACTAAGGTTTGCTTTGTAGACCTCCAAGATATCGCGGTCTCTACCTATGGTGAACACTTAACCATCTTGGGAATGACCTTTGTGTGGGTCAGAGAGATACCCAACATCAGCAAAACCTTCCAAAACACTTGTCATTTTGGGATGGGGATAGTAGACACAGGCCAGTGTTGGCGGCGTTCCTGGTGTGTGATGGGTCCGAATCCATCATCTCTTTGTAGGGATAGAATAAGCCCATATCAATCATACATCTCAAGTATCGAAAGATATCTTTTACACCAATCCAATGGCGTCGCGTTGGCGCAGAGCTATATCTAGCTAACAAGTTCATTGTAAACGAGATGTCCAATCTTGTGCATTTAGCTAAGTACAATAATGCGCCTATTGTACTCAAGTAAGGCACTCCTGCCTCTAGCACATTTTCATTATCATCCTTCGAATGAAGAGGATCCTTTTCAGGATCAAGACAACGAACGATCAAGGGGGTGCTTGAAGGTTTGACATTGTCAAATGCCTAAGCATCTATCAACACGATGCTCAAGTTCCAAACTGAGACATAATCATGTTCTCCCAAAATCCTTCATCTCAAACTCGGATTTCAAGTGTTCAGCAGTTTCCCTTAAAGGGCTTCTAATGAAGATTATGTCCAACATGAACCGCGATAGAATCCGAAACTTGTTTATGGAAACGCGTGGGCATATCCCTTCCCAATCAAGTAGTCATTTTAGCGAGCGTTGCAACCTCTTTGTATACGCGCTCTGTGGACTAGAGCCACTTGACTTGGGTAAATGAAGTTCACCATGAACCTTTATGTATATTCTGTATCTAGATCCCCATAGAGATACGTAGTGACCACATTTGTAAGTTGCATGTTTAGTTATTCGGAAACTACCAAACTGACAAAGTAGTGGAGTGCAGTAACATCCATTACGAGAGAATATGTCTCATCGTAGTCAATTTCAGGGCGTTTTGTGAGAAGCCTTGCGTCATAAGGCTAGATTGCTATCTCTTTTTCTCATCACGCTTTCTAATTAAACCCTATTAGTCAATAGGTTTTATGTTAGGAGGTGTTGACATCACTGGCTAAAAAAACATTCCTCTTCGTTAGAGAATCCATTTTAACCTGGATCGCATCTTTCCATTTAGGCCAAATCTCTCTACGTTGGCATTCATTCATCAACGGAGTGTGGTTCGATATCATCGGACTTAACAAAATCATGTGCAACGAAGTGCGCGACTACATCATCAATTATGATGGAGTTTCTATCCCACGTCTCATGTACACTAGTGTAAGTTTCATAGAGCTTTATATTCTCAGGAATAGGTTCTGACGTTGAGAGTCCCCCAACGATAACCATAACCCGGAAGATACTCATGAGATGGATTTTGAGTGCTGATGATCCAAGGATTGGTTTGTACCATGGTATCCTTCGAACCCACGGGCTTCCCACGCATCCTAGCTGGAGCCATGGCCTGTAATGCCAAAGTGCCACTCTCTTTGGCGTTGGCGCCATGCCTACCTACGTGTAGGGTGGCGCTACGTCCTCTCATAGGGACTTCATTCCTTGCAGGCATGTTTGCAGCATATTTGTGTGATCTCATCACTTTAATAGGGATCGAGATGAGACATAGTGGGGATAGGCCACGACAATTCCTGTCGTTCCTGCTGAACATCCGTATTCTTATCTCCCCCTAATGACAGGAAGACTGTCTCATCAAAGTGACAACCCGCAAATCTAGCGGTAATGAGATCGCCTTGCAAGGGCATTAAGTGGCGGATGATTGCTGGAGTCTCAAATCCAACTGAGTTGCCCATTCGTCTGTAAGGACCTATCATAGTGCGATGTGGCAGCACAATGGGGACATAAATGGCTTACTCAAATGTGCGTAAGTACAAAATACTTGTACCCAGTCACTAGCTGTAACGCAGAGGTACATTGAGTGGCGGTAGGTCGTAGATGAATTAGCATAGCTGCATGCGATATTGCATCACCTCAAGCGGAGATAAGGAGAGTGGTGTGCATTACCAATGTCCGGGCTATCATCGTAGTCGTTTCCGCGAGACCAATTGGGTGTGTACATGGGAATATGATGTCCAACATCAGTCCCAATGCAATAACCATCGAAAGTCTTCGATGTAAACTCTCCAACATAGTCAAATCCAATCGACTGAATATGATGATTCAGGGAGTGAGCCCGTTGTCATATTATATGTGCTAGGAGTGTAGCATAAGCAGCATTACAAGTGGACAATGGCACAACACGTGACCAGCGTGTTTGCATGTCAACCAACATCATGAGATATTTAAATGTTCGTAAGCTGGTTGAATCAATCCATAAAATCCCCATGGATTTGATGTAAGAACATAATGAGTATTTTCATATCCTTTGTGTAGGACTATCTCAGTCCTAATTTCCCGAAGGAACTGCCTTTGCAAAATGAGCGAGAGGAGTTAGAAGCAACCAATGAGGATTTTGGTTGGGCCTGAGCATCTGTAGCGCTATTAGAAGCAAAAAGTGTGACTACATCTCCCATCATGGCGTTAGAGCCATAAAAAGTAGCATGTATGGCGTCATGGCCACTAGGAGGAACAACCATGGCGTTATGCTCATGGGTGGCGCCATTTATGGCGTCATCAGATTCTTGCTTTGTTTTGCTCAAAAGGATGGATGTCCATGTGAAGTCTTTAGTAGACGGATCATCATATCATGACCAGGATGACCTATCATGTCGTAACAAAGTCAATATGTGTCTAAATCCAAGAGATCTTCTCTCATAATTTTATTGGATTTAATAACTCAAATAGTGACATAGAGTCCACTAGAGAGACACATAAACATCTCTAAGATGCGCCTTTGTTCGCAATTGTTAGAGGTATTGCAAAGGAACTCATCTCTGTTCTCTACATGCATTTTCGCATGGAATCCGTTGGCTATTCATAGGGCAATTTGCCTTAAGAGCGTAGAGAGTTTCTGTGACAGTAATTGTTACACCCCACATCCGATTTACCCCTTTTACTGAGTTACACGAATCACTATTGTTTGGGTCAGTTTTGTTGCAGCTGGTCAACAGTCTGTTTTCTGCGCGGGCGTGCCAGCACCGTTCGGGTGCGGTCGTCGGGGGTGTCCCTTGACCTGACTTCTTTCAAGCAATTGTGGACGAGGAGAGCACCAACCTCGTCGTGGGATTCTTTGTGCCTCGTGGCGAGGACTTTTGCTGAGCTTATTGAATATCACAATCGATACTCGATGTTGTAGATCGAGTAGAGCGAGAACCACTGGGAAGTGAGGAGAACTTGCTAAAGTGTGAATTTAGCTTGGCTGGGTTGCTAGGGCGTTACCCTTGCTTGGCCGGTTCTGTAACCGTTGTGGTCGCGGCACTACCGTCAGCTCCCGAGCAGACTAGGACCGAAGTACGTTGACAAAGGATTTGATGGCACTGAAAGTCGGCTTCTGGGAAGACTAGGACTAGGAGTGTGATCACCGGTAAGAGAAAGAGAAGGAGAGGAGTTGCTCTTAGAGAGGTTGCTCTAGAGAGAACTTAGATCATCTTAGAGATGTTGTTGTTGTTGTGAATGTGTCTTGGTGTTGGTGTTTGGTCGTGGTACTACAATCGGCTCCCGAGGAGACTAGGACCGAAGTACTTTGACAGAGGGTTTGGTGGCACTAATAGTCGGCTCTTGAGGAGACTAGGACTTAGAGTGTGATCACCGATAAGAGAAAGAGAAAGAGAGGAGTTGCTCTTAGAGAGGTTGCTCTAGAGAGAACTTAGATCATCATAGAGATGTTTTGATGTTGTGAATGTGTGTTTTAGAATGAGAGAAGAAAGTGTTTATATAGGGAAGAAAAAGAAGAGTGAAATGATGAGTGGAAGAAAAATAATGAAAGTGGAGTATGAAAGTGATTTGTAAAATATGGAAAAGATAGAGAAATGATGAAATGAAAGCAAAGCATGAAGGTGTAGAAACATGGAAGTGATGATGATCTATTAAATAGATTGTAGTAGAAAAATATATCCAAGGAAAAAAAGAAAAGCATCTAGCTTTCTTCATGTGGGTAGGAAACATGAACATGTGAATATTGAGCTGGTTTTAGGTCAGTTTCTGCCCCTTTATTCCTTCAATTATTTCTCTAACAAGACTTCAGAATGAGTCTTCGACTTCTTAATAAAAAATGTTCCACTGTGAGTGTAGATAATCCTGACAAAGTTTCAGAGCTTTATTGCAGTCGGTTGGGCCGAAAATGCTGCTGGACCTCTTACAGGTCCAGTTTTCCAGTTTTGCTTCTGTAGAAAATTGGACTGATTGTTTGAAGGCCTTCCACTCAAAAATAGCTCTGGCACTCTTCATAAGAAATGATCCTTGGGATGTCTAGTATTAATCTGGAAATTTTTAGCTTATTTAGATTTCATTTGGTTAGTCTGCCTCCCCTCCTTCCTTGTTTAGCTCGGTTTCTCCTAGCCGAAGTATGAAAATGTGCTAAAGTTGACTTTTTATGCTTCCATGCTTCCATAGTAGGCTTTATTTTGCCTCTAAATATATATTTCGAGCTTGTCGACAATATATAGCTTGAACCACTGACATTGGCTCAATTTCTTCAAAACCTGCCTTGTCAGGTCAAAATGTTCATTTTGGGTCCAAACAACTGCATGTTTTATCATTCGTGGTTATAGTTTTATCTTTTAGGGGGGTGGCTAGAAGTTGACTTTTTTTGGGTTAACAATTTGAGAAAATATCATTCATGAAAGTTGTAGAGGACATTAAACCGAGCGCGTGCATATGTGGTACGTAAAAATTGGAGTTCGTATGTCAAAGTTATAGCTTAAAATGTGGAAGTTACTGTTTATGGTAACAAAAACATATATATGGAAACTTACCATTGTAGGTTTCCATTTTCGGAAACCCACGGTAACTCTCCCTCTCTTCTCCCCCGACTTCTTCCCCCTTTCGACCCGATTTTTCTCCCTTCGATTTCTTCCCTCTCCGGCCGACCCACGACGAAATCCGGCCATCCCCAAGCTCGTCTCCTCCCCCTTGACGCATCTGTGGTGGTATTTTGGGGAGATTTGGCCTGAGGAGCTCGATTTCTTGCTGGGAAGGTTACTGTAGCAACTTGCGAGTTTTGCCGATTTCCGACGATTCCGGCTATCTCCGGTCACCAAACCGGCAGCGAAGGTCGGGTTTTTTGCTGGAGATCATTTCCCCTAAGGCCTTGCATTCCAATTTGCAGTGTGGAGGTCGAATCGATCAAACCCGATCCTAGGGTTCTTGAATTTTTCTGGAAAATTTTCACCGGCTTAATTGGTGCTCTTCCAGGTAAAATTGGAACTTGTCGTAGTTGAGAAAGAGATTGGGTCTGTTGAGTAGGTGGTGCTGCCAAAATTTGGTGCCCATTGGTGGTGGTTTGCCTGTGGCGCGTGGGCCCCACGCGCGGCCACTGTGGGTGGCGCGTGGAGCTGCAATTTATTTACTGTTTTGGCTCCATAATCCCTTAACGATTGTAGAATTTTATACATGAAGTTTGGTGGAAATTGGAGGAATTACGAATTGAGTATAAATGGATAATTATCGATTTACGTGAATTCGATCGCCGAAATTCTTTCGAATTCACTTCAGAATTTATATATCGATGAATGAATATTGTTGGAATATTGTGGATGGATTCGTTGTGAATTAAGGAGTTGGATTTTGAAGGGGGACGTTATGAATTTCAAATTCTAATTATCGTAAAGTTAATTTTTGTCCTGTAAATATATTTTTACGAGTGCTATTCGTACAGGACGAGAGGAGTCTTCGTATGAGGAAAATACCGAGCGACGTCAGGATTGATCATATACTGTGAGTGGACTTTTATTTTTCAAAGAATGATGCATACATTTACTTAATTGGTTTCGAAGTTATAATTTGTTTATCGTATTAATTTCCCGAGCATATGGTTAATTTCAGGAATGGTTTTGGATATTTGATTATTTGAAGGTTTTATGGCTTGCGGGGTCACGTCATTGGATTACGCTTATTTTCTTTTATTTATTTATTTCCGATGTGATTTCCGGATTTATACTATTTATATTATATTTATATTCCGCGATTTGAGATTTTTAATGAGATTTCGATGGAGTAAATGTTTATAATTATTTATCTCCTATTTATTTTGAACTCGAGATTATCTTGGCGTGTGGGGCACGTCGTTGGAAATTTTATTTACGAGAGTTGGGGAAGTTTATGGATTCATGAGGTTTTCGGATTTTCTTTTGCCATACTTTGGGTGACTTATCATTGCTAGCATTGATTTTCCGCCTTTTTGTAGCCCTCCGCCTTTGTGGCGCAGGTTACTGTCTATGTGACAGTAATTCTGTAGCCCGGTATCCTATCGCTACACTTAGTGGCGTAAGGGTATATTACGGGAGTATTTTAGCCTGGGAGGCTATCACCGGAGCCTGGGAGGCTCACTCGTATGGCTATCGTCTTCCCCTACTCATTATACTATTTTCGACTAGCGGGGCTAGTCCGATTTATTTTAGCCAGCGGGGCTGGTTTTATTTCCTTGAGTATCAGAGTTTCAACCTTTTCTTTTATTCGTTTGTGACTAGCGGGGCTAGTCGGCTTTCATGAGCGGAACTCCTCTTATTTTATTTTTGTTAATCATTGCATGCATCGGGAATTTTTAAAGAAATAAATCTGGGAAAATATAAAATCCATTTCGTTTAAAATTGTTTATTTTTGTCCACTCACGCTAACGTTTTTATGCACTTTCCCCTGGGCCCTTCGGTTTCGAATGCCCTGTTTTCAGTGTTGCTGCTCGGCGTTCAGGAGTGAGCCATAGTGACCGCATCCGCTTCCGTCATCATATTTTGTAGGTTACCTGTTTAGCCTACTGTGCTCTATGTTAATTTACGTTCCTAGATTGCTCTGATTACTATGGGATTTATGACCCAGACTTGTATGGAATTTATATTTGAGGTCTACGACCTAACTTTGTGAATTGTAGTATCTTAAATCTTGGAGTTTCTTAGACTTGTAATACTTGATACACTGTTATTATTTTGGGCTTGAGTTGGTTGAATGATGGGAGCAGGGCGACTCCAGGAGTTTGTGGTTGGAAATTTTTAGAAGTGAAATTTTTTTCCACAGGTTTTTGGGTTGTCCATTTTTACGGGAGGTTATGCCGAAATTTTGGTAAACCTTCTTTAAGAGTGGGTCCCGCAGGGCCACTTCGGATTCTAGGGTGGAATCCAGGGCGGGTCCTGTCAGTAATCAAGGTGCCATTTGGCAATGGGAACTTGGGCTATTCCATGTCCTCGAATTAATATTGATGGCCCAGCTATCATAGTCACAAAGTAATATGCTCACAATCAAAATTGAGTCATAATGAAAAGAACTCAAAATTTTATTCATAAGCCAACATAGTACGTCATTGTTTCTTTGATCAAAGAAAATCTAATCCAAAATGCTAGCTAATGCAAAACGATGGTAGTCGTCTAACTCCTTTAGGTAATTCCAATGCGAATGTGACCAGGTTAGTAGAGAGATGTCGGTGGAGCAAATCTCACTTAAGTACCACTTATCTCAAAACCTTTCTAGACATCACACTTACATTGAGTACGCCTACTTTGATGAAAGACTAATACCATTGGCATCTACTATAAAATAATATGGCAATTGCCTATTACATCTCTTGGAAAAATAAAGACTTAAACAGAATTGGCGATCTATTGATCCCAGCCAGGTTTGAAGTCTTCAACCCTTAACTCTAGATCATCTTCTTCTTGTTCCACATAGTGAGCTTCTCTTGCTTCACAATATGCTTTGTAGGCGGTGGCAAGTTCTTCACGAGCTCTACAAATGTGTGCCCAATGATCAGACACTCCACAACGAGAACATACATCTCTTTGCTCGAACTCCATTGATTGAGGCGCTTTGAAAGCGTCATTTAGATGGCTCTTAGTGTTAGTGGTGCCACCAACATGGCCAGAGGCGTTGCCTCCCTCTCCCTTTCCACGTTGACCTCTTCGATTCCGTATTCGCCTATTTTGGCGGTTACCTTCCCAAGTAGAGCGATTATATGGACCAGAACGTCCAAATGTATCCCTAAAATTAGGGTTTCGCTCTTGGCGCCCTCTCTTTGGGCACGATTATAATTGAATTCCGGAATATGCTTTGTTCCCACGGATCTCAAATTATAGTTCTTCACAATGATGTTGTCATGCTTTTCAGCGACATTCATAGCTCCAATAAGCTCATGAAACCTTGTGATCCGTCTTGCAATAACATCAATTCGATAGTTATTAGAAACCATCAATGCAGAGACGGGGAAGGTAGAGAGAGTCTTCTCAATCAACATCGCATTTGTAATCTCTTTACCACAGAATTCCATTAATGATTTAATGTGCAGTGTTTCCGAGTTGTAGTCAAGAACTGACTTGAAATCACAGAAGCGGATGCTATGCCATCTCACTTCTAGGTCAGGAAGCATGGGAGTCACAGACGTTGCCAAATCTTCCTTTGAATGAGACCCACAGCCTTCTGGGGTCTTCTTCATTCATACACTCGTACTGTAGCGAATCATCCATATGATGAGTGATTAGGATGATGGCTTTCGCCTTATTTGCCTCTAAGGCTGCTCTATTGGCTTCCAAAGCTTGAGCTTGCTCAATAGTTAGCACCTCCTGGCTAGGCTTGAGAATCATATCTAGGATTCCATCGGCCTGTGATATCCAGAGCCAGTTGTTCCCAATGGAGCGAAGTTCAATTTTGTTCAGGTTACTCATCCTGAAAGAGAACAAGAAATTAGGGTTAGTTTCGGAGCGCAATAGGCTACCACGAAAACATATAAAATTACTGAGCGTAATCGCTTCCAAGAAATTAGGAATTTCCGAGTGTAGTCGCTTCCAAGAAATTCGATTCCAAGAGATACTGGATTAGATCGAAGCAATGACGTAAGTGGTTGATCATAAATTCTCTACAAACTCTAAGTTTGGATATTTCAACAAGCTCTAAGCTTGGAGTGAGCACGAACCACCACAGTTCGGCTTAATTTGGTCTCCCCTATGATGAAGAAAGGGGGGTAGAAGAAAGGAGGTTGCAAGTCTCCGAAAAAGAAGAGAAATTGAATTTAAAAACTCCAAAAAAATGGGAACGTTTAGTAAAAAAAATACCTCGAAATAGGTCGCCGGAAAATATGACAGGAAAAAGTCGCTGGAAAAAATAATCGAAAAAGTCCCCGGAAAGTGGCAGGAAAAGTCGCCGGCGGTGGCCTAAAAGTTGACCGGAAACGGTCAACAGGTGTTGACCTGAGTTGACTGGTGCTGATGTGGCACTGTCCGCTGCTGACGTGGCTGCTGACCGCTTGATGACTGTGTTGCTGACGTGGCTTGTGTCAATGGGTCGTGGCTTGGGCTAGGGCTTGGGCTCGGCTTGGGCTGCCTCTTCCTTTTTTTTTTTCTTTTCTTTTCTTCTACCGGTTTTTCTATCTGACATTCAGTAGGCCGGTTCAGCAAGTTTCAGGTCGGTTTTCAGGGAATTTCTTCCGGTTCTGGATTTCTGGGTTTGATATGCTACTGCTGGAAAATTTTGGTAGCAATTGGAAGTCCAGAAGGTGGTGAACTAGTGAAATATTTACTGCGAGTTGTATGGAGCTTCCGGTGGCCAGTTCGGTGGGTTTCCGACCGGTTCTTGGGGTGGGGTCGCCGGTTCTGGACTCCTGGGATCGAGTTCTTCAAGGTGTGAGGTGGAGCCAGAAAAGGCTTCAAGGTTTTGTATTCGGATTCAAGGTCTTTTAGCTTTTTAGCTTCTTGAATTAGGGTTTGGCTATTTGTTTCAGGGTTAGGGCTTCGTGCTAATAACGTGTTTTAGGGAATCAGAAATTGAGAGAAATTTGTTGTGTAATCTCATTGATAATAGGGGCCTCTTTATATGGAGGATTACAATGCATAGAATCTGAATTGTACAAGGAAAGGTAATCATACAATGAATGGTTATCTCTAAGATATTCACCGAGATTCTCTCTAATTAAAATCCTATTATCACTAGGTCAAGTAAGATAGAGTTTGGGCCAAACACAAATAGAGATATCTTTAAACAAATACTAGATTTATTTTAGAAGTGACATTGACTTGATCATAGCTATTTATCTAAATTATAGTGTTGTTTCTTCGATTTTTAATAAACTACATTTGTTACTTCATAATTGTTTAACCTATACACCACATTAGTTACCAAAATATTAATCATAAAGAAACTACTTAAAAAGAAAAATAATTAAATTAATTTTTCTAGACCTGATCATATTAACTTAATTAATTTATAATTAAGTTTAGTGTTAAGAATAATTAAGCGCAATGATTTTGTACTTCGAGTTTTCATACATGCGTAATAGTGATAGTTCCCACATGAATCGGTCATGAAAAGCACCCTCATAGTATTTAGTGACAAATTGAAAATATGTGTTTTAGTATTGATGATATTAAAGTCACTCTGGTTGACCAAATGGATTGGTGTACAAACAAAATTGAAAGGAAATAATAAATTGACTGTGTATTCAAAAAATTAATTTTGTGCAATCCAAACAATTGAAACTGAAATCGATAAATTTGATATTACCCATCTATTTATAGCGTATTAACAGGTACTGTGTAAAAAATTAACTTGATCTGATGTCATTTTGACATCAAATAAAGCAGTCAACCCTTTATACACTAATACTTCCCTAAGGGGAGTTGAACCATTAGGAGATAAACTTCCTGAAATTTTTATACTGGTTGATATATCTCATACCCACGAAAGCGTGAAAGCTGACAGATTGAAAAAAGAAGATCCGAATGAGCAGTTATGAGCATATTAGTTTTATGTGATATTTAGGGTTTAGGATTGACCTATTAGATGAAAATCCAAACGATGACAAAAATAGCTGAAATTTTGACCATAACCATTTCTTCCTACCTTGATAACATCCAATGGTCGATTTTGATAAATTTTATTTCTTCCAACTTGTTGCTTATGTCAGGGATATTTACGTATAAAACTAATAAACAAGTTAGACAATATTAGTTAGACCATAACCATTTCTTCCTACCATGACAAGATTTTATGCGATCCTCAAAATCGAAACTGAAAATCGATAAATTTGACATTACCCATCTATTTATAGTGTATTAATAGGTACTGTGTAAAAAAATGTACTCGATCTTGATGCACTTGAAGCAAGCGCATAATTTAACCCTGAAAATATCGTTAGTAGTATAAGCAAATAGGGATCGTTCTATTCCGGGGATTGAGGGTACACCTGTCATTGTCAAACAATTAAACAATTAAAATTAAAACAAAGTATAATATTCACAAATATATTCACAACTATAAACATTATTTACGAAAAAAAAAGGGGGGATTTTGTTTTTGGATTTTCGAAAATAAAACTAAGTTAACAAAATAATTAAAATGCAAAAACATAAAAATACGAATGGAATGAGAGAACAAAGATCAAAATCGAAACATATGATTAAAATTGATTCAAACCATAATATTGTTCATCTAAGTCATGAGAGAGGAGTTGATCATGTGAAACGTTAAAAGCAAACAATTTCCCATATTTTACTTTTCAATGCTAATTAATCTAAGTGAAAACACAAAGACTAATCCTATCAAACATGCATTCAAGCCCTAGAAAGCTAGTCAATCACAACATGTTCAACGCAATAAGCACCTAGAAAGGCTATCAACTCAAGTGTGCAACTTAGTATGAAAAAGTCCACCTAATTGCAATTCCCTTTGATTAAATCCGATTTTTGCACAAAACCTTTACTACTTATCGATTCAAGAACACAAAACCAAAAAGTTGATTCATGTTCTTGAATTCGTAGCACCATTCATACCAAAACCCTAAAAGTTTCGA
This sequence comes from Rosa lucieae, assembly GCA_024704745.1. Taxonomy (NCBI): domain Eukaryota; kingdom Viridiplantae; phylum Streptophyta; class Magnoliopsida; order Rosales; family Rosaceae; genus Rosa; species Rosa lucieae. The sequence continues at coordinate 23,461,569 of CM045497.1, read as the reverse complement.
ACCATTTAAGATTAAAATACAAAAGACTTCTATCATGCAAATTTAATCAAACACTCACACAAAAGCAACAATGAATCACAATATAAGAATCTGAAATTATCAATTAATCATAAAAATTCCAGAAATAATACTTTGTTCATACATATATGTCAACTAGAACAAAACCAACGAAATCAAAGCAAAGGTTACAAAGGAGAATAGGATTACACCGTGAGATGGAGATGAGATGAACGAATTGAGGATGTAGTCTCTTGAATCTCGAAAGCAAGCTTCAAGGATGATGATGGAGGATGATGCTCACGGAAATTCTTCTTCTCCCTTGGCCTTGCTTGAACTCGTGGCTTGCTCTAGAGGGTGGAAAGGAAAATGAAAGGAAATGGAGAGACAAAGAAGATGGAATAGATGAAGGAATTCCTTGTGTCTTTGTTTTTGCCTCTATTTATAGGCTTCCAAGCAACACTATTTGGCCTTTAAACAAATCATAATGGGTTAGGTTTGAGCGCTTAAACACTTAGTGGATTTGTTAGGTGAGAGCACTTAAACACTTGGTGGATTTGTTAGGTGAGAGCACTTTCTGCTCCTTTATTCCTTTAATTTTTATCTCCACTAAGAACTCAGATTTAGCCTTCGACTTCTTCATATGAAATTATCCACCATGAGTGTAGATTACTGTGGTAAAATTTCAGAATTTATTGCCATGTGGTGGGGCCGAAAATGCTGCTGGACCTCTTACAGGTCCAGTTTTCCAGTTTTGCTTATGCAGAAAATTGGACTGATTGTTTGAAGGCCTTCCACTTCTATCTGGATCTTGCACTCTTCATATGAAATGTTCCTTTGGGTGTCTAGAATGGATCTGGAAGGTTTCAGCTCATTTGAAGTTCATTTGATCAGGCGGCCGCTCCTTCTTCTTTGCTTGGCTTGGTTTCTCCTCTGAGTAGGAATATGTGTAAAATTGATCTTTTAGTACATTTCACCTTCATCTACTCCAATGTACCTTCATCTTTGCTCCCCTTGGTGTTCGCAAGCTCCTCTTTCCATTTATGAGTTCATTTCCACTTTTTAGCTCGGAGGTCCTGAAAATAGAAACTAATAAGAAAAATAGAAACTTTCCTAAACTGAAAATGGAAACTTTCAAAAAAATGAAAAATAGAAACTACAAAATAGAAACTTTCTACAAATAGGAACTTTCCCAATCGAAGAATGGAAACTTTCCAAAACAGGGATTTTCTAAGGAAATGGCGCAGAAAATGTAGGGAAAAACAGTTAAAACGTCGCATTAAAATGCTCCTATCAGATCTGCTGTCATCTTGACATCAAACAAAGTGGTTAACCCTTTATATTTCCTTAAGGGAAGCTAAACCACTAGAAGATAATTTTTTTTGAAATTTTTACATTGATTGATATAGCTCACAGCCATGACTGTGTAAGAGCTGACAGATTGAAAAAACAAGTTGCGAAAGACCTGTTATGAGCATATTAGTTTTATGTGGTACTTAGGGTTTAAAGTTGACCTAATAGATCAAGATCCAAACAACAACGAAATTAACTGAAAAATTGACCATAACCTTTTCTTCTTATCATGATAACATCCAATGGTTGATTTTGATAAATTCTATTTCCTCCACCCTGTTTCTCATGGAAGGTATACTTATTTCATATAACTAATAAACAAGTTAGACAATACTAATAGGCATATAAGGATTTTGTGCGATTCAAAATAATTAAAATTGAAAATCGATAAATTGGGTATTGCCTATCTATATATAGCATAGTAATAGGTAATTTATAAAAAAATTAACTCGATCCACCGTCATTTTGACATCAACAAAAGCGGTCAACCCTTTATACACCTATACTTCCCTAAGGAGAGTTGAACTACTATGAGATAAACTTTCTGAAATTTTTACATTGGTTGATATAGCTCATACCCGCAAATCGAAGAAAAAAATAATAATTGCAAATGATCGTTTATGAGCATATTAGTTTTATGTGGTGCTTAGGGTTTAGGGTTAACTTAGTAGATCAAGACTCAAACGATGACGAAAATAGATAAAATTTTGAGCATAACCATTTCTTCTTATCATGATAACATCCAACGGTCGATTTTGATAAATTCTATTTCCTCCACCTTGTTGCTCATGGAAGATATGCTTATTTATAACTAATAAACAAGTTATAAGATACTAGCAAGCATATAGGGATTTTGTGCAATTCAAAAAAATAAAGGGGTCTTGACCAAAAGCACAAAAATAAACTAAAATTATCCCACTTACTCCAGTAACAAATTTTTGTTCCCACCTACCCAATTTAACAGAAGTCGACCATTTTACCCATAACTTAATTAAGAAATTACAAAATCTCAGTCTTTATCTCTCTCCTCATTCCAGATCCGATCTCTCTCTCTCTGATCTTCGATCCTCTCTCTGTCTGATCTCCGATCACCATATCCGGTGCAACGATGGTGACGATGCCCTCTTTTGACAAGGCCGCCTGCTTCTCTCGGCCTGAAGACGACGACGCCGCCCTCCGTCGACCTCGCCGCCAGTTTCTCCATGGCCACCTTCGAAGTCATCAACGCTCAATTCTCTCCAGTCACCAGTTCGACTCGAGTTCGTTTCCAGACCCTTATCTTCGACGCCGAGTTCATTTCCAGTCCTTCATCTTCGACGCCGAGTTCGTCTCCAGGCTATCTTTATCTCTCTCCTCCTTCCAGATCCAATTTCTTTATTCCTCTCTCTCTCCGACGAGAATCTGAGGAGCATCCCCAACTGACTCAGCTTCAGCTCATCAACTGTCATGCAGCGAGTTTTCTGGTCAGGTTCTGGCAAACATCTGCGCTAGATCACAACCTTTTGGAAGGAACGCTGTCGTCGGCGATAACCAATTTCGCAGCCGGTGGATTTCAGCATCGAAGGGAACACCCTCGAACAGTGTATGGGTGCCCAAAGCTTTTTTTTTTTTTTGCAAAATGGAGGCAAAAGCCCATAAAGAAAGGAAAAAAAAGGTTCTATTGAAGGTACATCTGTTTTTTTTTTTTTTTGATATACTGTGAGCTCTGAGAATGAGGAAGGAAAAAAAAGTGAACGTGTACATTTGTACATACAAATTGATCAATTGTGTCTGTAGTGTTGGTTTTGGGAGTTTATGCAATTCACTTAAGGACAATGATATGATTATTGGAGGGTAATAATATGATTATTGGAGGGCAATAATAAGATTATTGGAAGATAATAATAAGATTACTGAGGGGCAATAAAATGTTTTGGGGCAATAATAAGATTATTGAGGGGAAATAATAAAATTATTTATTTGGATAAACCTCTGAAAGCTTTCAAAATTCAAAACATCTTCATTTTTCACTAATTATTGATCCCTAATAACAAGTTTATAGGGGTGCAATAATATGATTATTGGGGGGCAATAATATGATTACTAAGTATTATTGGGGGGGGGGGGGGGGGGGAGGATGGTAATAAAATCAGACGTCGGAATCTGGTCACCAGGGTCCAGCAATAGGATTCGGGATTCCGGTGACTGGACTCCGGACTCCGGTCACCGGTCGCCTGAGACCGAGGCCAGCCACGGGTCACTGGAGCACAACAAGGTGGATGATGACTTCTCTCTCTAAGTGAGAAAGAAGGACAGGGCAAAAAAGTCCCAAAAATAAATAAAAAGAATAAAAAAAGAATTAATTGGGTATTAGGGAAATAATCCCTTAGAGTGTTTTGGGTAAATGAGGTTAAAAAACTGTTAGTGGAGCAAGTGGGTAATTTTTAAGCTGAAATTGGGTAAATGATCATTTCCCCAAAATTAAAATTGAAAATCAATAAATTTGAAATTACCCATCTATATATGGCATATTAATAGGTACTGTGCAAAAAAATTAACTCGATCTGCCATCATTTTGACATAAAAAAAAAAAGCGGTCAACCCTTACACTTATACTTCCCCAAGGGGAGTTGAACCACTAGGAGATAAAGTTCCTGAAATTTTTACATTGGTTGATATAGCTCAAACCCACTAGGGTGTGAGAGTTGACATATTGCAAAAAGAAGTTGCGAATGACCCGTTATGAGCATATTAGTTTTATGTGGTACTTAGGGTTGGCCTAGTAAATCAAGACCCAAATGACGATCCTAAATAGCTGAAATTTTGACCATAACCATCTCTTCTTATCATGATAACATCTGACGGTCGATTTTGATAAAATCTATTTCCTCCACCTTATTGCTTATGGAAGGTATATTTTTTTATACAACTAATAAACAAATTAAACCACATTAGTAGGCATATAAGGATTTTGTGCGATTCAAAAAATTGACATTAAAAATCGATAAATTTGACATCACCCATCTATTTCTAGGGCATTAATGGGTATTGTGTAAAAAAATTAACCCAATCTGCCGTCATTTGACATCAAATCAAGTGGTAAACCCTTTATACACTTATATTTCCCTAAGGGGAGCTAAACCACGAGAAAGTAAACTTTCATAAATTTTTAAGTTAGTTGATATAGCTCACACCCACGAGAGTGTGAGAGCTGACGGATCGAAAAAAGAAGCTGTGAATGAGCGGTTATCAGCATATTAGTTTTATATGGTATTTAGGGTTTGTGGTTGACCTAGTAGATTGAGAGTCAAACGACGACAAAAATACTTGAAATTTTGACCATAACCATTTATTCTCATCATGATAACATACAATGGTCGATTCTTAATGAAGTCTATTTCCTCCACATTGTTGCTCATGGAAGGCATACTTTTTGATACAACTAATAAACAAGTTCGACTACATTAGTAGACATATAAGTTTGTGCGATTTAGAAAATCAAAATTGAAAAATCGATACATTTGACATTACCCATATATTTTTAGAGTATTATTAGGTACTGTGTAAAAAATTTAACCTGATCCGCCTTCATTTTGACATCAAATAAAGTGGTCAACCATTTATACATTTATATTTTCCTAAGGAGGTAAACTTTCACAAGGAGGTAAACTTTCAAATTTTTTTACGTTAGTTGATATAGCTCACACCCATGAGAGTGTGAGAGCTGACGGATCGAAAAAAAAAAGTTACGAATGAGCGGTTATAAGCATATTAATTTTATGTTGTATTTAGAGTTTGTGGTTGACCTAATAGATCGAAACCCAAACGATGAAGAAAATAGCTGACATATTGAACATAACCATTTCTTCATATCATGGTAACATCTAACGGTCCATTTTGATATATTCAATTGCTTCCACCTCGTTGGTCATGGAAGGTGTGCAGCTAAGGCATGAGAGGGAAGCTCATGAGCATGAAGTTCGAGGGTGCTGCGGAGGCGTGAGCTGAAGCTCGGGGTGCCGTGAAGGCGTGAGCGAGAAGCTCGGGTTGCCGGGAAGGCATAAGTGGGAAGCTTGGGATTGCCCAAAGACACGAACACAACACACCCAAAGACACGAGCAGGGAGATTAGAAAACGAAGGGACAGACACATGAATTGAAAGGGCAGCATAAGGGGTTTGACCATTGAGAACAGAGGAAGGTAGCCTATTGATGAGATAACAAGCAGTGAGAATTGCATCTTCCCAAAGATACTTAGGCATATGAGCACTAAATAGAAGAGACCAGGCTATGTCAAGAACATGACGATTCTTTCTTTCTGACACCCTATTTTGTTCAAGGGTTTGAGGGCAAGTAGTTTGATGAATGATCCCATGAGAATAAAAGATTAGTGAAACTGAGAATTGATAAACTCCCCCCTATTATCAGAACGAAAGACTTTAATATTGGCTCCAAATTGATTTTGAACAAGAGCAAAAAATTCTTGGAAAGCAGAGAAGACTTCATATTTGTGTTTCAATAAAGCGGCCCAAGTAAGACGGGTATAATCATCAATAAACAAAGGGGTAAATACTAGTTAGTACCCTGTGGTTTAGGTCCAAAATCAATTAGTCCCTGGACTTCTAATTTCATCAAAAACACCCCTGCACTTTCAATTTTGATCTAATAGATCCAATTCGTTAATATTATGTTATGGGTTCAAGTTATAGTTGGACTATTTGTTGAAAAAATATTTATTTTTAATAGTAGGACTCACTCCTAAATTGATTATACAGACCACCTCGACACCACATCATAAAACATAGGTCATATATGAGCCACATTAACAAGTTAAATAACTCAATTGTCGAAAAACTAACAAATTGGACTTATTAGATCAAAATTGAAACTGCAGAGGTGTTTTTGATGAAATTAGAAGTTCAGGGACTGAATTGATTTTGGACCTAAACCACAGGGTAGTAATTTGTATTTAGCCCATAAACAAAACAAACCAATGTTTGCCAGACAAGGTTGATTCACGGGAAGGTCCCCATACATCACAATGAATAAGCTCAAAGGATAACTAGTATGATGACTTTTAGCTAAGACACATGACTCATAATGCAACTTAGACTCATCAATGCCTAGAAACAAGGATGGCATAGTTTCTTCATGACACTAATGGAAGGATGCCCCAATCTCCGATGCCATAGCCATAATTTGTCAACTTGATTAGTAACCCCAGTCGAAATCAAAGCTGCTTGGACTGCCTTCTCCGGCTTCATTTCGGCGAACATGCAATCTAGATGAAATAGTCGACCTCTCAGATAACCCGTGCCAATTATTTCCCTAGTGAGGAGGTCCTGAAAAATCACATACAATGGAAAAAATGTTACAGAACACCGAGATTGAGTATTAGGTTGAAGCACAGATATAAGATGATGAAAGAGATCAGGGACATAAATAACATCATGTATGTCAAAGAAGGGGTGAGACGAACAGACCCTATACCTAAAATAGGAAAAGAATCACCATTAGCATTGACAATAGAGGAAATAGAGGGTGGATTGAGAAAAAGAAATAAACTACGATCATAGGTCATATGGTCAGATGCTCCAGAATCAATTATCCATGTATTGCCACCAGTAAAGATAGAAATTTTTAAAGCTACTCTAACCTTACCATTACCACTGCGACTTACGCATGCGGTATCCTTAGCAGCAAAGTTGTTGTGATCTAGTATTGTCACTGCATAGTAATCTTGGTCTTGAACAAGATGAACAATAGCTTTTCCCTTGGGTTTGTTGTCCTGAGGTCAGGGCCTATCAAAGTAGCATGCTGGAAAACCAACCAACCTGTAACAATTTGCTTTGATGTGGCCTGGATTCTTGCAGTAGTTACAAGTCAAATTTGAGGAGAACTTGGGAGAAACGTCTTGATCTTTCACCATGGTGAATATGCAGCGGAAGGAAAAACAACAAAGTACTTGGAAATATAAGAAGGCAACAGTGGTGAAAGGATCAAAGGACAAGGAACAAATCCAAGCACAAAGAACATGGGTCAAGGATCAAAGAACAATGAGTCAGATTCCAGAATCGGATCTCTGCTCTGAGACCAAGTCAAATATAATGAAAAACAAGAGATAATTTTGACTGAATAACTCAGATATCTCATTCACCTTACAAGAAGGAATTATATACAAATTACAATTGCGCCTAATAAGACAAGTACTACTCCTAAGGCAAGTAGTAATCCTAATAATAGTACAGATATTACAGAATATCTACATAAATAAAGTAAGTATGACTCACGCCAATAGTCACTCTAAAGAATGAGTCGGTATTGACATTGTGAACTCAGTTTGTTTAGTTGCTTAATTTAAATGAAAAATTTTCCAAGTGCTTTATTGTGATTGTTGAGTTTTCGCATTTAGGATTTGAATTCCTTTATTCAAGATTCGGGGCGTGACAATGTTGGTACAAAATTGTTTGTTTCTTGTTGGTAGGTCTACAATTTTGCTCTCGAACAAGTTATCAGATAGGCATAGGCTAAGTACGAGCTGGTGCATGTTGTGAGGACTCATAAAGGGTCTGATGATTAAGCATATCAGTGTGCTTATCAAGAGGAGGACAATGCCTGCAAAACTAAGGTTTCGTTGTCAAAGTGCTCATGGCTATAGCTGGTGTAGCTCTCAAGACTAATATCGATCACAGCTTTGCTCAGTTCTCTTGTCCTGCATATAAGCGAGCAGCTTCTCTTCTTTGGTATTTTCCTTGCAAACAAGTTGTTCAATGTGAAAGTCAAGCCTTACATCCCAGATTTCAAACTCGTTTTCGATCACTTCTGCGTTCATGCTGGTGGGAGGTCTGTGATTGATGAAATTGAGAAGAATTTGCAGCTTCTATCAGTTTTTTTTTTTTTATTATTTTTTTTATGACAAGCTTCTACCAGTTCATGTTGCTACTGCATGCATGTTGAATTTCTTAGGCCTTTCGGTGGGAATAAGGACAAAAGAAAGTTAGTTCTATAATTGGCATATGCAAGATATCTTTCTTTGCTGTTGAAGTTAGATTGGATGATGTATGATAGTGTGGATTAAAGATTTGAAGGTGACCTTTTTCTATTTAGTTAATCTCAATTGACTAGGGGTGTCACACAACCACTTCAGATCCGAAAAAAGAAAAGGATGACAGAGCACAATAATGAATAATATTTCCCCAATAAAATGGAGTGTTCGCTAATTTATGAATGGAGTCCTTGCCTAAGCGGTGGTTAACCGCTTGATTAATTTGGGCGGCACCTAGAGAAGCTTGGTTTTTAAAAAAATTGGTTCAAAATATATATTTTGTTTGCCAAATATTTTAAATAACTTTTTATTTGTAAGTACTTATTATATACTTAATTTTTTTGGTATGCTTTCAATCAATTATATTACTAGGACCTTGAATAGAGTGTTGGCTAATTTATGAATGGAGTCCTTGCCTTGATGGTGGTGAACTGCCTTGATTAATTTGGGCGGCACATAGACAAGTTGGATTTAAAAAAAAATGGTTCAAATATAAATTTTTTTTGCCAAATGTTTTAAATAACTTTTTATTCGTAAGTACTTAGTATACGCTTAATTTTTTTTGGTATGCTTTCAATAAATTATAATATTAGGACCTTGAATGGAGTGCTGGCTAATTTATGAATGGAGTCCTTGCCAAGGCAGTGGTTTGTGATGCCCCGGAAATTTGTAGCTATTTTCTGAGGATTTTTCGGAATCTAATTTATGGTTATTGGACGGTTTCGTGGCTCGTGGACGAAGCGGAAGTGTTTAGGACGAATTAATTATTTGAAAAGTTTGGTTTTAGGGGAGTGCAAAGGTTGACTTTTTATACGTTGGGATTCTCTGAAAACTTCCTTCACTAAAGTCGTAGAGCGAGTCGATATGAGTTCGTGGACATGTGGAATGCGAAAATCAGAGTTCGTATGAAGAAGTTATGGCCGTCGAAAAAAGTTTCCATTTTGGTATATATGGGATTTTTCCGGAAGATTTTCAGAAAAATCAGATTTCCATTTTGGGAAGGATTTTTCTCTCTCTTTTCTCCCGTGCCCGCGTCACACCTTCCACTTCGCCGGCTTCGTTCTTCCTCCTTCGGTCACCATAGGACTCGATCCATGGTGGGTTGTATTGGCCTTGCTGCCCTCTACATGTCTGTGGAAGCAATCGAGGGTGGGTCAAGCTGTAGCTCGTGCTACAACATCAAGAAAAGCCCAAGAAGAGGTCGGAATCTCATCTATTCGCCGACCTTTGTTCTCCTAGCTCCGGCCACCTTTGGCCGTGGTTCCAAAAGAGATTTTGCACTTCAAGGGACGTAGATCATTTCCCCCAAGGTGGGTTGCATCGATTTCATATGTGGAGATCGAATTGGAGCGAATTCAAAACTAGGGTTCATCGGATTCGTCAGTTTCTAAGGTAAAATTTGATTGATTGGTTCATATTTGGACTTTGGTGTAGCTATGAAAGTTGAAATTGGAGTTGAGATGAAGAACTTTGGTGTTGGGAGTTTTGTCAAATTCTGACTTCGGGCCGGCGGCACCTCCGCCACAGTGATTGTGTTTTCGGGTGGTTTCCGGCCACCTTAGGGACAGTTTCTGTTCTTGATGTTGATCTACTTGTCAATACGAGCATTTCGACATACAATACATAATTTTTGGAGATCGTATGAGCATAAGGTTTTTATGGTTTCAGACCCTTCAACGTTTCAATCCGTGAAGATCCAACTATCCGATCGACTTGTGGTTTTGGCATATTGATCGTAGAAGTATTTCAGAGACATTGGGTGGTAATCTGTATAGAAGACGCAGCGGGATTCTGAGGTGAGTAATCTCACAAGGTTCATTAATGAACGGATTAGGTTTATCGTTTTGAGAGTTATTGATTTAACTGCAAACTATAGTTGGTATTAGTAGGCATTCCTTAGTGGATGACTACGTAATTATATATTTATGTGAAATATATATGTTTTGGTGGATTTTTGGATTTATGGAAACAATATGCATGAATGATGCGTTTTATTGTTTGTGATGTGACTTTTCGGAAAATAAATGGTGGGAAATGGTATTTCTATTGTTTTGAAAGGTGTTTGATGATTTGAGAGTCACAGGCTCTGATTTCTCCTTTTGGTTTGATTTAACGTTTTTATCTGACGACCGGTGGTCTGAGGATTTGAGAGTCACAGGTTGTGATTTCTTCGTTTGATTTGATTTAACATTTAGGGTCCAGTGCGACTCGTTTAATGTTTTGATCGGAGGGTCAGGTTGGCCTAAGGATCCGGGGTTGCAGGTTGTAATTTCATGGCAATATTATATCATAAGGTTAAACCTTGGTCGGGTGACAGGTTACGATCCAGTTAGAGCTCTAATCTGTCTGTCATCGTACCTCATGGATCTAAGCAGGTTACTTAAGACTCCTGGGTACATATTTTGTCCAGGTTGGATCTATTTGATGTTTTGTCCAGGTTGGACTAAAGAATCATAATCTATTTGTTAGGTTAACGATAGGTATGATTTATGTGTGTTGATACTTTGTCCAGGTTGGATCGATTTATTGTTTTGTATAGGTTGGACCGATTTATTGTTTTGTCTAGGTTGGACCCATTTGTTGTTCTGTCCCAGTTGGACCCATTTGTTGTTCTGTCCAGGTTAGACCGATTTATTGTTTTGTCCAGGTTGGACCAATTTGTTGTTTTGTTCGGGTTGGACTGATTTGTTGTTTTGTCCAGGTTGGACTGATTTGTTGTTTTATCCAGGTTGGATCGATTTAGCATATTTGAATTGTTAGGTTAATGATTTATATGATTTTTTCACGGTGTGGCTTTCATTGTTTCTTTTGGGAAAAGAATATTGTTTTGGGAAGCATGGTATGTTTTCTTTATTTGCGAGTTGAAAGGTTTTCTTCGTTTTTGACGTGAGTTGTGCATGTGTGTTTTGAGTTACTCATACGGGCTTGCAAAGTCTTACTGGGTTTGTTGTGTGACAACCCGTATACTATTGAAACTGTGTAGGGGTTAATCCTGCATGTTAGGATAATCGGGGCTAAAGCTGAGATAGCGCCTTTGCAGCTTTATGATAGGAAGCCATTTTTGTGGCTTACCGTTGATAGAGACTTTCGTTGTATAGTTAACTCTGAGCTGCATTTACGTTTATTTTGTTGTTGACAATTCAATTCGTAAGCTTGTGTAATATATAACTCTGTAGAGAGAGAGTGTATATTAACTTTGAGGGTTCAGGGCATTAGTACGTACTTGGTTTAAAAGGAAAAAGTTTTTAGGTATTTTGTATTGATGACTGAACGTTCACGCATGTATAATTATGAGATTATATATACATTTTTATTTGTGTTTAAAAATCAGGGGCGTGACAGATTCGTATCAGAGCGTAAGGTACATATTTTGTGATAATCAGTACTACTTGAGTGATGGCTCGTCTGCAGCGGATCCCCATCTGATGCTCTCCTATATTGATATAATCATTGGGTATGTAGTAGTGTTGGTTGTGAGTTTGAGTGTAGAATCGTCAAGCATTGGTCTTCTCTGTTAGTAAAGTTGTGAAATAAAGTGTAGATTCCTTGAGTTGCAGTCCCTTGAGGAATGGGAACCTCTGGATTGAACTCTAGTGAGGTGATTAGGATTGTTTTCGAGGAAAACTGTATGCTTCCATACGAGCTTAGTTGTTTGATTTTTGAAGTCATGTTGTTTGACTTATACTTGCGTTTGGAGATTTTGCATGTATTATTCAAGTGTGTTTTTCTCCTTCGGTGATGGATTCACAAGGAAGCCGAGCTAGGGGTCGAGGTAGACCCAGAGGCAGGGGTAGAGCTCGAGGTAGGGGCAGGATTCCTCCCGCTGTTGAGGAGAAATTCGAGGATGAGGTCGAGGCATCTAATGTTGAGCTGCCTGTTTCACCTGTTGTGGAGGTTGCAAATGTTGTAGATCCCACTCATTTGTTGAAATTGGCAAAGAAAATTTTGAGATTGGGAGGAGTTCCTTTCCAGGGAGGTACGGATCACATGTTGGCAGATCAATGGATTGAGAACATGAAGACCTACTTCTGATGGTCGTGTGCGACGACATTGAGAAGAGGAAGATTGCCACATTTATGCTCCAAGGCGATGCACGGGTGTGGTGGAATGGCACACAGAGAGTGATGGACGTGTCCACCATGACCTGGAACGGTTTTGTGGTACTGTTCAGGAAGAAGTACTTTCTACCTTCTGTGAGGGAGCAATTGGAAAGGGAATTTGTCTTGTTAGTCCAATGGACTAAGAGTGTGAGGGAGTATGAGGCTGAGTTCTCAAGGTTGTATCGCTTTGTGAGGTAGATGGATGCTGAGAGCTTAGCTATGAAGTTTCAGCGGGGTCTGAATGCTTCGATCCGGCGCGATGTCGTTGTTCTAGAATTGAAGACTGTGGAGCTTATTTTCGCTAAGGCTATGACCATTGAGCAGGAGAACCTGATTTTCTAGGAGTAGGAATCAGCTGAGAGCGACTCCCGAAGGATGGGAAATGCAATTGCTGAGAGCAGTAAAGGGACTAATAATCAGGGTGGGTCCTGGAAGAGGCGGAGAACTCATTACCAGGTGCCAGCTAAGGACACAGCTGCACCTGTTGGGGCTGCACCTGAGAGGCAGGTGGCACCCTTGAGGTGTTTCAATTGTAATGAGATGGGCCGTACTTCTAGGTTTTGCACAAAGCCAAAGAACATTGTATGCTTTAGGTATGGTCAGGTAGGTCATTACTCCAAGGATTGCATCCAACCACAAGGCAGGGGACAAGGGAATCAACAAAGGCAACTACCTCAGGGAAATGCGAGGGTGTTTGCTGTTGGTCAGGAGGGTGCCAGGGAAGAAGGTACCTTATCTAATTCTGCTTGTGTTGCTAGAATGATGTGTGATAGTTGTGTACTTGTTTCTGTGTGTTGTGTTGGGTTTTGCCTATTGTCTGTAGTTAGACTTTTTAGTGTGGCATGTGGTTACATCCTTCATTGTTGTGGTAGTAGGGGATGTATACCACTTTGATTTTGATTACAATGACATGTGATGATATATGTTGGGGTCAGGCGGTGCCAGACCTTAGCTTGATTTTGTGTTCCCAGGTTGGGTAGGCACTTATTAAGTTGTGAAGCATAGGATTTGAGTTGAAATGAAGGTTTCATTTTCAATTCTTGTAATGTAAGGTTTACATTATCGATGATGTGATACAGATACTGTCGTGATGACAGGATTCTGGACTCTTGTGTGATCTGTATGTAGTGCTGCAGTCACAGAGCCTTTGTTAGATAGTGTACAAGGATGAGATCCATGAAATGATTGGGTTATCACCGAGTCGTGTGGTAAAGATTCCTAGTGTTGATGTACTAGGTAGGCTACCTATATCCATTATTGAGCTAGGTGTGTTGTATAGTGAGGTGAGAACAGGTTGTTGAGGAATGAGAATTGGATGTAGGGATGATTTATACATACTTGTGGGAGTGGTACATGTAAATTTCGGGAAGAAATTTCTTTAAGGGGGGTGGAATGTGATGCCCCTGAAATTTGTGGCTATTTTCCGAGGATTTTCCGGGATCTAATTTATGGTTATTGGACGGTTTTATGGCTCGTGGACGGAGCAGAAGTGTTTCGAACGAATTAATTATTTGAAAAGTATGGTTTTAGGGGAGTGCAAAGGTTGACTTTTTATACGTTGGGATTCTCTGAAAACGTCCTTTACGAAAGTCGTAGAACGCGTCGATACGAGTTAGTGGACATATGGAATGTGAAAATCGGATTTCGTATGAAGAAGTTATGGCCGTCGGAAAAAGTTTCCATTTTAGTATATATGGGATTTTTCTGGAAGATTTTTAGAAAAATCAGATTTCCATTATGGGAAGGATTTTTCTCTCTCTTCTCTCCCATGCCCGCGTCGCACCTTCCATTTGGTTGGCTTTGTTCTTCCTCCTCCGGCCACCATAGGACTCGATCCAAGGTGGGTTGTGTTTGCCTTGCTGCCCTCTACACGTCTGTGGAAGCAATAGAGGGTGGGTCGAGCTATAGCTCGTGCTACAACGTCAAGAAAAGCCCGAGAAGAGGTCGGAATCACCTTTATTCACCGACCTTCGTTGTCCCAGGTCCGACCACCTTTAGCTGTGGTTCCAAAAGAGATTTTCCACTTCAAGGGACGTAGATCATTTCCCCCAAGGTGGGTTGCATCGATTTCATCTGTGGAGATCGAATTGGAGCGAATTCAAAACTAAGGTTCATCGGATTTGTCGGCTTCTAAGGTAAAATTTGATCGATTGGTTCATATTTAGACTTTGGTGTGGTTATGAAAGTTGAAATTGGAGTTGAGATGAAGAACTTTAGTGTTGGGAGTTTTGCCAAATTCTGACTTTGGGCCGGAGGCGCCGCCGCCACTGTGGTTGTGTTTTCCAGCCACCTCAGGGACAGTTTATGCTCCTGATGTTGATCTACTAGTCAATACGAGCATTTCGACATACAATACATAATTTTTGGAGATCGTATGAGCTTGTTAGGGTTTTTACGGTTTCGGACTGTTCAATGTTTCGATCCGTGAGGATCCAACTATCCGATCGACTTGTGGTTTTGGCATATTGGTCGTAGAAGTATTCCGGAGACATTAGGTGGTCTCGGATGTGGTTTCGCCTCGATTGGCGTCACTTTGGGGATTTTAGTTCAAAACAAGGGTTTTAGACTTAAATCATTTGTGAATCGTTACTGATTTGAGATCATTGGTGATTAGGTGCTTCTAAAGGTGAATTAGACGAGTTGTTGGTGAGAGTGTTAGTTCGGTTCTGTATAGAAGACACAGCGGATTCCGAGGTGAGTAATCTCACAAGATTCATTAATGAACGGATTACCTTTATCGTTTTGAGGGTTATTGATTTAACTGCAAACTATAGATGGTATTAGTAGGCATTCCTAAGTGGATGACTACGTAATTATATATTTACGTGAAATATATATGTTTTGGTGGATTTGTGGATTTATGGAAACAATATGCATGAATGATGCGTTTTATTGTTTGTGATGTGACTTTTTGGAAAATAAATGGTGGGAAATGGTATTTCTATTGTTTTGAAAAGTGTTTGATGATTTGAGAGTCATAGGTTGTGATTTCTCCTTTTGGTTTGATTTAACGTTTTCATCTAACGACCAGTGGTATGAGGATTTCAAAGTCACAGGTTGTGATTTCTCCGTTTGATTTGATTTAACATCTGGGGTCTAGTGCGACTCGTTTAATGTTTTGATCTGAGGATCAGGTTGGCCTAAGGATCTGGGGTTGCATCCTCATGGCAATATTATATTGCAAGGTTGAACCTCTGCAAAGTGACAGGTTACTATTTAGTTAGAGCTCTAATCTGTCTACCAACGTACCTCATGGATCTAAGTGGGTTACTTAAGACTCCTGAGTACATATTTTGTCCAGGTTGGATCTATTTGATGTTTTATCCTGGTTGGACTAAAGAATCATATTCTATTTGTTAGGTTAACGAAAGGTATGATTTATGTGTGTTGATACTTTGTCCAGGTTGGACCGATTTATTGTTTTGTCCAGGTTAGACCGATTTGTTGTTTTGTCCAGGTTGGACCGATTTATTTTTTTGTCTAGGTTGGACCGATTTATTTTTTTGTCTAGGTTGGACCGATTTGTTGTTTTGTCCATGTTGAACCGATTTGCTGTTTTGTCCAGGTTAGACCGATTTGTTGTTTTATCCAGGTTGGAACGATTTATCATATTTGAATTGTTAACGATTTATATGATTTTATCACGGTGTGACTTTCGTTGTTTCTTTTGGGACAAGAGTATTGTTTTGGGAAGCATGGTATGTTTTCTTTATTCACGAGTTGAAAGATTTTCCTCGTTTTTAGCGTGAGTTGTGCATGCGTGTTTTGAGTTACTCATACGGGCTTGCAAAATCTTACCGGGTTTGTTGTGTGACAACCTGGTACACTATTCAAACAGTGCAGGGGTTGATCCTGCAGGTTAGGATATTCGGGGTTGAAGCTTTGATAGCGCCTTTGCAGCTTTATGGTAGGAAGTCATTTTTGTGACTTACCGTTGATAGGGATTTCCGTTGTAGAGGTAACTCTGAGCGGCATTTAGGTTTATTTTGTTGTTGATAATTCAATTTGTAAGCTTGTGTAATATATAACTCTGTGGAGAGCGAGTGTATATTAACTTTGAGGGTTCAGGGCATTAGTACGTACTTGGTTTAAAAGGAAAAAGTTTTCAGATATTTTGTATTGATGACTGACCGTTCACGCATGTATAATTATGGGATTATATAAAGATTTTTATTTGTGATTAAAAATCAGGGGCGTGACATGGTTAACCGCCTTGCTTAATTTGGGCGGCACCTAGACAAGTTGGGTTTTAAAAAAAAGGTTCAAAATATATATTTTGTTTGACAAATATTTTAATTAACTTTTTATTTGTGAGTACTTATTATATGCTTAATTTTTTTTTGGTATGCTTTCAATCAATTATATTACTAGGACCTTGAATGGAGTGTTGGCTAATTTATGAATGGAGTCCTTGCCTAGGTGGTGGTTAACCACCTTGATTAATTTGGACGGCACCTAGACAAGTTGGGTTTAAACAAAAATAGTATAAAATATATATTTTGTTGTCAAATATTTTAAATAGCTTTTATTTGTGAGTACTGATTACACGCATTTTTATGCACGTAATTGCATTCTAAACACGTGAAATAAGCTAATCGTTAAGTAAATTAATATGTAGTTAATCTATTTTTATTTATTTATAGGAAATAAGCGGGGTTGCGGAAATCGATAAAAAATGGACACAGAAATGATGCAAAATGGTGTAAGTCGGAATTCTCAACAGAAGGACAAAATTATTTTGCCTTAATTAACCAATTAACCATTAGTTAATTAACCTATTGTTAATTGGTTAATTAACTTGTTAATTAAGTAGGCATGCACGTTTTGGTGTAATTTAATTGGTCTGACCAATTATGAGTTGACATGTGGCATGGACCTTGTTTGTCTTCATTCAAATTATGCAGCAGCTAATGACGTTGGATGGAGCAACCAGATCCTTTCATTTTTTTCCTTCCCTTGTCTTGATTCCAAAACGCACCGGATCGTCCAAACCCTTATCTTTTTATCCTCTCTCACAAACAGTAGCCACGAATTGACCCATATATATTCAATCAATCATCCTCTACATCGATCTATCAGAAGCAAAGCCGCATCACAAAAAACAGGGCAGCCCTTTGGGCTGCTTTAATTCTCTCCCTTCTGCTAGAGCCGAAACACACACTAACACCACCCCATTTCATTCCCTTCCTTCCCATTTTCTCTCACCCATTACCTCACCCAATTTATCATTCTCCACCATTTTCCAAAGAAATCAAAGGGCTTTTACTACCCACACCATCAATTGCTCATCAACACAGAGAGATTTTACTTTTGGTAAAGAGTAGGGGCTTAATTTCAAGTTGGTTTCATGTTTGCGTATAGCAAATTGTGAGCCTAATTTGTGTTCCCTCTCTCCTCTATCATTTCTCTTAATTTCTTATGTATTTGATGATGTATTTGATAATGGGTTGTGAGTAGTTCAATTTTGGGAGTTAGGGTTGTGAAGCCCTAACTCATCTTGTATAAATATTGATGCTTTAATTTTAATAAATGAAATTTCCATTGTGTATGATTTAAATCCCAATTTATTGGTCCTTAGAAGCATGTTTCTAGGCTTTGTCACCCTTTGAAATTATGTTATGGGAAATTGTGATGAATAGATTGATAAATTGACAACTTATTAGTCTTGTGGCATGTAGGATTTAAGTGTGGTGACTATTAGCTAGCTTAATTGTAGCTAAACTTGCTTGGGTCTCTATTATCTTGCTCTCTAGGCCTCTAATTTTGGATATTGTAGCCTTAACCGGCGTAATGCCCAATTAGAGAGTTGATTGTGGCCTTAACCGGCATAGTCAATACACCGAAAGGATACTTGGTTTAGTAGCCTTAACCGGTACTAGATACGGGACTTGACACATATAGGAAATGTATGCATTTGTAAAATTGGCATTGATATTTGCAAGATAGTGTGAATCACCCGACACTCCCATGTTCCCATTAATTTGAAAACCCAAATTTAATTTTCTAGTTCGTTAATTAGTTGTTTAGTTTACTTTTCGGTTGCGTTTAATTTAGTTGATTCCCAATTCAAAACCCCCTACAAATTTCGACTCATTTGTGCATATCCACCACTAGGCTCTTAGTTTTGATTAGGCTTTGGTGAAAACCAAAGCCGAGCATTGCTAAGGCTTGGTGCCTTAGAATAACATTTTTATTTATTTTCTTTTTCTTTTTTCTTTGTTTGCTAAGTGTCTTTATTTCCGATTACCCAAGGATTGTGGGTTAGCCACTAATCCCCGTGATACGATAAACTTTGGGCATAATATTTCCCTATCTTAACAATGATACGTACGCTTGCGTAAATGTGTATCAAGTCAATGACGCCGTTGCCAGGGATTAGGGTTTAATAGCCTTAATCCCTTGGTGAATCGGTTCTTTAGGTCACTTTAGCATATTTTTGTTTCTTTGAAAAAAAAAAGGAATATTTTTTTTATCTAAATAGTTTATTATGTTTTGTGTAGTTATTTTTCTATTTTCTTTTTATGTTTTGGTTACTTGTCTCATTCTTGAGAATCCATAGGTACTTATTTTCTATTACATTGAGCTATGGATCGTTGGAACTATGGATGGGAAGACCTATGGGGATATGAGCAAGAAAGTTTCTATGGTGGAGGTCATCAAGAGTGGAATTCTCATGCGGTGGGTTCTATGTCTTCTTGCAATGAAACTTGTGCCTTGTGTAATTCTCCATGGCATTCACCTTTTGAGTGCTCGGATTTTATGCAAGAGTGTGAGTACAAGATGAGCATGTATCAAGAGACATTTGTACCCGATGCATATTCACAAGATGAAGCTTATGAGCCTGGGAAGGAATTCGCTAAAGCACTACTAGCTCAATTGCAAGCCTCCCGAGATCTTTTACATGCCTCTCAAGCTAGAATTTCGCAAGAGACCATGGTTCCCGAAGCATATCCTCATGAGCAAGCATATGAGTCTAGGAAGCCTTCTCTTGAAGAATTGCTAGCTCAATTGCAAGCTTCCCAAGCCCAATTACAAGCCTCACAAGCTTAATTGCAAGCTTCTCAAGAAATGCTTGCACATTCCAATGAATAGCTTGAAGCAAGTTTTGCACAAGAGTCACCCTTCACAATTTTTCATGAGCAAGAATCTTCCTTTGACCAAGTGGAGCCTATTTCAAGAGAAGAAGTATGTGTCAAGCATCTTGAGCAAGAGTCGTTTATGCAAATTGAAGATGATTATAGTGATGTTGATGTACAAGAAAGTGAGCTTGGTTATGAAAGTTTCAATGCAAGTAGGGTGAGAGACTACACTTCGGCGGAATGGGTACAATCTAAGCTTCCAAATGGAAGGGAGATATTTGAAGATGATTCCGAAGAAGAGGTTTTCTTGTCTAGTGAGAAGGATGCGGAGTTCAAAGTCATACACCATAATCCTTTGTTCATTGAGGAGGATGCGGAGCTTGAAGTCATACATCATAATCCATTATTCATTGAGGTTGATATTTCCATGGAGGAAGAGAGCCCTTCAATACTTTGTGATGGTGAAGAAATTGAAGAGTCAAGGACTTTCTCTCCTCCCACATCCAAAGAGATACATCATGAGCTTCCCAAAGTGGAGAGTAGAACATTGAGCACTTATGTTCGTAATGAGAGGATTGGGATCAAGGTACTTTTACCTCCCAATCTACCATTAAGTGGTCAATGTTTCTACAATGAGGTGATGGATTGGAAAGGAAATGGAGTACTTGCACTCATCCTTTCCCATCACTCTCAAGAGCTTCTACCACCTATTGTTCCTATGATCCTCATTTCTACGCCACTTGAGAAGGAGAAGGCAAGGATAGCTCCTAGAAGAAAAATTGAGAAGAAGGGGAAGATTAAGAAGGTTCATTTTCAGGAACCAATTGGAACATTCATGGATAGCTCTTGGTCTTGTCTCTATGATACATCAAAGAGTCCCTTAGCCCCAAACAATAGGTGGTCGTACTTGAGAAGTATCCACCTAGAAAAGGTTGTTCTATATGGACCGGCAATGAAGTCCTTAGACAAAGTGCTCGCTAGGGAGGCAACCTTAGCACATCATTGGTAGTATTTATTTATTTCTTAGTTTATTTTTGTGGCAAATAAAGCATTT
Source organism: Rosa lucieae (assembly GCA_024704745.1). NCBI lineage: Eukaryota > Viridiplantae > Streptophyta > Magnoliopsida > Rosales > Rosaceae > Rosa > Rosa lucieae. Next base: position 23,440,963 of record CM045497.1, on the reverse strand, counting down.
TGATCATTTTTGGAAGGATGGGAGGTGTGCCGAGTTGGAAAGTTGAAGAAAGATTGAATGTGATAGTGAGCAGTTTATGTCCAGAAATTTCAGTTTACTTTGGGTGACTAAGGCTTCAGATATACAAGCTATTTTGAGCTAAATTTTTCTAGAGACATTTATATGTGTGCCTGCTATGTACAAAATTTCAGCCTCTTTGAGTCACTAGAACTTAAGTTATTTAGTGATCAATCTAAGGAGGTCAGAACAGAGACAGCTACTATAGAGTGACTTTGAGAAGCTACACCCTCTACATATCAAGCTATTTGGAGCTAAAAATTTTCAGAGATGTATCTTCACATGTCCTCTATATACAGGAGAAACAATTTTCGATTTTAACCTTCCTAGCTTCAGATATAGTGTTTCAAGTGACAGAGGTCAGAAACAGGGCACAACAGAAACTGCAGAACACAACAGTGAGTTTGGAGGCCAACGATTTTTGACTCAGATTTTATTTTCTAATGAAATTTTAATAGAAGGTATCTTGATGAGTTCACTTTCATTTGCAGTTGGTTTCACTCTCTTTTCACCTCTGGAACCTGACTTATTGCAGTTTTGGTGACTGAGGGTCAGCAGAAGTCTTCATGACAGATTGGCAATTTTGACCAGCTTTGGTTTTCATCTCAGTTGGAGATAGGTGGTTCACTTTATATGGATAGAAAGCTCTCTGAGTCTAATTTCTATTACATATGGTCTCACTTATTTATCTCTTTTTGAGTTTGAGATATGGGCATTTGAATACATAAAGGTCATTGCTGGAAGTTTTTTGCACTCACTAGTTTTGTTCACTCGGGTTGATTGGACTTCCTTGCACTTCATTTCATCTTTGAAGGATAATCTATGGGCAGTTGTGAGGTTGTTGGATGTGTTCAAGATCATTAGCTTAATGGAGGACTCTTTTCCTTATTCTTTGAAGTGGTTGTTGTGTGACGCATTGCTCAAGGACATTTATGTTCTAAATGGAATCGATCTTTTCATGAGCACCTAGAGCTAGCTTGGAGCATACGTTAAGGAAGTCAAGGTCTTATGCCTTGAGGTTGGTGTCTCATATTGGTCTTCTCCAAAGGTCATGAGCAATGGAGGTGTCTACAAATGGGGTTTTCCATAACTTTTCTCCGCATTTAGATTTTCATTTTCATAGTTAATTTTTGTGCATTCGCCCGAACTCCACTCTCATGCCTAAATCCGACACGGATTTTATCTTTTGAGCTCACTTTACAACATTGAGGACAATGTTGGTTTTAAGTGTGGGGGTGAGGGCTCTGGTGGCCCTATTAAAAAAAAAAATTAGATTAACTTTATGTAATTATATTTTAGTGGTTAATGCCTTTTCCAACCCCAATGACGAGCCATGGACTTAACTTGTTGTGTTTGTGAATAGATTGAGCATGATCTAGGACTTCGAATTTGTCTTGTAATTGAGTGTATATGTGATCTATGCTTGACTATATGTGTGCACATAGTCTAAGGTTAGGTTGGTTAATCATAATTAGAGAAGCATATAGGTGATTTGATTAACTTGCATGCCTTAGTTGTGAGCTTTTGTGCCTATATCTATAGTGTATGCATTGTTCATTCACTTTTTCTTTCATGTGTGTACAATTTCATGACATTGCGTATTTAGAACTTGCTTGAGACCTCTTGAGGCTACTTTTAGCTTGCGACGGGATAGAAAGGATTGACGCAATTAGGTTAATACCACCATGGCCAAAGAAGCATATGCCCAAAGATATTTACCACTAGATTGCCACTTTGAGCCTATTTATATATTTAGCCTTTTTGTTCATTTGCACCACAAATTCCTACCTAGCCTATAAACTTTTATCCTACCCTTCCATGGTAGTTGATGAAGCGATTCGAGAGAATAACTTTATGTTTGAGTGCTTCAAAAGAAAATAGAAAAGTCAAAAGTGTGAGGTTACAAAAGAATAAGTGTGGCGGTGAGTGATTTGTATAGAAAAGAAAGTTCTCAAAAAAAAGAAAAAAAGTAGAACAAAGTTTGGGAAAATAGAAAGAAAGTTCAAGGAAAAGAAAAGTAGAAAAAAAAAATGTATCACGTAGTATAGTGTGGGCTGTACATTGGGATTAGAGTGAGTGAGTTAGCATTTGAAAGCAAAGTCATATATCTCTACAAGAGAGAGTTGTTTCACCGATTTCCATGGACTTTGTCTTTCCTTATCCTTCATTTCTATTATCCACTTACCCTTAGCCCCATTACAATCATATAAAAGACCTCTTGATCTTGAAAGTTGTGGGCTCCCAGTGGAGATGAGATCGAAGAGCAAGCATATGGCGGCGCATGTTGTCAAGTTGCTTTTGAGTGAAACACATATAGCCTTTAAACACTAGAGCGGTAATATTTAGTGAACCTATGTGAGTTTAGTGGGTTATGTCAGGTCTTCTATATGCCTATTTGATTGTGGTGAATTGATTTGACACATGGCCAACACATGCATATTCTTGAGCATTTCTCACATGTGCATCTTAATTGCCATAGAAAATAAATCTTATGTTGTGCTTTGTCAACCTCATGGTCATATACATAATCAGTTCTCCGAGGGTTATGGTTGGAAATGTTCATACTGCATTTTACTTATGTTTGTGAGTTAGTAGATTTTCGGATTAGATTTCATTTAGTTTGCTTGAGGACAAGCAAAGTTCAAGTGTGGGGGTGTGATTACATGCATTTTTATGCACGTAATTGCATTCTATACACGTGAAATAAGCTAATCCTTAAGTAAATTAATATGTAGTTAATCTATTTTTATTTATTTGTAGGAAATAAGCAGAATTATGGAAATAAAAAAATGGACACATAAATGATGCAAAATGGTGAAAGTTGGAATTCTCGACAGAAGGACAAAATTATTTTGCCTTAATTAACCAATTAACCATTAGTTAATTAACCTATTGTTAATCGGTTAATTAACTTGTTAATTAAGCAAGTGTGCACGTTTGGTGTAATTTAATTGGTCTGACCAATTATGAGTTGACAAGTGGCATGGACCTTGTTTGTCTTCATTCAAATTATGCAGCAGCTAATTACATGGGATGGAGCAACCCGATCCTTTCATTTTTTTCCTTCCCTTGTCTTGATTCCAAAACGCACCAGATCGTCCAAACTGTTATCTTTTTCTCCTCTCTCACAAATAGTAGCCACGAATTGACCCAACAGTAGCCACGAATTGACCCATATATATTCAATCAATCATCCTCTACATCGATCTATCAGAAGCAGTGCCGCACCACAAAGGGCTGCCCTAATCCTCTCCCTTCTGCTACAGCCAAAACACACACCAACACCACCCCATTTCATTCCTTCCCATTTTCTCTCACCCATCACCTCATCAAATTTATCATTCTCCACCATTTTCCAAAGAAATCAAAGGGCTTTTACTACCCACACCATCAATTGCTCATCAACACAAAGAGATTTTACTTTTGGTAAAGAGTAGGGGCTTAATTTCAAGTTGGGTTCATGTTTGCCTATAGCAAATTGTGAGCCTAGTTTGTGTTCCCTCTCTCCTCTATCATTTCCCTTAATTTCTTATGTATTTGATGATGTATTTGATAATGGGTTGTAGTTCAATTTTGGGAGTTAGGGTTGTGAAGCCCTAACTCATCTTGTATAAATATTGATGCTTTAATTTTAATAAATGCAATTTCCATTATGTATGCTTTAAATCCCAATTTAATGGTCCTTAGAAGCATGTTTCTAGGCTTTGCCACCCTTTGAAATTATGTTGTGGGCAATTGTGATGAATAGATTGATAAATTGACAACTTATTAGTCGATCGTGTGGCATCTAGGATTTAAGTGTGGTGACCATTAGCTAGCTTAATTGTAGCGAAGCTTGTTTGGGCCTCTATTATCTTGCTATCTAGGCCTCTAATTTTAGATATTGCGGCCTTAACCGGCGTAATGCCCAAATTAGAGAGTTGATTGTGGCCTAAACCGGCGTAGTCAAATACACCGAAAGGATAATTGGTTTAGTAACCTTAACCGGTACTAGATACGGGACTTGACACATATAGGAAATGCATGCATTTGCAAAATTGGCATTGATATTTGCAAGATAGTTAGTGTGAATCACCCGACACTCCCATGTTCCCATTAATTTGAAAACCCAAATTTAATTTTCTAGTTCGTTAATTAGTTGTTTAGTTTACTTTTCGGTTGCGTTTAATTTAGTTGATTCCCAATTCAAAGCCCCCTACAAATTTTGACTCATTTGTGTATATCCACCACTAGGCTCTTAGTTTTGATTAGGCTTTGGTGAAAACCAAAGCCGAGCATTGCTAAGTCTTGGTGCCTTAGAATAGCATTTTTATTTATTTTCTTTTTCTTTTTCCTTTGTTTGCTAAGTGTCTTTATTTCCGATTACCCAAGGATTGTGGGTTAGCCACTAATCCCCGTGGTACAATAAACTTTGGGCATAGTATTTCCCTATCTTGACAATGATACGTACGCTTGCGTAAATGTATGTCAAGTCAAGTACTTATTATATGCTGAATTTTTTTGGTATGCTTTCGATCAATTATATTACTAGGACCTAGCTTGAATAGAGTGTTGGCTAATTTATGAATGGTGTCCTTGGCTGGGTGATGGTTAACCACCTTGACTAATTTGGGCGGCATCTAGACAAGTTGGTTTTTAAAAAAATGGTTCAAAATATATATTTTGTTTGCTAAATATTTTAAATAACTTTTTATTTGTAAGTACTTATTATATGCTTAATTTTTTTTGGTATGCCTTCAATCAATTATATTACTAGGACCTTGAATGGAGTGTTGACTAATTTATGAATGGAGTCCTTGTCTAGGTGGTGGTTAACCACCTTGACTAATTTGGGCGGCACCTAGACTGTCACGCCCTGAATTTTGAATAAAGAAATTCAAATCCGAAATGCGAAAACTTAACCAAATGCCCAAAATACTTGGAAACCTTTTCAAATAAATCTGAGCAACAACAAACGTTAATAAAGACTCGATCACTTAAGTCAAATATCACATCAACAAGTGTATACAAAACTCGAGAGGACTGATATACAAATGTACACGCTCGCTACGAACATACCAAAAACAGTAGTACACTAACAAAAATAGGTTATGAACCTAACACTACTGCACTCCACGCCCTCATACTCAGCCCTGGTGGTCCTCACCAGCAGGAATAACTGCTACACCATAGAATAGTGCACCGGGATTGCAAACAACAAACTTGGTAAGCTTTTTAAGCTCGTATGAGTAAACTCAATTAAAATGACTCACGTCATTCATGCTTATAATTTCTCAATTCGTGAGATAAATTAAAGCAACAACATTTAACTCTACAAAGCACAACCAAACATACAAGCACACTAGGTAAACAATTAGTAATCCCTGCATAGAAATTAGTTCAAGAGATCACTTAAATTCACACAATCAAATCATAGCAACTCCTGTATATAACTTAGTTCAGGAGATTACATTAAAACAAACAATTCAAAAGGCAGTAATCCTTGCATATAACTTAGTCCAGGAGATTACATTAGAACAAACAATTCAAAAGGCAGTAATCCTTGCATATAACTTAGTTTAGGAGATTACATTAAAACAAACAATTCAAAAGGCATCCCTGCATATAACTTAGTTCAGAAGATTACCTAAAAACAAACAATAGAAATCATATAAATCCCTGCATAGAATTTACACGAATTTACATTAAAACAAACAATACAAAAAGTAGTAATCCCTGCATATAACTTAGTTCAGGAGATTACATAAAAATCAACAATTAGAAGGAGAAGGAAAATAAATGAAGAAGTCACACAACTCACACTAAAGTCAATGATCACCCATCAACTCCAAACTAAAGTCGATAGTCGATGTTCACCCATCGAGTTTGACTAAAGTAGATGATCACCCATCAACTCCAAATACTCTTTTAAAACAATTACATCAATCATTCACATGATGAATTGTATACCGCTACACATACAATAACATCAATCACACACATGATGAATTATATACCGCTACACTCATACAATTACATCAATCACTCACATGATGAATTGTAACCCGCTCACTCATACAGTTACATCAATCACTCACATGATGAATTGTAAACCGCTCACTCATACAATTACATCAATCACACACATGATGAATTGTATTCTCGAAAAGAGTAAATGCTTGCAATAATAAATCAATCAAATCACCATCATTACTTCACCAATGTCATACCATCCAATATATATATGCCACGTAAATATATATATACGTAGTTATTCACGCAGGAATGACCACTAATACCAACTATAGTTTTATAAATTATACTTCTCGAAAATCATTTTATATCAAAACATTGTTTTAACTTACCCATTAATCGTTGTCGATCAAGTTCAAATATTTTAAAACAAATAATTTGTTTGAAAATGATTTAACAATTAAACAAGTAATTCCGAGTAATAAATTAAATCCGTTCGTAAATGAACCACTTGAGATTTACTCACCTCAAATCCAGCTGCGTCTTCAATACAGCCCAAAATCACAATCACAACCATCCGTGCAACCAAACCGTCAATCACCTAAATAAATACAATCCTAACTTAGCAATTGATTCATAACACACTTAACCGACGATCCAACGGTCGGATCTTCACGGATTGCAAACCGAAGATAATCGAAACCTTAGCATGCATCAACTTTCTCCAAAATACCCTTATAATATATCAAAACGACCGTATCGATGTGTAGATGAATAAACTGAAAACAGAACACAAAAAGGAAGCAGGACGCATCACCACGCACTGTCGGCAGTGGGCGGTCAACGCCGGTCAATGGCAGTCAACGCTGGCAAACCACCTCTGATGGCAAAGTGACCAACTACAAACTTGTACAAAATGAAGAGATGAGCAACTTTCATACCTGGAGCTAAGTCTGGATCGGCCTACATCATCCTAGATCAAGCCCGGAAGTTGGATTAATCTCGGCCCTCTGATCAGATTCCAGATTCGACCAGAACCGTCGATTATTCAAACCTTGATCTTTTGCTTCACACTCCAAATCTTGATGCAAGGCCTATATGGGGATGTTCAGCAGGAAGAGGTGATCCTAGAACTGTGAAGAAATCGACCGGGAAGTCGCCAGAGATTGGAAACCGGTCGTGTCCTGATCGTACAACTAAGGGCCTTCGATCTCCTTCTGGGGTGCTCCACCGGTGAAACCAACACCAGGGGTCGACGATGGAGGCTGAGGCGCGTCTGCCCAAGCCGGGTCCGCCGCTGTTAGTGGCTGGAAAACAGAGATGGGTCCGGGTCGGGTCACTGTCGGGTCGCACGGAGTGAGGAGAGAGAACGGAGAGAATTTGGGGAAGAAAATGGAAATTTCGGAAGTTTTGGGATTTAATGAAAAATCTGGAACTTTCACTATTTATAGAAATTTCCCAACTTTTCAATCCATCATAGCTTTCTCATACGAACTCCGATTCTCACGTTCCACATGTCTACGAACTCGTATTGACACGCTCTACAACTTTCGTGAAGGAAGTTTTAAGAGAAACCCAACGTATAAAAAGTCAACCTTTGCGCCCCCCTAAATGACGCTTCCCGAATAATTATTCGCCTGAAACACTTCCGCTCCATCCACGAGCCCCAAAATCGTCTGATAATCACTATATTAAGTTCCAAAAAATAAATACGAATTTGTGGGGCATCACATAGAGAAGTTGGTGTTTGGCTCCAGTTTTGTAGCAGCTGGTCAACAGTCTCTTTTCTGCGTGGGCGTGCCTGCACCGTTCGGGTGCGGTCGTCGGGGGTGTCCCTTGACCTGACTTCTTTCAAGCAATTGTGGACGAGGAGAGCACCAACCTCGTCGTGGGATTCTTTGTGCCTCGTGGTGAGGACTTTTGCTGTAGTTTCTTCTTGTTCACACAATCGATACTCAATATTGCAGATTGAGCAGAGCGAAATCACCGGGAAGTATTGAGATCTTGCTAAAGCGTGACTTTAGCTTGGCTTGGTTGCTAGGGCGTTACCCTTGCTTGGCTGGTTCCGTAACCGTTGTGGTCGCGGCACTACCGTCGGCTCCCGAGGAGACTAGGACCGAAGTACGTTGACAGAGGGTTTGGTGGCACTGAAAGTCCGCTTCTGAGAAGACTAGGACTAGGAGTGTGATCACCGCTAAGAGAAAGAGAAGAAGAGGAGTTGCTCTTAGAGAGGTTGCTCTAGAGAGAACTTAGATCATCTTAGAGATGTTTTGATGTTGTGAATGTCTCTTGGTGTTGGTGTTTGGTCGTGGTACTACAATCGGCTCTCGAGGAGACTAGGACCGAAGTACGTTGACAGAGGGCTTGGTGGCACTGAAAGTCGGCTTCTGAGAAGACTAGGACTAGGAGTGTGATCACCGCTAAGAGAAAGAAAAGGAGAGGAGTTGCTCTTAGAGAGGTTTGCTCTAGAGAGAACTTAGAGATGTTTTGATGTTGAATGTGAATGTGTCTTAGAATGAGAGGAGAAGGTGTTTATATAGGGAAGAAAAAGAAAAGTGAAATGATGAGTGGAAGAAAAATAATGAAAGTGGATCTAAGTTCACTTGTAAAATATGGAAAAGATAGAGAAATGATGAAATGAAAGCAAAACATGAAGGGGCAGCAACCTGGAAGTGATGATGATCTATTAAAGAGATTGTAGAAAAAAATATATCCAAGGAAAAAGAGAAAAGCATCTAGCTTTCTTCATGTGGGTAGGAAACATGAACATGTGAATATTGAGCTGTTTTTAGGTCAGTTTCTGCCCCTTTATTCCTTCAATTATTTCTCCGACGAGACTTCATTATATGCCTTCGACTTCTTCATATGAAATGTTCCACTATGAGTGTAGATCATCCTGACAAATTTTCAGATTTTTATTCCATGCGGTTGGGCCGAAAATACTGCTGGACCTCTTACAAGTCCAGTTTTCCAATTTTGCTTCTGTAGAAAATTGGGCTGATTGTTTGAAGTACTTCCACTAAAAAAACGCTCTTGAACTCTTCATAAGAAATGGTCCTTGGGCTGTCTAGAATGGATTTGGAAAGTTTTAGCTCATTTAGATTTCATTTGGTTAGTCTGCCACCCCTCCTTCTTTGTCTAGCTCAGTTTCTCCTAGCCGAAGTAGGAAAATATGCTAAAGTTGACTTTTCATACTTCCATAGTAGGCTTTATTTAGCCTCTAAATATATATTTCGAGCTTGTTGACAATATATAGCTTGAGCCATTGATATTGGCTCAATTTGTCCAAGACGTGCCTTGTCAGGCCAAAATGTTTATTTTGGGTCCAAACATTGCCCCCCAGACCTTGAAGTCAAAGGTCTTCGTCTTGACTGAAGAGGTCTTGAATCAGCACTGCTCTTATAATGTTGTTGCTCCAAAGCCACTGTTATTGGCTTGACTGAAATTACTTGATTGATTCTATATAAGCCTCTAAATAGGCCATAAAGCTTGAATGCCACAATCTGAATTGCCTTTGTCTTGAACTGACACTTCCTTTACCAAATTTATTGCCCCCATGTATCTGATGTCTGGTATGCAGTGAATTGGTGAAACTTGGGTAGGTTGTAGGAGATCAGAACTTTAGTGTGCCCCCCATGCCAATGAGACTGCTTTTGATCGCGAATGAGGCTCCTTCTTTTCCTTGGTGGTTGCTTCGCCATGTGTATAGCAACAAGTATATGCCTTGTTTGCTGGCTCTCTGTTGATTTTCTCAAATGTAGGGGTTGGAGCCGCTTTCCTGGCTTGATCAAGGCCTATAGTACTTGGCGAAATAAGATGCAAAATAGCAAACTGTTTGCTGTCATTTAATCCTTCGCGAGTCTTATGCCGAAGAGATGATTGGGTCATGGCTATCGACATCATGACGTGTGACCAAGTGAAACTACCATTTTTGTTGCAATTTTAGCATCTAAAACCGCATCGGTTTTAATCATGTTCTATTAAAAAAAAAACATCAGGCCACTATGCTGGCCCTGCGATGGTTGGAAAAGGTGGAACGATTCTCAAGATGGAATAATGACTCATTAATTATCAATCAGGGCCACTCACTGGCCCAGCTAATAAATTAATCTCTAAAATATCTGAGCTATAAATCGAGGTGTAATGGAGAAGTCTCTTCACTGTCGCCTTAGATGCGATTCTCAAGATGGAATAATGACTCATTAATTATCAACCAGGGCCACTCACTGGCCCAACTAATAAATTAATCTCCAAAATATCTGAGCTATAAATCGAGGCGTAATGGAGAAGTAATCCTTGCAACCTAGAAATGGCATCCAAGAAACCATTCATTATCGATCAGGCAGATGAAATCACTGTGAAAGCTGCATTCAACTGGCAGACTAACATGAGTATTCGATGTAGACGTCAAACCGGAGAGGAGAGAAGCCGACTGATGGGCTTTGGTGGCGGTGATAGTCAAGCCAGTCTGGGTCCCACACCTCGCGATCGTTTGCCAGATGATGTTATGGCCTATTATGGGCTTCCCATCCGCCGTCCCATAGCGGCTCTTCGGCAGGTGCCTGGTGATTTTAGCAGTTGGGGACCAAGAAGGAAAGTGGGCTTCTGGCCTACTGTCACTCCCGAGGAAAAGGTTTGGTATCAGGAGGTCCGAGCGAGAGATTTGGCCCGATGGGACGCGGTGGGTATCACCCAAACCATCGATCTATGCTTCTGTCTTCCCCATAATACTAGCCCTGCACCTCTAGCCGCCGCTCTTTGCTTCTGGAACACCTCCAGCAATACATTCGATTTCCGGTTTGGGCAGATGAGCATAACTCTGCTGGATATTCTTACCATCACGGGGTTGCCCATTGACTTTGACCCCTATGTGCATGGTCAATTTGATGGCATTCAATTTTCTTTGAGAATGGATATGGCTGGTCGAGGGCATCACAGCAAATCCTACCCATTCTGGCGCGACTATTACTGCACCCAGCGAGACCATACAGGAGGTATCGCATTGCTGGAATTCTGGCTTTGTAAATTTATCTTTTGTACTTCTTCCAACAAACCTACTGGGCCCTGGAATTCTCTGGCCACTGCTCTCTACAATGGTATTTGCGTTGGCCTTGGGCAACATGTATTGGGTGTGTTATACCGTTCCCTTTATAGGGCCGTAATGCGCCCCTTCGATACCGACATTAGTGGCCCTTTCTGGATTCTTGCCTTTTGGCTGCAGATTTATTTCCCTCGCTTCCGTCACGATGATATTCCAAAGGAACCTCTAGTCGATTCCCTTTTGGGGAACTGGCTTTGCCGCAATGTAAGGTATCAAGCTCCTCCCTACTCCAAGTGTTTTATTTACTTGTACTTGCTGGGAGAGATGCCGGACCCAAAAATTGTCCTTTCTAGGCGTTTCCCTCCTCCCCTTGACGATGGCTTTCTACCCAATGGACGGGATCATAGCGAAAGAGCCCTCCTGGCCTTTCGTCACGCCATCTCCTGCTTGGATATTCGTCTTGCCACCGACTGCGTAAGTTATGAGCTCTATGCCCCTAACCACTTCGCTCGCCAATTTGGGTTGGCCCAGTTGGTGATAGGAGCATTTTAATGCGACGTTTTAACTGCATTTCCCTACATTTCTTGCGTTATTTCCTTATTAAAACCCTGTTTAGGAAAGTTTCCATTCTTTGATTGGGAAAGTTCCTATTTGTAGAAAGTTTATATTTTTGTAGTTTCTATTTATCATTTTTAGTAAGTTTCCATTTTCAGTTTAGGAAAGTTGCCATTTTTTTCATTTTAGGAAAGTTTCTATTTTTCTTATTAGTTTCTATTTTCAGGACCTCCGAGCTAAAATGTGGAAATGAACTCATAAATGGAAAGAGGAGCTTGCGAACACCAAGGGGAGCAAAGATGAAGGTACATTGGAGTAGATGAAGGTGAAATGTACTAAAAGATCAATTTTACACATATTCCTACTCCGGCTAGGAGAAACCAAGCCAAGCAAAGAAGAAGGAGCGGCCGCCTGACCAAATGAACTTTAAATGAGCTGAAACCTTCCAGATCCATTCTAGACACCCAAAGGAACATTTAATATGAAGAGTACAAGATCCAGATAGAAGTAGAAGGCCTTCAAACAATCAGTCCAATTTTCTGCAGAAGCAAAACTGGAAAACTGGACCTGTAAGAGGTCCAGCAGCATTTCCGGCCCAACCACATGGACATAAATTCTGAAATTTTACCACAGTAATGTACACTCCTGGTGGATAATTTCATATGAAGAAGTCGAAGGCTAAATCTGAGTTCTTAGTGGAGATAAAAATTAAAGGAATAAAGGAGCAGAAAGTGCTCTCACCTAACAAATCCACCAAGTGTTTAAGTGCTCTCACCTAACAAATCCACCAAGTGTTTAAGTGCTCTCACTTAACAAATCCACTACGTGTTTAAGTGATCTCACCTAACCCATTATGATTTGTTTAAAGGCCAAATAGTGTTGCTTGGAAGCCTATAAATAGAGGCAAAAACAAAGAGACATATATTCCTTCATCCATTTCATCTTCTTTATCTCTCCATTTCCTCTCCATATTTCTTTTTCATTCTCTAGTTTTCTTGTTCTTCATTTTCAAGCCAAGAGAAAGAGAAGCCATGCAATACATCAATTTCCTAACTGCCATCCACCCTTGTGTCGTCCCTAGAAGATTGCTTGCTTTCAAGGATCTTCAAGTTCTTCGTCTCAAGGCTTTATCATTCATCTTTCAAGGTGTATTATATCCTTTCTCTTGTTTTCTTTGTTTGATTTTGTAAGACTATGAATTCTAGTTAACAAATAATGTTAAGGGCAAAGTTTAAAGCCCGTTTATATGTTTTGAAATAAAGTTGTAATTTCTTTGTGTTGATTTCTATGTTGCTTATGTGAGATTGCTTAATTGATTTTGGTTTATAGAAAACTTTTATATGTATGTGTTCTTTGGTGGCCAACTTGGGATATATGCATGTAATTGGTGCTAGAATTAGGTAAACAATTCACCTAATAGTGTTGTGAACCTATTTCATAAGTAGTAAAGGCTTTGGACAAAAGTCGAAATCAATTAAGGAGGATTGCAAATAGATGAACTTTTTCATACTAGGTTGTGCACTTTGGTTGACATCCTTTCTTTGTTCTTCATGCATTGAATGTGTTCTTGATTAACTAGCTTTCTAGACTATGATTGCATGTTCAATAGGATTGATTTAGGTGCTTTCACTTAGATCAATTATTCAAGGAAAGTAAAATATGAGAAATCGTTTGCTTATTAACGTTTCACATGGTCAACTTATTTCTCATGACTTTAGATAATCAACTATAGGAATTGTAATTGGATTTCATTCATATGAAATTGGTTTTGATCTTTGTTTCTTATGTTTCATTCTTGTACATGTGTTTTTATATTTTCTTTATTTTATTTATTTTAATTTTCAATTCTATAAATCTTAAACCCCCCCCCCCTTATTTTTGTTCACTTGTATATATTTATTCTTTATTTTATTTTTGTAAATAATACTTTTCTTTATTTGTTTCACAATTACATGTGTACCCTCAATCCCCGGGCTAGAACGATCCCTACTTACTTATATTACTAATGACATTTCAGGGTTAAATTATGCGCTTGCTAGAAGCGCATTAGTTGGTACCCTGGCCTCTGGTTGATTCTGCCAATTATTACACCTCTTGGCGGAGATTAGCCCCACCTGGGTCTGCCCCCTTTCAGAGTCAGTTTACTTTGATAGTGATTCCCCCTTGGGTCAGAGCGCTATACCCCCTCAACGATGTCGATGACGACTGTGCTGATTGGTGGAAAGAAGTGTCAGTGAACTGTTGGGACCTGCCACATGACGAACTCTTCGTCCTGATCTTTCGTGGCATGAGTAGCCCTGGTTCAGAGGACCGCGAGATTCTTGAACGCTTCTCCAAACCTGCAGAACAACCCCCGCGACCTATTCTACCTTCTCACTCATTGCGTCCAGGGATACAAATCCACGAGCCTAGGGCAACAGTAAGTTTTTGTCTTTCTTCACCATTCCATTTCCTTGTGTTGATTTTCCTGCTCTTATTCCTGAGTGTGTTTTGCAGCAAACTACCCGGAGCAGGATAGCCTCTGTTCAGGCCGGGAAACAAAAGGCAATAGCAGAGGAGACTTCTGAGGGAGAATCTTCGCATGATGAAGATCCTGCTGAGGTAATTTGGTTAAGAACGATCTCAAACTTGTATATTTGCGCTGGTGCTTTCCCCCCCTTTTGAGTTATGACTCTTTCTCGTATAGGCCACTGCTGTCTTTGCTTGCAAACGCGATAGGTCTCAATCCGTCGAAGAGAGTTTTGAAGATGATGAACCTCTGGGAATGCGATTGGTAAACTCCGGCCCCGTCTTATCCTATTTAAATTTTAAAATCTGGGCAGGATTTTTACTATGTATCTTTTGACAGGTTCATCAAAGGACCACTGATCCCTCTCGCCTGAGCGAAGCTGGACCCTCAGCCACTGCAGAAGAGCCATTTATCTCGCTAGTTCAAGCATCAACTAACCCTGTGGCACCTCTCCCATCTCCCACTATAGAGCATCTGCAAGGTCCTACCATTCTAATAACGATCTCTGATGACGACTCCTCGGAGGATGAAAGCGTGGAAAGCCACTCTGAAACTTCTGCCGTTTATGAGGAACTGATGACGACAGAGATTTTCGCGGCACTAGAGGTTCAAGAGGTGAATGAGGCGGGGCCTCTTCCTCTTGGTGACCACGTACCAGATATCGACCCGACAGCTCGAGAGGTAAGCCACTGTTTGGCCATTACTTTCCATTTCCCTTTAGATCCAACCCTGCTCTCTGACATTTCTGAACCTAACTAGGATTTTGTTTGTACCGAGGAGGTGGCTGTAAATGCTGCTGGTCTTATCGGTGGGACAGTCGCCCCAGAGATGGAAAATGATACTAACGGTGGTGGTGCCCCCCAAGTCTCGCAAACAAATGAGACAACCGTCGAAGCTGAGGGCTCTGTGCTTGAATCTGCTCCACTTTCCCATGGTGAGCTGCTAGTTGAGTTTCCAAATTCCCCTGAGGCTGAAGGGACAGACTAACCTGTTGAAGATGAAGAAACTGAGGAGGCTGTCCACCCTTTTGCATTGGTGGTTCGTGATCCTGTGGCGCTTCTGCCGCCTCCCCCTCCTACCAGATTCGAGAGATTGATGAGGGTGTTGGAGGTAACTCCTCCTTCTGTTGTGGATGAGGCTAAAATGGTGCTTCGCGAACATCTTGGTCCTCAGGTATTGGAGACTGACATTCTCCCGCGAGTCTTAGAAGCCCTAAGGTATCTTTGCCAGGAGAAGGTATTGACCCTGCAGCAATTTAGTGCTATTGATGATCTGTTGAATGAACTTGATATATATGGCCCGCCGAGGTCAATCGGCCGCGAACAACCAGGCTCGGGATGCTTAAGAGGTTTTGAATAGTGTCTCTCGAGAAATGGACATCTCCCGCGATATTTTAAATGAACGATCCATCCGCCTGCGGGAACTACAAATCCAAAGGTCCGACTTCAAACTTCAAATCAAGGACCTCCAAGCCCATTTAGCCTTTGTTGAGAATGCGATTGTTGCAGAAGAAGCTCAACTAGATGAGCCTTTGGCTGCTTCTGAAGAAATGGGCCGCAACCTGGCCTGTATCAGAGATTGGGCCACTCAGGCCCAAGCTGGTGCTATTGAGGCGAAACGCCACGTGGAGGAACTTTGTTTGAAATTGAGCTTTGCAGGCCAAACTTTGTAGGCCCCCTCGAAAACCGTTCAGTCTCCTCACATGCTGCTAATCCCATCTTTTCCGAGATTTAAGGCATTAATCACTCGTTGGAAAATAACGGTCGTGAAAAATAATCTTGTGAAAAGAACAGTTACCTCCTCGAAAACAGTTCGGTTTCCTCACATGCTATTAATCTTCTAATAATAGCTAACTCCTCAAAAACCGCTCCTCACATGCTACTAGTCCCTTTTTTTCCCGAGATTTGGAATCACTAATCTCGATTTACTGACATCGGTTTGACTCTTTAACCATCCATCCAAGGGTGGGGATTTTCCTGAAGTCCCTTTAAATAGTTGTATTTTGGGCAAGGAATACTCACAACAAATTTTCTGAAACATTCAAGAAATGGCCTTTCTGTCCTTGCTTCTCTTTCTCCTTCTTCACAAATCTTCCCCTCATGAAATGACCTTTAGCCTCTAAATTTTTAGGCTTTATGGCGTAATCTTAAGCCTGGATTAGGCCTTATGGCGTAATCTTAGGAAACCCCTTGTTTCGGCCTTCTGAAATTCTGCAACAACAATGCCAGGCTTCAGATTGGTTTAGAAGTGTGGGATCCACGATCATGCGAGTCATCTTCATCATAATCCTTACATGCGGAGCAAATCGGGGAAGGGAGGGAAGCCAAATTGAGGTTCGTCTTTCCTCCTCTGTTTCCTTCCTTCTGGACCCGGCTCGTGTTGTGCCCTCCAGATGGAAGAGGCTTTGGTTCTCATCTCCTTCTCCCCCTTTCTCTTCTTGATAGAATCTTGGAGGGATGAGAAGGGATGGACTCTTTGAAGGAATGGGTTCAAGCTACAAAATGGCTGTTCCTGTACTTCACGTCCAGCTAATGGTGGTTACCAAGGCTAGAGGGGGTGCAGAGACTTAAGCTGATATTTGGTTCCTTCACTCTCTGCCCCTCCTTGAGATAATGGCGCGGCTCAACCCGACGTTGGATTCCATAGCTGTTTCCAATTGAGGGGGCTTGGAGGCTCCATTTTATTTTACAGGTGTCTCCCCTTCTCATGGATACTGGCGTTGGGCAAACCAATGTTGTATTCCTCTGCCGTTTCCATGTAAAGGGGGCGCGGGGGATCCGGTACTCCTCTTTTTCATTCCCTGAAGTCTGCCCTCCTTGAGATAATGGCGCGGCTCAATCCGACGTTGGATTCCATAGCTGCTTCCACTTGAGAAAAGATTCAGAAAATATCCGAAGATTCATGTTTTGTATTCTAGCCACTTTTGGCTTTGTAATGAATGTACTGCTTTTGGCCGCAAAGCCACTTTATGAATACAATAATATTTTCTTATCCTGATATTGAAAATATCCGTGAGAAGCCAATAATTGTGTCTCGCAAGGCCCCAAATATAGGCCCCCTAGTTGTGTATTGAAAATAATATGAACTTTTTAAAAAAAAAATTATGTTCCGCGTCAAAAAGAGCCTCGCGACGAGGGTTTCGAGAAAATTTGTATCTTTTGGATCCACTTGCTGGCTCCAACTCAATTCGCATTAGCTGTTGAAAACTCCACCGGGAGAAGATAATATTGAAAATGGAATAGTTACATCCTCGAAAACCGTTCGGTTCCCTCAGGCACCAATAATTCCTTCTTTTCCGAAATTTAGGGCAACTTTAATCACGCTTTACTGACACTTGACTCTTCTCTTTGACCGTCCATCCAAGAGCGGACATTTGGATGCCTATATCTTCCTCCATATTATAAACCCAAATTTCCAATCCCAAAATCAATTCATCAACAACAATCTTTCTTAATTACTTGTCATCACCATTCTTCAATTCTCGCACTCTCTTAACCCTTCACCAATGGAACCACAAAACCGGCATCCAACCGAGGATGGAGGAAGCAACAAAGCCGCCGAGAGTAGTCCTAACATGCATTGCAAGCAATGTAATACCAGGTGGCTTCCTACTACAGATCAGATAAGAATCCTCAAGGAGCTTTACGATGACAAGGGAGTTAAGTCCCCCACTGTAGAGCAGGTTCAGAGGATCACTCTCCAGCTAAAATGGTACAGACAAATCGAGAACAATAACGTTTTTTATTGGTTCCAGAATCAAAGGGCTCGGGAGAAGCTGAAAAAGAAGAATCTCACTTCGGATGTTCAAGTGCCCAAGCAAAGATCAGGGCTTGTTGGTGGATCCATTAATCTCAATTTTGGGTCAACTAGTTCTGCTGATGTTGGTGGATCCATCATGGAACAACGAGGAGAAGATCACCAGGAGGTTAAAACCCTTCCACTGTTTCCCATGCACAGTGAGGACATCTTTGGCAACATGAAGACTACTTCCGACGGAGGTGGTGGTCACGGTGGTAGCTCTCACATTTCCCTTGAGCTCAGCCTTTCCTGTGAGGGCAAAGCTGGAAAAGTTTCCGGAGCCGCTGACTCGGCTTAGTAGCTTCGTGAGTGTAGGGACACTTATAATTGCCCCCGAAGAGTTGTATTTATGACTTTTTTTTTTTTTTTGAATAAAATAGCAAGAAAATTCATATACAAAGCTGTAAAATTTTAGGGTTTAGGCTTAGTATTGTATAGTGTTGCCCCCTAGTGTTGCTTGGCATAGCGAAGAAATGTTTATGGGCCTCAAAAACAGGCCTTCATGAATAGGCTTTGCGAGTGTGGGAACACTAGAATTTCCCACAAAGGCTTATGCGAAGAAACTGGCTAATAAATGAATCCTTCAGTGTTTCGACTCCTCAGTAATTTTGGGATCGCACTCTTTTTTTTTTTTTTTTTTTTTAACAAGTAGCTGAATTCAATAAGACAATGTGAATCAAGATTTAGACATGCGGCCCAAGTATAGTCACCTAGACATAAATTTTCTTTCAAATCCTTTGGCAACCTTACTGAAATGGCCAGGTGGGGGAGGGCGAACAAGAGAGGCAGAATCCATTTTGGCATGACCTACTCCCACATAGTGGTTTAGGCCCATTTGTACGCACTTCTGGATTCAAGAACCTGTCATGAACGTTGTCCCCTTTCTAGACACCATTTCACATAGGCTATACTTACTAAGATGAGAAAGGTCATAAGTGTGAAGACAGTTCAACAAGTGTTAATAAAAGCCGCCCTTAACCTTAAGGGACCTGAACTAGGCACCAATAAGGAGTTTAGGCCAATAGTAACAAAAGAGACTTCACATATTCCGTTATGATTCACAAATGACGAAAATAAAAATGAAAACTGAAAATTGACAGGAAATTTAAAAACAAAGAAAGAAGTTAGCAACACTATGTTTGGCTAACCTCCAGAAGGCCACGGGGGAGGCCATCTATGCTTCACTCCAAGCTCCGATGCGTATAAATTTATAGCATGAAAACCCCCCTTGTGAGAGCTTGTAGGAAAGAAACAAAGATACTTCGTGTTGAAGAATTTGAAGGAATTTGGCTCGTGAAAGGGGTAATCTTGCCCACCAAGTATCCTTGTTGGTTGGCGAAACATGATCTGCAATTGCACTTTTGTAGATGAAGATGTTCCAAGATCGGCTTTGTTGCCAACTACCATGTCCTAGAACATGGTGTCTTCAGGATTAGCCACAGATTGGCCATTATAGACGACCACTTGCTGGTCTGAATTCTCCACATCAAGAGCTTCACTTGAACGTGGGTTGTAGATGTGCCCTCCACATATATCAAAGCCACCGCCTGGCCTTGAAGCATACTTGAAGAACTTCAAGTTGAATTGATTAATAAAGCCACAAATTGGCTTCTGTAGACCACAACTTAATTGATAATTAAGTTGGCTCTGATTTTGATCACCTTCACCAAGATGTCCAGTAGCAGAGTCACAATTAAAATGATCATGAACTTGCTTCTTTTGATCAAAGGAATGATCATGGGCCATATCTTGCCCCCCATGCATCTGATCAGTAGCCACGTATTTGGCTTGATCAGTGGAGAAATCAGATATTTGTTCAGAGACAATTGTATTGTCAGAAGAACATTCTTGCTGATGACCTTTTCCATGCACAGCCTCTGTGTAAGGCTGTGACTCACCAGTGAGACCCTTAAGTTGATTGCCACCTATAGGCAAGTTAGTCTCAGAAATGACCTCTTCGCGAGCAGCTTCTTGATGTTCCAATTTGTCTTGATGCGAACTGACTTGAGTAGCCAAGCTGGAACCTTCTTTGTGCAAGGTCGCGAACTCCAATGAGGTTTGTTTATGCTGGGTCACAACGACATTCATCGACTGCTGATGGTTTTCTTGGGCTAGTTCGGTCACGTCGGCCAGCTGCTCCCAGGTCTGCCACGACTCTTGTTGGGCTGATTGGAAAAGTTAATCCATCCTCTTCTGCTGCGCTGCCAGGACCTTTTTCAAATTCGCGTAATACGAAGGATTGTTCTGTTGCAAGATAGCAAGTCGCTCCTCTATGCTCGCATTCTCCAGGATAGGTATGAGCATGAAGACAGGCATGATTTCAGGAATTTCTTTTGCTAAAGATTTTCCTTTGGCATCCCAATGATGGTGAATACAAAAAGACTATAGTTTAGTCCCACCGGGTGTGCCAAAATGTTTGTTTTGAAGCCCGGTGGTTGAATGTCTTCAAGAGAAAAAATTCTAACCTTGTCCCACTGGGCGTGCCAAAATGTTTGGCTCCAGTTTTGAGTTCTGAGAAGACTAGGACTAGGAGTGTGATCACCGCTAAGAGAAAGAGAAGAAGAGGAGTTGCTCTTAGAGAGGTTGCTCTAGAGAGAACTTAGATCATTTTAGAGATGTGTTGATGTTGTGAATGTCTCTTGGTGTTGGTGTTTGGTCGTGGTACTACAATCGGCTCTCGAGGAGACTAGGACCAAAGTACGTTGACAGAGGGTTTGGTGGCACTGAAAGTCGGCTTCTGAGAAGACTAGGACTAGGAGTGTGATCACCGCTAAGAGAAAGAAAAGGAGAGGAGTTGCTCTAGAGAGAACTTAGATCATCTTAGAGATGTTTTGATTTGAATGTGAATGTGTCTTAGAATGAGAGGAGAAGGTGTTTATATAGGGAAGAAAAAGAAAAGTGAAATGATGAGTGGAAGAAAAATAATGAAAGTGGATCTAAGTTCACTTGTAAAATATGGAAAAGATAGAGAAATGATGAAATGAAAGCAAAACATGAAGGGGCAGCAACATGGAAGTGATGATGATCTATTAAAGAGATTGTAGAAAAAAATTTATCCAAGGAAAAAGAGAAAAGCATCTAGCTTTCTTCATGTGGGTAGGAAACATGAACATGTGAATATTGAGCTGTTTTTAGGTCAGTTTCTGCCCCTTTATTCCTTCAATTATTTCTCCAACAAGACTTCATTATATGCCTTCGAATTCTTCATATGAAATGTTCCACTATGAGTGTAGATCATCCTGACAAATTTTCAGATTTTTATTCCATGCGGTTGGGCCGAAAATGCTGCTGGACCTCTTACAGGTCCAGTTTTCCAGTTTTGCTTCTGTAGAAAATTGGGCTGATTGTTTGAAGGCCTTCCACTCAAAAAACGCTCTTTCACTCTTCATAAGAAATGATCCTTGGGCTGTCTATAATATATCTGGAAGGTTTCAGCTCATTTCGATTTCATTTGGTTAGTCTGCCAACCCTCCTTCCTTGTCTAGCTCAGTTTCTCCTAGCCGAAGTAGGAAAATATGCTAAAGTTGACTTTTCATACTTCCATAGTAGGCTTTATTTAGCCTCTAAATATATATTTCGAGCTTGTCGACAATATATAGCTTGAGCCACTGATATTGGCTCAATTTCTCCAAGACGTGCCTTGTCAGGCCAAAATGTTTATTTTGGGTCCAAACAGTTGGGTTTTAAAAAAAGGTTCAAAATATATATTTTGTTTGCCAAATATTTAAAATAACTTTTTATTTGTAAGTACTTATTATATGCTTAATTTTTTTTGGTATACTTTCGATCAATTCTATTAATAGGACCTTTAATGGAGTGTAGGCTAATTTATGAATGGAGTCCTTGCCTAGGTGGTGGTTAACGGCCTTGATTAATTTGGGGCCACCTAGACAAGTTGGGTTTTAAAAAAAAGGTTCAAAATATATATTTTGTTTGCCAAATATTTTAAATAAATTTTTATTTGTAAGTACTTATTATATGCTTAATTGTTTTTGGTATGCTTTCAATCAATTATATTACTAGGACCTTGAATAGAGTGTTGGCTAATTTATGAATGGAGTCCTTGCCTAGGTGGTGGTTAACTGCCTTGATTAATTTGGGCGGCACATAGACAAGTTGGATTAAAAAAAAAATGTTTCAAAATATATATTTTGTTTGCCAAATATTTTAAATAACTTTTTATTTGTAAGTACTTATTATACGCTTAATTTTTTTGGGTATGTTTTCAATCAATTATATTACTAGTACCTTGAATGGAGTGTTGGCTAATTTATGAATGGAGTCCTTGCCTAGGCGGTGGTTGGCCGCCTTGCTTAATTTGGGCAGCACCTAGACAAGTTGGGTTAAAAAAAAAAGGTTCAAAATATATATTTTGTTTGCCAAATATTTTAAATAACTTTTTATTTGTACGTACTTATTATATGCTTAATTTTTTTTTTGGTATGCTTTCAATCAATTATATTACAAGGACGTTGAATAGAATGTTGGCATATTTATGAAAGGAGTCCTTGATTAGGTGGTGGTTAACCAGCTTGATTAATTTGGACGACACCTAGACAAGTTGGGTTTTAAAAAAAAGGAAAATTTCGCAAACAGTACACCAAGTAAAGGTCACTAATAATTCTTATACATAAAGTTCCAAAACAAACATTTATGTACACGAAATCTGAAACTTGACCCACTATCAGTACACGACGTCAATTTTTGACACCAAAATGTCCATTGTGCCCTCAGTTCTTTTTTTTAAATAATTTTTTTTTTCGGTTATTTTTTTTTCCTTTGTTTTTTCTGTTATTTTTTTTTCTTCGTTTTTATCTCTTTCTTCTTCCTTCTTCCAGGCTCACTGCCTCGCTTCCAACGCTGCCTTCCTCACCTCCACGCTCACTACCTCGCTTCCAATGCCGCCCTTGCCCTCCAATTGGTGAGATTTATGGTCCTACAGCTTATATTTGTAACTCAGCCAATATTTAGTCATGTGAAAAGAAAGAAAGAGATAAAAACGAAGGAAGAAAAAAAAAATAACAGAAAAAACGAAGGAAAAAAAAATAACAGAAAAAAATTATTAAAAAAAAAAAGAATTGAGGGCATAATGGACATTTTGGTGTCAAAAATTGACATCGTGTACTGATAGTGGGTCGAGTTTCAGATTTTGTGTACCAAAATGTTTGGTTTGGAACTTTATGTATAAGAATTATTAGTGGCCTTTACTTGGTGTACTGTTTGCGAAATTTTCCCTTAAAAAAAAAGGTTTAAAATATATATTTTTTTGTCAAATATTTTAAATTACTTTTTATTTGTGAGTACTTATTATATGCTTAATTTTTTTGGTATGCTTTCAATCAATTATATTACTAGGACCTAGCTTGAATAGAGTGTTGGCTAATTTATGAATGGAGTCCTTGCCTAGTTGGTGGTTAACCACCTTGACTAATATGGGTGGCATCTAGACAAGTTGGGTTTTAAAAAAATGGTTGAAAATATATATTTTGTTTGCCAAATATTTTAAATAACTTTTTATTTGTGAGTACTTATTATATGCTTAATTTTTTTTTTCGGTATGCTTTCAATCAATTATATTACAAGGACCTTGAATAGAGTGTTGACATATTTATGAATGGAGTCCTTGCCTAGGTGGTGGTTAACCAGCTTGATTAATTTGGACGGCACCTAGACAAGTTGGGTTTTAAAAAAAAAAAGGTTTAAAAAATATATTTTGTTTGTCAAATATTTTAAATAACTTTTTATTTGTGAGTACTTATTATATGCTTAATTTTTTTGGTATGCTTTCAATCAATTATATTACTAGGACCTAACTTGAATAGAGTGTTGGCTAATTTATGAATGGAGTCCTTGCCTTGGTGGTGGTTAACCACCTTGACTAATTTGGGCGGCATCTAGACAAGTTGGGTTTTAAAAAAATGTTTGAAAATATATATTTTGTTTGCCAAATATTTTACATAACTTTTTATTTGTGAGTACTTATTATATGCTTAATTTTTTTTGGTATGGTTTCAATCAATTATATTACGAGGACGTTGAAAAGAGTGTTGGCTAATTTATGAATGGAGTCCTTGCCTAGGTGGTGGTTAACCACCTTGACTAATTTGGGTGGCACCTAGATAAGTTGGGTTTTAAACAAAAGGTTCAAAATATATATTTTGTTTGCCAAATATAAATAACTTTTTATTTGTAAGTACTTATTATATGCTTAATTTTTTTTGGTATTGTGAGCCTCGGAAAATTTATCGAGCTTAAATTGAGATCGTTCGACAAGTTATTTATTTACTATCTCGGTAATTGTCAAAGTACTCGAGAATATTTTCAGAAAGGGTAAAATCCTCATATAGTACCCGAACTAGCACGAAATACACTTTTTGCTACCTATAAATTTTCAGGGAGTCTAGTGGTACCTGTACTATCCCTCCGTTAGCCCTTATAGTACCTCCGTCCATTATTCCGTTAAAAATGCCTATGTGGCGGTTATGTGACACTCATGTGAGTAAAATAGTAAGGGTAAAATAGTCTATTCATTCATAATTAGAATTATAAAATTTAATATATTAAATATCTATAATTAAAAAATTTTGACATATAAAAAAAAAGATAAATAATACCCAATTTATTCTTCACTATTATCAAGACACTTGGGTCTATTAATTTAAGTACTTTTATTTTTGTTTAATTTTTTTTATTTTATGAAAAATTAATATATACTAATTTGGAGATAATTTTTGTCTCGAACAATTAATAGGATTAATTAATAGAGATGGTAGGTAAATCTAGATATTCACTAAATTCAATTCTAGGTCTTTCTTTTAACCTAGTCTAATTTATTTTAATTTAGTTTAATAAAAAATTTGTAAAAGAATTATGAAAAATAGGTGTTTTACAATTTTACCCATACTTTAACGGAATAATTGATAGAAGTACTAAAATGGCTAACGGATGGACAATACAGGTACCACTAAACTCCCTAAAAATTTGTAGCTGCCAAAAAATGCATTTCGTGATAGTTCAGGTACCATATAAGATTTTACCCTTTCAGAAATTTTCGTACAGTGACAACCTCGATTTAAGGATTGGATAATAAAGTACTCAACACGGCGAGTTCGTGAAAATTTTGGGGAGATTTTTCGGATACCTGACCTATTTACCGTGATTTTCTGAAATTTTGAGATTTTAGAAAATAAAGCAAAATCAACAGTGCAATCAAGGCCGTACATTAGCCACCGCTTGATCATAGTCGTCCACCCCTAAGTGGATCAATCTATATGTATGAATCTTGTTTATTGGGATCAGAAAAGTGATCCAGAAAACTCGAGAGAGAGAACCAGAGTTCTTTGACCCGACGGCAACCCAAAACCCGCAAGGAGGACCCGACCATCGATGGACGACACACGACCACCATCTTTTTCTTCTTGCTATCGCCTACCTCCATGTAACCTCTGATCGTCCTTGCACTAAACGGAGAAGGAGATTGACAACTGGAAGCTCCGAGACTCCTCCGGACACCTCTGCAATTTCTGGTGCCTCCGGCCACCGTTTGGGTCATCTGTGGTATAAAACCACATCTTCATAATGTTATGCACCCCAGTATACTTATTTTTTCAATTCGATCGAGTTTTGACGATTTTGTTTATAGGTTGCTTCCGTCGCGGTTCCTCGACGCCGGCAGATTTTCCGGCTCTTCTTGGCTTTGCTTTGGCTTGGTTGCATCTGTACACGAAGGCAGACCTTGTTTAGGTATTGAAGTACGAGAATTGCTAGTTGAGTGGCCATCAGGTCGAACACCGTTATTGATCAAGTTTCGAAAGAAGGCTGGACGGAGTTGATCAACTCAACGTCGACTAGGCTACCTCTAGCAATTGTGTTCTTCGCCCTGAGGTCTCACCTGCATGTCGACTACTAAAGGTAAAATAGAAGTCTGCTCTGTGATACTTTTGACAGTTTGGATGAATGGTGGTGTTGGGAGTGAAATTGAAGTTTGAATGCATGTGTGGATCGGGTATTTGAGTCTTCGACTGAATTGGTTGAGTTGCACATTGAGAGATTGATCTGGATTATGGAATAGATAATGTGGGTACATGAGGTACCTGTGGAAATTGATGATTAGTGATGAATTAGTAAATTGTATTGTTGTTACGATTGAGTTATGGCTATTGTTAGTTAGAAGTAAAGGTACAGAAATTAAGAATCAACTGTGAATTTAGGGAATGGCCTAAAATGGTATTGTGGGTGTCCATAGTAAATTCCGTCGAATTACCATGTGACGAAATTGTTAATTAAAGAAAAGGAATTAATATATTGGGTGGCCTTAGTAAATTACGGGTACACCTAATATATTTGACACTAAGTCGTTGCTTGATCTACTTCGACGTAGTCGTAATTGGTCAATTTTGTAATTTCAAGTTAATATTCATTAATTTGGTTAATTATCGAACCAGCCTTGATTGTCAAACAATGGTCAAAGTTGGTCAATCCTGGTCAAACCAGGAAAGGTCGGTCAAACCTTGGTCAACTCCTGGTCAAATCAGGAAAAGTTGGTTTGGACGACTTATTAATTTTATATAATTGCTCAATGAGATATTAACCGTCGAAATGTCAGAATCTAGGACACCAGTTACCCGAGAAACAGAAGGTTCGCGAATCTCTGAGTAAGTGAGAGAAAGCATCGGAATCCAGGTAGGGATTCAGAACTCTCCTCGGTTAGTTGTTTTCTTATATATTGTGTTAAAATGATGCATGTTGGGTGGTATGGTTTGGTTATGTTGTTGAGACTAATTTCTACTACATTTTTAGAGCATTTCTCCCAATATTTTGCTTAGTTATTTCCTTAACCGTGTCATTTCTAACTTGTTTTATGTTTTTAGGTAGTTTTGAGTCTGGAAATGGAAGGCAAGGAGTTATTTGCACATAAATGAGAAGAAATGGAGAAATGAAGTTTTCCCAGTTCTACCAGGAAAAGGAATCCTAATTCAATTAGGAAAGAGCTCAGAAAAATGATGTTTAGAAATGAAGAAATGACAGAGTCCCAGTTGGACTAGGAAACGTGATGACACTAGGAGTCCTGATGCTGCTAGGAGACTTGATGAGACTAGGAAATGCTGTGTCTTGAAGATGACTCAAGATAGTTCAAGATTGTTCTAGATTTATGAAGCATTTCGGCAATATTGAAGATGGATTTCGAATTGGCCCATTTTGGGAGAGTTAAGCCCGAAGTTTAAAGCATGTGACATGCACATGAGCCTCTAGATCTTTCTATGATGTCTTGGAGGAGTCATTGGCCCATTCTAACTGCATGTTGCTGTGGAAATTAAAAGAGATATTCAAGGATTTCAGCAAACATATATTATGGGATATTCTTTGATTTTCTTGCGAATTTTTTGAGAGAAAATAGAGGAGTAAGTATTGAATTATGACTCTACATGCAAGGAGGCTGAAATTAAGTCTACATACATGGAGAATTCGGCAAAGCAAGGAGGTGACTTGTTCTCTATTTCTCAAGGAATATTTTCATTGGTTGAATGGTGTCGCAAGTACATTTCAACCTAAATTCTCTAGCCCTTGCTGTTCACTATATAAAGGAGGTTTGTGAAGCTCTTTTACACCCCACAAAATTTAGAATCAAAAGCCACAAACACTTCCCCTTTCTCTTCCAAGTTTCGGCAACGCCAAATAATTCCAAGTTCAAGGCCGTGAAGCATCCATTCAAGCATCCTTGCCGTAGCTCTCAACCATTCCACCACCTTTTAAAGCTTCTTGCATCCTTGAAGATCAAAAAGTGTAATCATGGAACCCTATTTTCTGTTTTCAGTTTTGAACTATGTAAAACTATTTTGGGTTTTAATTAAATTGCGATTTGGTTTTATGTTCTTGGATTGTGAATTACGATTTCTATGGTGGATGAAAGATTGATTTTAGATATGTGATTTTCGAATACTATGAAGCATGTTTTAGGTTTTAGGTTTTCAAGTTGATAAAATGCGATTTCTATATGTGCTTGCATAATTGTTAATTTTGAGGTTCAATCCCAATGTTTATGTTAATTGATCTTTGGATGCATACTTAGGTTGATAAGCATGTAATTGAATCCATATTAAGGTGCTAGCATTCTAGGCTTTAATAATTTCGGTGGAAAACCTAAAATTACTTAGGTAAATTAACAATGTGTCTTGCATACTTGATTAGCGTTCTAACTTGTGTTCTTGACTTGAATTTATCAAACTTCCATGATTCTTAATGCGTTGAAAGTGTTTTTGTTAGTGATTGGCTACCACTAGTGATTGCATGATTAATAGGGTTAACTATGGTGCGTTCATCCAGTTAATTTAATTAAAGGAAGTAAAAAGAACTTTGTATGCATTCATCTTTGTTCTTGATTGATTCTACACTTGGACATATTTTGTTTCGTGATTTGATGTTTGAAACCTTGCCAACATATTAGTAGTAGTTAATTCTATCAAATTTCATTCCGTTCATATATTTCAACTTGATTCTGTTTTTGATGTGTCACACGTGTATAAAAATACTTAGTTGTTAAATTAAATGAATCCTAAATCCCATTACATGTAATTTTTGTAAATAATGTTTATAATATTTAGTTATTGTTTTGCTAATTTTTTATTTTTCAGGAATTAATTAGGCCATCATCCCCGATTGAGAACGATCCCTACTTATTCGTACTACATTGATAGGGTTTTAAATTGAGCACTAATTTTGTGCAGGTCATATGTTAAAATGCAATGCATACTAACCAAATCATGAGAAATGTGATCGCTTGAGAGCGAAAGGGGCACTGACTTCCTTAGGGCAAGTTCACCCGTTGGGTCACCAGGTCACCGTCACCAGGTCACCAGGGCACCAGGGCAGGAAACTATTCACTGCCACTGGATCTTTGCTTCCACCCGTTGGGTCAGGGTCACCAGTCAGTTACTGTTCATCAAATATTTTATTAATTTTTTTTAGTGTAAATGAGAAATGTATGATGTAAATAAAAAGTATTGATGAACATTTTAGAAATACAACCAAATAAAATTTTATGAGTGGACAAATTATATGTCCACCAACACTTTTATCACATACAATTATTTAAAATACCTGTTACATTGTTATAGTATGATAATTTTTTTTTCCTTACCTGTTACATTGTTATAGTGTAATAATTTTTTTTTTCACTGCGCCAAATGGTATATATGTCCTTAATTACAAACCATCAGATCCTTCATATAATTAGAACCAACGGTCCAGATCTGTGGACCGTGGCATTTAAATTTTCAAAGCACCCAATGGCTCGTTGCCACGTCACATATCCACTGCCACTAGCCAACAATTTCTGGCCTTCCACGCGCGAGCTGCCGCATTTCCACTACAGGACAAGAAACTGGGGCTCAACCCATCTGCAGGCGCGTCTGTCCCCCTCTCTTCTGTTTGTGCCACGTGGAGGCCTGGGTCATGGGCTCAGTCACCATGTTGCCCGAGCTCTTGTCCTGGGTCAATTACTATTGCCTTGCCCCAAGCCCGGTGGAAGTAACATTTTGGACTTTTTCCTGACCTGGGTCATGATATGACGTGGTGCCCGGGCAAAAGGAGGCCCGGTGAACTTGCTCTTAGGTTTGATTCCCTAAACCTCTAGAGGATTAGCTATGCCGGTCATCTGAGTATCCGCAATCACAGACTCGGTACGTGTATGTAGCTAGGTAGCGGACGCTCTCGCTACGCTTACTTGGTAATAAAATAATTTGCGGTAAGGCCGTGTAGTTTACTTGGTTTATGGGACTGGCCATTAGGTAATACTTGAATTTGGCACCGTATTTATTTAAGCATCATGCATCGGTTTCCAAGTTGAAAAACATTAAAGTTTGTCGTTCCTTCAAATATTTGGTTTAAATATGTTTTCATACTGGGCGGCCCAAATATTCGTTTATTGGTTTTAATTCTAGTTGAGGTAGAGTTCCTGTAGAGTAGCGAGGACGAAAGCTCACCCCTACAACAGTATAGATGTAGGTACTGTGCACTGGTGATGGGACAATGGCGAACGGAGCTGGGTGTGCAGAACAAGTTTAGTAAACCATCTTCTGGACGTTTTTCTATTCTCTATTTCTCGAACTTTGTATCTCAGAACTCGAGTGAAACTACTCCTGTGTCGAACCTAGTTAATGTCTTATTCCTTGAAGTTTGTACCTCCTGAGTGAGCATTCATTTCAAGTCTAGACGAACAAATTAAACTTAACGATTCAAGGATTTTCACCTCAAAAATATTGGTAGCTTCAGTTGTGTTTTGTGAAAAAATTTTCAAACAAAATGCCTAGCAGTCCACTAGAATTTAAATTGAGCATTCAGTTTATGTTTTAGAGACTTGCGACACTGTAACGTGCTTAAGCTGGTGAGGTGCAGCTTGGGGTGTTACAGAAAGTGGTATCAGAGCAATGCTTTCGAGTTTTCGATTTCAAAGATTTAAAAACCTCTGATACTCGAAAAGTTTTGTTCGCTCGTGAAAATTATTCTTACAATTATTCAAATGTTTCAATTTCTGTTGCTTAGCGTAGTGGTTTACATGTTTAACCCGAGCTGACTTTGAATGTGTTTTGTCGGAAATATGCTTTGGGCAGAAAAAGGCCAAGTTTTAGGGGAAGTCGTTGTTTAACTTCAACGTGGGTTTTTACATTTGAGGTTTTTGAACAAAACCTTGCATTGATTTAAATAGTTTTTTGAAGTTTGTCTAGAGTCTTGATTTCCGGTTAAGTGGGAAATTTTAGGAATTTCTTTACCATGAAATTCAAGTTCACTCCTTGGTTGTGAGATGGAAAAAAGAAAGTTTACCTGAAAGGATTGTTGCTAGTGTGTGTTCATATAATTACAACTCTTCACTCAGTTTAGGGCTCCACTGGCCACCAGATCCCCCAAATGTACACTGAGGTTGAAAGTTGTTAATTATTGAATACAACTTGCGACAAATAAATGACCCTAGAGTTATTCTCTAAAACTTTGACTTGTTGTTAGTCGGAACTATTGTCTGTTTTCTCCTTTGGATCTGACTTGTCTTTGTAATTGAACTTGTGCTTGCCATTGCTTTGGTCAGTGAATCCGGTCTGTTGAAGTTGTGCTTGTTGATATTAATGTTGGACTTGGTACTTGACTCTTCTTTGGATATCTTGTCAAGTCTAGTTCACTTGATTGCTTCCATAGACTCGATTGTTGTGATTTGTCTTAAAGTCTTTTCAAGTCCAATTGTTATATGTTTATACATTATGTTGAATTGGTTTATGGATTCACTTTCAAAGTGTGCATGATCACGTGAATCCTGTTCATTGACTATTTTTTGAGGGACTCGATGTTGCATCTGTCTTGTAATCTTTATCGAGTCCAGTTATTGTTCATCCTTTTATTGCCACAAAAAGATCCTCCACAGAGCACAGACTGTGACAAAGATTATGTGGCCCCAGTATGAGGTAAAAGTAAAAAGGAAAAGGTACGTGACGACAAACTTTGGATCCCTATAAGCATGGTGGATATTTGGACAACTGTCTTGTGAATTTCTTTTAGTTGTTTGAATGATGTTGATTGTTGCTCTTATGTTAGACTTGAAATGTCATTTGACAACTCTCAAGGAATTCCAATCATTATTCTGGGAAGATCCTGTCAAGCACAATTCATTGATGCTTCTCGTACGTGTCTCAGGGGTGTGAGTCAAGGAAAAATGGATCTTCAGCTACTTAATCTACTGAATAGCGGAGTGAAATTCCTCGCTGGGACATGTCGACTTCGAAATTAAGTAAGAGGGATTTAATTGTGCTTTAGTACTCGCCATTTGATGTTCCTTGTGGAATTTTGGGATTGTAAAATCTGAAAACATGGGTTCAGCGAGTGGTACCATATAAGGTGTTACTTTGAGGTAGCCGAGGAAGCTACGTGATTACTAAATTTATAGGTTGACTAAGGTCATCCTATGATATAACTGGTGGCGTTTAGACCTCTTCAGGAATGCTTTAGCAAGTTAATGCCTATTCAGCATGGGCCGGAAGCGTATCATAAGGATAGAAGGAAAAGAGGTGTGTGTCCACTATGCGGCCTCTATGGCGACTTCTCGAATTATGGTTATTCGAACCACTCGTATGTGAGGTGAGAACTCCGTGTCAGTTATGGCTATAATTAACTCCGTGTCGGTTAAGGCTACTTTGTTTCGTGGACCAAACGACTCGACTCTAGGTGAAAGGTCATCAAGTAAAACGTATTTCAAGGATGGGCAGGCGACTCTCTGGGATTCTGGCCATTTACAACAACACGTGTTACTGGTAAGGATCCTAGAAGGATTGCGAGTATTTCTTCCTTGTTAATAGTTACGTTGACTTTTATTTTCTTCCTTTGGTTGATTTTGTTTTTCAATTCTTTGACATTCTTAAAGTTCTGGTTGTGGTTGAAATCATGCTAGTTCAACATTTAGACTTCTTCGTTTGAGTTGTTTCCAAGGTTTAGAATATCTTGTGTTTTGAAAAGGTTTTTCGGGTTCAAAAGTATTTTGAGTTATTTTCAGAATTGTTTTCAATTCCAACAAATTTCACCCAAAGGTGAGCAATTTTAACCCTCTGAATAAGTCTCAAAGCTGAGATTTTTAATCTCATGGTTCTGCTGATATTCAGGTTGCAGCAACTTTGGAATCAATTTCTAATGACTTCCAGAGCTCCGAAATTTTGAAATTTTAACACAACAATGTTCGGCATCTTGGCCAATGATCTGAAAAATTTCACTTCATTTTACTGGACATGAAGTCATGGCCATTTTTGTAAATCTGCTTTACGAGAAACGAAAATTTGAAAACTTCTCAACAAGTTGTTTTAGTAAAAATTTTCACTTCCTTTCTCTTCCCTTCTTGGAAGTTTACAGTTGTGGTATTGAAAATCATTTGGAATTTCCTAGCGTTCAAATTCATTTTCTTAGGAAATTTGCAAAGTGAAGTTTTGGGCATTGTTTTCGGTTGATTATCTATATAAGTCAAGTTCAACGTAAACTTTAGTAAGGGAAGATATTCTCTACACTACTAGATGATTGGCAACCGAAAGGTAAGAAAGAGACATGCAAAGGATGAAAGGCGGAAAGCTTGCATTACCATCATTGGGAACGCAACTTGCAACTTCAGCGACATGGCTTAACATGGTCTGAATGACGTGTGACCTGGAAAAGTGTTTTGACGTCAAGTACGTTATGAGTGTTGTTAATAGTTGCTTTAACCATCAGCTCCTCTAATTTTGGCGATGCTTTTGAGATCGACGCTGTGCTATGTGTGGATGTATATGAGCCTTCAGTCTTCAAGAGGTAAACATTTAACTGTGATCCTCAAATTTCATCGGATAGTGACGGAAGCACTTGTTGAAGCTCATTTTCAAGACTGATCATCAGTTCGACGAACTAGTGTCTGAAGACCCATTGACACGTGGCTGTTGTAGGTAGGGCAACATGATTCGATGTTGTTAACACGAGGCATATTATCCACGTGGTTGGAAGAAGTACTTCGCCTTTGAGTTAGTGAAGTGGATGCGTTAGCCAAAGTGGTAGTTGTTGGTATACACATACCTCCTAGGCACAAGTATCAGAAACACAAGGATTGTGTTGGCAATACACCAGTGAGATAAGCTCCCAGCCGAGGGTCCCGATACCCCTCTGGGCGATATCGGGATCCCGAGCGTCCCACACCGAAAGAAATGGGACCAAGCTCCCACAAATCTGCTACATTAAGGTCATCTCCAACAACCTGAGGAGGTAACTGTTTACTATCGCTTTCCATTATCATTATCTTACCCGATACTGACTTAGGCATCAGAGCCTTTTGCAGATAAGAAAGATCGATAGTGATAATAGCGTACCGATACAACCCGTGTTCAGCAGGACGAGACCACCTTCGAGACCACTGAAACATTTGGCGCTAGAAGGAGCCTTCCAGTGGTACCACAAGCTCACCACGGAGCAATTTCACAATCTAGCTGAAAAAATTTTCTTTCGGGCATCCAATGTCTTCTCTCCCACATAGCTCATATATTTACATATGTTTCTTAGTTTTCATCTCCCTTACACCAAAATCAAGCTTTTTAGCTTCTGGGTTTATGTTCACAGTGAGCTTTGAGAAGAGAAAAAGCAGATCTGAGATTCTCTCTCTCCTCCATAATTGATCTATCCACAGCTCACCACCTTCACACTCTCTCAACCCAACATCAAAGGGTTCTGGATTTTGAAATCGAGCTCAGAAAATCAAGTCATTCAGCTCCTGGGTTTCAATTTGCAAAGAATTTTGAGGAGAGAGAAAATAGATCTAGACTCTCTCTCTCTCTCTTCCATGACTAGTCTCTGACACCATTATACAGTTCACCCCCCACCACCAGTATACTCACGGGCCTTCGACTAGTAAGACCTGGCCTTTGTAATAATCCGACGATGCCGGGAAGCAGCCCACGAGCCGTCGCTTTGAAAACAGCTAAATTTTCTTCCCTGCTGAAATCAACAACCTGCATCTGCAGTTTGACCTAATTCCATGACGTCAAGTGATGACGAACTCATGCAACAACACCACCAGCTCACCGCTAGGTCCACTCATACTTGGACTCCGCTTTTACAAAGATATCACCAAGTCTCAGAGTCAATTTCAAGCGGCACCTCTCACTCTCGGTGCTGATACCTACACAGTTGGAAAAGCGGGATATGGGTCTTAATTCATTTCATTGGGAGATTCTTGAAAGCTTTGTTGTACATGAAATCTCTCAAGTATTTCGACCTCGATCGAGAACAAGTATTTATCTGGCAGTCCTAGTAATTTTCACCAATCTTTGATGTTTCTCAATCTCGAATCGAACCAGTATTGCTTCAAGCTTTGTAATGTCAGCACATTTCGCTTGATCAATAGACTCGTGAGATGTCTCCAAGACTTGTGTTCTCGAAGAAGCTTCTTCTCTTAGACTTCAGTAACAATGAGTTGTCGGGTTATCTTCCAAAACACCTCTCGGTGTCGACCTTGATATATAGCCTTGAACTTGGTCTCACAGTCTCGCCATTTGCACTTCATCCCTCCGATATCAGCAGCGTCTACATTGGCCCCTCGGCGTCGGCATAAACTCACATTGAACTTCCGATACTTTTACCAGCAACAAACTCCCCACCCAAGAGAACTCCTGTCAGGGGACTTGGGGGACTTATTGGTAGACACATACCTCCTAGGCACAAGTATCGGAAACACAAGGCTCGTATCGCCAATACATAGTGAGATGAACTCCCAGCCGAGGGTCCCGATACCCTTCAGGTAGATATCGGGATCCCGAGCATCCCACACAGAAAGAAACGAGACCAAGCTCCTACAAATCTGCTATATTAAGGTCATCTCCAACAACCTAAGGAGGTAACTATTTACTATCGCTTTCCATTATCATTATCTTACCCGATACTGACTTAGGCATCGGAGAGTTGAAGGCTGGCACACTTGGTCTTGCCTCTGACCTTTGTCCGTTTTGTAGATAAGCAAGACCGATAGCTATAGTAGCGTACCAATACAACCCGTGATCAGCTTGACGAGACCGCTAAAACAGTAGTCACAAACGAATACGTAATGAACTCATGGCGAGAGAACTCGTAAAGTGTAGTCGCGTGGCAATTCGTGGAATAACTTTTGGAAATTGGTTGTTAGGTTCTGTTATTCTCTTCTTGTATAGCTTGATTAGAAAGACAGAGGCACAACCAACTTCGCGTGTGTTTTTCCTTTTGAGGACAGTAACCTCTTCACGGTGAATTGCGAATTTCATGTTAGTGACGACGACATCTACTTGTTGTTCATAGTGGATGAGAGTTCCGCGTAGGAACATAATTTTACCTACGGGTAGTTGTATTCGACTACGAGTACTTAAATATGTCTTCTAACAAGACTGCAATTCTCGGAACTATGTACTTGTAATGAGCGGGAATTGGATGAAGACGTGAGTCGACTATGAGTTGCCAACTGTGGCAATGTTGTGTTGGGGTACCACCGTTGGTAGTTACCCAGCCTTATTTGTTGTAAACGTGGATCATTACGGAAATGCCAAATATGGCAGTGTTACGAGGAGAGTGACCAGACTATCATTTCCTCAATCTGGTTGTCTTGTGGGTACAGAAGAATAAAATTAAATGGAGCGAAGTGTATCTGGTGGGTGATAAATGAGGAACACTTGCTAAACAGAAATGTTAGCCCCGGTGTTGATATGTATGACTAGAAATAGTTGTGTTGCACCACAGGAAATCAGGAATAAGAATTGTTATGGGTACTGGAATCCGACATGAAAAGTAAAGTATTATTGACCATTTGACCAATCATGAAATTTCGAGGACGAAATTTATTTAAGGGGGGTGGAACTGTGATCCCTAGAAAATTTATTGAGCTTACAAGTTATTTATTTACGATCTCGGAAATTGTCAAAGTGCTTGAGAATATTTTAAGAAATTTTCATACAGTGACAACCTCAATTTAAGGATTGGATAATAAAGTACTCAACACGGCGAGTTCGTGGAAATTTTCTGGAGATTTTTGGATACTTGACCTATTTACCGTGATTTTCTGAAATTTTGAGATTTTAGAAAATAAAAGAAAATCAACGGTCCAATTAAGGCTGTCCATTGGCCACCGCTTGATCATGGCAGTCCACCCCTAATTGGATCAATCTATATATATGGATCTTGTTTAGTGGGATCAGAGAATTGATCCAGAAAACTCGAGAGAGAGAGAGAGAGAGAGAGAGAGAGAACAAGAGTTCTCTGACCCGACGTGACCCGAAACCCGCAAGGAGGACCCGGCTGTCGCGCCACCATCGGGTCACTGATAGACTACGGAAGACCACCATCTTCTTCGTCTCACTATCGCCTACCTCCATGTAGCCTCCGATCGTCCTTGCACTGAACGAACAAGGAGATCGACCACTGGAAGCTCCGAGACTTCTCAAGCAACCTCTGCAATTTCCTGCTCTTCCGGCCACCGTCTGGGCCGTCTGTGGTATAAAACCTCCTCTCCTCATCATGCTCTGCACCCCAGTATACTTAGTTTTTCATTTCGATCGAGTTTTGACGATTTTGTTTATGGTTTGCTTTTGCCTCCGTTGTGGTTCCTCGACGCCGGCAGTTTTTTCGGCTCTTCTCGGCTTAGCTTTGGCTTGGTTGCATCTGTAGACGAATGCAGACCTTGTTTAGGTATTGAAGCACTAGAATTACTGGTTGAGTGGCCATCAGGTCGAACTCCGTTACCGGTCGAGTTTCAAAAGTGGGTTGGACAGAGTTCATCAACTCGGCATCGACTAGGCTACTTCTAGCAACTGTGTTCTTCGCCCTGAGGTCTCACCTACATGTCGACTACTGAAGGTAAAATAGAAGTCTGCTCTGTAGTAGTTTTGACAATTTGGATGAATGTTGGTGTTGGGAGTGAAATTGAAGTTTAAATGCAAATTGGATCGGATATTTGAGTCTTCAATTGAATTGTTTGAGTTGCACATTGAGAGATTGATCTGGATTGTGGAATAGATAATGTGGGTACATGAGGTTCCTGTGGAAATTGATGATTAGTGATGAATGAGTAAATTGTATTGTTGTTACGGTTGAGTTATGGATATTAATTGTTAGTTAGAAGTAAAGGTACAAAGATTAAGAAACAACTGTGAATTTAGGGAATGGCCTAAAAATGGAATTGTGGGTGTCCATAGCAAATTCCGTCGAATTACCATGTGACGAAATTGTTAATTAAAGAAAAGGAATTAATATATTGGGTGGCCTTAGTAAATTACGGGTACACCTAATATATTTGAAACTAAGTCGTTACTTGATTTAGTTCGACGTAGTCGTAATTGGTCAATTTTGTAATTTCAAGTAAATGTTCGTTAATTTGGTTAATTATCGAACCAGCCTTGATTAGTCAAACAAGGGTCAAAGTTGGTCAATCCTGGTCAAACCAGGAAAGGTCGGTCAAACATTGGTCAACTCATGGTCAAATCAGGTAAAGTTGGTTTAGACGATTTACTAATTGTCGAAATTTTATATAATTGCTCAATGAGATATTAATCGTCGAAATGTTGGAATCTAGGACTCCAGTTATCTGAGGAACAGAAGGTTCGCAACTCTCGGAATACGTGAGAGAAAGCTTCAGAATCCAGGTAGGGATTCAGGACTCTCCTCGGTTAGTTGTTTTCTTATATATTGGGTGGTATGGTTTGGTTATGTTAAAATGCAATGCATACTAACCAAATCTTGAGAAATGTGATGGCTTGAGAGTGAAAGGGGCACTGACTCCTTGGGTTCGATTCCCTAAACCTCCGGAGGTTTAGCTATACCGGTCGTCCGAGTATCCACAATCATGGACTCAGTATGTGTGTGTAGCTAGGTAGCGCACGCTCTCGCTACGCTTACCTGGTGATAAATTAATTTGAGGTAAGGTCGTGTAGTGGGTCTATGGGACAGGCCATCAGGTAATACTTGGATTTGGCGCCGTATTTATTTAAGCATCATGCATCGGTTTTCAAGTTGAAAAACATTAAAGTTTGTTGTTCCTTCAAATATTGGGTTTAAATATGTTTTCACACTGGGCAGCCCAAATATTGTGTACCTACATGTGCATTTGCAAGCATAATTAGCTATAATGAGCCAAGCTCATTATACCGCTAGAGGTACCAACTCCCACCAAAGGAGTGACCTACCAAAAACACGGCCAGGCGGGCTACCGATTGACCCCCGGATTGCCCTCAGATCACTGCTGAGGCACTGCTGCGCGCCATCCCAAGATAGCATCAGAAGATCAGGACGCTGGGAATCGAAGCACATCAGTCCCACATCGAAAACAAGAAGATCAGTCTTCTCTTCACCTATAAAAGGTCATCTCCTCTCTCCTCATTAATTACGTATTTACTACTCATTTATCGTTATGTTGCCTATATGTATTGACTGACTCAGGCATCGGAGAAGTGAAGACCGCCCAACGCGGTCTCCCTCTGATGCCCTGTCTCTCGTGTGACAGCTAGCGAAGGCCAACAAGTCCTCAGAGTAGCGGTCCGCGCACCGGACCGTCGTTAAATGAAAGATCGGTCACCGCCGGACTTTGAGCATTAACATTGGCGCCGTTTGTGGGAACCCTTGAACAAAAGGTCATCCCGCCACGATTACCATCACTAACGATAGCGGGGGAAACGCTGAAGAGCAGGCAGACCAGTCGGCCATTCCCCAAACCACCAACCCGGCTCTAAACATCAACCGAGCACTATTCAGCACCCCGGTAAACCTAGGTTGTGAGACAAACCCGGTTAGCAGCCGCCCAACAGGCCAAGACCTCACCTCTCTATATGAGCTGGCATTGGCAAACAGAGAACGTGAACAAGAGCGTAAGGAAAAAGCTGAGGCCCAAAAGCAGGTGGCCACGTTGGTGTCACGTTTTGATGAACTAAAAAGAAAGCTGGAGGCAACCGCTAACCCGGCCCTGAGCGAACAATCACGGAGCACCAGGCACAGCCGACCTAGTACCGGCGCATTAATACCAACACCAGTCCTGCATATGCAGATCTCGCTGAACCCACCAGAGCTATTGGGAATGGGGCCGCCCCCCGTGCCCCAGCTAATGTTGGAGCAGGAGGCAGAATCATCACTGCACACCCACCGCTTGAGGGCTAGGGCAAGAACCGAGACAAACCCACCTGCTCTCAGGCGAGGATCAGTCTAGCGGAATAACCCGTCAAGCCCCGCTGGCGACGCAACCACTGAAATACTGGAAAGGAGATGGCTAGGCTGAGGAGACGTGCCTCCACACGCTAACCCTTTATAGGTTACCCATGTGTCGACCACCATCAGATGAAGCGTCTAGAGGACGTAACCACTGGGGAAGAGATCGCCCATCATCAGAAGTCCCCGCTAGCGGAACTTTTCACTTCACCTTCCAAGTGACAAAGTCCGGGCTGAGCGAAACCCCGCTAGCGGAACTTCTCACTTGTCACCTTCCAAGGGACGAAGTCCCCGCTGAGCGAAACCCCGCTAGCGGAACTTCTCACTTGTCACCTTCCAAGCGACGAAGTCCCCGATGAGCGAAACCCCACTAGCGGAACTTCTCATTTGTCAGCTTCCAAGTGACGAGATCCTCGCTGAGCGAAACCCCGCTAGCGGAACTTCTCACTTGTCACCTTCCAAGTGAAGAGGTGCCCGCTGAGTGAAACCCCGCGAGCGGAAATTCCGCTCCTCAACTGGCAAGAAAGGAAAACCTCTCTTTCCATCTTGAAAACCGCGTACTTTGCTGAGCGCAACACCACTCAATAAAATGCAGCTAGCCAAGTCTACGCGACGCTGTTTAATGCTACAACCGGCCGGGGGATATCTGCCAGTGGCGAATCCCTAGGCTACTCCTCACTCTGACAACGACCGCGATGTGGCGTTACTATCAGATTGTCCCTACTGATCAGGTACGTTGACCCCCGTCACTTGGGTGATAAATATTGGGCTCGCTACCCAACACCCTCTGCTCCGTGCAACTCCCCCTCAACAAACAAATTGCAGACCATCCGGAGGTCCGTCTTGGATAAGGAGTGGGGGGACACCCTGGCGGGCCTAGCAGGGGCCTACCCGAAAAGGTATAAAGCGTGCGCTCAGTAAATCCATGGTTGACAACGCACTGACGCTAATTATGCTTTTACAAGTCTAGCGGAGGTAACGCTTCACACCGCCGATCGACTCCCCAACCAAGATTGCCCTCCTTGACTGGGACTTGGGGGACTTGTACCTACATGTGCATTTGCAAGCATAATTAGCTATAATGAGCCACACTCATTATACCGCTAGAGGTACCAACTCCCACCAAAGGAGTGACCTACCAAAAACCCGGCCAGGCGGGCTACCGACTGAGCCCCTGATCTCCCCCAGATCACTGCTGACGCGCCATCACGCGCCGCGCCAAGATAGCATCAAAAGCTCAGGATGCTGGGAATTGAAGCACATCAGTCCCATATTGAAAACAAGAAGAAGATCAGTCTTCTCCTCACCTATAAAAGGTCCTCTCCTCTCTCCTTATTAATTACGCATTTACTATTCATTTATCGTTATGTTGCCTATATACATTGACTAAATTAGGCATCAGAGAAGTGAAGACCTCCCAACGCGGTTTCCCTCTGATGCCCTGTCTCTCGTGTGACAGCTAGCGAAGGCCAACAAGTCCTCAGAGTAGCGGTCCGCCCACCGGACCCGCGTTAAATGAAAGATAGGTCACCACCGGCCTTTGAGCATTAGCATATTGTTTTATTGGTTTTAATTCTAGTTGAGGTAGAGTTTCTGTAGAGCAGCGAGGATGAAAGCTCACCCCTACAACAGTATGGATGCAGGTACTGTGCACTGGTGTATATACATATCAATTACCGGCCGTAATCTGCACTCATACTTAACCATCTCACCTTGACGGAATAACTTCAATGGAGTTATCTCGGGAAACACAGCAAGACAACCTTCATCGGCAAGCCAGCTCCAGGCCAAAATATGCCTTGACACGCCGACACGCCCCACCCAAACTTGTTTATGCAGAAAGAACCAAAACTCAGCAAACTGTAGGATATCAGTCCCACATCCAAAACTTGAGTGAGGTAACTCTCTACTTCACCTATAAAAGGTCCATTTCTCTTTCTTCATTGATTATGCATTCAATAGCTATTTATCGCGACATTTTTCAATACAAGTACATCGTTTAACTTTAGCATCGAAGGAGTGAAGACCGCCAACTGTTGTCTCCCCTCTTGACGCCATTGTATTTCTCTTGACAAACTAGCGGGACTTCGTGAACTACACATATATCAGAAGCTGACATCATATGACGGTATTCCGAGCATTAAAATTGGCGCCGTCTATGGGAATCTCTTAACTAAGAGTCATTTCCCATTCAACCTACAATGGCTAGCGGAAGCAGCAAAGGCATTGGAGACCAAGTAGATCAAGCCACCAACCCTTATCCCAATCCTACTAATCCATCAACCGTCAACCGTGAATTGTTCACCACACCAATTAACATGGACGGC
This sequence comes from Rosa lucieae, assembly GCA_024704745.1. Taxonomy (NCBI): domain Eukaryota; kingdom Viridiplantae; phylum Streptophyta; class Magnoliopsida; order Rosales; family Rosaceae; genus Rosa; species Rosa lucieae. The sequence goes on along the minus strand of CM045497.1, from coordinate 23,399,028 downwards.
CAAAATCTCAACTCCCCCGAGATACTCCTAACACAATCTGTTGTGGAAAATCAAGCGCAAGGCCGGGATCTTGCTGCTATTTTAGAAATAGCCTTGGCAGACTTGCACAACGCAAACAGAGATTGAGAAAAGGAACGCAAGGAGAAGGCGGAAGCTCAAAATCAAGTAGCGACGTTATTGTCAAAATTTGATGAGCTGAAGAAAGCTCTGGGAACAAATGCATGACCAAGCCAAAGTGAACACTCCCAAAGCTCAAGGCTCAATCCAAGCATAAGGATAAGAGCAGCACTGATACCGGTAATCCCAATGGGTGTCACCTTAAACCCAACTAAACTACCAGGATTAGGACTGACACCGCCACTACAGGTAGCACAAGAGCAGGTGGTGGACTCGCGGCAGCAATTCAGCGCCGGTCAACAAAGAGGAACTGGAAACATGCTTGCACCACAACAACAGATTGTGGAACCAACCCAACAACAGATTGTGGCAACAAGCTAACACATGCCTAGACCAACTATTGACGCCACCACCTTGATACTGGAAAAAAAGTGGGAGCTAAAGAAAAGGTTACTTAGAGCTAAGACTAGCACCCCACCACTAGTGCAGAATCCACTCTTTGCGGCATGACCTGGTCCATTTACCACCAGAATTTTGCAAACCGTCAGACCTACATATGCCAAAACACCCAAGATAGCCCAATTTGGCGGATCAACAGATCCATTCGTGCACATGGATACTTTCAAGAAGGTGACAAGTAACAAGGGATTTGAGGACACAACGCTTTGTCACCTATTCAGCGAAACGTTGGATGGCGAGGCAATGAGTTGTTTTTTCAAATGCCCTCCAGGTTTCATGGACTCATTCTCAGCTCTGTCAAATGCATTTCTGTCAAGATTCATCCTCATGACGGACAACTACCACAACTCCAGCCAACTATTCAGCATCAGCCAGGGTATTGACGAGTCATTAAAATCACTTGTAACAAGGTGGAGGATTGCCACATCAAGATGCCGAGATCTTGACAAAACAATGGCGCTAGCGGCCTTTAAGCAAGGACTCCACAAGGCAAGTTTTCTATACCACCTCAATTGTAATTGTCCAAATACCACATATGACTACGTCATGAATGAGGCAGTCCCAAGCAGTACAGCACTTATGGCGCCACATCACCATCACCTCAAACTCCACTTAAAAACCCCCAACCCACCACGTTCCAACAAGGAAACACCACCACCACTCCAAACATAACCATACCACCCAATGACAAAAAAAGGGAATGGGAGCAGGGTAATTATCAAGACAAGCGGCAAAAGGATCAACATTATCATAACAAGGGCAATACATCTTTTCACAATGCTGGTGACAGGACCCGCCCCCGGATTCCACCCTGGAATCTGAAGTGGCCCTGTGAGACCCACTTTTAAAGAAGGTTTACCAAAATTTCGGCATAACCTCCCTTAAAAATGGACAACCCAAAAACCTATGGAAAACAAATTTCACTTATAATAATCCAACCACAAACTCCTGGAGCCACCCTGCTCCCATCATTCAACCAACTCAAGTCCAAAAATAATAATAGTGTAACAAGTACTTCAAGTCTAAGAAACTCCAAGATTTTAGATACTACGATTCCCAAAGTTAGGTCGTAGACCACAAATATAATTTCATACAAGTCTGGGTCACAAATCCCATAGTAATCAGAGCAATCTAGGAACGTAAATTAACATAGAGTACAGTAGGCTAAACAGGTAACCTACAAAATATGATGACGGAAGCGGATGCGGTCACTATGGCTCATTCCTGAACACCGAGCAGCAACACTGAAAACTGGGCATTTGAAACCGAAGGGCCCAGGGGAAAGTACATAAAAACGTTAGCGTGAGTGGACAAAAATAAACAATTTTAAACCAAATGGATTTTATACTTTCCCACATTTATTTCTTTAAAAATTCCCGATGCATGCAATGATTAACAAAAATAAAATAAGAGGAGTTCCGCTCATGAAAGCCGACTAGCCCCGCTCGTCACAAACGAATAAAAGAAAGGGTTGAAACTCTGGTACTCAAGGAAATAAAACCAGCCCCGCTGGCTAAAATAAATCGGACTACCCCGCTAGTCGAAAATAGTATAATGAGTAAGGGAAGACGGGTGATAGCTCCCAGGCTAAAATATTCCCATTACTCCCGTATTATACCCTTACGCCACTAAGTGTAGCGATAGGATACCGGGCTACAAAATTACTGTCACAGAGACAGTAACCTGCGCCACAGAGGCGGAGGGCTACGGTGATCCCATCACCGCACCACAAAGGCGGAAAATCAATGCTAGCAATGATAATAGTCACCCAACGTATGGCAAAAGAAAATTCGAAAACCACATAAATCCATAAAGCTTCCCCCAAATTCTCACAGTAAGGCGAAATATCATCGACGTGTCCCACACGCCAAAAGTATCTCAAAATCAATAGCAGAACGGCGAGATCAAACAAAATCATAATTCTCAAACCGAAATCATTACTAAGGCATTCCCAATGCCAAAGCCAAAGATCAAACAAATAAATAAGAATTAATTCCATCGAAATCCCATTTCAAAAATCTTTTAGAAATCTCAAATCGACGAATAGAAACATAATATAAATAGTATAATTCCGGAAATCACCTCGGAAATAATTCGTCGAAAATCATGCTTTCAAATAAAAGCCATATATCGGAGGTACTTATCGAAGGCTCAAAATCCATTTCCGAATCATAATTGAAAATAATTTATAATTAATCTCTGAAAATAAAACATATTTCCGAAATTAAATCATAAATCCAAATCCGAGCATAATGACTCAAGAAAAATCAATGTCAAATTATAATCCAAGACAAAATATCATGCTCCATAAATAAAATGATAATTAAATAAACCAATAATTTCAAAATAAATACATGCATCATTTACTTGAAAACAAAAGTCCACTCACAGTATATGATCAATCCTGACATCGCTCGGTATTTTCCTCATACGAAGACTCCTCTCGTCCTGTACGAATAGAACTCATAAATATATATTATATAGAACGGAAATTTAACTTTACAATACTTAGAAATGGAATTTCAAAACATCCCCCTTCCAAAATCCAACTCCTCAACTCTCCACAAAATTCATCCGTAATTCTCCAATAATATTCATTTATCGATAGACAAATTCTAAAGTGAATTCAAAAGAAAATAGGTTATCGAATTCGCATACATCGTTAATCGACAATTTATGCTCAATCGTATTAAATTGTTGAATAATTATTAACGGAATATAATCATGTACAGGATGACGTACCGAGCTATTGCTCGATGACGGAACTCGAATGCGTGATCGTCGGAATAGTACTGTGAGTGGACTTTTGTTTTTATTTTTATTTATCTCCTATTTATTTTTGAACTTGAGATTATCTTGGCTTGTGGGACACGTCATTGGAAATTCTTGTGCGAGAGTTGGGGAAGCCTTATGTATTTATGGATTTATATGGTTACGGATTACCCTTTTGCCATACTTTGGGTGACTATTATCATTGCTAGCTTTGATCTTTCGCCTTTGTGGCGCTGGTTACTGTCTCTGTGATAGTAATTCTGAAGCCCAGTATCCTATCGCTACACTTAGTGGCGTAAGGGTATATTACAGGAGTAATGGGAGTACTTTAGCCTGGGAGGCTATCACCCGAGCCTGGGAGGCTTATTCGTATGGCTATCATCTTCCCCTACTCATTGTATTATTGCTGGGCTAGCGGGGTCTAGTCCGATTTTCACTGTAGCCAGCGGGGCTGGTTTTATTTCTTTTCTTGAGAAACGAGATTTCCGTTTTTCATTATAATTTTTGAATGTTGTGACTAGCGAGGCTAGTCAGTGTATCGTTTTTAAATTCTTGGTTTTAAAGCTAAATGTGTTTTCTTATTGCGGCATGCATCGGGTTTTTAAAGAAATAAACGTGGGAAAGTATGAAATCTTTTTCTTTTTAATTTGTTTATTTTTGTCCACTCACGCTAACGTTTTTACGTACTTTTCCCTGGGCCCTTCGGTTTTCAAATGCCCAGCTTGCAGGTGAAATTAGATGAGGTCGACATACATGGAGTCTAGGCATAGCCAACAGCATTGCTTCCGTGTACTCATTCTATTTCTGTGTTCTTTGTTACCTAATGGAATAGTATTGCTTTGATAACATGTGAAATTAATCTTGTAATGTGGGTTGAGACTGTTATTTGTGAAATTGGAGTTGTGTTTTGGGGAGCAGGTGGCTCCAGGAGGATAAGGAGGGGTTGATTTAGAAGTGTAAATGTTTTCCTACAGGTTTTTGGTAGCCTACTTTTAGGGGAAGTTCTGCCAAATTTTTGGTAGAATTTCTTCTAAGGTGGGTCCCACAGGGCCATTTCGGATTTCGGGGTGAAATCCGGGGCGGGTCCTATCAGTTGGTATCAGAGCATTAGGTTGTCAGATTTTGTAGTCTTGTTTCCATCTTGTCACCCTATATTCTTGATGTTATACAGTACCTCCCGAGTGATGGCCCGACTGCAGCGGTTCCCCATCGATTACTCTTCGGTGCTGATGTATTCATTAAGTGTGTAAGGTGCATGTCTAGATGATGTTCCTTTAGGTGCTATGCCTCTTGTACGCCGACCTCCTATGGTTTTTGTTGTGTAGCAGATTGTTCACATGTTTTGCACATTTTCCCTACCATTTTGAGTTGTGCTATGAAGTATGATTCGAGGAATGTTCTGGTTATTTCTTCCTCGGTGCTGGTAAGTTTGTTGGGCAAGCTGGTTTAAGGTGCGAGAACGGAGTTCGATTTCGTGTTTGAGTGACTGAGACGAGCCACTACAGCTTTGGGTTGTCTCCGAATACTTAGAATCAGAATCGTTGTTTGAAGTTGGACTAATAGTAATAGTGGTTCTAACCTTGAACCGAGTTTCGGGGAATGTGTCACGCATACATGGTTGATGTTGCGAGCATCATTTTGGAACGATACTTTGCGATTCACAAAGAAAACCGGATTGGAATTTTCCTCTATTTGGACACCTTGGTCTGTTGACCTTACCATGACTGGTGGACATAGTTTTGTTCTAGTGAAGGAAATTGATTTTTGGCTCTTTGAGTTATGAATATGTCTTCTTAAGTTTTGGATCGTATTGAGTATGGAGATGGACTGAAGTGAGTTTTGAAGCCGTTTTGTGTTTTAAGTTTATGTAGACGGGACACTTAAAGTTTTGCAATGTAGTTTGATCTTGATCGGTAAATAATAGAGAGGATTAGAACCAACTCTTTGTAAAAGATATTATACGTGAGTGTGTGTCTTTGGTTATTGATTTTAGGTGAAATGGTTTAACGCAATTTCGGGATTGATTGTAGTGACATTGTTGGGTATCCATAGTGGTTCAAGTGCAATTACTATGTGATACGATTACGATATAAGTTTTGAATCATTGAGCTACAAGGAAGGTTTGGTGGTAGTGTCTTTGTGGGGCTGTGCTACTTGACAGTTTGATATATTTCAAGGGAGAGAGTTCCCTTAGTTGACTCAGAAGTTATTTTAAGGCTTGATCAGAGTTCTAAATTTTTGAGATCGGGTGAGATGTATTGTGACAGGTTTGATAATGATATATATTTTTGTGGTGATTAGTTCGAAATCGGATCATTATGTGGTGGGACCACTTTCGGATCCGGGTATCGTTTTGTGTGATATGATGATGTTATTCGAGGAAAGATCTTATGAATGGTGTTTTGTCGTCTTAGTAAACTGTTTGTTGCTCGGGATGAATATATTTAAAGGATTGTTTTGGAGGAATTTAGTTAATTTTTTACCTTGGTGCCATTACTGGTGATATTGGGTTAAGCTGGTTGAGATATAATTCTCACTTTGACCGATCTTTCTACCGTATGGTAACCCTTGATTGGAAAGAATAGAAAGTTGTGGGTATGATTGAGTTTCGTTCACCATCACGGATTTATAGGTACGATGACTTGGTAAGATGTTGGAGTTGAGTTTGGAAATTATTTGTTTGAACTTGGAATTGTTGGGTGGTGGGACCACTTTCGGAATCTTCGTATTGCTGGAGGTGATACGAGATGTTAAACGGGTGTCCTTCATCATAAAACTGGTGTTGTTGTCAGGGGAGGATGAACCGTGTAGCGAAATTTGGAAGTTGGAATCGATTAAAGGCACGAAAAGGGAGTATTGAGGTATTGAAAGGTTTCAGAAATCAAGGACATTCGGATCGTCTTCTGATGATTTCGATCACTTTTATCGCGCATGAAGGTGCTATTGGTATCATTTGATATCCATTTGGGTGAAACTGTTGAACTTGGGATAAAAACAAATAGTCGTAGTGACGCCACGGGGTGTCCATAGTAATTCAAATGGAAGTGTTAGGTGATGTGGTTATGATATTAATTTAAAATCTTTGAGTTATGGTGAAGGTTTGGTAGTAGTTTTCCTTGCGGGGCGACAATAGTCAGCAAGTTTTGATTTGTCTTTTGGGGACTATTCGATGAGGGATTTCTCAATTAGTCTTTTGAGGACTATGAAAGAATTTATTTCCTGCTTGTGGATTATGTTGTTGTTTCAAATCCCTCTTTTCCTTAATTCACGAGTCGATTTTCTTCTCTACAGTATTTGGGGTGCTTTACTCTCACATAACACAATGTGCTTTTACTTATCGAACCATTTACAGGTTATTTTGAACATAAGGTTTTTCAGTCACGATTGGAGGTAAACCTTTCTTTTGGGATGATTGAGTTCGGCGGGGTTGCCATGGAATCGATCAAATTATTACGACTGGCAAGATTTCAGTTTGAGAATCATTCATTTCAAGTATTAATTTTCTAATCTAGTGGTCAACTCTTGGATCAGATTTGGAGCATCTACTAGTGTTGTGGGAGACATAATAGTCCATTAAAGGATTTGGTACATACAGGGTTTGGGAAATTTCCGCAATGTCGTAGCTGTAATGAATTGTCATGAGGTTTTGTCAGACAGTTGGTTGGAGATGTTTTCTACTTAGGGCTGGTGGAGTAGGTATAAGAGAGAGTTTTCCTAACTAATTAAGAAAGCTATTTTATTTTGGATTGTTCAAAATTCGAGTCTAGCATCTAGTAATTCAGATTGTGGTGCTCTCGGTAGTGAGAATTACCTGGGTATATGAATTAAGAATATCATTTGGGGCAATAGAGATCAATGAGAACGACATGGATTCAGCCAGATTTCAGATCTATGACTATTAAAGAAGTGTAGCCTCAGTTAAGAACAACTTGAGTGTGATCCATCTTCTTCCGGATTTGATTCATTGAGCTGGAGTAGAGTTAGTAGTTATAATCTTTTGCTTGCACCGGATTTCTGAAGGCATGGTACATGACATGGTAGTTAAGTGAGTAATAACTTGTGAGAAATATAAACAGTTTTGATTGAAGGCATTGGTAATCAGTAGATCTCTTGAGACACATTTTTTTTAGAAAAGTTTTCCACATTATCGTACTTATAAAAGTATTCGAGTGAGGTGTTATAGGTGAGGCTAGCAAGATAGCTATCAAATGAGTTTTTCCTAGTCGATTTGGAACGTCATTTCAAGGTTGGACCAATGTTTTTAGTCAGGTATCAGAGTAGCGCAGCGGAAGTGTAGTGGCCCCCATAACCTACTTGATTATGAACTTATAAGTTCGTTCGAGGTTGATCTTTGTATGTTTGACAACTAAGGGACCTTTACGTGAACTTCATTTGATTAAAAATTTAAGCACAAACAACCAAGGAAGGAAGTGTTGTGTTGTGGTAGCTAAGGAAGTTATTTGTCTTGGAATTGTCGATTAACAATGACCCTCTTGCGATTATCATAATATTGTTGGTGATCGGGTTGAATCTTCACCAAACGACTTTTATGAAAAGTTACGAATGCTATAATTTTAACATGGTGGTTTGTGACGTCAATATCAAGTGTCGTCTGAGCTAACCATTGAAATGAATTTTTCTTTTACATCGGAATTCATGTGCTTGCAAGTTTATGGTACAACATGGTTTAGCTAGTCAAGTGATTTGACTTTGGACGTTGATAATTTTGGATTATGAGCATGTTTTCATTGCATTTGTAGTGGGGATCATCAGAGTTTTGTTGGTTGTTGATTTGAGGTTACGAAAAGGAAAGCTTAATCTAAGGAAGAGTTTGATAAGTTTTGAGATTGTGGTGTTAATAAATTGGTGTGCCTTTTCTTTTCTAACCGGTATGAAATTTCGAGGGTGAAATTTTTATAAGGAAGGGAGAATGTAACGTCCCGTATCTTAATTTATCCATTTACTAGTCATTTGGACGGTAAACGACAACTATTTTCACTTTTACTATCGTTTCGGTACTTTTAGTGGCCCTAAAAGTTGACTTTTTGTTCGGGTCAAAATTTGAGAAAATTTCCTTCATAAAAGTTGTAGAGGACGTTAAACCGAGAGCGTGCATATGTGGTACGTAAAAATCAGAGTTCGTATGTGAAAGTTATAAGTGAAAAGGTGAATTTATTGTTCATGATAACTCTCTATATATAAGGAAACTTACCGAGGTAAGTTCCCATTTCAGAACTTACCCTGACCCTCTCTCTCTCCTCTCCCTCTTCCCCGCGTCGCCCTCCTTTTTTATTTTTCCGATTTCTTCACCGTCAGGAGTCCGATTGATGTGATTCTAGTTGTCCTTGGACCATCTCTTCCTCCTCTATACGATGATATCAGTGGGTATCGGTGATTTGGCCGAAAAGCCCAAATTTATGCAATCATTGTTACTGTAGCAATTTGCTTCTCTGGTGAAATTCTCTAGTTTTCGGCTATCTCCGGCGGGAAAATTGGTTCTATTAGGAGCGCCTCGAGTCACTGATCATCTTCCTTCTAGACTTCTAGCTGAAATTTCCACGTTTGGAATGTGAATTTGAAGGATTTCCAAATTGGTGGGTTTGGAGATTTCTGGGTTTGTGTTCATCGGCAAAATTGGAGCACTTCAAGGTATTTTCTCACTTGGTAACAGTTATGAAAAATGTTGAGCATGTTGAGATGATTATATGGTTGAAATTTGGTGGCCGGAGGATGAGTTGGCCGCCGCATGAACAGTGCCATGCGTGAACAGTGGTGACGTTTAAACAGTAATTTAAATTCTATTTTTTTTAGCTAGTTAAATCCTATGAATTGTGTAGAGCTTGTATGTGAAGTTTGGTAATTTTTGGAGAAACTTGGAATTAATTATGAATTTCTGAAGTTTAGGGTTTCGATTATCGAATTACGAGGATCCAACCGTCGGATATCTCTCGGTTCTGCCTTGGAATCTTTAAATTAACGAATTGGTATTAGTGGTATAATTTGGGCTGAATCCGAGGAGAATGGGAGATGTAATTATGAGGAATTGATTTTAGGAATCGTATTAAATTGTTGAATAATTATTAACGGAATATAATCATGTACAGGATGACGTACTGAGCTATTGCTCGATGACGGAACTCGAATGCGTGATCGTCGGAATAGTACTATGAGTGGACTTTTGTTTTTATTTTTATTTTCTCCTATTTATTTTTGAACTTGAGATTATCTTGGCGTGTGGGACACGTCATTGGAAATTCTTGTGCGAGAGTTGGGGAAGCCTTATGTATATATGGATTTATATGGTTACGGATTACCCTTTTGCCATACTTTGGGTGACTATTATCATTGCTAGCTTTGATCTTCCGCCTTTGTGGCGAGGTGATGGGATCACCGAAGCCCTCCGCCTTTGTGGCGCTGGTTACTGTCTCTGTGACAGTAATTCTGAAGCCCAGTATCCTATCGCTACACTTAGTGGCGTAAGGGTATATTATGGGAGTAATGGGAGTACTTTAGCCTGGGAGGCTATCATCCAAACCTGGGAGGCTTATTCGTATGGCTATCATCTTCCTCTACTCATTGTATTATTGCTGGGCTAGCGGGGTCTAGTCCGATTTTCACTGTAGCCAGCGGGGCTGGTTTTATTTCTTTTCTTGAGAAACGAGATTTCCGTTTTTCATTATAATTTTTGAATGTTGTGACTAGCGAGGCTAGTCAGTGTATCGTTTTTAAATTCTTGGTTTTAAAGCTAAATGTGTTTTCTTATTGTGGCATGCATCGGGTTTTTAAAGAAATAAACATGGGAAAGTATGAAATCTTTTTCTTTTTAATTTGTTTATTTTTGTCCACTCACGCTAACGTTTTTACGTACTTTTCCCTGGGGCCTTCGGTTTTCAAATGCCCAGCTTGCAGGTGAAATTAGATGAGGTCGGGCGTACATAGAGTCGAGGCATAGCCAACAGCATTGCTTCCGCGTACTCATTCTATTTATGTGTTCTTTGTTACCTAATGGAATAGTATTGCTCTGATAACCTGTGAAATTAATCTTGTAATGTGGGTTGAGACTGTTATTTGTGAAATTGGAGTTGTGTTTTGGGGAGCAGGTAGCTCCAGGAGGATAAGGAGGGGTTGATTTAGAAGTGTAAATGTTTTCATACAGGTTTTGGGTAGCCTACTTTTAGGGGAAGTTCTGCCAAATTTTTGGTAGAATTTCTTCTAAGGTGGGCCCCGCAGGGCCACTTCGGATTTCGGGGTGAAATCCAGGGCGGGTCCTGTCATTCTCCAAGGGGAGGAGCGAGGTATTCACTCACCTCATGATGACCCATTCTTGATAGATGATGTCCTTGACAAATCGTCTGTAGCAAGGGTACTAGTGGATAGCAGGTCAGCTGTCAACATCATATTCAATGGTTGTCACAAGCAACTGCTGCGCAACAACAAACTTTTGGAAGACCATGAGCCGCTACTCAGTTTCTCCGGCGACGTGACTCAACCTCTGGGGTCAGATTATATGTGCTTATCGGTCGGGACAATCCCTTGCACGGCGGAAATATATACTGAATTCATAGTGGTAGACTGCTTCAGCTCATACAACGCCATTATTGGTCGCCCAGCTCTCAACAAGCTGAAATGCATCATCGCCAGGTACATATTACTCAGGAAGTTCCCAACACCCAACGGCACCGGGTCTATCAGGGGAAGTCAGTCAATTGCACGAGAGTGTTACTCAATGACGGTGTCAAGATCAAGAGGCATCCACAAAATTTTAACGGTAGCTAATACACCGTAGTTGACGGAAAAAATCGATGACCCCAGAGACGACGAAGAAAAATACTACAAAAAAGAGCCCATAAACCCAGAGACGTCGCTCTGTGTCGTAAGCATCTCTGACAAGCACCCAGAGACAACTGTTCGTATCGGAGCCCAACTCACCCCGGATGTTTGGCTCCAGTTTTGTTGCAGCTGGTCAACAGTCTCTTTTCTGCGCAGGCCTGCCAGCACCGTTCGGGTGCCGTCGTCGGGGGTGTCCCTTGGCCTGACTTCTTTCAAGCAATTGTGGACGAGGAGAGCACCAACCTCGTCGTGGGATTCTTTGTGCCTCATGGTGAGGACTTTTGCTAATCTTCTTGCGTCACCAAATCGATACTCGATGTTGTAGATCGAGCAGAGCGAGAACCAACGGGAAGTAGAGAGAACTTGCTAAAGCGTGACTTTAGCTTGGCTGGGTTGCTAGGGCGTTACCCTTGCTTGGTTGGTTCAGTAACCGTTATGGTCGCGGCACTACCGTCGGCTCCTGAGGAGACTAGGACCGAAGTACGTTGATAGAGGGTTTGGTGGCACTGAAAGTCAGCTTCTGAGAAGACTAGGACTAGGAGTGTGATCACCGCTAAGAGAAAGAGAAGGAGAGGAGTTGCTCTTAGAGAGGTTGCTCTAGAGAGAACTTAGATCATCTTAGAAATGTTTTGATGTTGTGAATGTGTGTATTTGGTCGTGGTACTACAATCGGCTCCCAAGGAGACTAGGATCGAAGCACTTTGACAGAGGGTTTGGTGGCACTGAAAGTCGGCTTTTGAGAAGACTAGGACTAGAAGTGTGATCACCGGTAAGAGAAAGAAAAGGAGAGGAGTTGCTCTTAGAGAGGTTTGCTCTAGAGAGAACTTAGATCATCTTAGAGATGTTGTTGTGTTGTGAATGTGTGTTTGAGAATGAGAGGAGAAGGTGTTTATATAGGGAAGAAAAAGAAGAGTGAAATGATGAGTGGAAGAAAAATAATGAAAGTGGAGTATGAAAGTGATTTGTAAAATATGGAAAAGATAGAGAAATGATGAAATGAAAGCAAAGCATGAAGGTGCAGAAACATGGAAGTGATGATGGTCTATTAAAGAGATTGTAGTAGAAAAATATATCCAAGGAAAAAAAGAAAAGCATCTAGCTTTCTTCATGTGGGTAGGAAACATGAACATGTGAATATTGAGCTGGTTTTAGGTCAGTTTCTGCCCCTTTATCCCTTTAATTATTTCTCCAATAAGACTTCAGTATAAGCCTTCGACTTCTGCATATGAAATGTTCCACTATGAGTGTAGATCATCCTGAAAAATTTTCAGAGCTTTCTTCCATGTGGTTGGGCCGGAAATGCTGCTGGACCTCTTACAGGTCCAGTTTTCCAGTTTTGCTTCTGTAGAAAATTGGGCTGATTGTTTGAAGGCCTTCCACTTAAAACTAACTCTGGCACTCTTCATAAGAAATTATCCTTGGGATGTCTAGTATTAATCTGGAAAGTTTCAGCTCATTTAGATTTCATTTGGTTAGTCTGCCGCCCCTCCTTCCTTGTTTAGCTCGGTTTCTCCTAGCTGAAGTAGAAAAATGTGCTAAAGTTGACTTTTCATGCTTCCATAGTAGGCTTTATTTAGCCTCTAAATATATATTTTGAACTTGTCGACAATATATAGCTTGAGCCACTGACATTGGCTCAATTTCTCCAAGACGTGCCTTGTCAGGCCAAAATGTTCATTTGGGGTCCAAACACCGGAGATAGCGGCTAAACTTACCCAGTTTCTCAAGGAGAACGCCGCAGTTTTTGCATGGTCGTATGCCGACATGCCAGGAATCTCTCCCGACATAATTCAACACAAACTCAACATCAAGCCATCCTGTTATCCCGACATAATTCAACACAAACTCAGCATCAAGCCATCCTGTTATCCTGTCAAGCAGAAGCGACAGGCATTTGACGAAGAGAGATATCGGCCCATAAGGGAAGAGGTAACCAAGTTGCGCGACATAGACTTCATTCGTCAGGTTCATTACCCACAATGGATCTCCAACGTGGTGATGGTAAAGAAACCTAACGGAAAATGGCGGATGTGTGTCGACTTCAAAGGTTTGAACAAGGCATTCCCTAAGGATAGTTTCCCGCTACCGTGCATTGACCAATTTGTTGACGCAACGGCAGGACATGAGTTACTTAGTATGATGGATACCTTTTCTAGCTACAACCAGATAAAGATGCACCCCGGCAACTAGGAGCACACAAAATTCACCACTGACAAGGGTTTATATTGCTACAATGTCATGCCCTTTGGCCTCAAAAATGCCGAAGCCACATACCAACAGTTGATGAACGCAATGTTTGTGGAACACTTGGGTAATATCATTGAGGTATGTCGACGAAATGCTTATCAAAAGAGTAAAGGCTAGTGGTCATGTTGCCAACCTCCGCATCATCTTTGCCATTTTGTTAGCATATGAGATGTGCTTGAATTCGGAAAAATGTTTCTTTGGCGTAACTGCCAGCAAGTTCCTCGGATATATAGTTAGTGAGCGGGGAATAGAGGCTAACCGCGACAAAGTACAGGCAGTCATAAATATGAAATCTCCAGACAAAAAAGTTGAGGTATAGAGTCTGCAGGGAAAGTTAACGGCTCTTTCCCAATTCATCTCCAGGCTAACCGACAAATGCCTACTCTTCTTCAAGGAAATGAGACAATCCCATTGCAAAGTGGTAGATTGGATGCCTGATTGTGAGGCAGCGTTTCAAAATCTCAAGAAGTATTTGGCCTCTGTTCCGCTACTCTCAACTCCGGTACCAGGCGAAGCGCTATACATCTACCTAGCAGTGTCCAAGACCGCCATTAGCTGTGTAATTGTCCGCAGGGACGCAATAGAAGAATTGCATGTATTCTATGCCGGTAGAGGCATGAATGGAGCTGAAACAAGATACCCGCCACTTGAGTAACTGGCATTAACACTCATAATGGCCGCCAGGAGGTTGTGTCAATATTTCCAAGCACATACAATCCATATTCTCACAAATCAACTGCTAAAGCAAGTTCTCCAAAGATCGGAACACTCAGGACGCCTTAGCAAATGGGCAATAGAGCTCAGCGAGTTTGACATCAATTATAGGCCAAGAACCGCCACCAGGGAGGCAGGCTGTTGCTGACTTCATAGCAGAATTAACTGAACCACAGCCTGAACATACCATTGATGTAATGTCGGAGGACGCCAGTCAGCAACCCGAAGCTGCACAGGCGAAGACATAATCACAATGGGATCTCTATGTAGACGGTTCCGCGTGCTCCAAGGCTTATGGTGTCGGTATAATCCTCACAGGGCCAGGAGGACTTAATGCAGAGTACGCCCTAAAGTTCAACTTCAAGGCCTCGAACAATATGGCGGAATACGAAGCACTTATCATAGGATTATTATTAGCCATCGATTGTGGAGCAGAAAATGTCAACATCTTCAATGATTCACAGCTCGTGGTCAATCAAGTCAACGACATTTATCAAGTCAAGGAAAAACAACTGGCGGCATACCTAGGGTACGCCAAGACACTACTCGGCAAGTTCATTTTCTTCAACATCACGGAAATACCCCGTGAAAAGAATGCTAAAGCACATCAAAGTCCAGCCAATACTAGGGTGGAGACCCTTGAAAAGGCTAGCATCACAAAAACTCTGGCGGAAATCTACACCATCGAGGTAAGCCCAAATTGGATGGATGAGATACTCAATTACAAACGTAACGACACATTGCCATCAGACAAAGTCGAAGAAAGATGAATGGTACAAAGGGAAACACGATACAACATTCAAAGTGGCAAACTCTACCACCAAGGATTCACACATCCCAACTTAAAGTGTCCAACACTAGAATAGGGAAAACAAGTCCTACCAAAAATACATGCGGGAGAGTGGGACAACCACTCAGGAGCTAGATCATTAGCCAACTGCACCATGCGCCAAGATATTTTTGGCCAACATTGGGAGATAGCGCCAAAGAAACATCAAGATCATGTCACAAATGTCAACAATACGCAGAACTGCCGCATGCACCAAGAAAACAGTTATCCATCATCATTACAACCTGGATTCACTCCTTGTGGGGGCTAGACATTGTCGGAAAACTCTCAACCACCAAAGGTAAGTTCAAATACATAATTGTAGCCATCGATTATGACAGCAAGTGGATCGAGGTTGAAGCTGAACCTTTAACGGCCATCACAACTGCTAAAGTCCAGCATTTCTTATGGAAAAATATCTACTGTCGTTATGGAGTGCCTGACACAATCATTACCGATAACGGAACATAATTTAACAATGAAGAACTCATCAGCTTCACCGCCAAACTAGGCACCAAGATGCGTTTCGCTTCAGTGGCACACCCCCAGACCAATGGCCAAGTGGAATCCACCAACAAAATCATCAAGAAGCTGCTAAAAAGGAAATTGGAAGACAAAAAAGGCTTATGCGCTTAGAAGCTCCCGGAAGTTCTTTGGGCCATCCGGACAACACCAATATTTGCCAACGACGAAACTCCATTCTGCATTATGTTTGGCACAGAAGCAGTCCTCCCCATTGAGGTAACCCAACCAACTGCTAGGATTGACGGGCATGACACCACAACAAACATTGCCGGCTTCAACCTTGACAAAGATCTATTGGAGGAAAAACAAGACAAAGCCCACCTGCACAACTTGCAAAACAAACGGCGGGTGTCGCATTTTTACAACAATCGTGTGAAGACCAGAAACTACAACTTGGCGACTGGGTCATGAAAGAAGTCATAACACCGCTAAAAGGACTTCGCCCAACTTGGGAGTGACCTTATCAAATCACAGAAGTGGTGAGCCTCGGAAAATTTTACTTAAAAAGCAAGGAAGGCATCACGTCCACTCACCCGTGGAACACTCAACACCTCCGCTACTACTATAAGTAGCACCGCAACATGCCCACGAGCATCTTCACTTAGCTAATTTTTGCAAAATTTAGCTAAGAAAAGCTACCCTACGGGTACATATTTTTGTAAGAAGATGGGTCCGCCCAGTCGTCAATGAAACGAGGAATTATTCAAACCATTGTCCCACACGTGCACAAAAAAAGAAGAAGCAAAAATATCAAGTCTGGCCAGGCCAACACCTTTACTCCTCAGGACAACGAGCGATATACATACATTTACCTGGCCAATCTTAATCCCTTTCATGTTTCATTGACGTTCAAAAAAAAATATTTCCGCCACAACCCCAAAGTATTTAGCGGACAGACATCAATCACAACAAAAATACTAGTCTGCTTACAAAAATGTAGCAAAAACACTACAATACTAAGAAAAGCAATTACATTAAAAATTCCATATCAACATATCCTAATCTTGACCGGTGGACCCCGAAACACGATCACCACTGCGGCGTTTCTCCTTAGGCGGACGAGAGCCCATATTTCTCTTCTCAGCTTTACTTGTCGGCGTCGGAGTCTCAGGATTACCATCAGATCGCGTGCCATCTTCTCCAGAAGAACCACTCTCTTCACTCCATCAGAAGAGCCACTTTCTGAGGAACCGCCATCTTCAGATCCCGCAAGATCCTCAACGGCAACATCCTCACCAGGCGTCGACTTTGGAGGGGCTCGATCAGCCAATATCTTGTCAAAGTTCAAGTAGCAGCTATCTTTGAGCTCTTTAAAGTTAGCGGCCACACCTTGTTTACCACCATCCATCAGAAGTGCCTTGAACTCTGTTGATTTCTTAAAGGCATCAACCGCCTCCAGGCGCACCATCTCCCTCTCGTCTTCTGCTAGTTTGGTCATCTCTTCCTGCCTAGCTGACTGGAAGTCCGCCAACTCTTTCTCTTTGGTGGTAAGCGCCTCTTGCAACTGAGCGATAATATCTTCTCTCTCAATTTTCTCCTTCTTCAGTACCGCCAGCTCGACATTAAGGTTTGCAATAGTGGCGGTATCGGCGATGGTCTTATCCACAGCACGCTTGAACTTCTCTTTGACATCTAGAATAGCACAATCAAGCTTGGCAATGTCCCCAGCAGTGGACTTACTCTTCTACCTCTCAGCTGCCAAGTCACGCTGTGCCTGCAGAAGTTCTTCTTTCAATTTGAGTTCCTTCCCTGAACCTTGGTGAAGATAAAGCTCATGGGCACCCTGCAAAATCAGATCCTGGGATTTCTCCAGCTTTGACGACGTCTCTGGCAGAGGAACTCTCGCCTCACAACCTAAACCAAGGCGCTCACAGACCTTGTGCAGAAAGGCCTGTTGATTGGCAGGTGCTCTTTGCACTAATCCTATGACAGGGTTGTCGGAGACAAATTTTCCTTCGACATCTCTATGGCCAGTCGCAACATGCTTTTTCGCCACATGCTTCTCTCCAACCTTCATCTTCTTTGAGGGCTCTGAAGGAACAGTAGAGGAGACAATCTTCCTCTTTTGCGATACGCCAACATCCCCACCAATACCGACTACAACCTTTCAACCGACATGTTTTGACCCTCCAATGTCGGCCCCAGCTTTTGTTCTTCTCTCTTTTTCATCGTCTCCCACCTTCATATTTGCCTCCCCTACAACAGTTGTCACTTTCTCCTGTGACTTGTCAGCGGGTACCTCCAGGGCAAACCCCGTATCTCCCTCGTTCTCTTGTTCACTCTCCTCCTCCACATTCTTCCCTTTGCCCCCAGTCTTCTTCTTCTTCAGATTAGCCCAATTCGAGTGTAGCGGAGCGGCCAAAATCTTCACCTCCCCCCCCCCCCCCCCCCCCCCCCGGTCGTTATCTCCTTTGTCTGCAGATCAATAGTCTGTTTTTGCACCTTGACAGCCTCGTCAATCATAAAATTCATGTAGTCCTTAATCCCGCCAATGTCAGTCATTGCTTTTTTAAGAACTTCGGCGGTTCTTTTGTTCGTACAAATCTTAACTACAAAAGAAAGCACGTATACCGTCACTTTTGGGAAAAATAATAGCATATCACAATTCTAATGATTTCACTTACCAGGCTCCCAAGTCAAGCTCAAGCGAAGAAGTAGCGACCAATGTGAGAGGACACGAAGATCTAGGCATCTTTTGTGCTCCCAACAATCATGCACCCTACACACCCGCTGTTGGTTAATGTCCGTTAACTTCGGTCTCCAACCCACTGCAGGCAGAGACAAGATATTACATAACAAAACATGGCTACATAAATAATAAGCAGGGCAGCAAATATTACACTCAATACAAAAACAAAGCCTCAAGCACATGGATAACAACCTTTTATAGCTTGGAACTTCAAGGGAACCGGATACCACGGAACCTTCACCACATCTGGCCTCGTGTCATACTCCCAACCATCGATAGCAACACACATAGTGGCCCCTCCATGTTGTGGAAGAATCGGGCGTATATTCCAAAAGTTTCAGAGCTCCAGGTCGACAAGTTAGTTTAACAGTCACGCGACATTTTTTCCTCTCGTTATATGTCAACTAGTAGAAGAATAATACTTCAGCCACTGTCGGAAATTCACACCCCAACCACATCTTCCACATGTTTATGGACACTTGACCCACCGCAACATTCAACTCGCGTGTGCAGCAAATATATATTACAGGCTCGGATGTAGCGGCAGCTTCACTCCGTGATTCAAAATGACCTTATGAATAGTGGCATAACCCTCCGACAAGTTAGTAGCCTTCTCGCCCTTCTCTAACGGCCGTAACTTTATGATTTGGGGCAGGCGAAACCTATCTCTCATCTGCTGTATTTTTTACCACGACATAATAGAGGAAAGTTCATCTACTCCAACAACATCGCTCATAACCCACAAAAAATTGTTAGGTCCAGAACTCTGACCCTCATCCCCAACCTCAAACCCGTCGTCACTTTGCCCAGAGGTGCCAACACTTTCTTCGCTACTATCGAATACTTCCTCCTCCATGGTGCAACAAACTTCGTGTTCCTCACTCTGACGTGCTGCCATAGATGACCGATAAATAGTATGGAGAGGGATAAGATCTAGTGGTTCTTCCGGGCTACCTCTTACAGAAGTAGGAAGACGCAACGAATCAATAAAACCCCTCTCCGACCAATTAAGCGACGACACGTCTGATTCTTCGCTACTTGAGATATTGACAAACGCTGGCATGCCACACAAACACTCTAAACCTAGAAGTTAGCAGTCAAGTCAGATCTAAACCTACCCCATGCTATCAACTACAAGAACTCATTCAAGAACACTCACTCCAAAAGCCCAGAAAGTACCCGAAAGGTCCCAAAAAAGACAAAAAAAGAAAAAAACAAATACATTCACACAAACTAGACCAAAACAAGAACCCAAAAACAAACATAGAAATAGAGCATACCTCAAATTCGAGGAGACGAACATCGACGAGCTCGATCACCTTTTCTCTCCTTCAAGTTCTTCTCCTCTTTCTTTCCTCTACTTGTTCAACAAGGCTTGTAGATCCTTTCTCTCTAGTTCTCTCGCTCGGAAAAGAATGCAAAGAAACAGAATAGGGCAAAGTGAGTGAACTCAGTTTCGTTTCCCCCTTAAATACAAACTCTGGCGAAAAATCTCAGCAGTCACCAAAAAGTAACCGCCTACCATGATCGCGCCACGCACCCCCACTAACCGAGATGACGCCTTGATAAAAATACTTAATCATAAATGCAACATTTATGGTGAAGCGACAACGGCTGCGCAGCCCACACGTGTCACCTACAGTGTCAAAGAATCTGGACAAATAACCCCAAAATTCAAAAATCACCACCATAGACACCTCTCTTCCTCTAAACAGCCTCATTCTCCCGCTATTTGGCATTCTCCTCCTCTACTTAGCTTTATTTTGCTCTAAATATTCTCATCCCCCGCTACGAATCATCAAGCAACTATTCAACAATCCGCCACAACACAAGTGTTACGGCCAACAATGTCATTTCACCGCTAACATTTACCTTGCTCCAACAAACTTGTAAGGCAATCATACCATCACTCATCAACCGACAACTACTGGACAACATGTCTCGAACATCGTGACTTTCGATAATAGTCAACGGTCACTCAACTGACACAATTTACACTTAGCGGAACATTGCCAACCAGGGATATCCCATTTATCATCAGTACACGGACCTTAACGAGGTGGTGCAGTCAAGTTCTTCTCCTCTGGGAAAGAGTAAGGGAAAAGTTAAACACAGCCTACGACAGCCACTGATCCGGTAGTTAACTTCCCAACGCCAAGGCTTTAAAAGAGTGGGATAGCTACCCATAGCCTCATGTCGCCACACAGCTCCCCTCAACAAACAATCATCCGACCAAACGGAGGTCTTTCTTAGCCGGGGAGTGGGGGACTCCCTAGAGGGCATAGCAGGGGCCTAGCCGAAAAGGCAAAAAGCGCTCGCTCAGACAAAATTCATGGTTGACGATGCACTCGCACTGATTATGCCCAACATATAGCTAAAGGTTCCGCCTTAGTTGTGGTAACTCCCCAACCAAGAAATCCCTCCTTGACTGGGGACTTGGGGGACTTGTATATACATAGCAATTACCGGCCATAATCTGCACTCATACTTAACCATGTTACCTTGACGAAGTAACTTCAATGGAGTGATCTCTGGAAACACAGCAATATAACCTTCATCGGCAAGCCAGCTCCAGGCTGAAATATGCCTTGACGCGCCGACACTCGCCACCCAAAGTTGTCTATGCAGAAAGAACCAAAACTCAGCAAACTGAAGGATATTAGTCCCACATCGAAAACAAGAGTGAGGTAACTCACTACTTCACCTATAAAATGTCCACTTCTCTCTCTTCATTGATTATGCATTCAATAGCTATTTACCGCTACATTTGTCAATACAAGTACAACGTTTAACTATAGCATCGGAGG
Organism: Rosa lucieae; assembly: GCA_024704745.1. Classification (NCBI taxonomy): domain Eukaryota; kingdom Viridiplantae; phylum Streptophyta; class Magnoliopsida; order Rosales; family Rosaceae; genus Rosa; species Rosa lucieae. The sequence continues at coordinate 23,378,039 of CM045497.1, read as the reverse complement.
AGCAAAGACCGCCGTTGTATTCTCCCCACTTGACACCGTTGTATTTCTCTTGATAGACTAGCGGGACTACGTGAACTACACATGTATCGGAAGATTGCATTCTTGTCCACGTTATCGGAAGCCGACATCATATGATGGTATTCTGAGCATTAACAACTGGTGATGGGACAATGGCGGACATAGCTGGGTGTGCAGAACAAGTTTGGTAAACTGTCTTCTGGACTTTATTATATTCTCTATTTCTCGAACTTTGTATCTCGGAACTTGATTGAAACTATTCTTGTTTTGAACGTAGTTAATGTCTTATTCCTTGAATTTTGTACATCCTGAGTGAGCATTCATTTCAAGTCTAGACGAACAAATTAAACTTAGCGATTCAAGGATTTTCACCTCAAAAATATTGGTAGCTTCTACTGTGTTTTGAGAAAAGTTTTTCAAACAAAATGCCTAGCGGTCCTCTAGAATGTAAACTGAGCGTTCGGTTTATGTTTAGAGACTCGTGGCACTGTGACGTGCTTAAGCTGGTGAAGTGCAGCTTGGGGCGTTACAGATATGCTTTCAATCAATTATATTACTAGGACCTTGAATTGAGTGTTGGCTAATTTATGAATGAAGTCCTTGCCTAGGTGGTAGTTAACCACCTTGACTAATTTGGGCGGCACCTAGACAAGTTGGCTTTTAAAAAAATGGTTCAAAATATATATATATATATATATATATATATATCGGGACCCATATATATTTTGTTTGCCAAATATTTTAAATAAATTTTTATTTGTAAGTACTCATTATTTGCTTAAATTTTTTTTTTTACATGCTTTCAATCAATTATATTACTAAGCCTTTTTTATTTTATTTGTACTTATTTATATATATTTTTTGAAATAATGGTAATTCCATTCATAATAACGCATGCCAAGTACATACCCACCCACTGACACATAACAATGGCCAGAACAAGGATTTGTGGAGGATCCATAGTGGTACATAGGATAGACCAACTATATTTGAACTTATCGCTCACTTAAAAGCCAGCCTATAAGCTATGAAAAAACATAACGAATAGACAAGCCAAACTACACTCGTTAGGTTCCAAATACAAGAAACTTATTGTAATTAGAAAAAAATCTAAAAATATAGGTTTGGGCCAAGACCTAAACCCTGGCCCAAATTAGAAGCTATTGGACTAGGGTAGAAACCCCGGCCCCACAACTGAAGCCCAGTAGGGTAGTCAGCCAAGGAGATCCCCCAAGCCCATCATCCTGGTTTGGGCCCAGTCCACCATCTTCTCCCAACCCTCGCCGTACGTCACATTCCAGTCGAGTTCGGTCCGACCCTTGCCTCCAACCCTCCTCGTTGCGATCCACATCAGCATGGCAGCGATCCAATCGTCCTGAGTCACGCCGTCGACCTACGTCACCAGCAAACAACACCATCCTTGATCCGGATCTTTACAACCCTGCACCGCTATCGATCGAAACCCATGTCGGTGACACCGGTCCAAGAAACCATTCACATGGACCGATAACCGGTCTGTAACAGCATAACCACCACCTTCGCCACCTGCCCAGCAGAACCAAAACTGACAAAAATCAGGAGAACCCTCACCGACAGAGCCCTATGAGCAGTAGATATGGATCTCCCATCCGGCAGCAATCCCTAAGACAATGACAAGGCCGGAGGCCACTCGAAGCGCCGCCGTAGGGGGCTAACTTTTCACCAACAGAGTACGTGGCCTTAGGGTTTCTCTAGAAAATTTTTGTTGGGTAGTTAATCTGCGAATTCATGGATTTTAACGGTTTGTACTTATTTATATATTGTATAATAAAAAATAAAAAATAAAACACCTAAACCCTCCTAGCAATATTTTTTTTTTAAACTTTGATCCTATTAGACAAAATATGTTCGTCTCCCATTGTTTTCAAGTTTTTCTTCTAGCTGCGTTTTCAAAATCCCCCCCCCCCCCCCCAAAAAAAAAAAAAACAACTTCCCTATCTCCTGTAGATCACAATCATAATATTCATGGTTCACTTACAGCATGTTTAAATTCTATACGTATGGGTCTTTGTCGAAGTAGTGCCATAACCTATGATTGTAATATGCTACTAGTATGCTCTTCAACTAAAACCTAGCTAGCTACTTTATGAATTGAACATCAATTAATTTGGACATCAAGATCCATAATTTTGAAAAAGAAAATGATTGTTGGCCTCAATGAGGCCTATGATTTGTGGCCTCCAATTTCAGGTGTCATGTCATGTCACATATATATATATATATATATATATTACCTATTTGTGTAATCATGACATGTAGTTCTTAAAAAAAGATAATCTTATCCTTTCAAAATCAAATGGCTCTAAATTATTTTGGCTTTCTTCTAAAAGAAAAAATATTTATTATTATTTTTTTCTTTTCATAACACTCGTGCCTAGATTTAAACAACAATTTTTTTTTCTTCAATCAAAAATAGAATTTTTTTTATGTAATTCGATCAATAGATTTGGACATACATTCAATCAACTGAATTGCATAATACGTGTATATGAATTTGCAGTTTGTTGGGTTCCTGCAAATTATGAAAACAGAATGTGAGAAATACACATGCATGTATGTGTATATATATATATATATATATATATTTATGTGTGTGTGTATTCCATTCAATTTATTAATGCTATATTTTTTTGGACAAAATTAATTTATTTGGAAAGAAAAGTTAATGTCTATTTCCTATCACCTAAATCAATATATTAATGGTATTTGGAAAGAAAAATTATAGAAAAAATTTAATTAAATGAAGAAAAATTAATGGTTGCTATTAACACGCAATTTTTTTTTTCGTCACCTAATTAAATTTATTAATGTCATTAATTCACCCCTAAAAATCTAAAAAAAATTATAAAAAGGTAAAATTGCATGTTGTTGTAAGATTATGACGTGGAAATATATATTATGTGGAATTGAAAATAAAATTTGTATTTACTTACATGACATGACACCCAATTAGTGCCCTTTTTAAGAAATCGATCATGAGCTCTCAATCTATAACTCTATATATTGGCAAGAGTTCAGAATGTTTGAATCCATCAGAGTTGCTGTAAGATTTCTCAAACAGTGTCAACATGAAGTATGTGAAGTTGGCTTCCCATTTCTTGACAGCCAACCTCTTGAAACTCTTGTTAATTCCTGTAATAGCAGTCATTGTAATTGAAGCCTCTCAGATGAATCTAGTTCACATTCATCAGCTCCGACTCCAACTCCATTACAATCTGGTTAGTGTCATCACTAGCTCTGCTATTCTTGTTTTGGCTTCCACCATTTACATTATGACTCGACCCAGATCCGTTTACCTCGTAGACTACTCGTGCTATAAGCCCCCTAACAATTGGAAAGTGAAATACCAGAAGTTTATTAATCACTCCAGATTGATCGGGGCCTTTGATGAGTCCTCGCTCGAGTTTCAGCACATGATTCTTAAGCGGTCTGGCCTTGGACAGGAGACCTATCTCCCTGAAGCAATGCTTTCCATTCCTCGGAGGCTGTCAATGGCGGCAGCGCGTGAGGAGGCAGAGCAGGTGATTTTTGGAGCCTTGGATAATCTATTTGCAAATACTAATGTCAATCCTAAGGACATTGGGATTCTTGTTATGAATTGTAGTCTGTTTAATCCAACTCCTTCATTGTCTTCTATGATTGTTAATAAGTACAAATTGAGGGGAAGTATTAAGAGTTATAATTTGGGAGGTATGGGATGTAGTGCTGGAGTTATAGCTGTAGATCTTGCTAAGCACCTGTTGCAAGTTCAAAAGAACACTTATGCAGTTGTTGTCAGCACTGAGAATGTTACTCAAAATTGGTACCTTGGGAACAAGAAATCCATGTTGGTACAAAATTGTTTGTTTCGTGTGGGTGGGTCTGCGGTTTTGCTCTCGAACAAGTTATCTGATAGGTGTAGGGCTAAGTACAAGCTTGTGCATATCATGAGGACTCATATAGGCTCTAATGATAAGGCATATAGGTGTGCTTATCAAGAGGAGGATGATGCCAGAAAACCTGGGGTTTCGTTATCGAAGGAGCTCATGGCGATTGCTGGTGTAGCACTCAAGACTAATATCACAGCTTTGCTCGGTCCTCTTGTCCTACCTATAAGCGACCAGCTTCTCTTCATTGCTACTTTCCTTGCAGACAAGTTGTTCAATGCGAAAGTCAAGCCTTACATCCCGAATTTCAAACTCGTTTTCGATCATTTCTGCATCCATGCTGGTGGAAGGTCTGTGATTAATGAGCTTGAGAAGAATTTGCAGCTTCTACCAGTTCATGTTGAGGCGTCACGGATGACACTCCACAGGTTTGGTAACACCTCCTCCAGCTCGATTTGGTATGAGTTGGCTTACACCGAGGCAAAAGGGAGGATACAAAAGGGGAACCGTGTGTGGCAGATTGCGCTCGGAAGCGGATTCAAGTGTAATAGCGTAGTCTGGGAGGCTCTCCAGAAAGTGAAACCTTCTCCCAATAGCCCTTGGGAAGATTGCATTGATTGGTATCCAGTGCAAACAGTTCTCTAGCAGCGCTAGCTCAACCATACACCTCTGTATTATAAATTTGGGTTAAATAATTAAGACTCCATCTGCAGTCAGTGTTATTTATGTTTCTTAGTGATGTTTATGCCAAATGCATGCTACTGCATGCATAGTGAATTTCTTAGGGCTTTCGGTGGATATATAATTGGCATGTGCAATATATAGTTCTTGATGTTGAATTTTAGATTCGATGATCAAGCCTGTAAGATTTGTGTGGATTGAAGGTGACCTTTCTCTACTTGGTTAATTTTACTGGACCACGGTGTCACTACAGCAAAATCAGTCTTTTATGGCGCACATTGTAAAGCACCATAAAAAATTGTCATTTACAGTGCATATCTCATGTGTACCGTCAGAATGTGTTTATTTGGATCATTCACAGCATGCATCTTATGTGTACCGTAAATTTAGTTATCTAATAACGGCATGTGCAAATATGTGTGCTATAAAAGAGTTATTTTACTAATGTTTTACGACTTACTTTTCTAGCATACCGTAAATGAGTTATAAAATATTAATATATTTTTTTATAGAAGTATATTAAATATTTTTATTGAGAAAAGAAAAACAAAAAAGAATTCTTTTCGAAGTAAAATCCTCAGCTTATTTACATTATGTTTTCTCTTCGAATTAAAATCCTCCAGAACCTTGAGCTCAGGAAGCTGAAGCACTTCTCTCTCAAAAAAATTCTAGGGGCGGTAGAAGGAGAAGCACCTATGTAGATCGAGTTTATGTTTTTTTTAGCAGAAAGAAAGAAGCAGAAGCGCCTCTCTCTCTCTCTCTCTCTCTCTCTCTCTCTCTCTCTCTCTCTCTCTCTCTCTCTCTCTCTCTCTCTCACTCTCCCCCCCCCCCCCCCCCTCTCGATAATTTCATCGAACACCTTCTCTGCATCTTCGATTTCCTGCTTTAAATTCTCACTAGCTCTTCTCTCCTGCAATTTGTTGATTCACTTTTTCGTTTCGAATTCCACATAGCATTTTGTAGCTTTGATTTCATCTTTAGACATACCTTGTGAGAATTTTTTTCAGTTGATCAGAAAATATTCAATAGATCGCGTATTATTAATACCAAGGGTCTGTCTCAATCATAATGTTCAGGTGAAGCATTCATGCATCTGTTGGTTTGAATTTTATGATCATGGATAACAATGTTAAATGTTGAGCTGCTCGTTGCTTCCTATGTGTTAGAGTTAGACTGAAACTCATAGCGCGCAGAGGCAGTAATATAAACTAATATCCTTGTGAATGTTACTGTTCTAACAAAGCTCTCTTATCACATCGATTAGACATTCAGACGTCGTTAATTTGGATTAGAAATTGAAAAGTGAAAATTCTTATGACCAAAACGTTTGTTAATTTTCCTGTTATAATAAGCTTGTAAAGTAAAAACTCATTGTTGTACTAACCAGGGCTGGGTGCCATGCCTGATGGTAGGGGTCGTCAACGGATCGGGCCGGGCCGGGCCTTGCTATATTTTTAAATAATTGAGGGCCGGGCGGGGCCAGGCTTTATTAAAAAACAAAGGATCCAAGCCCGTCCATATAAAGGGGGCCTTGCGGGCATTTTCGGGCCTGGCCGGGCTTGGCCTTGCGGGCTTTTTTTGGGCCGGGCCTTGCGGGCTTTATTTATAAATAAATATTTAAAGACACAAGTTTTTTTTTTTTTTTAATCAAGCTTTGGAAATTCAATTGATAATGATCAAATACAACCAAAGATAACAATCTATATAACTATATTGTACCAAAAAAAATTCTATATTTATATAGAGATACTAATTTGTTGATAAATAAATTTTTAAAGACACTAATTTTTTATAAATCTATATTTATACATCATACACTCCAAAGAGCTACATATAGCAATTCAAAGAAAATGAGAAACCGACCGTTGGATGAGTTTATTACAATAAATTATGAGTGTGGTAAAAAATTTAGCCAATTTCACCATATTTTTGAATCCGATCGGATTGGTCGACCGTAGTCACTTATATGTTTTATTGGTTGACCGATGGCGTGGCAACCGCGAAACGTGCTTATTTTTTCACATCACGTTTGTATATATTCCATCGATGGATGTGCGTGGACATAAGATAAAAAAAATGTAATTTTAATTACAAACACATTGGACTATACCAATTTTATTCCTAAAGTTATATGACTTATACATTGCATTTAAATTGTTTAGGTTCATTCTAAAGCAACCATGAAGTGGAAAATGAATTCGGAGAAACCAACCGCTTGATGGAGAGATTGTAATGTTTTATGGTGGTTGTAGAAAATCCAGCCAATTTGGTTCACGTTTCGAATTCGATCAACTAGGTCAAACGTAGTTACTCTTATAAACCTATATTTATATATCATATGCTCCAAAGAGCAACCCCTATCAATTCAAAGAAAATGTAAAAACCGACCGTTGGATGAGTTTATTACAATAAATTATGAGTGTGGTAAAAAATTTAGCCAATTTCACCATATTTTCGAATCCGATCGGATTGGTCAACCGTAGTCACTTATATGTTTTATTGGTTGACTGATGCCGTGACAACCGCGAAACATGCTTATTTTTTCACATCACGTTTGTATATATTCCATCAATAGATGTGCGTGGACATAAGATAAAAAAAAAAAATTAATTACAAACACATTGGTCTATACCAATTTTATTCCTAAAGTTGTATGACTTATACATTGCATTTAAATTGTTTAGGTTCATTCTAAAGGAACCATGAAGTAGAAAATGAATTCGGAGAAACCAAGCGCTCGATGGAGAGATTGTAATGTTTTATGGTGATTGTAGAAAATCCAGCCAATTTGGTTATCGTTTCGAATTTGATCAACTAGATCAAACGTAGTTACTCATAAAATCTATATTTATATCATACACTCCAAAGAGCAACCCCTATCAATTCAAGGAAAATGGAAAAACCGACCGTTGGATGAGTTTATTACAATAAATTATGAGTGTTGTAAAAAATTTAGCCAATTTCACCATATTTTCGAATCCGATCGGATTGGTCAACCGTAGTCACTTATATGTTTTATTGGTTGACCGATGCCTTGACAACTGCGAAACACGCTTATTTTTTCACATCACGTTTACATATATTCCATCAATGGATGTGCGTGGACATAAGATAAAAAAAATTAATTTTAATCACAAACACATTGGTCTATACCAATTTTATTCCTATAGTTGTATGACTTATACATTGCATTTAAATTGTTTAGGTTCATTCTAAAGCAACCATGAAGTAGAAAATGAATTCGGAGAAACCAACCGCTCGATGGAGAGATTGTATTGTTTTATGGTGGTTGTAGAAAATCCAGCCAATTTGGTTCTCGTTTCGAATTCGATCAACTAGGTCAAACGTAGTTACTCTTATAAACCTATATTTATATATCATACGCTCCAAAGAGCAACCCCTATCAATTCAAAGAAAATGGAAAAACCGACCGTTGAATGAGTTTATTACAATAAATTATGAGTGTGGTAAAAAATTTAGCCATTTCACCATATTTTCGAATCCGATCGGATTGGTCAACCAATATGTAGATATATATGCACAATATAAATATAAAAGTATAATATAAGAACCCACACACACACACACATAGATATATCTCTCTATATATAAACACACACACACATATAGATATATTGATATATATATATCTATATCTATATATCTCTCTCTCTATATATATATAAACACACACACACACACACACATATATATATATATATATATCTCTCTCTCTCTATATATATATATATAAACACGCACACACATATATGATATATTGATATATATATATATATATCTATATAAACACACACACAAATATATATCTATATGTGTCTATATATATATATTTATAAACACACACACACATATAGATATATCTATAAATATAACAGACACACACACACACATACATATATATTAATATATATATATATATATATAAAACACACACACACACACACACACACATATATATATATATAATATTTTGCGGGCTTTTACGGGCCGGGCCTAGCGGGCTTTTGGTGGGCCGGGGCGGGTTTTTGCTGGCTTTTTTGCGGGCCTCCATCGGCCCACCAAGGCGGGCTTTTGCGGGTTTTTTGACGGGCCGGGCCCGGCCAAAAGCCCTGCGGGCCTCCATCGGTCCACTTGATCCGCGGGCTTTTTGATGAGGCCTACCTGATGGTTCCATACTGTTCTGTACTTGAAGCTAACTGGCATAATCACATTGTTAATTTATCACTGCTTTGCTCCTTATTTTAGTTTATAACATAATGTTGACTAAAGATGGACTGATTTCAATTTTCATGCTGAAAGTTATTCCACATTAATACCAGTTTCTACTTTAGGTAAAGCGTCTCTTAAAGTTTTTTTTTTTTTTTTTTTTGGGTCTAAGCATCTCTTAAAGTTAACACACATTATTTACGAACTTTTTGATCATGAATTTTCCTTCCAGAGATTGGACTATGTATTATTGTCTTTCCAATTTTGAGAATTGTTTTCTAGGTTTTCTTGTTTGAATTAGTCGGATTACTTGGTCTGTTATGGTTGTGCTGAATTGTGTGACTCTTTTGGTGTTGTTTGGTGTTTTGTGATGATGGGTTGTCGGTGGAATTTTGTGTTATTTTTAATGTGTTGTTCTGGTCGATCAATTGCCAAATGTGATAGATGGAGAACTTAATAAGTGAATTTGGTTTGATGAGGCTTTACATTGATGTGCTTTCATTTTAGCAGAGAGATGGACTGACTGAAGAGCCAACTTCACCAATGTTTGTCATTGTTTGTGTTTGTAGGCTATATGATGTACGACTTCTTTATGGGAAATGGTTGGTATGTGGCATCATATCAAGCTATCATCAGCCCCTTCAAGTACTCATGTAATCAATCGGAAGACAAGTCTAATCTAGCTGTTTAGCTCCAGTTTTGTTGCAGCTGGTCAACAGTCTCTTTTCTTACGTGGGCGTGCCAGCACCATTCGGCTGCGGTCGTCGGGGGTGTCCTTTAACCTGACTTCTTTCAAGCGATTCTAGACAAGGAGAGCACCAACCTCGTTGTGGGATTCTTTGTGCCTCGTGGGGATGACTTTTGTTGAGCTTCTTCAAAATCACAATCGATATTCGACGTCGTAGATCGAGCAGACTGGGAAGAGAGGAGAACTTGCTAAAGCGTGACTTTAGCTTGGCTGGTTTGCCAGGGCGTTACCCTTGCTTGGCTGGTTTCGTAACCGTTGTGGTCGCTGTACTATAGTCGGCTCCTGAGGAGACTAGGACCGAAGCACATTGATAGAGGGTTTGATGGCACTGACAGTCAGCTTCTGATGATTCTGGGACTGGAGTGTGGTCACCGGTAAGGGAAGGAGAGGAGTTTCTCTTGGGGAGGCTTGGATAATCTTAGAGATTGTTGTTGATCAATTCTGTGTTGTGTTGTTTCATTGTAACCTCTATTTATAGGCTACCATGCTAAAGTGGCTGGCCTTAAACAAATGATAGTAGAGCACTCATTGGAGATAGTGGAGCACTAATGAAGATACCGGAGCACTAAATGAAGATAGTGGAGCACTAATTGGAGATAGTGGAGTACTAATTGGAGTTGAAAATAATGAGTTTTGGAGTGATTTTGAGTCACTTTCTGCTTCTTTATTCCTTCAATTATATCTCTTCCAAGAATTCGGAATGGGCCTTTGACTTCTTCATATGAAATGATCCACCATGAGTGTAGATCACTCTGGTAAATTTCAGAGTTTACTTCCATGTGGTTAGGCCGAAAATACCTCTGGACTCCTTGCAGGTCCAGTTTTCCAGTTTATCTTTCAGAAATCTGGACCTAGGAAATGAAGGTTTTCCAATCAAAACTAGCTCTTGCCCTATTCATAATAAATGATCCTTGGGATGTCTAGAATGAATCTGAAAAGTTTTACCTCATTTGGATTTCATTTGTTTAGTCTACCGCCCCTCTGTCCTTGTTTAGCTCAGTTTCTCCTAGTCCAAGTAGGAAAATGTGCTAAAGTTGACTTTTCATTTCCATGCTTCCATCATTTCTTTTTCTTGCAGCTCGCATAATCTTCCATAATTCTCCAGCTAGGCTTTATTTAGCCTCTAAATAATATATCTCAAATTTGTCGACAATATATAGCTTGAGCCACTAATATTGGCTCAATTTTTCCAAGACACGCCTTGTCAGGCGAAAATGCTCATTTTGGGTTCAAACACTTGCTAGCATGTTCTATATTTGAGAACAAGTTTAATTATACTATGATTTTGTAATATGAAGTTACTTAATTGATATAATTTACTACATGAATGCTTTTGTTTACTATGCTTGAATGAAAGGGTTTAATTGAAAGTATTGTCTATTAGAAGAGTGAATGAAGACATATTTTACAACACACAAAATGGTCTTTTATGACATGCAAAAAGGCCTTTTATGACAAGCAAAATGGTCTTTTACGGCACACAATCAAAATTGTAAAATTTGTTTCATGGTGCGCAAAAGAGTGTTTTACGATGCGCAAAAAATATTTTTTACGGCGCACATTTTGTGTGCCACAAGAGAAATTTGTCTTTATTCTAAAAGCCTTAAAGGATAAGAATTTCCAAAACATAGTCCCTTCCCTCTCTCGCTCTCTCTAGCGCGGCTGGGTTAAGGTTTCCTTTGCATTGGTCTCTCAGATCAAAAGTGACAATTGGATCCTCAGTTGAAGTTGTGTTTCTTCACAACGTATGGTAGATTGGTTCAAAAAAGCGAGTGGGTGTTACCACGCGGTGTGCACGTTGTTGGTTTCCATGGAGGACGAACTGGGAAGTATGGTGAGACGACTAGTCCTTTCTGAGGAGGAGGCACAAGAGATCGTTTTATCGGATGAACCTGGGAGTTGGAAGCCTAAGAGGTATCTGTTGGTGGGGTAGTTACTGATGAATAAGCCTTACCGAAAAGAGTCTCTTATAAGGACGATGAGGGCGTTGTGGATGCCAAAGAAGAACAGATGGAAGGCGCCTAGGGTTTCGGCAAGGGCGCTGGAAGGGAGTGACCGGATTGTTTTTTCATTCACACACGAATATGACTGAAACAGAGTTCTGAGCGGTTGCCCATGGCACTTTGATAGGGTACTTTTTGCGATCTCTGCGATAGACGGTAGGGAAGATCTACTTAAGATTACATTTGATTGGCGGTTCTTCTGGGTTAGGGCGTGGGCCATCCCGCCACTTTACATGGAAGAGGAGACCGGTCGGAGGATTGGGAATGCGGTTGGTAGATTTGTGCACATGGAGGATCCGGTTGACAGAATTTACTTGGGGACGACAATGAAGGTTAGGGTTTTATTGGACACTAATAAACCACTGAGGCGGATTGCAACGATCCGGCTTCCAGGACAAACTACAGCTTCGTGTTTCAAATTGGATTATCTAAAGTTACCGGTGTTTTGCCTCTACTGTGGAATGATGAACCATGATTCAAATCACAGCCACTTACATTGTACTGGCATGATTCTGGAGAAGCAGTTTGATGTGTTGTTATGTGCGGAGCGGAAGGATAAGTGGCTTTTAGAGCAGGAGGCTCGTCTGAGAGAGAAGGCGATGGAGAGATTAGTTAGAGAAGGTAGATGCTATGGTTTTACCCAAAAGGACAGAGGTGGTTGGTTTATGCAGGCACCGAAGTTCCCTCTGTTCGGCATGGTCCGAGGGCAGTACGAGATGGAGGGGGTTTCTGAGACCGACGGTGGGGGGGGGGGGGGGGGGGGGGGGGGGGGGGGGAGATATGACTATAGATGGGACACAAACCTGTGCGGAGGCGGAGAGTCACCGTGGACCTAAGCGACGGAGGATGGTGACGGTGGGGGAAGGGTACCCTAATTTGGGACAACAGAATTTACTGGATATTGAAGTTAAATGCTGTCCTGAATTACCGCAGGCACTTACTGTTAGTAATACTGAGGTGGGGAAGGACCAAGATAATTTAGGGGGATCTGAGGATGTCAATCTGCATGTCTCCCCAATTTTTGGGCTTGAAATCAGCTTCCCGCCTATGCAGATTTCGAGCTTGACTGGGCTGACGTCAACTGTGGCTATGGAAAGGGAGGATGGGTCTGGGCTTAGACCTGTTCAGCCCACATCTAGCGAGCAAAAGGCTGTAATAGTAGGAAGTGTATTGTTGGGTGGGTTGGAGAATGGGCCAGGATGTGCTGACTCTAGTGAGGAGGTGGGTCAGCAGGCTGAGCACTTTTCTGAAACTGAGGGTTCTGGGGGTCGGACTGAGGCCGGGAAGGTCCCAGAGATCAAAAGGCCTAAGACCAAAAAGCAGACTAAGGGTAAAAGAGTTTTTGCAGTAGGAGGAAGTAAAAAAAGGGAAGCCATTGGTTTCGAAGTCTTCTGGAGATTCTTCAATGAGTGACGGACGTGCTCTGAACCGTTCTACTGTGATGGGTCCGGTTATGACCTATCATGAGAAATGATGTGTTATGTTCGAACTGTCGGGGGATTGGGAACCCCTGGACAGTGACGGGGCTTAAAGGGATAATATCCCTAAATCATCCCAATATAATTTTTCTTAGTGAGACTTTGTGTACGGCGGAGAAGATGGTTAGTGTACGGAATCAGATTGGGTGGAGGCATGTTGTAGCTGTTAATTGTAGGTTCGTTAAAAAAAAGAAGGGTAAGGGTGTGTGTAGGGCAGGAGGGCTTTGTTTACTTTGGAATGATGAAGTGAAGGTGGATCTCCAATCCTATTCGGAAAGTCATATTGATGTTACTGTTGGGACACAAACCTGTGCGGAGGCGGAGAGTCACCGTGGACCTAAGCGACGGAGGATGGTGACGGTGGGGGAAGGGTACCCTAATTTGGGACAACAGAATTTACTGGATATTGAAGTTAAATGCTGTCCTGAATTACCGCAGGCACTTACTGTTAGTAATACTGAGGTGGGGAAGGACCAAGATAATTTAGGGGGATCTGAGGATGTCAATCTGCATGTCTCCCCAATTTTTGGGCTTGAAATCAGCTTCCCGCCTATGCAGATTTCGAGCTTGACTGGGCTGACGTCAACTGTGGCTATGGAAAGGGAGGATGGGTCTGGGCTTAGACCTGTTCAGCCCACATCTAGCGAGCAAAAGGCTGTAATAGTAGGAAGTGTATTGTTGGGTGGGTTGGAGAATGGGCCAGGATGTGCTGACTCTAGTGAGGAGGTGGGTCAGCAGGCTGAGCACTTTTCTGAAACTGAGGGTTCTGGGGGTCGGACTGAGGCCGGGAAGGTCCCAGAGATCAAAAGGCCTAAGACCAAAAAGCAGACTAAGGGTAAAAGAGTTTTTGCAGTAGGAGGAAGTAAAAAAAGGGAAGCCATTGGTTTCGAAGTCTTCTGGAGATTCTTCAATGAGTGACGGACGTGCTCTGAACCGTTCTACTGTGATGGGTCCGGTTATGACCTATCATGAGAAATGAATGTGTTATGTTCGAACTGTCGGGGGATTGGGAACCCCTGGACAGTGACGGGGCTTAAAGGGATAATATCCCTAAATCATCCCAATATAATTTTTCTTAGTGAGACTTTGTGTACGGCGGAGAAGATGGTTAGTGTACGGAATCAGATTGGGTGGAGGCATGTTGTAGCTGTTAATTGTAGGTTCGTTAAAAAAAAGAAGGGTAAGGGTGTGTGTAGGGCAGGAGGGCTTTGTTTACTTTGGAATGATGAAGTGAAGGTGGATCTCCAATCCTATTCGGAAAGTCATATTGATGTTACTGTTGGGCGACATGGGGACCCGAAAAGTTGGAGATTTACGGGACTTTATGGACAACCGAAAGCTGAAAATAGGCAACGGACTTGGAATTTGTTAAGACATCTTAGCTTGCAAGGCAACCTACCCTGGGTGGTTGCGGGAGACTACAATGAGATCTCGTTGGTTTCAAACAAATTAGGAGGTCCTCGTCGTAGTGCTTCTCAGCTGGCAGGGTTGCAAGAGGCTCTGGAGTTCTGTGAGTCAGGAGAATTTAAAGTGGTGGGTCCGAAATTTACTTGGAATGGTATATGGGGAGGTGAAGTGGTGAAGATTAGATTGGATTAGTTTACTGGTAGTCAAAGTTGGAAGTCTCTTTTCCCGGCGTATCTTGTTCGACATATAAATCCTTCTAAGTCGGACCATTTACTATTCTACTTGAAGTGAGAGACCAGAGGCCCCGTAGAAAGAAGAGGAAGAAACGTTTTAAATTTGAGGAGTTTTGGCTAAATGAAGAGACATGTAAACAAGTGGTTCAGCTGGGTTGGGATTGTAGAGTTGGTACTGATCCCTTCCAGATTTTGTGGAATAAACTTCAAAATACAAGGAGGGCCCAGGAAGAGTGGAGTTTTACACATTTTGGGAATGTTAAACAGGAGATTGAGGCTACGAGAGCAAAACTTTCGGTATTTTTTTATTCCTCACCTTCGGCAACTCCGGACACCGACAGGTTCGCTTTAGAGGCTAAGCTGAATGAACTATTACAGAAAGAACATGACTTTTGGAGACAAAGAGCTAAATTTTTTTGGCTTAAAATGGAGATTTGAACACACGATTTTTCCATCAGAGGGCTAGTAACAGAAAGAAGAAGAATACCATTACCGGTTTATTTAACAGCTCGGGGACGTGGTGTACGAAAGACAGGGAAATAGAAAATATTTTGCTAAGCTACTTTCTAGAGTTGTTTACGTCCTCAAACCATGCAGGCTTCTAGAATGTTCTAGAAGCCATCCCCACTATGATCTCAAATGATGATAACGTCATGCTGACCAGGGCTCTTGAAGACAAGGAGATTTTTGAAGCTATTAAAGGTATGCACCCATCTAAGGCGTCGGGCCCTAATGGGTTCTCACCATGTTTTTACCAGACTTTTTGGGAGCTCGTTGGGGATGATGTGTCTGCAGCTATAAGGGTATTCATGGGTTCAGAGGAGATGTTGCGGTCAGTGAATTCTACCTTTGTGACATTGATTCCGAAAGTCGATATTCCACAGCATATGTCTTAATTGCGACCGATTAGTTTGTGTAATGTCCTCTACAAAATTGGTTCAAAGATGTTGGCTAATAGGTTGAAGCCTCTTCTTGATTCTATAATTTCTCCATTTGAAAGCGCTTTTGTGCTAGGCAGGTTAATATCGGACAACTCTCTGATGGCTTTCGAAATTTCTCATTGCTTGAAGAGGAGATGAAGTGGGAAGAAGGCCTACTGTGCTTTGAAGTTGGATATGAGCAAAGCCTACGATCGTGTTGAGTGGGCTTTCCTGGAGGCAGTGATGGTAAGAATGGGTTTCTGTAGTAAATGGGTGCGGTGGATTATGGGGTGTGCACGCACGGTCTCCTACTCTTTCATTGTTAATGGAGAACCAAGGGGTAGAGTGATTCCGTCTAGAGGCTTGCGGCAGGGGGATTCAATCTCTCCTTATCTGTTTCTTTTATGTGCGGAGGCTCTATCAAGATTGATTATGAAGGCGAAGAGGGAAGACTTATTGCATGGGGTGGAAATTTGCACTGGTGCTCCCAGTGTTAGCCATTTATTTTTCGCAGATGATTCATTCATTTTCTTCAAGGCAAAGATGGTGGATTGTCTTACACTGAAAGGCATTTTTGGAGGAGTATGAACTTGTCTCAGGACAACAAGTTAATTACCAAAAAAGTTGCATCTCCTCTAGCAAGAATGTTGATTTTATGTTTCAGGAGGCTTTGGCTGCAATTCTTGGAGTGCAAAGGGTTGAGAAACATGACAAATACCTTGGGCAACCAACGTAAATCAGTTATTCAAAGGAAGAAGCTTTTGTGTATTTGAATGAGAAGTTTTGCGCTAGAACTCAAGGGTGGAGGGAGAAGATTCCGTCTTATGTTATGGGTTGTTTTGAGCTTTCGAAGCATTTGTGCAATGGGATGCATCAATTAATGGTGCGGTTTTGGTGGGGGGATTCTGAAGAGGGGAAGAAGATACACTGGCTTTCTTGGGACAAGCTTTGTCGTCCGAAATGTGAGGGTGGTTTGGGATTTCATGACATGCATAGTTTTAACTTGGCGTTATTAGCCAAGCAAGGGTGGAGACTTATACAGAGGCCAGATTCTCTTATTGCTAGACTTTGAAAGGCTAAATATTATCCACATTGTTCCTTCATGGAGGCAAAATTAAAAAATGGAGCTTCATATAAGTGGAGGAGTATTATTTTCGGAAGATGTGTATTACAAAAAGGCATTCGGTTCCAAGTGGGTGATGGGAGCAATATTTCAGTTTGGAGTGATCCGTGGTTACCATTGCCTCACTCCTTCAGACCTTTCTCTCCTATTATGGAGGGGACAGAAGATTGGCAAGTTGTGGCCCTGATTGATGGTGAGGGAAAATAATGGTTAATTGAGGTGCTACGGGAACTGTTTTCTGAAGAGGAGGTCCAAAGAATTACTTCGATACCGCTAAGCCTTCGTCAAGCGGAGGATCGTATTATGTGGCATTTTGACAAGAAGGGTTTTTACGCGGGTATCAGGTGTTTCATAATTCTATTGGCTTGGGAAATAGGGCATCTACATCATCAGATAGAGAGGGAGGAGCATTGCAAGTATACTGGAACAAAGTTTGGGGAGCAAATGTTCCTCCCAAAGTGTGACTTTTTGTTTGGAGACTTCTCAAAAGCATTCTACCTTCCAGGTATGCTTTGAAATTACGTAGAGTTCCTTTGCCAAATTATGCATGTGTGTTTTGTAATAAAGAAGAAGAATCATGCATGCACCTATTTATGAGGTGTAAAGCATCGGGATGGTTTTGGGAGTGTCGCCCACTAAAGTTGGACGCGAGAGGGCATCCGGCAAGCTGCTTAATGGGTTGGGTTTGTGATCTGATGGATGTGTTGAAGTCAGACCAGATTGACTTTTGTTCATGGCCTTTTGGACCATTTGGACTGAACGTAATAGTCTGGTCTGGAAGGATGGGTACTTCAAGCCCATGCATATGTTACAATGGTGTTGTCGCCAGTTGGAGGAATATCAAAAGCTGCATGGTAAATTTGGCAAGCAGAAGAAACGATCTCTCACTAAATGGCAGCAACCGGCAAGAGGTCGACTCAAACTTAACGTGGATGGGACTTTTATAGCTGATTGTGGTCGTGGAGGCATTGGTTTAGTAGTCAGGAATGATGAGGGTATGGGTATTGCGGCTATGGCAAGACTTTTTGTGCATGCGCACTCGGCACTTAATATGGAAGCGGAGGCGTGCAGAACTGGTCTTCTTCTTGGTATACACCAAGGTTGGTCGGATATAGATATTGAAATCGACTCTGCCCTTCTGGTTGCTGCACTCAATTGTGGGGAGAAGAATTTTTCGAAGGTAAGCCAAATTTTAGATGATTGTAAAGATTATATGTCTGCTTTTCAATCAGTTAGAATTCAGCATATCTACCGAGAAGCAAATGGTGTTGCAGATAGACTTGCACACCTTGCTAGTTTATCTTTGCTTGATGATGTTTGGCTAGATGAGACTCCTGCTATTATTCAGGATGTTCTCTACGAGGATTATTGTTAGTGTAATTTTAGTGCACGAGGTTCAGGTTTTATGTCCTCCTGGTTGCATAATATTAATATAATAAATGAAACTGGGCATGAGGCTGAGCTTTCCAATTAGGCTGGGCTCCAAATCCCTTATTCAAAAAAAAAAAAAAAAAAAAAGAGAGAAATTTGTCTTTTACGACACGCTTTTTTGTGCCGTGAAGTTGTCTTTTACGGTGCATATTGTGTGTCGCAAAAGACCAATTTTATTGTAGCGTGTCACATCACACTAATCTCTCTGGACAAACTGAACCTTGTGTTTCAGTAGGACACTGCAATAATGACCTATTGAATGGGGTGTTGCAAAAAGAAAAGTTTGCAATCTACCCTTTTACATTTCTTAAATGAAAATGGAAATTTTATTCAGCCATAAAACTGAAGAGACAAAGAAGGAATTTTTTTTTTTTAAATTTTATTTTATGAGACAAAGAAAGAATTGTTGAAATGAAGAAACAAAGCCATGATAAGGTGGTGCGTGCTGCCTGCTTTGAATAAAGAAGCGACATGCAATTAATATTGCATGAAAACATTGAACGTGAATTATGGGGGGTTGAAGCCTTGAAGGCTTTCACACTACAACATGCCATGAAGTAATGCCTATATAAAAGCGGGGGAGGATTCAGTGCACCGACATAAATGAATGGTTAGATTATATTAAATACATTCGTAGGTTATTAATAAAAATATTAATTATAAATATCAAGGGTTTAAATCATCTTATAAGTATTGGATTATTTACACCGTTGGTGCATAGAATAATTTTCATATAAAGGCAGTAGATACAAGAACAAAGGCATCCGAGCTTGTCTAAGTTCGAGATCAAGGTATCCAAACTCATTCAAGCATTTGAGAGTTTGAGAAAGTCTGCGAGTCCAGGGAGTCTATCATTTGTGAGCAGAGACAATTGTTACATTTGATGAGAGAGATTGAGAAAAAAGTGCCTAGGTTAAGTTAGAAAGAGTATACCTCTTGAGATAATACCAAGAGAGAGAGTTTTACCATTTTAGTGAAGTTCACTATTGTGAGATTGTTAATTCTTGTAATCCCATTATTTTACATAGTGGAAGAAAGAAATACTGATGTCCTGAAGTGTAGGCACGTACATTTGTCGATCAACCTCATTAAAAATTGTGTCTTATTTTGTTTATCTGTTGCTACTTTCACAAATCACATGAGAGGTGAAAAAAGTTAGATCCTAAAATAACCAATTATTCATTGGCCTTATATAAAGGTGACGCTTGTTTCCCTAACACTTTTTGGTCCCTATAGTTTGACGGGTTCCACACTTCTATCTACTTTTAGATTTGTGATCTGTTACGTACAGTTCATATATCCTTCCCATAATATCATGCCGAAAGTGAAGAATACAATCGAGTGACATAAAGTCTAAATCCTGCAATTTACAACAAACTCATATGGTAACCATTTGCAATAATATTGAAGTGGACCAATCAAAATAGCGCATCACATATGCCATGTGGAGTGCTCACTTATAATTACAGTCTTTTCTTTTATCAATATAACCATGGAGAACTGATTGCACGTCCTCTTCTTGTTCCACTCATTAGCAGAGGCTTTGGAGGACTAAAGTTCCCCAAAATTAATCACCTAATCTGGAAATTGTTCCAGTCGGTTCTATACTTCAGGTACGTTGTCCTACTCGTGATGAAACATTCATACAGTGTGGAGTTATCGATGTGTAAGATTGGACTTACATTATTCACGTTGTGAATTTCAACAATTGCATATGGTTACTTATGGATGAAGTGATCGAGATTGCATTAAAGATTCTATCCCTGAAACTATAAGGATTTTAGATCTGTGATCCTTATTGTATTGGGAAACTTCGTTTACTTCTATGAGAAGTGATTACATTGATACAGAGTATAAAGGACCTAATTGCTTTAGTATTAGGATTGCTATTATTGGATGAATCCACTACAGCAAAAGTCCTCATTTCCAACGAAAATTTCTGACAGCATAGAATTGCTCTCGCAAAAAAAACTCCTTTTTCGACCATAAAAATGGTCGTAGGAAATGTTCTGTCAAAATATATTTTATTTCCGAGGGACAATATGTTGTAGGAAAAGAGTTCCAATTTCGTCGGAAAAACAAAAAAATTGGCGGGACCTTTTGACGCCAATATTATTTTCGACAAGATTTTGTGTCGTCGGTAATGATAGACCTATTTCCGAGAGGCAGTTGACTTTGTCGGAAATGATTTCTTAATTTCGAGGGCAACAAAGTACCCTCGGTAATGAACAAAGTATTTTTGACGGCTAGCGGCCCTTGGAAATATTTCTCTAAATTGTATTATTTTTATAAAAATATTATGTCAAAGAGGAGAATTGAACATAGGATCTCTAACTTTCAAAATTAATTTTACCATTGTTCCACAGGTTAATTGATGAGTATATTATTAATTTATTAGAATTGATGCATATAAACAAAACAATTTTATTATATATTGGTTATAAGGTAAGTTCGGATAAATCTCATAATATATATATATATATATACATATACATATTATATATATATATATATATCGTAAGTCTCATAATTATATATACATAATATGTATGTGTTTTGAATTTATATAAGACTTGATCGATCGATCATGCTAATTGGGAGGTTCCGCCTTAACCCAATATACTATTAGTTGCGAAAGTAGATAAGAGATCATCTATGGTAAATCACAATTAATATGCCAATTGGGAGATTCCGCATATTTAGATAAGAGATCATGCTAACTGGGAGATTCCACCCTAAAACCCTAAACCTTAATAGTAAATCATGATTATGACTACATTAACAATCATCAATTGTGCTGGAAACTTGTATAAGTGATCTACTCATGAAGACCTAAAGTTATTTGAATAGTGGAGATGTCGATATATGTAATTGAAAAGTGGGTCTCACATGCAAGAGATCTCTTAAAATGGCCAAAGAAAATATCCGTTAGTGGAAGACTCCTACACACACAAACACTTCATTGTTGATCGATCATGTGTGCTTGTCCACACACACACTATACTGTTACATAGTAGTATTCATTATTGATCACATACATACTACATATATAGTACGATTGTCCCTCCACACATATATGTATTTGTATACAGTAGACATTGATCGATCATATACAATTATATAGAATAGCTAGACATGAAAAAATAGAATACTAGTGAGTACATTTTTTTTTTTAAAAAAAAAGGCTAACAAGTACATATTTATATATCAAGAATGTTATGAAATATTTTTCATTGGTCAATCTTATATTATAATAAAGATATTGTTCTATATCAATACATATGCATTTATATACAAGTTCCATGAAAATTGATTAAAAAATAATAATAATAATAATAATAAAATTTTTAAAAAAATTGCCGCCTAGGGAGGAAAAAATTTCCCTCCTATGGAATAGATTTTCTCCCACCTATGCACTTATACAGAGGTGGGAGAAACAATTAAAAAAAAGAGAAGAATAAAAACAATTAAAAAAATTAAAGAAAGAGAAAGACAGGGCTATAATTGTAATTTTATCTTAAAAATAGGGAATTAATGGCACAATTTAACGGAGTCTAAAGGAATGGACCTATTCGGTGCAAAACTGAAAGAACAGGGAGTAAACATGTCAAATTAAAAGGCGAGGGGCTGAAGTGTTTTTTCAGCAAAAGTTAAGGGACAAAACAGTATTTAGCCCATAAAAAAATAAGCGTTCTGACAAGATCCCCGAGCACGGATTAGTCTCTGGGCCTAGCACTACTAGAAAAATGTCCTTAGACATCGGCCAAAAACCGATGAGAAAAAGAATCTCGACCGATGTCTTAGTGGGTGATGAGAAAGGTCCGGAAAATCTAGATATCGGTTTTTAGCCTATGTCTAGTATCATTATACACATCGGTTCCTCATTATAAATCGATGTAAATACGTGTAAATGATAACAAACTTGTATGTTTATATATTGTTAAACCCTCATCTTATTGCCTGTAATGATTAAAGAAATATAGTTCCTACAGTACAACTATGCATTTTAACATCGTTATTCATTTAAAAACGATGACTGATACTGTTTCACACATCGGTTCCCATGAACGTTTCTTGTTGTTCATGATTTTGACGCGCATATCCCACGATTTCAGATTCAGTATACACAATTTAATATTGTATGAATCGATATAATTACTTACATTAACATCAGATTCTAAGAAAAAAACAATGTCAATCATCTTATAATACATCAGTTATGGTAAAGTAATGATGTCTAATACCTTGTAATATATCAAATCATTAAAAAAAAAACGATGTCTGTAGATTTTCTTAACATCGGTTTTCTTGTCTTCATCGATAGCAATACTTATGCTAGACATCGATCTCTATCTAAAATACGATGTGCACTAGTTTGTGGCACATTGATTTCAACATAGTAATTCGATTTCCAATGGTTAATGGGACATCAATTTCATTTTTAGAACTGATGTATTTCTCTTTGTAGACATCAGTTTTTATTGTTACAACTGATTTAAACTTTATATATAGACATCAGGTTGGAATGAGAGGATTGATGTCTACAAAATATATAGCTGCTACTATAAAATGCAGTACCCACAGTTGACACGAGTGAATATTTGAGTATTGGGGTATTCTGTTCAAAATCATCATCCTTGATTGTTCACAAAATAGGCAAAATAAAATCCCAATTAACCTACTACAAGGCTAGCCTACCAATTACTAATACTTCATCTACTACAAAATGGTTAAACGAAAGCTAGCCTTACTCAAAACCAAGAAACTAGTCAGAATCTACAACAGTCTGTAAGTAGTCGGCCACTTCAATGCGCACCTCGTTAAGTTGTTGTCAAGTATATCCTTTCCGAGCCTTTACTACCCACTACAAATACATATAACAATGTAAGACGTCATATAAATTAAATCACATCATTATTTAATCAAACCGACTTTAATTGGCACATCCTACCGTGGCAAAATGAAACTGATCCTACTAAATCAATATCTTGAACAACTCACACTCCATGCAAGCAACAATATGCAACCAACTATAGGTCCTTACGTACTAAATCAATAGTAAGTCTGCCTTAGTAATTCTATAAAACTAATTACCATACCATACCATATCGTCACAAGCAGAAAACATAATCATCAAAACTTACTTTGAATATTTTATAAAACTGAAATGATCTACAACAATTAAGCTACTTGCTGCAGAGTTCGTAGTCAACTCCTTCGTTCGTTTATCTATTATTATTTTGTAGAAACAAACATCTCCCTTTTTTTCTTTTTCTTTTTTTGGTGGTGCAAAACTATGTATGTGCTTGTCCTGCACGTGTATATTTTTACTTGGATAAGAGAAGACTGAGAATTATAAACCAGTAGAACACTATTGGAGATTTCTGTATTAAAAAATAAATATAAGTAGTAGCATCTGAGACCTTAAATGATAATCTGGTACATGCTACAACTAAAAGTTACCTGACATCTTGAAGGTCGCTAGACCACCTTTTTGGATCCCTTTGCTGCTCCCTGATAACTTGCAAGGTCAGCAAGAATGCAATCTAGTGACCACAACACGAAGGAACCCAGGGCTTCAGTGGAGCGATGGCCGATCCAGTCAACTGATGTCTTATAAACATTTTCAGATATATGAGATAGAAAGAGGGACCTGCTTTGGCAAATAATATAATCATTAGAAACTAGGAGACCCTGTGCAACATAATTACAGAGTTCCAAACACTTAAAAAGCATAAGTTGCTGAATAATATTCAGCAGTTGAGATCATGCCAGTAGAACCATTGCATAACCATATAATTGTCACATTCAAGTTATCTGAGGGTGACTATAACAACCACACTCATACATGATGATTCTTTGACATGGATCTGACCTCAATTCAGTCTATCATATTCCTAAAGAAAGGAAAACAAGAGTAACACATAGAAAGAACCAAATAATATAACAAAACTCAACATGCACACCAGATTTAACACGCAGGATAAACATATAAACAAATACGATCAAAGGCTCCTTTTCAGTTGTTCAATTCTCCAAAAGTTTGATCCTATAGAGCCTTTTATGTTTTCCTTTTCCCAGCACAAAAATTTCAAAGCGTAATTGCAGCTCCAATCTTACAGCCACAACAACCTCATTCAAGGCCAAATCTCAAGCATTATGTGATTAAAAAGCAAATTTCAACTATACCCTTAATATGAATATATAAGTTCAACAATATCACCATATGACAAATCCTACACATTCAGTGCACACAACCATTTCAAAAGGACAGAGTCAAAGTATCAAAGCACTCACTTAATTCCAAGATCGATATGGTCCTGAATACCGAATCCAATGCAGCCAGTATCACTGAAGTTCTTAAGCAAAAGCTCACACTCCTTCACCTTTAGCCCACTCTCCAACAGTGACATTGCCTTCTCTCCCCTAACAGTAACATAGCAAGTGATCTTCTTATTACGCCTGATTTCAACAACCCTAATAACATATGTCTACAAATACTATGTTTTCCCGACACTAACTACGACAAAACAATAATAATATACCTGATTGGCTTTACGCCCTAGGCCCATTAAAAAGTTGTCAGGTTTTATATCACGATGAAGGAAACCTCTCGAGTGCATGTACTCGACTCTGTTAATCTGAAAAGATGAAATGTGGACGAAGGAAAAACAATTATAATCCTGGCCATTTTCAGCATATGGTAAAGGATAGCCAAACGTACTTACTAATTGATCTGCAAGCATCAAAACTGTTTTCAATGTAACCAGCGATAGTGCTGAAAAAAAACAACCTCAACAGTACAAAATGAGCAATAGAAAGAAAAAAATTCATATTAGGGGAATATATCTAGTTTTCAAATTACAAGGCATCAAATAACCCACTTGCACAAAAGCATATAACAAACATTTACAATAGCTAATCCAAAAGCAGAACTAGAATAATAGTTGTTTTAACCAATTCAATGGGAAATATCACATTCCTGCAAAGCAACCAAATACTTTAACTCAATTTTAATTGGAAGTTCAGAACTCAATCCCTGCCACCCTCTGCCAGCAATTAATCAAAGCTAGAAACTCTAAATACATCATATTCTTTGTAAATATACTAGTCTTGGCTCTGGTTTCCATTCTCAACTCTTTTATTATTCTTCATATATTTGATCAAAACACTAAACTTCCAGACCGCAACTAGATCTTCCACTAAACATTACTTATGAAATTGACTTGTCTAGTACATAGAAAGGGTATTACTCTTGCAATCTCATCAAGTCAAAGTAGCAAAACCAAGAGCAAAAGTTGGGTTTTGACTTTTGACATCAACAAAACCTCCTGCAACATCCATAAACCCAAACTAGCAACAACCCCGAGTGGACTTTCAGATCTAAAATTAGAACTACAAAAAGGACAGAAACACACACAATAAAGAAGTCGCAGCACCCAATTTAGACAAATGGGCTATTATCAATCAACATATATAAGGATCTACAAGTAGAAGACTTTAGCCAATTGGGTGTTGCTGTAATCAAACAGACAACCACCAAAGATGAAGATTATTCAAGAAAACAGAAAACGGGCTCAAACCCATGAAGGGTAATATCCCACAGATGAAAAAGAGTCCAACTTTGTAACCATACCTTCATCTTGTGGAGGATTTCCTTGCCTGTCATGGCTGTCCTGATGTGGAGCTTAATATTATAATAACAATAATAACAACAACAAAACAAAAAATGGGGGATTGGAATTGGAGCACGGTGGACAAGAAATGGAGAGGGGGTTTGTATGGAGGCAAGTGTGCAGAGACGAGGATGAGGATGAGGATGATGATGGGTTTTGTGTTGTGTTGACACGCTCTTCTCCTTCTTCTTCTTTGTCTTTGTTTTCTTTTTTCTTCCAATTCTGATTTTTTGCGCGTTCTCTGCATTAATCAAAGACAACCACCTTGCTAATTAAGAGCTTTCTGCCAATAGCATTCTAATCAAAATTTGAAAAACAAAAGCAATGTCATGCACCAAACAATGAAAGGAGCACGATAAAAACACAGGTATATTGAAACGAAAGATTAAGAGCACACATTCAAAGAGCCAATTGAGACATGCAATACGCTTAGCAAGCACCAAAACCTAACTTAGACATACAAAATTGCAGAGACTAAGAGAGACAGCTTCGAACTTGAAACGAAACGAGCAGTGAAAACAGAAGAAGAATTGGATCGCGAAACTGGAATTACAGAACCACAAGTATGCTGAGAGCAAGAATAGCAAGATCGGACAAAAACCCACCTGTCGTAATCATCATTATCACCAACATCACCAAATTTAGAGGCAAAATACAAAAGAAAACAAAAATTAGACCTCTAAGGTCACATGGACAGAAATTCAGAGAGGAAGGTGAATCGAGGACTTTCCCTAACCAAATCAACATTAACAAAAGTCCCAAACACGAGCAAAAACCACAAGATTTCATGAAAAACAAACATATTTCTCAAATTAGCAGTTTCAAGATTAGAGCAATACCTGGACGCCGGAATCAGAGGCTCCATGGACGCAGTTCTCAGGAAGCATCTCAAGCTTCCGTTTTTCGAGGATTTAATGGTCGTGGCCATGGCGGCAACAGACTATTCAACTTGGCCGCCGGCGAAAGCTTCGAATCCAAGGCCGTATATAGGAGATCTGAAGGCTGAGACTCGTTCTCCTTGGAGGCTTTATGCTTTTACGGAGGCTTGCCGGACTAGGGTTTGTTGACTGGGGCGGCTCCATCGTCTCCCGTCAGAAATTGTGGAGCAGCTACATAGACTTCATCCCCGTCAGTTTCAGAGAGAGATGGAGAGGATTTTAGAGAGAGAATGTGAGATTCGGAGACAGAGAGAGAGGGAGAGGGAGAGAGAGAGTCGGGTCTGGAAAGACAAGGGAGCGAGAGAGATAGGTGATGGTTGAAGCATTTAACTCAATTACCATAGCTATGAATCCGTAAGGCACATCAATATCAGCAGAAAAGTAATTAAGATATGAAATTAAGAACAGATTCCGAGCAGATCACAGTACAGTTTTGCAAAAGTAAGTGGCTGGGTCAAAATTCCAGAAAATTTGAAAATGGATCAAATTCCTTTCCTTGGCCAAAACGTTTTCTCACCTAATGAATCCACAAAACAAACAAAAGTACCATACAAAAACCCCAATATGAAAACAACAATCATCTTAGTAGCAGTTACCACTGTAATTTATGAAACCCATGCTTCTATTCATTATTAGTAAATAAAAATGCACATAATTGAAGTAGAAAAGAATCTAATTTAAACTTAAAATCTATAATAAGATGCATATGAAACTGAAGTAGTTGATAATTAATTAAATTGATGAATTATCTACACACCGTAAAGTTTATAACAGTGATAAAGTGAAAAGGTTCTTCAGATGAGGTTTTTTATCATAGGGTTTCTATCTCTTTTCTAGTTAAGAAGTAGCAGATGAAGACCTGGGAAAAATGGTAGAGAGTTTTAAAGAAGCTGACAGAAGAGAGTGAGCTCAGAATACAGATTTGTAATGACAGAAAGCAAAAGATCACAGTATGTAACGATGTCTCATTCATGGAACATAAATAGTGAATTATGAAAGATAAAAACCATACCTTGAAGCTCTTGCAGTGAGTTACCCAGATCTCAAACTGTAAAACCCACAGACTCTGCAGAAAAAATTTCTTTATAATGCATAAAAACTAATTTAACGATATTTCTTGTTAAATAACATTATAACGAACCCAGAAAAAAAGAAGACTTGAGATTTTGTTATACAGTTCAGTGTTTGTTTGGTTGTCAATTTGTCATCATTAAACAAAGAAACAAAGAAAATCACAAATATAACATTAAAACTCTTTCAAATCACTACTATCTTACTTCCAAATTTACCTTAGAAAATTTGGAGAGCATGATGAAAAGAACGTACATCTAGAACAGAACATATAGCCAGCTGTAAACCTTCAATCTCTGTTAGCTCAATAAGACGGCTGAAACATAGTCTCTACAGAAAAAATGTAGAACTGAAAATTATAAGGAAAAGAACTGAAAATCTATTCTGTTATGTCATTGACCGGAAAAGAAATGATTATGATAAGGGTGGAAGACATCTATGTAGGAGCATAAAAAGCTGGAAACCAATGGAAATTGTTGAGTGTCTGTCTCCCATGTGTTTATCAATATTAAACTAGGCATAAGATCTCCTAAAACTTATGTCCAAAATTCTATCCAAACCTGTTTTGGTACTCGCAATGACAACGCACAACTATATAGTTTATGAATAGAAAAAGAAATGTTTGAGCACAGATATAAAACCTTACAGTAGATTATTCACAGCAACTAAAATAGCATTCAAAATTTTGGATAGGAAGGATAAGTGGGCAATACTTTTTAGATTTCCGTAAGCATCTATCAGGGTATTGTATGTGATGGTGTTGGGTCTAATGTGCTGAATTTCCATATCTGAAAGCAGAGCCTGTACTTTGTCATCTGCAAAAACCTGCAGGCAAGATTTTATGAGGATAGAATAGGTATGGACGTCAGGCCGGCAATCAGGAGTATTCTTCATCTGCTCAAGGAGGGAAAATGCTTTGTCAAAGAGACTGCTCCTACCATAGGCAGATATAAGAGCAGTATAAGGTTAATGGCTGACACCACAGCCTTCGTCAATCATAGCTTGAAAAAGCTCCTCAGCTTTTTCTGGTTGTTTACATTTTCCTAGCATGACTATTAGCTTATTGTAAACACCAGGATTAACACCATTATATACATTCCTACATCAACTCATTAACTACGCGAAAATCGATCAAATGGAAAAACCTCAAGCTAACCAAGCACATAGATTGCTTAAATCCTAGCATAGTAAATCCTTCAACCAAATGCAGAACAACTTAACAAGCACAACCCATATAGAAATTTCAAACACCCAATTCTCGAAAACCAAGTCAGAATAAAACCAAGGTAAAAAGGAGTGACCTTGAGAGCAGACTCCCACCGCAGAGCAGTGATTCTCTCATGGAGGACTTCGAGGACAATCCTCGGAAGCAGTCTCCTGGAGACTTTCTTCTTCTCGATGTGGGATTGGGTAGCTTCTCTCCTCAAAAAGACCGAAATTGCTTTCCGATAAGCTATCTTTTTGTTGGTCTCCTCCTTTCTGTCCTTGGCCTCCTTATCTTTCAGCCTCTGAAGCTCTACTGCTTTTCTCTGTGTTACTGCCAGTCTAGCGTTGTTATCTGCACTGGTATTACTAGTGGGTTGAGCATGGGGCTTCGTCTGTGCCCGAAGAGTTGCTGGTTTGGTGGCCGGAGACGGTCCTCGGTTAAACACCGGTGGAAGTGGTTGGGTTGAGCTTAAGAGTGAGGCCATGAATTTGACTGTTGTGTTGGGGGACTGTGCGAGCGTATAGGGCTTTCGTGCCTGCCTCCTCTGCCGAGAATAATATTAGCCAATCACTTGAGCACACCTTCATGGCCACCGTGACAAGTCCTCCTCCGTCAAACAAATCGAAGAATAAGGGCACTGTCAATAGAGTCGATAAGGGTGTCATTCTTTCTCTGCTGCTCTTATCGATTCTACACACAGTGGTGCAGTATCTTAGACCTCAATCTGCTAATATTTATACATGTGCAAATTAACCCAGCATAGCGCCGCCTCGTCGGCGTAGCACAGCACGTTCGCCTCCGCCGTCTTGGACACCGTCGTCTTCAGTATCTCTTCAATTGACCCTAGTTTGAAGGCGAGGAGGAGAGAGAAAGTGGATCTGGGGCACTCTATCTCCCCTGTCGCTGAAGAGGAAGATGAACAATCTAAGAGAATGGAACCCTATGAACCCTAAATCTAAGAGAAACTCGCAATTACAAACAAACCCATTTCAATTTCGCAGAGGAGTTTGCCAGAAGACTAGGACGGAGGATGGAGGAGAGAGTAAACCAGTGACACAGAAGACAGGGTTTCGCGTTTTGTGAGAAGAGAGAGAGAGAGGCAATACGTGTATTGACAGAAGGAACTGACGAAGTAAATGAGACTATTGGTTCCAATTAAGTTGTTTAGTGGGAGACTTCGATTTGTTTCAAGTTTCTCCAACAACAGGTAAATAAAGGACTGTTGTGTGAGTATATGATGACAAAGGCGGTTGGGAGGGAAAATTTGTTGCCTGTGTATAGATTTCATCAAATTAAAATTTGTTCGCGTGCGCTGTATTGCCTGTGCCTATATAGATTTCATCAAATTGAATTTTTTGCCGCACGGTGCACCTTGCTTCCATGCTCAGACAACAGAACTGTGACTATCTGTTGTACAATTTTTTGCATCTTACACTAGGTGTACCTAGTACGATTTCTCAAACTTCATACAACATTTCGTTATACAATAGAAAACGAAAAACTGTTGTGTGTATAGTTCAAATTCCATTTTGATGAGCTCATTCTGAGAGGGAATTATGTGCTCATTTCCCTCCATTCTAGACCTCACATTTACACAACAGAAAATTCTTAAATCTGTTGTGCAATATCTTCCAAAAAAAAAGTTTTCAATTTGCTTACATTCACACAACAGAAACATATTTGTACCGTTGTATGATAGAGTTTGTGTTAACACACAACAACAGATTTTTGTTCTGTTGTGTGATGGGTGTTGTGTGATGCACTTTTTGTAGTAGTGTTGTGTCTATCTTCTTCCGCGACCGGAATCTGGTGGTTTCTTGCAGTTCCATCCATGAAGGATAACAATTCATGTCTCGGTACTGCGTCTACTCACATATCCGCAACCGGCATGGGATAAACATCTTTAGGGTTAGCCACATTAAGGTCTCTATAATCCACGCAGACTCATATCTTGCCATTCTTCTTGCGAACATGCACAATGTTAGATATCCATTGATTGTACTTGACCACCCTGATAATGCGTGATTTATGCATTTTCTCGAATTCTTCTTTAACTATAACTTGGGTATCTGAATTCATTCTTCGCGGCTCTTGCTTCACAGACCTCTTGTCAGGGAGTGTTGGCAGCTGATGGCATACCAAGTCAGGTGACAGGCCTGGCATGTCTTCATATTTTTCCGCGAAGTAGTCCTTGAATTCCAACAATAAGTCAATGAGCCTCTCCTTCTCGCTAGGCTCTAAATACGCACTGATAGCCACTTCCATGGGCTCTTGAGTTGTTCCAAGATTAACCTTCTCAGTACGGTCCCTGACCTTAGGAGGTGTGTTATCCAATGCCGCTGGGGAGAGCTGAATGTCTTCTTCTTCCTTCTCATGGTTAGAGAGCTCTTCGTTAACTATTTCCAAGGTTGTGACTCGATCATATGCCTCTTTTTCCACCAGATACGAGGTTAATCTCTCGTACAAAGAGTGGAAGGCCTCTATCCCTTCCTCGGGAAGGTCGTAATCCATTAATTATTTAAGGGTTTGGGCACAGCATGGCCAGGCCTTTGCAAGCCTTTCTTCGCTCGCATGAGCCCCCACTGTGCCAATTCAGAGGCCGTCACCTCTATGGGGCGGCCTTTGTCATCGATGCCACTGACTTGTAATGGAGTGATTTACTCCAAGTAGTACCTGGAATCAACGTAATTTGCAAAAATAGGGAACAGGCGAGGATCATCATTAATCACTTCAGCTTTATCTGTAGTCCTGTTCCATATAATCATTTCCTGATGAAGAGTTGACGGAACATAATAACTTCGGTGGATCCAGTCTCTGCCTAGAATGACGCTATAAGCCATGTAGCAGTCTGTCACAAAGATAGCATAAACCCCCTCTACAGGGCCGACCTTGATAAGCAGGAATAACAGCCCAATGTCTTCATTACAATCACCCGAAGTTCTTAAGCATGAGTGACTGGTACGCCTGAATTAAGCGCACAAAATTACCCTACAAAAGACAATTGTTAGTATAGGATAAGTAGGGATCGTTCAGTCCGGGGATTGAGGGTACACCTGTAATTGCAAAAATAAATTAATAAAAGTAAAAAGTTTTATGTACAAAAATAACAAATAAAGAATTAAAATAATAAAGTAAAAAGTATTATGTACAAAAATAAAACAAAGAATAGAAATATATACAAGTTAATGTAAAAAGGGGGGATTGGAGTTTTCAAAACGCAAACAATAATAAAAGAAAGAAAATGTTTCAATTTTTAGGGATTCCAAATCAGATGTATGGACGTTGAGAACTTCGTAATCCACCACTAGCTAAGATAACAGAAAGACAATTTAACCTAATCTTCAATTACTAAGGCATGTGAATGAAACCAATCAAGAACTTTAGGATCGCCGCTAAAGCCTTATTTTTCCCAAAATTACTTAGAACCGTGAACGCACTGCATCCTAAGCTTGCTTATATGCAATCAAGGTGTAGAACGCTACCCTATCAAATTAACTCATTAAGCACACATAAACACATAAAGCTCTTTGGAAAGATTGATTTTAGAGTACAAAACTAGTGAGAAACGCCATCCTAGCATGCATTCTATTTGTTTGATTTCACCTAACATGTAGGCTTTACTACTTGAGTGTTTTAAGACCGTGAATGCACTGCACCTGAAAACTAGCTCCAATTACATGCTCATATTTTAGGTGATCAATCTAAGACATAAACATATAAAAGATTTTATAAAACAAAACCAAACAAAGCATTCACAAAACCTTGTAATCGAAAAAGAGATTCAAAAGCTAAATATCCATCACATAACTAGGATTTCATACTAGTTCTCAACAAGAAAATTACTCACTCATAGTTTGGAAATCCAAAAAAATAAAACCAAAAGAAATTACAAGGAAAAAGATAGAATTACACCATGAAGGGAGTGGATGATGAAAAGCTTGAGACGTTGATCTTGAATCTTGAAAGCAAGACTTCACTATCACGGCAGAAGGTGGATGATGACGGCTAGGAGGCTTCATGGCTTGTTCTTCTCTTCTTCTCTTTGCTTGGAAATGCAGAAACTTGAAACTAGAGGATGGAAAGGAAAATGGAAAGGAAGTGGAGAGACAAAGAAGATGGAATGGATGAAGGAATGTGTGTAGGAAAATGGAAAGGAAATGGAGAGACAAAGAAGATGGAATGGATGACGGAATGTGTTTAGGAAAATGGAAAGGAAATAGAGAGACAATGAAGATGGAATGGATGAAGGAATGTGTTCTTAGAATGAGAGGAGAAGGTGTTTATATAGCGAAGAAAAAGAAGAGTGAAATGATGAGTGGAACAAAAATAATGAAAGTGGATCTAAGTTCACTTGTAAAGTATGGAAAAGATAGAGAAATGATGAAATGAAAGCAAAGCATGAATGTGCAGCAACATGGAAGTGATGATGATTAAAGAGATTGTAGAAGAAAAATATATCCAAGGAAAAAGAGAAAAGCATCTAGCTTTCTTCATGTGGGTAGGAAGCATGAACATGTGAATATTGAGCTGTTTTTAGGTCAGTTTCTTCCCCTTTATTCCTTCAATTATTTCTCCAACAAGACTTCATTATATGCCTTCGACTTCTTCATATGAAATGTTCCACTATGAGTGTAGATCATCCTGACAAATTTTCAGATTTTTATTCCATGCGGTTGGGCCGAAAATGCTGCTGGACCTCTTACAGGTCCAGTTTTCCAGTTTTGCTTATGTAGAAAATTGGACTGATTGTTTGAAGGCCTTCCACTCATAGTTTGCTCTGGCACTCTTCATAAGAAATGATCCTTGGGCTTTCTAGAATGAATCTGGAAAGTTTCAACTCATTTGGAGTTCTGATGGTTAGTCTGCCACTCCTCATTTCTTGTCTAGCTCGCTTTCTCATTGGCTCAATTTCTCCAAGACACGCTTTGTCAGGCCAAAATGCTCATTTTGGGGCCAAATAGCTCGATCATTTCATCATCATCTACTCCAATGTACCTAAAAAATAGAAATTGAGTTAAAAATCGATTCGTTAAGGAATTAACTAAGCAAAATGTGAGGAATTAACTATTAAAATACCACATTAAAATGCTCCTATCAGTGACGTAGACTGGATCTTCTCTTTTTTAATTCCAAGCAATTGCATAGTCCTTATAGTAATGACATTAACTGTCGCTCCAGTGTCGACCATGATCTTGCTAACTTTGGTGCCGCCAATTTCCGCGGTGATATATAGAGGTCTCATGTGTTGGACCAAAGCAGGTGTTGGCTTTGTAAAGCTCATGAAGAACTCTCTGTTGTTGGAATCCTCTGTTTCCAGGAACACAGCCTTTTCTACAGGTGTCATGGCTGTTGAGGTAATCTGCAAAGGTTGTTAGCTGCCTCCTTCAGCTTCCACGCACTCTTGCGCGGCGACTGGTAGTGCATACCTCGCGAGAAGTACATAAACCATGTTGCAGGAGGTGTCAACCACTTCTGTCTCGCCCATCTTCTCATCAAGGTCTAGCTTGGGCTCATCAACTGGTACGTAAGTGTTGAATTGTTTAGCCAACGAAGCTACTAACGACTCTTCTATAAGGCCTTTTACCTGGCACTGCTTGTGTTCCTATGTCGTGGCAGCCTGCTTTGGTGAGTCCGACCTTTATTCCTCTATTGGGTTCTTCTTTGGGGGCGTGACTACTAGACTTTGAACCCTTTTAGGTCTCTACTGTAAGGCATCTATAGTGTCGTCCTTGCCCCCCCCCCCCCC
Organism: Rosa lucieae; assembly: GCA_024704745.1. Classification (NCBI taxonomy): domain Eukaryota; kingdom Viridiplantae; phylum Streptophyta; class Magnoliopsida; order Rosales; family Rosaceae; genus Rosa; species Rosa lucieae. Next base: position 23,343,227 of record CM045497.1, on the reverse strand, counting down.
CATCTCAAAAACTAAGGATTTGGTTTCTTGCTCCTCGAGAAACAACCTGTACCTGATATGTAGCCACCTAGTGGACGAGCTTTCCTTCCTGGCTGGCAGAGGTGTTCTTTCTTTCGTGATCCTGTAGAAAACACTAGGCTTAGAAGCCCCTGACTCCGAGCGTGCTTGCTTTTGAAAATTACTGGGGGCCACCAATGGCTTAGCGGTTAGCGCATCCATCTCCTTCTGATATTGCTAAGGTGATTTGACCAATTGCGAAGGCTTAATCAAGCCCTAATCCAGAGCCTCTAGTGCTTGTTTGGCTTCTATGAACCTTTGCTGCAGCTTCCTTTTATTGGAAGGGCTAATCTCCACCACTTTCCCTTTCTCTCTGGTGTACCATTGGCCTTCCTTGATGGAGGACGTTGAAGAAGGTGGAATGTACGGCTTGGTCAGGATATCTTTGTGCTCATTCCTAGCCCTTCCATCTTGTTTCTGTTCTGCTGCAGCCGCTTTCAGTTTCTTGAACAAGTCGGAGTCCCTTGGGGATGGTGGTGACACTATCTTGTCTCTTTCTCTTAGGCTCGAAGGTTGATAGTTTCGCGACGGTGAGGCCCACTTGATTGGCAGGAAAGAGCCAAAATGAAACGTCTGCTCAACTTCTTTATGCGACACTTGGATGCCACATGCTTCTTTGCACCGGGAGCAAATGACTACTGGTGAGGCTTCGCTAATTGGCTTAGCTCTCTCCTTTGTTGGGGTCTGATGCCCTTCTGTCTTCTCTTCTCGCCCCTTTGTAGTCAAATCTAAGGTTGGTTTTCTCTGGTTCTTCTTGGTCCAGTTCACATCAACCATATTGATCTCGGTGTCCGGGAAAGGGTTCAGGTCTACTAATGTAGCCGCTGTCGCCGGAGCTTCCACCTGCAAACTATCATTATTGAGCCATACCGGAATTTGGTCCTTTAGCTTCACATAGTTAGTCGTGTTATGGTTCCACAAGTTGTGGAATTTGTAGTACTTCTTTCCTTTCAGCTGATCTGGTCGAGGGAAAGGTCCGAAGTCTGTCTTCACCATCTTCGTGGTGATCATTTCATCTAAAATCTCATGTGCCTTATTGGCATCATATGTATACGTCACGAACTCAGGTTTGGTGAAGGGCACAAACTTGAGTTGGTTAGGTTCCTTAGATATTTTCAATTGCTTGAGGGCTCAGCTCTTCCTTACTGTCAGCTCAAATGCGGAGACATCATCCTCCTCTTCATCATCTTCTTCGTGGCAAACTTTTTCGCCTTGATGATGATAGTAAGGATCATATGTAGTCGGCTGGTAGTGAAACACAGCCACTGTACGGTGTTTCCCTGGCACATATGTCCCTTTGGACGCATTTTTCCTAGCATCAGTTTCTCTGAGGAGATGCTCAAAACTACCTACCACTGTGATAAGCTCTCCCATTGACTGGATCACACTGCCCTGTTGCTTCTTTCGCTACCGTGGCTCCATCCTTTGATCACCAACTTAACTAATTCTTTCTCAGGCAATACCATACTTAGTTTAGCCTTCTAGATCTGGAAGCGTTGAAGATAAGCAACAGCAGACTCGGTGGGCTGTTGGGCCATCTGGGTGAGAGAGGCCAAGTCAACCTCAGGCTCAATAGCTCCAAAAGTCTCTCAAAAGAGCTTTTCCATTGCTGGCCAATCAGCCACTGACCCTGGTCGCAGTTTAGAAAGCTAACTAAAAGCTGCGCCCGATAGAAAAGTGGAAAAGATCCTGCACTTAAGGATGTCATCATTCTGGTATTGGCCACATTGCACCCTAAACCTGGCCAGATAGGATGCCGCATCCTCAGTATCCTCTCCTAAAAAAGTAGAGAATATGATATTTTTGTAACCTCTGGGAAAAGGCGCGAGCATTATATGCGGTGGGAAAGGTCCCTCATAAACCCCATTTAGGTGGGCCCAAGGGTTAGCGAACCTGATCATCTCCTCAACCTCTTCGCATCTCACATAGTCCGGACCAGGATGAGGAGGTGTTGCCACCGTATGGCTAGCATTCTGCAGAGGTACAGCTAGCTAGCAGCCATTGTTTCTTCCCCAAGGTGAATTGTCCGGGGAATAGTGGATTCCTACAGGGTCATAGCTGGCGTGATCATGTCTTTTACCAGGGCCGTTATATATCTTGATCGAATTGCCAGCCTAGTTAATGCCATAGTAATTCCCTAGAAGTTCTTCATAGACATTCTCCGCCCCATCACTGTTGTATTAAGTAAACACAATAGGATCAGCAGGACTGCCTTCAACGGTGTTTGGAGTCCTACTCTTTTACAGGGGCGGTGGAGTGGCCTTGTTACCCCTAATTACCAGGGCTTTGTCCTTGCTTTTTGTTGCTGAGCCAGAGGCGGCTGTAGATGGTGTAACGGTGTTGCCGCTAGTCTTCTCCCGAGCATTAGGAGGTATGTATTTGCCAGTACCTGAAGGTTGTCCAAGCGAACTAAGAATAGCGTTAGGATCCCCCAAAGCTTTATTCATAACCTCTTTAGCCTGGTCTAACTCAGCTCTTTGCATGGAAACTTGGGTAGCAAGATTGGATCCCTTTTTACGAAGAACTGCCAATTCTAACGTAGTATGCTTGGCTCGGCTCGTAATGTCAGCAGATATGTGCTTGCTTTGAGCTGTCTTACCTGTCATCATATCCACGAGCTCCTTGTGGTTTTCCTGGATTTTCTCGTACATGTCTTGCCAATATCCCTGCGTTTGTCTCGAACTCACTTCAAGATTTTGCAGTGAGATCTAAACTTCATCAAGCCTTCGACGCTCTTCCGAGAGGGCTTTTTCCATCCTTTTATTATGTGCATCATTATTCTATTGAAAGATAGCAAGCCGCTCTTCAATGCTCGCATTCGCTGGGGCGATAATGGGCACAAAGGAATCAGTTGTCTCCTCACTCGCAGCCACTTGAGCGATGTTGGCAGCATTGCCAGCCTCATTACGCTGGACAGGACGATTTTTGTTGCCCTCAATAGCGGGCTGGAGAGTTCCACCCTGTTCTATTAACATGTATGGTGATGGTGGATTGAGTGAGAACTTTTGTGTTATCTGTTCGTCAGACATACCACGACAATCACACCACTTTTGTTAAGGGTTTGCGCTTGATTTTCCAATGGTTGCGATCACGAAGAAATGCTATTAGGTCCCACTGGGCGTGCCAAAATGTTTGGCTTCAAAACCTTTATGGGTGTAAACTATCTTTTTGAACATGTGCGCAGGCGTTCCAGCACCGTGGGGTGCAGTCGTCGAAGAATCCCTTGACCTGACTTCTTGATCAAACTATGTGGACAAGGAGAGCACCAACCTCGTCATAAGGTTCTTTTCTCTTCCTTCTGGAAAAGGACTTCTTGCCTTATGAAAAAGGACTTCTTACCTTACGGGTAAGGGCTTTGGTTGTGATCTCTTCGCGTCACCGAATCGATACTCAACGTTGTAGGTTGACCAGAGAAATCACTGGGAAGTTTGGAGAAAGTACGGGTTTGGTAAAGCATATCTTTAGCTTCGCTGGGTCGCGAGGGCGTTACCCTTGCTTCGCTGGGTGCAACTGGGTTACAGGTAGGTTTGCTCTGGAGAGACTTTGATAATCGTTGAGATTAGTTTATTGAAGAAGATTAGTTGATTGAAGAGTTGTCTTGTATTCATCCTTGAAACCTAGTATTCATACCTAGGGTTTCGACTGTTCCTTGCCATAGAAGCATTATTGATTGAAGTTTCCTATTTAATTACCGCTACTTGACTCCCATAGGGACTCGCTTTCCTTATAGGTCACGGAATGGGTGAAGCTGTAACCCAAGCTCAAGTAGGCTTATTTTTGGGCTGTAAGTATTGGCCCGCTGTGCTAAATCCTCTAAGAGATCTTGCCAAAAATACTTTTGGGCTCAAACAGATGCCCCAAGGAATTCCTCGACTATAAATTGGAAGCGATTTGGTTACTTCTACCATAATGCCTTGCTCTTCCTTCTAGCTTTTCAACTGTTAATTCTCACCATGGCCTTCAATTCTAACTCTCATGCCCATATTGCCTCAGGTCTTCGTAGACCGATCCTGGCAGACAGTATTTCCCTTTTCCCAGAAACCATAATAGGAATTTCTCCATTCTGGTTATAATTGGAGACAATACCATTAACATTGACCGTTTTGCAGTCCATGTTGAAATGCCTCCACCCCTATAGAGTTTGATACCCATTATGCTAGGTTCTGTCTGGTGGGTAAGATTTTTGGCTCTTTGGTTCCGACTGATATGGTGATTAGCAACTGTTCTGAACACTAAAACAACCTCAACAAGTCATCACCATGAGCAGACTAGCAAACAACTGGTTCTGCTTTAAGTTTGAAAATAAGGAATATGTGCTCTTCATCCTGGACAACAGACCATGGTACGTGAGGAGCGGGTTGTTTTGAGTGCAAAGATGGGCTCCAAGTTTCGATGCTACTACTACTATCATAGATCGTCTCAACGTGTGAGTTAGGCTCCCAAACCTTCCCCTGCCTCATTGGAATGATAAGTCTTTGAAACACTTGGCCCAGCACCTACGCAACTATATCAAAGCTGATGAGAACACCCTCACTGGTAAGAATACCATGTTTTCTAGATTCATACTTGAGCTAGACCTCCACTATCCCTTAAAGAGAACCATTTTGATCGTTAACAACAATGATGGTATGCCTCCTAGCTATGTTATGGTTTCTTATGAGGTCATCTTTGAAGTTTGCTTTAGATGTGGTTAATACAGACAAAGAAACCACATTTGCGCAAGAAGAAATGTCAAGGAAAATTTCTTTATGGTGGATTGGTTTGAAAATGAGCATGCAGTTTGTTTGGACCTAAAATGAGCATTTTGGCCTGATAAGGCACGTCTTGGAGAAATTAAGCAAATATCAGTGGCTCAAGCTATATATTGTCGACAAGTTCGAAATATATATTTAGAGGCAAAATAAAGCCTACTATGGAAGCATGGAAATGAAAAGTCAACTTTAGCACATTTTCCTACTTCGGCTAGGAGAAACCGAGCTAAACAAGGAAGGAGGGGCGGCAGACTAACCAAACGAATTCCAAATGAGCTAAAACTTTCCAGATTATATTTAGAAAGCCCAAGGATCATTTCTTATGAATAGTTCCAGAGCTATTTTTGAGTGGAAGGCCTTCAAACAATCAGTCCAATTTTCTGCATAAGCAAAACTGGAAAACTGGACTTGTAAGAGGTCCAGCAGCGTTTCCAGCCCAACCACAATACCAAAAGCTCTGAAATTTTACCAAGATGATCTACACTCATAGTGGAACATTTTTTATGAAGAAGTCATGGTTAAAATCTGAATTCTTGATGGAGATATAATTGAAGGAATAAAGGAGCCGAAAGTGCTTCCTTATCTCCAAAATTCATCATTCCTTATCTCCAATTATGCTTCCTTATCTCCGAAATTCATCATTCTTTATCTCCAATTATGCTTCCTTATCACCAAAATTCATCATTTCTTATCTCCAATTAATGCTCCACTATCATTTGTTTAATGCCAACTACTTTGGCATGGTAGACTATAAATAGAGGTTACAATGAAACATTTAAACACACAATTCATAACAACAATCTCTAAGATTATCCAAGTCTCTCTAGAGCAGCCCTCTCCTTCTCGTATCGGTAGTTATACTCCAGTCCTAGTCTCCTCAAGAGCCGACTGTTAGTGCTACCAAACCTTCCAGCCAAGCTAAAGTCACGCTTTAGCAAGTTCTCCTCACTTCCTAGTAGTTCTCGCTCTGCTCGATCTACAACATCGAGTATCGATTGTGATTTTGAAGAAGCTCAGCCAAAGTCTTCGCCACGAGGCACAAAGTGTAATACCCCAAAAAATCCAAATTAAATTCCGTGGATTTTTAGAATTGATTTCGCGGTATTAGGTGTGAGTACGAAGCTTGGAGAAGTTGTGGAAGTAGTTCGAACGATTTTATTTTCGAAATCGAGCGTTATTTAGAGGATCTCAAAAAGTGACTTTTTATACGTATGGAATTTGGGAAAATTTCCTGCATGAAAGTTGTAGAGCTCGTCGATACGATAGCGTGCATATGTGGAACACAATATTCGGAGTTCGTATGAATAAGTTATAAATATTTGAAATTTGGAAATTTTCTATAAATATCGAAAAAAAATCAGAAATTTCATTTAAGGACGAAAATCTGGTTTTTTTGCGGAACAGTCCCCGAAAAACCTCCGTTCTCTCTCTCTCCCACGCGGCCGAACCGCTCTACCCGACCCGGCCGAACGGCAGCCCTCCGGCCTCCTCCGACCCCGGACCCGGGCTCCCCTGGGATCGCCGGCCCACGACGAGCCTCCCTCTGGTGTCGCTTTGCTCCGCCGCTGCCCCGAAAGCTGGATCGAAGGAGCCACAGTTCCGATCGGTGACCCGACCGGAAAACCAATTTTCCGGCATCCCCTCGGCCGATCCTTCCCATTTTCGTGATCTCCTCCTCCCCCTGATCATCCTCATATCCCCCTTGCTCGACGATTTTGAGTGTGGAGTGAAATATCACGATTTGAAGATTTCGACGTCCTTGATTCGATCTGGAATCTGATCAGACGCACCAGATTAATCCAAACTTCAAAGCTTGATTTAGGACGATCTAGGTCGAACCAGACTTAGCTCCAAGTTTGAAAGTTCATCAACCTTTCATTTTGAAGAAGTTTGTAGTTGACGACTTTTGCATCGGAGGTGGTTGACTGCCGTCTGACCACCGCTTGTGGCGGCGCGTCGGACCTTTTTTTTGAGTTTTCATTATCTAGGCGATGATTACGCATCCATACGAGCGTTTTGATATATCACAAGGTTATTTTAGAAAAAGTGGATAAATAGTGGATTTACGTTTTGACGTTACTATTTAACGTTTTTACTTTTTATCTTCGGTTTACGATCTGTGCAGATCAGACCATCGGTTTTACTTCAAATTTTAATATGTTGATCGTATGACTGTCCCGATGACTTTGTGAGGTCACGGGCGAAGATCCGACCGTTGGATCTTCGTATAATTGTGAAATAGTGATTCGGAAGGCGATTCGTGAGAATCCGACCGTCGGATTTTCATGAAATTTTGTGGAGATGTTTATAAGGACGATTCAGGAAGATCCGACCGTTGGATCTTCGTGATAATTTTGGAGGATGATCCTAAGGGCAATCCGTGAGGATCCGACCGTTGGATCATCATATAATTTCCATCCGACCGTTGGATCATCTTTATTTTCGAATCCGACCGTTGGATCACCTTTATTTTCGAATCTGACCGTTGGATCGTCGTTTAAGTTTATTTCGTGTTTCGTTTACTAAGCAAAGACCATACTTGATTAGGTACTTGACGGTTTGAGTTGATGAGCGTTTGGAATATCGTTATATTTGACTTTTTAGAAGACGCAGTTGGATTAGAGGTGAGTAAACCTCACGTGTTTCATATTACGAACTGAATAAATTTAATTACTTTATTTTTGTCGTAATTGTGTGAAAATATTTATGGAATAAATATTTGTTTTAAATCATATGGACTTGATCAACTATGGTCCATAGGTAAGTAAAATGATTTTATTATACAAATGAATTTCACGGTTTTTATACTTGAACTATAGTTGGTATTAGTGGTCATTCCTGAGCGGATGATTACGTATATATATATTTACGTGAAATATATATGTTGATTGACGTGTGATTGGTATGATGAAATGATTGAGAATTGATTGGATATTATTCAAGCTATTAATCTCCCATTTAATTGTTGAAAAATGAAATGTTGATCATGTGATGTGAAAGCTATTTTATATGGCCAATTGTGAATATGTGGAAATTATTTTAAGAAGTAAAGATTTGTCTTGAAATAATATGTCTCTTTATGTGGGTGTACATGTACACTTATACAATCTAAAATTTATAAAGATTGTATGTTGTGAATTTGATTATGTCTGAAAAGTACAATTGTGAAGCCGGGTGATTACAACAACCCCGTGCTTAAGTGAATTACTGGTAAATGTGTTTTGATGTTATGATGACGTTAAGCTGTGGGCCCTAGTCCCTTCAGATAGTGCACTATTATACTCTTAGGAAGGGTGCTTACTTTGAGTATACATGCCTTGGTTGTGTCCTTGGTATGCTGCGGCTTACCCGTACTTTGGGAATAGTACGTCGGTCCCTAGTACGTGGATTTATGATTTGATACCAGTTAACCTGGTTTTCCGGTGTTTTGGGTATAGTACGTCGGACCCTAACACGTGGAATTGTGATTTGTTACCAGTTAATCTGAAAATTCACTAAAAAGAGAAATGTACTTATGTTATTTTGATCAAATATCTATCTATGATATATTTTGAATATGTGAAGGTGTTAGTGAAATTGATCAAATATCTATCTATGATATATTTTGAATATGTGAAGGTGTTAGTGAAAAGAAAATCAAGCATGTGTTGCTTTAATGTTATTTCACATATTAATGTTGCAATATTTGTTGGTTGAGTTTTAAAAGAGAGTACCGAAAAATACTTACTTTTATGTTTATGTGATTTTTGGAGTTACCTTATGAGTGTGTTGATTGTTTGCCTGTGTTATAATAATTGCAATTTAATCAATCAACAGTTCTTTCTTGTTTACTCATACGGGCTGTCAAGCTCACCGGGTTTGTGTTGTTGCAATCCCGGTACACGATTCAAATTGTGTAGCGGGTAATCTCACAGGTCAGGAGAATCACGGCAGTGATCGTGCGGTTTAGAATATTAGCATTAGATTTACAGCATTTGTTTTGTGAGGAGAATTATACTCATTTGAGTTTTACAATTTGATTTGGTGAGAGTGTGCTGTAATAAGTAACTTGAGGATTTGGTTTATGTAATATCAAGAGGTGTAACTAGTGGTTGTTTCTGAGAGAAAAATTCAAAACGTTATTTGTATTGTTATTAGTCATGTTTCGGATTTGAATCCTTATTTCAAAATTCGGGGTGTGACACAAAGAATCCCATGACGATGTTGGTGCTCTCCTCTTCCACAATCACTTGAAAGAAGTCAGGTCAAGGGACACCCCCGAAGACTGCACCCGAACGGTGCTGGCACGCCCAGTGGGACTTAGTACGAGCTGTAAATCACACCACTATTAAGAAGTTAAGACTTCCAGAAGCCATTGGGAAGTCAAGCACAAACCCTTATCAAAAGGTTTACGTTAACTGCCCAAAACATAGACCTCTAGTTACAGACCGCACTCGCGTGCAGCCTGTCATGGTCTTTTCGAAGAACAAGTAATCCAAAGATTTTCTCCCCACCCTCCATCGACAAAGATGTCAACTGAACGAGGAGGAAATCGACATCCTACTACTGAAGGCGAGAAAGTTCCCGCCACCCAGCCTAATCAGGTTGGCGATACTACTAGCATCACCCAAGTAGCCGCGAGTGCAGTTACAACTATTGACTTTGTGCCTATTCTCGTTTGAGAAAATGCAACCATAAAAGAGCGGCTTAATGTCCTTCAACAGAATTCAGCCGCATACCATGAGAAGATGGAAAAGGCCCTTGCGGAGGATCGTTGACGGCTTAATGAGTTCACGATCTCGGTCAAGAAGCTTGAGCTAGGGGCACAACAAACACAAGGGCAATTGGATGGCATGAACCAAAAAATGCAGAAGAACCACGAAGAGCTGTTGGTCACAAATAAACACATCGCTTCAGAAGTCGCGATGATTCGTAAAGAAGGATCCAACGTCCGACCCAAGTGGCCATGTAGAAGGCTGACCTTGATCAGGCCAGAGAGGTTCTACATAAAACACTGGGAGATCCTAGTGCCATTCTAGGCTCCCTAGGTCAGTCCCCCATATCTGGCAAGTACATACCACCAAATGCTCGAGAAAAAGCAAGCGGCGGTAGTACAGCCACATTCGCTACTGCCATATCAGTCAGAGGTAAAGAGACTACTTTGGCAACTGGTGGGAAAAAAAACGCCGCGTCATCAGTCACGCAAGGGACCAGGACTTTGAAAATCAATGAAGAGGTCGTTGTTGATCATAGCCTGTTTCCCCAATATGACAGCGACGGAGTTGAATACGTGCACCACTATCCACCTCCAGCAAGCCATTATAGTATCGACTAGGTTGAAAGTCCAGCGAAGGTCACCACAGCCACAAAGGGTCAGCCAGCAGTGGGTTTTACGTTGTAGACGTCAACCCGACACAAAATGACCCATGGAGGTGGCATATCTTTAGTTAATCAAGCTTCACAGGCGCCACCACTGATCTGGCCAGTTGATGATACAGTGGTTTACCCACCTCCTCCTGATCCAAGATATATAAGGAGAGAAGAGGTAGAAGCAATGATCAAGGCCGCGAACCAGAGGCCTAACCTAGAGGAGGCCTACCACAGGCCCTTCCTACCACATATTACACAGACACCTTATCCTAGGGGATATAAGAACATTACGTTATCTACTTCCTTGGGAGAGGAAGTCGAAAATGCCGCCGTCCATTTGGTTAGGTTTCGAGTACAGTGTGGCCAGTACCAGAACGACAACAATCTGAAGTGTAACATCTTCGCTACTTCTTTATCGGGGTCTGCCTTCACCTGGTTCACTAAGCTGCTACCGGGATCAGTTGCGAGTTGGCCCGCGATGGAGAAGCTGTTCAAGGAAACCTTCGGGACTATTGAGCCGGAAGTAGATCTGGCTTCACTCACTCATATAGCTCAGCAGCCAACTGAATCCGCTGTCATATACCTTCAGCGCTTTCAGATCTAGAAAGGAAAGTTGAACGTGATTCTGCCGGAGAAAGAACTGGAGAAGTTGGCAATCAAAAGGCTTAGAGCCCCACCAATGCAAAAAACAGCATGGAAGCATGTTCAATTCCATGGGGGAACTGATTACAGAAGTAGGAAGTTTCAAGTACTTGCTCAGAGAGATGGACGCTATGAAAAATGCCTCGAAGGGGACATACATCCCAGGGAAAAGCCGATTAGTGGCTGCACTCAGCCATCAATCCAGTTCCTTTGATCTGTACTACAAGAGTGAGGAATCTAGTACAGTAAAGGCTGATGTGTCTGAAGAAGACGAGATAGCTGCCCTGGAACTCACTAGGAAAAAGGCTTAAACGCTAAAGCAATTGAAGCTGTGCAAAGAGCCGGTGAAGCCTAAGTCGGTGGTTTTCACCAAACCAGAGTTCTTAAGTTATACTTACGACGAGAACAAAGCGCATGAATCTTGGATGAAATGATCGCCGCAAAGATGGTGAAAACTGACTTCGGCCCATTTCCCAAGCCAGAGCAGCTAAGGGGGAAGAAATACTGCAAACTCCATAATATGTGGAATCATAATACAACCGATTGTGTTAAGCTGAAGGATCAAATCCAAATCTGGTTAAATAATGGCAGTTTGCAAGTAGAAGCGCCGACAACAGCAGCAGCGTTGGTGGACCTAGATCCCTTCCCAGATACCGGCATCAACATGGTGGACATGGCATGGGGTGAAAAAGATCAGCAGAATCAAAGTCCAGACCACGCTGCTAAGGATTTGAAAAGGGTTGCAGACAAAGTCGTGTAGCGAGAATCCAAGACTCATTTACCCATCGTCCTATGCTCGCGGTGCAAGGAAGAATGTGACACTCAAGCCCTGGATGAGGAAACATCCCAGACTGTTCGCTTTGGATCTCTGCCGCCAATACAGTTAGTATCATCCTCTAGAAACTTCCAACCATGCAACCCAAGAGTATACAGTGGTTCAGAAACTCCTTCTCCAAGGGACTTAAACTTATTCAAAAAGTTGAAGACTGCGAGGGAAGAAGGGCAAGCAGATAAGCGGCAAGGGGTTTTAACCAGACCTTACATTTCGCCAGTGTTGACGTCCTCCATCAAAGAAGGGAGATGGTATACACAGAAGAAGGGCAAGGCGGTGGAGATGAGCTCTTCAAGGAAGAGAAAACTCCAGCGGAGCTTTGGAAAAGCAAAGCGAACCTTGGAAGCACTAGATCAAGGACTAATCAAACCATCACAATTACTGAAACCTCCAGAAGAGTATCAGAGACAATTGGAGGCACTGGCCTCCTAGAGATTCGTTTCCCCACAAGTTCAGAAGTAGCAGCCCAAAGTATCGCACAAAGAGCAAAAGCCACTTGCCCCCAAGAGCAGCGCTCAGAAGAAGTCCCTAGTTCCCGCGAGGCAAGAACCGTCGCCAGCTTGTAAAGTCAATGTTTGGTGGAAAGTATCTCGCGAAGGAAGAAATAGCGAGCCTTTCATCTTTGACAGGCTAGGGGGCTAAGACAATCGGTTTGCAATTGTGCAGAAAGTTCAAAGCTTGGTGGTCGCTCTCCCAGAGGAAGTTCCAGCGGCAAAACAAATTTTAGAATCACTGAACAAGGTTCACATGGTACAGGAGCACGAGCAAGCCAAGGCGGTGATCCCCGTAGAAGAATTATTGGTTGCTTTCATGGTAAAACGGTTCAACGCCGATATCCCAACAGATGAACCCAAGCTCAATCTTGATGATGACATGGAAGAAATAGAAATGGTGGATACCTCTTACAATATGGTTTATGTTCTCCCTGCTAAGTATGCCTTACCAGTCGCTGCGCAGGAATGCGTAGAAGCTGACGCGATTAGAGAACATCAGTTGTAGATCACTTCAGCCGTAATAACGCAGGTGAAAGAAGCAGTGTTCCTTGAGACTGAAGATGCTAACAACAAGGGTTTCTTCATGAGCTTCACAAGACCCACACCCGCCATGGTGCAATACATGCGACCTTTGTATATCACAGCAGAAATTAATGGGACTAAGGTCAGCAAGATAATGGTTGATACCGGCGCGGCTGTGAATGTCATTACTACCAGAACCATGCATCTACTAGGGATCAAGAAAGAGAAGATCCAATCCACGTCCTTTACGCTAAAGAACTTCGCAGGGACTGTGACAAAAACATTGGGTTTGATTTTCCTACGAGTCAAGTTGGGTCCAGCAAAAGGGGTTTATGCTTTCTTTGTTACCGATTGCTATACGGCGTATAGCCCAATTCTGCCCGCGACTGGATGCACAGGAGTTATTGTGTCTCATCCACCCTTCATCAGAAGCTGATCATATGGGACAGAGTAGCGGACAAGGCAGAACTTTCTCCAACGGCATTGGATGACACACCTCTGAAGGTTAGGGACCCTACTGAAAAGGTCAATCTGGGAACAATTGATGAGCCTGAAGAAGTGGCTATCAGCACTTACTTAGAGCCTAGCAAGAAACAGAGGCTCGTCGAATTATTGCTGGAATTCAAGGACTGCTTCGCGGAAAAATACGAGGACACGCCAGGCCTATCACCAGACTTGGTATGCCACCAACTACCAACGCTGCCTGATAAGAGGCCTTTGAAGAAAGAGCCGCGAAGAATGAGCTCTGAGACCCAAGTTCTGGTTAAAAAGGAAGTAAAAAAGATGCACAAGTACAATCAGTGGCTGTCCAATATAGTGCCTGTTCGCAAGAAGAATGACAAGATGAGGATCTGTGTGGATTACAGAGACCTTAATTTGGCTACACCTAAAGACGTCCACCCCATGCCTGTTGCGGATATGTTGGTAGATGCAGTTGCAGGGCACCAACTGTTATCTTTCATAGATGGCACAGCGGGATATCACTAGATTCCGGTCGCGGAAGAAGATAGACACAAAACAGCATTCCACTGCCCTGGGTTCACTGGAGTTTTTGAATATGTGGTCATGCCTTTTGGACTGATGAATGCCAGAGTAATATATCAGAGAGCCATGAACCTGATCTTCCACGACATACTTGAGAAGATCTTAGAAGTTTACATTGATGATGTCGTTGTGAAGTCTAAGAAGAGTGGAGATCACTTCACGGATCTCAGAAAAGTTTTCGAGCGCATGCGGCTATACAAGCTGGTACGCCTGAATTAAGCGCACAAAATTACCCTGCAAAAGACAATTGTTAGTATAGGATAAGCAGGGATCGTTCAGTCCGGGGATTGAGGGTACACCTGTAATTGCAAAAATAAATTAATAAAAGTAAAAAGTTTTATGTACAAAAATAACAAATAAAGAATTAAAATAATAAAGTAAAAAGTATTATGTACAAAAATAAAACAAAGAATAGAAATATATACAAGTTAATGTACAAAAATGTAAAAACGCAAACAATAATAAAAGAAAGAAAATGTTTCAATTTTTAGGGATTCCAAATCAGATGTATGGACGTTGAGAACTTCGTAATCCACCACTAGCTAAGATAAGAGAAAGACAATTTAACCTAATCTTCAATTACTAAGGCATGTGAATGAAACCAATCAAGAAATTTAGGATCGCCGCTAAAGCCTTATTTTTCCCAAAATTACTTAGAACCGTGAACGCACTGCATCCTAAGCTTGCTTATATGCAATCAAGGTGTAGAACACTACCCTATCAAATTAACTCATTAAGCACACATAAACACATTAAGCTCTTTGGAAAGATTGATTTTAGAGTACAAAACTAGTGAGGAACGGCATCCTAGCATGCATTCTATTTGTTTGATTTCACCTAACATGTAGGCTTTACTACTTGAGTGTTTTAAGACCGTGAACGCACTGCACCTAAAAACTAGCTCCAATTACATGCTCATATTTTAGGTGATCAATCTAAGACATAAACATATAAAAGATTTTATAAAACAAAACCAAACGAAGCATTCACAAAACCTTGTAATCGAAAAAGAGATTCAAAAGCTAAATATCCATCACATAACTAGGATTTCATACTAGTTCTCAACAAGAAAATTACTCACTCATAGTTTGGAAATCAAAAAAAAAATAAAACCAAAAGAAATTACAAGGAAAAAGATAGAATTACACCATGAAGGGAGTGGATGATGAAAATCTTGAGACGTTGATCTTGAATCTTGAAAACAAGACTTCACTATCACGGCACAAGGTGGATGATGACTGCTAGGAGGCTTCATGGCTTGTTCTTCTCTTCTTCTCTTTGCTTGGAAATGCAGAAACTTGAAACTAGAGGATGGAAAGGAAATGGAGAGACAAAGAAGATGGAATGGATGAAGGAATGTGTTTTTTAGAATGAGAGGAGAAGGTGTTTATATAGGGAAGAAAAAGAAGAGTGAAATGATGAGTGGAAGAAAAATAATGAAAGTGGATCTAAGTTCACTTGTAAAATATGGAAAAGATAGAGAAATGATGAAATGAAAGCAAAGCATGAAGGTGCAGCAACATGGAAGTGATGATGATCTATGAGTGTAGATCATATGTAATGTTCCACTATGAGTGCAGATCATCCTGACAAATTTTCAGATTTGTATTCCATGCTGTTGGGCCGAAAATGCTGCTGGACCTCTTACAGGTCCAGTTTTCCAGTTTTGCTTATGCTGAAAATTGGACTGATTGTTTGAAGGCCTTCCACTCACAATTAGCTCTAGCACTCTTCATAAGAAATGATCCTTGGGCTTTCTAGAATGAATATGAAAAGTTTCAACTCATTTGGAGTTCGGATGGTTAGTCTACCACTCCTCATTTCTTGTCTAGCTAGCTTTCTCATTGGCTCAATTTCTCCAAGACACGCTTTGTCAGGCCAAAATGCTCATTTTGGGGCCAAACAGCTCATTTCATCATCATCTACTCCAATGTACCTAAAAAAATAGAAATTGAGTTAAAAATCGATTCGTTAAGGAATTAACTAAGCAAAATGTGAGGAATTAACTATTAAAATACCACATTAAAATGCTCCTATCAAATTACCCCACACTTAGCTTTTGCTAGTCCCTTAGCAAAACAAAAATACAAAACAGAATAAAGGTTTGACAAAAAGCAAGTAAATGACTCTACTGCTCCTAACTGTTGTCTCAGAGACTCCAAACTCATGGCTTTCAGGTTAAACACTTAATCAGAATCACATAGATAATTCCAAGGTTAATAAACATGTGACACTCATATGACTAAGTAAGATATGGAGAACTTAAGTTATACAGTGAATAATAGCATGTTTCGACAAGTCCAATCCAAACTCACAAGGCATACTCTCGATTTTTCTCTCAGAAATGGTTATGCTTAAAAGCTTCACACTCAAGTATATGCAAGAGAACAAATTGTAAGGCAACAAACAACTTGCATATTTCATCAATAAAAGCATTTTGTGAAGAATTTTTAAAGACCTTATGAAATGACTAAGTGCACAAATGGACCTAAACCATAAGCTCGACTGCGTAACTGACTCCACTAACCAAAGGCTGCCCGTCTCAAGGATCAAGTCAGCACTTAAAACAGGTTGTAATGGGGCTAAGCTAGGGTTTTTGAAATGAAGATTAAGGATACAAAAATCCTAAGGACCTAGCAGAGCATATATGGACCACCTTATGTCATCATTTTTGTAGACCAAATATCATTGTTTTAGGCCAAACCTTCACTCTAACTAACATGGGAATGGACAAAGGCATAATTTTTAACTTTGAGCCTTCTACAAATTTGAAAGTCCAAAACCACACTTCAACAATTTCCCAAGAGTTGTCTTTTCAATTTTTCTTCTCTTTTGCCGCTTTTCTTTCTTTCTTTCTTTTTTCTTGGGCTTTTCCCCACCCCACACTTGTCTTTCATCGTCACCCCTACATACTATGTCATGCTCTACTAAGTCCCTAAGACAAGGGTAGAGATATCCTGTACTAAGCTCATGGTAGGGTAGTGAGGGTGATGAAACAAAGGTTTTCCACGTAGGCTCAAAGGGGTTGATTCTAAGGAGTCCCACGACGGGCACAATTGGGGACACATGCTTGTTTGGCTATGGTGGTTACCCTAATGCCTTCTATCCTATCCAAGATTAGTGCATATTATGGCATACAAGTTTTGACAGTCACAACAGCCGAGTTCTAGTACTCTCTAGTCCATTAACATCTATGGCACATGATCATTGGCTTTTCAATTAAGTCCTATTTTGATTGTGAAAACCTTCAGCCATGAATTTAGAGACATGTTCATCCTAGACGTTAAGAGCATCCTAAGACTCAAACAAACAAAAACTCTCTAAAACCAACATTTTTTTTTTTTTACAATTTAATTTAATTTCAACACTTAGGTACGGGAACAGGGAGTCTCGATGTGCACTGGGACTGAAACAGCTACCCTTTTTCAAGACTATGTTTAATCCAATATACCTTAGTGTATCACAACATTTTCTTTTATTATAAACATTTTTTTTTTTAAATTTTTTTTTTAAATACTAACTACTAAAAACACAATAAAGCAATAATCCGTCCCCCATACTTAATTCATGCATTGTCCTCAATGTATAAACAAATATAAATCATGCAAAGCATAAATCAAGCATAGAAGAGAAAGTTAACACAACGAAACCTAAAACAACTTAAAATTCATGAAAATAAAATAGAAGGAAGAGTTCAAGAAAGCATATCTGCGTTTGATGGTTCCACCACAGCTACAGTTGAATTGGGTTGCCTCCCATGCAGCGCTTAATGTTTAAAGTCTTTCAGCCTAGACTTGTACCTCCATTTACTCCTTTGGAGGAGCGGTGTGTGGGCGAGTAGCAGCCCTCTTGCTGGTTTCAGCCTCCTGAGGAGGGTCCTCATGGTGTGATGCAGTAGCGTCCTTGCGAGGAAACCCAGGAGGATAACTCTGCAAGTTATTGACTTCCTGAGCAAGCTTGTTTATTGCAGTGTGACAGCGGATCAAAGAGAAGTTCATCTCAGAGATGTAATCGATCATGCATGTGACTCTCCAATCTGTCACCATAATACCATCGCGGAGAGAGGAGCGCAAATCATCAATCGAATCCGACAAGCTTTCCAGGGTGGCCACAGGCCGAGGAGCGCGAGCAGCTGGTGCGGAAGAAGAATCTCCGGGATGCAGTCTGGGAGAGCGACGAGGCAGAGGAGGGGGACTGCGGGTACGCTCACGGATAGGACGATGGTCCCCTGGACGAGTAAGCCCAGCTCTAGTGGCTGCTTGACGACCTTCTTCCTCCAAAGAGAGAACACGGCGTTGATTGACGCCCCTGCGAGGGGTAACCTTGGTTCGAGCCATAAGGAAGTAGAAGGAATTTGAAACTGCATAGGCACACGGTTTAAACAAAGCTTCTCCGGGAAGGAGAAGAGTTATGACAGTTCACGACCCAAGAAACACATATGCAAATGAAAAAAAACTCCCCCACGTGTAAATATTCCTTTCTTTTCCGTAATTTACGGTAATTAGATCTGCTTTCGGCTGTAGCTTGTCTGTCACAGCTCCTCGAGATTCGTTTGGTTCCCCCACGTGTCCTTTCTTTTCCTGGATTTATGGCAATTAGACCTGCTTTCGGCTGTAGCTTGTCTGTCATAGCTCCTCGAGATTCGTTTGGTTCCCCCACGTGTCCTCCACGCGCCAACAGCTTTTCCGTGTTTTCGGGTGACATTAATCCAATGCGTAGATTTAATCTCAGAGATCGTCGATCCAACGGTGGAGATCTGCTCACTCGTTTTATAAATAGGTACATTCTGAGGGAGCGACTGTTCACTCCAAAAGAACATTCTTCCGAGTTCCAGCCTTTCTCTCTCAACCCTTCAGCCTTTCTTTTGAAACTCAAATCTGATACGTGCAAAAGCATTCGCCAATTTAAACCCTGAAAATGTCGAGCGTTAGTATAGAATAAGCAGGGATCGTTCAAGCCGGGGATTGAGGGTGCTAACATGTGAGAAACAAATTAAAGAAACATAGAATATACATCACACGAAAATTATAATTTTTACAAGTACAAGCATGCATAAATTTCGAACAACAAAAGAAACAACAAAGAATTAGAGAGCAACCATACATGTATCACGAATTAGAGAGCAAGGAATGAGAGAACAACAAAATATACAAGTATATATATAGACATAGATTTCGAAAGAAAGAGAGAATTTGAGTTAGAAAAGGTTATGGAAATCCTACTCCTATTTATACACAATTTACAAGTCCATATCACATAGGGAATCCATATACAACAAGGAAACAAATTAATGACCAAGTCAAACACAAAATACTAAGTCAAAACTAACTCTAACTACTTTCCCTAAAATTTAGGAGCTAATCCCTAAAAAATAGGAGCACATAACAAACACATAACAAACTCCTAAAAACCACCAAATTAATTCCTAGAAAACACTAACACATATCTACTATTCACGGAGACACTATTCACGAATTTAAAAACAATTATTTTCTTTATTTTCTTTTATTATTTTTATTTTACTAAGTTAACATGCTACCTAAAAACTCTAAGTTAATTCTAATTAATTACAAATATACAAGAACACATAACAAACGAAACAAGGGGGGGGGGGGGGGGGTTTAAAGATTTAAACTATAAATTTTCAGAAAATAAACAAAGATTAAAAACGTTTTTATTTACATAGGTGGGAAAAGAAGGATTTTTGGAAAACAATTCATCAAGAACAATTCAAGAACAGCATATTCATGCATCCCTTAATCTTGTTAATTACCATGGAAAGATATCAACCCAAGAAACAAAGTTACAAGCGCCCAATGTCCCTTATATGACTTCCCTTTACACAATTGATCGACGAAGCGCCAAACCAACATATTCCAAACGCAGGTATCACACAATCGAAGCGACTCATAATCTCATGCGTTCAAATCATTAAGAGCAAGTGAAAGTTTAGTCAATAAACATGCAAATTCAAGTACTCAAAGCAAGTCTTTTCATTACATGCATAATCTGATCTCGACCTTTGTACAAAGCCTTTACTACCATATCGAATTAGGGTCACGAAGCGTTAGCCTAATTACTAGCTCCAATTACATGCAATCATTCTAAGTTTGCAACCAAAGAACAAGAACATATAAAAGTTATCTATAAAACAAAATCAGATTATCATTCCATATTTCGGCAATTAATCAAGATCAAACACACATAAACACATCAATCATAGAACAATCCATCCAAATCGCATCCAAAAATCAGAAAGTTAACTCATGGTTTCGGTTTTACACAAAGAAAAACAAAAACAGAATTTATATTGAACAAGTTACAAAACCGTAAGGAAAGCATGGTGAAGATGGTAAGAACAACCCTTAGACACGTCCCAAGGTTCCAAAGCAGCTCCAAGGTGGTGGCACAAGGTGAAGATCACGGCAAAGGTGGAGGATGGCACGGCAAGAACTTGCAAGATGCGAAAACCTGAAACTCAAGAGCAACCGGTGAGAAACGAATTTGTGGAGAATAAAATTATAACCCCTGGACGTCTAATACACAAGGTATATATAGGAGGACGTCCCAAGGCTCTCCCAATTCGTTTCTACTTGGTTTCTCTTAGTTCGTGTTGATTTAGGACTTCTTTGGCACAAAACAGATTTCCGGCAGGATTGACCTCAGTCTACTAAAACGGCCATAACTTCCTCTAGAAAATAGCTATTGATGAACCGTAAAAAGCTCTGGAAACTAGACATCCGTAGCTTTCCAACCATATAAAGATCATAATTTTCTGAGCTCTGAGAGATTTTTGACACTCCGTTGAAGTTGACTGATCTGCACAGGCAGATTTCCGAATCTGTAATGGATTTGACTTTTAATGCTCAAGTTGAGTCCAATTCGGTTTTCCTTCACATCACATGCCTCTCACATGTCTTCCACGCCTTATTGAAGAATGAAACGTCAAGAACCTTCAAGAATCTTCAAGATTATCACGGCAATTCCAGTCCTTACTCAACAAGAAGTCCAAATTCCATATTGCTTTGTAATTCGTATTTCTTGTTGCTTTCTCTTCCATGTGCACGGCATATGATCTTCTTGAGACTTCTAGATGCTTCATAAATGTTCCAAGGCTCTCCTAGTATGAGTAGAACTCCATATGCAAGTAGGTTTCCTAGTTGAATACTGCTTCCTTTTCCGAGATGCTTCTACACTCTTCCGGAACCTTCTTGAGTAATCCTTATCCAACAGGGACTCCTTGTCACACTAGGATTCCTTATCTGAGTAGAATTGGGTTTCCTTGTCCAAGTAGAACTTCTAATTTCCGCGACTTAAGAGTTTGAATCCAAGTCAGCTTCTGATTCCTACTCCAACTAGGATTCCTTTTCCTAGTCAAACTGGGAGAACTTCCATTTCTTCATTTCTTTCCATTTCTGCGCCACTTGTGCCTTCCTTAGCCATTTTTGGACTTTGAGACTCCATTTTCACCTGTAAAACACTAACTAAGTTAAATTGATCAAGATAAAGGAAATAACTTAGCAAAATATAGGGTTTAAATATTATAAACGTCGCATTTTATGCTCCTATCAAAATCCTTTCTTCAATTTCAATCATTCTCCTCCCGATCTTCTCTTCCATCAGGAAGATTCAATCTCTTCTTTCATTCAAAAAATTAGATCACCAACACAACTTCCTCAACTCATCAACATGGAACCACGAACTCTGCAACTAATGGAGTTACAAGCCCAGCAACCAACCGAGGAGGGAGGAAGCATCCAAGCTGCCGGGAGTAGTGCCAACACGCCTATCAGGCCGACCAATAACCGGTGGACTCCCACACCAGATCAACTAAGAATCCTCCAAGAGTTTTACTATGACAAGGTGCTTAAATGCCCAACTCCAGAGCAGATTCAAGAGATCTGCCTTAATCTGCAACAATATGGGCAGATCGAGGACAAGAACGTCTTCCTTTGGTTCCAGAACCTCAAGGCTTGTGAGAGGCAGAAGTTGAGGGAATTTCGGAACGTTCGGGTTGGTGGATCTCTCGATCTCAATTTTGGATCCACTAGTTCTACTGATGATGGTAGGTCCATTGATCTAAACTTTGGTTCCACTGGTTCTACTAGTACTAACAGATCCATCGATCTAAATTTTGGGTCACGTGTCGGCTATGGTGTTGATGGATCGATCATGGAACAACGAGGAGAATATCACCAGGAGATTGAAACCCTTCCACTGTTCCCCATGCACGGTGAGAACGTCTTTGGCAACATGAAGACTACTTCTGAGGGAGGTAGCGGCTATGGCTACTACTCCGGTGGCTGGGACGACAACAATGGTGGTTCTTGCATTTCTCTTGAGCTTAGTCTCAACTCCTCCAGAGCTGCTGACATGGCTTAGTACAGTGCATTATTAAATTTTTTTTTTTAATTTTTAATTTTTTGTTGTTGTAAATAGCTGAATTTAATAAGACTGAATGAATGCAGTTTTTTTTTTTTTTTTTTAATTTATAGGACTCAAAAATGAAAGACAAAAAAAATATTTATAGGACTCAAAATGAAAGACAAAAATATAAATCCTAAAATAAAAACAAGGGAAAAGCTGAAAAATAAAAAGAATTAGGGAAAGAGAAAGCAAATCTGATTATATTCTGAATTGGGTTGCCTCCCAAGTAGCGCTTGTATTTTACGTCTTGCAGCCAGATGGTACCTACATTAAATAAAGTTAGTAACTATAATTAACAAAGAAATACAAAATAAAAACAAGTATAACTATTAATTACAAACTACAAGTATAATTAACAAGTATATTGTACATAAGACATAAGTTAAGTACACAAGTGAGTATAAAACGTGAAAAGTATTTTTACAAGTTTAAAATGTGAAACAACAAAATAATTTACACGTATAGAGTATTCACAAGTATTTCTTTTGTTATAAACATTATTGATATCGAATCAAATTCCAAGCGGTAAATCAAGTGGACGTGCGGCCCAAGTCTAGTCGCCTAGACACAAACTCCCTTTCAAATCGTTTGGGCAACCTTACTGAAATGGCCAGGTGGGGGAGGACGAACACGAGAGGAAAAATCCATTTTGGCATGAGCTACTCCCACATAGTGGTTTAGGCCCATTTGCAAGCACTTCTGGATTCAAAAACCCGTCATGAACGTTGTCCCCTTCCTAGACACCATTCCACATAGGCTATACTTACTAAGATGAAAAAGTTCATAAGTGTGAAGACAGTTCAACAAGTGTTAATAAAAGCCGCCCTCAACCTTAAGGGACCTGAGCTAGGTACCAATAAGGGGTTTAGGCCAATATTAATAAAAGAGACTTCACCTATTCCTCTCAATTTACAACCTACAATTAAAATTCGTGTTCAATAATATAAATAATATTTAAACTAAGTTTTAAACAATTTATATACAACAAATATATACAATAAATGACACAATTTAGCAAGTGATTTTTCAATCCCCGGCAACGGCGCCAAAAATTGGTACGCCTGAATTAAGCACACAAAATTACCCTGCAAAAGACAATTGTTAGTATAGGATAAGCAGGGATCGTTCAGTCCGGGGATTGAGGGTACACCTGTAATTGCAAAAATAAATTAATAAAAGTAAAAAGTTTTATTTACAAAAATAACAAATAAAGAATTAAAATAATAAAGTAAAAAGTATTATGTACAAAAATAAAACAAAGAATAGAAATATATACAAGTTAATGTACAAAAATGTAAAAACGCAAACAATAATAAAAGAAAGAAAATGTTTCAATTTTTAGGGATTCCAAATCAGATGTATGGACGTTGAGAACTTCGTAATCCACCACTAGCTAAGATAAGAGAAAGACAATTTAACCTAATCTTCAATTACTAAGGCATGTGAATGAAACCAATCAAGAACTTTAGGATCGCCGCTAAAGCCTTATTTTTCCCAAACTTACTTAGAACCGTGAACGCACTGCATCCTAAGCTTGCTTATATGCAATCAAGGTGTAGAACACTGCCCTATCAAATTAACTCATTAAGCACACATAAACACATTAAGCTCTTTGGAAAGATTGATTTTAGAGTACAAAACTAGTGAGGAACGCCATCCTAGCATGCATTCTATTTGTTTGATTTCACCTAACATGTAGGCTTTACTACTTGAGAGTTTTAAGACCGTGAACGCACTGCACCTGAAAACTAGCTCCAATTACATGCTCATATATTAGGTGATCAATCTAAGACATAAACATATAAAAGATTTTATAAAACAAAACCAAACAAAGCATTCACAAAACCTTGTAATCGAAAAAGAGATTCAAAAGCTAAATATTCATCACATAACTAGGATTTCATACTAGTTCTCAACAAGAAAATTACTCACTCATAGTTTGGAAATCCAAAAAAAAAATAAAACCAAAAGAAATTACAAGGAAAAAGATAGAATTACACCATGAAGGGAGTGGATGATGAAAAGCTTGAGACGTTGATCTTGAATCTTGAAAGCGAGACTTCACTATCACGGCACAAGGTGGATGATGACGGCTAGGAGGCTTCATGGCTTGTTCTTTTCTTCTTCTCTTTGCTTGGAAATGCAGAAACTTGAAACTAGAGGATGGAAAGGAAAATGGAAAGGAAATGGAGAGACAAAGAAGATGGAATGGATGAAGGAATGTGTGTCTTAGAATGAGAGGAGAAGGTGTTTATATAGGGAAGAAAAAGAAGAGTGAAATGATAAGTGGAAGAAAAATAATGATAGTGGATCTAAGTTCACTTGTAAAATATGGAAAAGATAGAGAAATGATGAAATGAAAGCAAAGCATGAAAGTGCAGCAACATGGAAGTGATGATGATCTATTAAAGAGATTGTAGAAGAAAAATATATCCAAGGAAAAAGAGAAAAGCATCTAGCTTTCTTCATGTGGGTAGGAAACATGAACATGTGAATATTGAGCTGTTTTTAGGTCAGTTTCTGCCCCTTTATTCCTTCAATTATTTCTCCAACAAGACTTCATTATATGCCTTCTTCATATGAAATGTTCCACTATGAGTGCAGATCATACTGAAAAATTTTCAGATTTTTATTCCATGCGGCTGGGCCGAAAATGCTGCTGGACGTCTTACAGGTCCAGTTTTCCAGTTTTGCTTCTGCTGAAAATTGGACTGATTGTTTGAAGGCCTTCCACTCACAATTAGCTCTAGCACTCTTCATAAGAAATGATCCTTGGGCTTTCTAGAATGAATATGGAAAGTTTCAACTCATTTGGAGTTCGGATGGTTAGTCTGCCACTCCTCATTTCTTGTCTAGCTCGCTTTCTCATTGGCTCAATTTCTCCAAGACACGCTTTGTCAGGCCAAAATTTTGGGGCCAAACAGCTCATTTCATCATCATCTACTCCAATGTACCTAAAAAAATAGAAATTGAGTTAAAAATCGATTCGTTAAGGAATTAACTAAGCAAAATGTGAGGAATTAACTATTAAAATACCACATTAAAATGCTCCTATCAAATTACCCCACACTTAGCTTTTGCTAGTCCCTTAGCAAAACAAAAATACAAAACAGAACAAAGGTTTGACAAAAAGCAAGTAATGACTCTACTGCTCCTAACTGTTGTCTCAGAGACTCCAAACTCATGGCTTTCAGGTTAAACACTTAATCAAAATCACATAGATAATTCCAAGGTTAATAAACATGTGACACTCATATGACTAAGTAAGATATGGAGAACTTAAGTTATACAGTGAATAATAGCATGTTTCGACAAGTCCAATCCAAACTCACAAGGCATACTCTCGATTTTTCTCTCAGAAATGGCTATGCTTAAAAGCTTCACACTCAAGTATATGCAAGAGAACAAATTGTAAGGCAACAAACAACTTGCATATTTCATCAATAAAAGCATTTTGTGAAGAATTTTTAAAGACCTTATGAAATGACTAAGTGCACAAATGGACCTAAACCATAAGCTCGACTGCGTAACTGACTCCACTAACCAAAGGCTGCCCGTCTCAAGGATCAAGTCAGCACTTAAAACAGGTTGTAATGGGGCTAAGCTAGGGTTTTTGAAATGAAGATTAAGGATACAAAAATCCTAAGGACCTAGCAGGGCATATATGGACCACCTTATGTCATCATTTTTGTAGACCAAATATCATTGTTTTGGGCCAAACCTTCACTCTAACCAACATGGGAATGGACAAAGGCATAATTTTCAACTTTGAGCCTTCTACAAATTTGAAAGTCCAAAACCACACTTCAACAATTTCCCAAGAGTTTTCTTTTCAATTTTTCTTCTCTTTTGCCGCTTTTCTTTCTTTCTTTCTTTTTTCTTGGGCTTTTCCCCACCCCACACTTGTCTTTCATCGTCACCCCTACATACTATGTCATGCTCTACTAAGTCCCTAAGACAAGGGTAGAAAAGTTTTCATTAAAATGCTCCTATCACAAGCTCAACATGAATCCCGCCAAGTGCGTTTTTGGAGTTCAGGCAGGCAATTTCCTAGGATTCATTGTCCATCAAAGGGGCATTGAGGTCCCTGAGGATAAGGCAAACGCGGTCATCAACGCATCTCCCCCACGAACGAAGAAAGAATTACAACAACTATTGGGTAAGATCAACTTTTTGCGACGATTTATTTTTAACTCTACGGGTAAAATCCAGCCGTTTTCCTCACTGCTGAAGTTGCAAGGACAGAACGAGTTTGTGTGGGAACCTAAACATCAAGAGGCTTTCGAAAAAATCAAGGCCCATCTGGCGAGCCCACCAGTGCTTGTTCCTCCCAGAGCTGGATTTCCATTAAAGTTGTATGTTTCAGCAGCTGAGGCTTCCATTGGCAGCCTCCTCGCTCAGGATGATCAAGAGGGTGTCAAACATGCCATCTTTTACCTTAGTAGGACACTCACAGATTACGAAACAAGGTACACTCCAATGGAAAAGTTGTGTCTTACATTATACTTCTCAGCATGCAAGTTGCGGCATTACATGTTGTCCTTTACTACTTGCATCATTGCTCAAACCGATCTAGTCAAGTATATGCTATCGCGACCTATCTTAAGAGGTCGTATTGGCAAGTGGGTGCTCGCCTTATCAGAATTCTCACTACAGTATATCCCACAAAAAGCAGTAAAGGGGCAAGCCATTGCGGACTTTCTGGCACATCACCCTATGCTGGATGTCCCCGCGGTTAGAGATTTAGAGGTCACTGCCACAACTTTAGATTGCCCAGATTTGGCGTGCTTACCAGAGTACGACGCACTGTATCAAACCATAATCTCACTGCAGCCCTGGGTGTTATATTTTGATGGGTCAAGAACGGATACGCTAGCAGGAGCAGGAATTGCAATGGAGAATCTGGCTGGAGATCACTTTTCGTACTCATTCCAGTTGGAGTTTCAACCAGGCAGAATATGAGGCCTTAATCATAGGCCTAGAAGTACTGTTGGAAATGGGAATCAGAGATGTACAAATACTTGGCGATTCTCTCTTAGTTATCAATCAGTTGTGCAATGAGTTCAGATGCAATAGCTTCACGTTGGTCCCTTATTGGAACAAGACATTAGAACTGTTGGACCAATTTGATAACGTACATCTTGAGTACATTCCTCGGGAGCGAAATTTTGCAGCAAACGAGTTGGCCTAGCTTCCAACAGGGGTAACATTGAGATATGGCGTGCGGGAGAGAATCCTTAAAGTCGAGCGTCGCACGCTTCCTTCATGGATGGCGAGAAGAGATCCTCTAAACGATACCTCAATCACGACCCTGGAATCCATTGACGTGGATTGGCGCATCCCTTTGATCAATTATCTCAAGCATCTTGATCAGACAATGGATAGAAGGATACTCTATCTTGCCCTCAACTACTTCCTCAGAGGCGATGAACTTCGCAGACGAGGTTTATGGCCGCGAAGCGCAACAACTCATGCGCGAAGTTCATTCTGGCATTTGTGGTGCTCACCAAGCAGGTCCAAAGATGCATTGGTTGCTCAGACGACATGGATATTTTTGGCCCAGTATCTTGAAAGATTGTATTGTGTTCGCTAA
The DNA here is from genome assembly GCA_024704745.1 of Rosa lucieae. Classification (NCBI taxonomy): domain Eukaryota; kingdom Viridiplantae; phylum Streptophyta; class Magnoliopsida; order Rosales; family Rosaceae; genus Rosa; species Rosa lucieae. The sequence continues at coordinate 23,315,516 of CM045497.1, read as the reverse complement.
AGGTTGTTTGGACGGCCAAACTCATGGGCCGGTCCAGCATGTTCCTAATATTCCAATGCAGCCCATTATAAGCCTTGGCCCACAAGAGGATGGGCGCTGGATTTAATTGGGATGATTCACCCACATTCATAACTTCAACACAAGTTCATCATCGTCGCGACTGATTTCTTTACAAAGTGGGTTGAAGAAGAACCTTTGAAGGAATCATCTAGTGGCACGTTGTGACAATTCCTCTTCAGAAACATCATCTGCAGATTTGGGATCCCATAAGTTTTTGTTTCGGACCGGGGGCAGCTTTCATGGGTGGTGAAGTTGATAAACTGGCAAGAGAAGGGGGAATACAGTTCATCCATTCCAGTCCATATTATGCTCAGTTTAATGGTCAAGCGGAGGCCAGGAACAAGATCATTATCAATTTGCTGAAGAAAATGTTGGAAGTTAATCCACGACAGTGCCATGAGACACTTTATGAAACTCTTTGGGCCTACCGCACCTCTAAGCGGAATCCCACCGCGACAACACCTTATGCTTTGATGTTTGGCCATGATGTAGCCCTGTCATTGGAAGTCAACGTCCAATCATTATGAGTTCAAGAGCAACATCATCTCATTGGAGAAGACTACGTTCAGGCTATGTGGCAGGAACATGAAGACCTTAGCGAAAAGCGCTTAGCGGCTTTAGATAATTTGGTCATGGAAAAGCAACGAGTCACTCGCGCCTATGACAAGGGGACGCGGGGAAGGAGTTACAGCGAAGGAGATTTGGTTTGGAAAGCAGTTCTCCCGCTTGGCGAAAAATTAGATGGTCGCGGCAAATGGACTCCAAGATGGGAAGGCCCGTACATCATCTATAAAATCTTAGAGAAAGGAGCTTTTCATCTCAAGGACCACCTGGATGGAGATGTCTATCACAACCCTATCAATGGGAGATACTTGAAGAAATACTTTCCCAATGTCTGGGACTCGGAGGAGTCATAGACAGTTTATTCGCATAAGACATTGGGGACAATTCTAATGTTCCTACACTCGCAAAGCCCATTCATGAAGGCCTGTTTTTTAGGCCTATAATCATTTCTTCGCTATGCCTAGCAACACTAGGGGGGCAACACTATACAATACTAAGCCCATTTAGCCTAACAAAAAAAAATTTCGTTAACTTTGTTTTAGGTTTTATATTCATATTTCGGTTCTTGGTTTATCTTTGTTCTTTATTTCGTTGTTTGTTTGTTTATTATTAGAGACAAAATGAATTTTGGGTACATATCTTCTTCATCGTAGGGCTCATCCAATGGGATGTGAGGTCTAGTTTGGATATGAGACGTGCTGACAAAGGGTCTCATCCCCTGTCAATCAAGTGAGCTGAGCTCCGCCAAAATCGTTCCTCTCTTCCCCTGGTCATGTTCCAAAGGAGTTATCGAAAGGAGAAGAGAAATATCCCTAAGTCCAAAACATTTTTTCTTGTATGTTGCATCACTTTATGTGTTGTTCTTGTTTTTATTTTGAGTCTTAGGATGCCCTTTCAACTGTCTATGATGAGTTTATATCTCCAAAATTATGGCTAAAAAAAAAAACCAAAGTCATAAATACAACTCTTAGGGGGTAATTCTAAGTGTTCCTACACTCGCGAAGCTACTAAGCCGAGTCAGCGGCTCCAGAAACTTTTTCCAGCTTTGCCCTCGTAGGAAAGGTTGAGCTCAAGAGAAGTGTGAGAGCTACCACCGTGACCACCACCTCCATGGGAAGTAGTCTTCATGTTGCCACAGATGTCCTCACCATGCACAGGAAACAGTGAGAGGGTTTCAATCTCCTGGTGATCTTCTCCTCTTTGTTCCATGAAAGTTTGTTCTACATTCATGTCAAAGAAAGTAGAACTAGTTTCCCCTCCAGCTGAGATTGAACAATCCCTAGCACTCTTCTCCATGTTCATAGATCCATAACCGCCATATTTCCCCATCTGCCCGTTAAAAGTAATCATCACACCAGCGGAAGAAGCAGAAGAAGGTGCAGAAGATCCAAAGTTAATATACTGATCCTCATGTTTCCAATTGGTAACATTGTCATCAGCAACAAGCCCTGATCTTTACATGGGCACATGAACATCCGAAGTGGACCTCTTCTTCTACTTCTCCCGAGCCCTTTGGTTCACGAACCAAAAATAGACGTTCTTGAACTCGATCTTGCCATACCATTTTAGCTGGTGACAGATCCTCTGAATCTACTCTATAGTTGGGGACCTAACTCCCTTGTTGTAGAAAAGCTCCTTGAGGAATCTTATATGATTTGTAGTGGGAATCTACTGAGTAAGGCTCTTCCTACGAAGCATGTTAGCACTACTCCCGGCTGCTTTGTTACTTCCTCCATCCTTGGTTGGATGCCTGTTTTATGGTTCCATTGGTGATAGATTGAGAGAATGCGAGAATTGAAGAAAGATGATGATGGGTAATTAAGAAAGATTGTTGTTCGAAATATTCGAGTTGATGAAATGATTTTGGGATTGGAAATTTGGGTTTATAATGTGGAGGAAGATACAGGCATGCAAATATGCACCCTTGGATGAAGCTCAATTTCAAAACCGATGTCAGTAAATTGAGATTAGTGATTCCAAATCTCGGGAAAAAAGGGACTAGCAGCATGTGAGGAGCAGTTTTTGAGGAGTTAGCTATTATTAGAGGATTAATAGCATATGAGGAGACCGAACGGTTTTCGAGGAGGTAACTGTTCTATTCACGAGATTATTTTTTCACGACCGTTGTTTTTCAACGAGTGATTAGTGCCTTAAATCTCGGAAAAGAAGGAATTATTGGCGCTAAGAGTTTTGAGTTGGGAGCCAGCAAGTGGATCCAAAAGATACATATTTTCTCAAAACCCTCGCCGCAAGGCTCTTTTTGACGCGGAGCATATTTTAAAAGTTCATGTTATTTTCAATATACAACTATAGGGGACCTATATTTGGGGCCTTGCGAGACACAATTATTGGCTTCTCACGGATATTTGGATATCAGGATAAGAAAATATCATTGTATTCATAAAGTGGCTTTGAGGCCAAAAGCATTACAAAGCCAAAAGTGGCTAGAATACAAAACAGGAATCTTCGGATATCTTATGAATCTTTTCTCAAGTGGTAGAAGCTATGGAATCCAACGTCAGGTTGAGCCTCGCCATTATCTCAAGGAGGGGCAGACTTCAGGGAAGGAAAAAGAGGAGTAACAGAGCCCCCGCGCCCCCTTTACATGGAAGCAGCAGAGGAACACAACATGGGTTTGGCCAACGCCATTATCCATGAGAAGGGGAGACTCCAGTGAAAGAAAATGGAGCCTCCAAGCCCCCTTAATTGGAAGCAGCTATGGAATCCAACGCCGGGTTGAGCCGCGCCATTATCTCAAGGAGGGGCAGAGAGTGAAGGAACCGAATATCAGCTTGAGTCTCTGCACCCCCTCCAGCCTTGGTAACCACCATTAGTTAGACGTGAAGTATAGGAACAGCCATTCTGTAGCTTGAACTCATTCCTTCAAAGAGTCCATCCCTTCTCATCCCTCCAAGATTTTATCAAGAAGAGAAAGGGGGAGAAGGAGGTGAGAACCAAAGCCCCTTCCATCTGGAGGGCACAACAAGGGCCGGGTCCAGAAGGAAGGAAATAGAGGAGGAAAGACGAACCTCAGAGTGGCTGTCCTCCCTTTCTCCATTTCGCTCCGCGTGTGGGATTCTAACAAAAATGATCTCGCATGATCGTGGATCCCACACTCGGGGCCCCCTCGCATTTCTAAACTAATCTGAAGCCTGGCATTGTTGTTACAGGATTCCAGAAAGGTGAAATAAGGGGTTACCTAAGATTACGCCATAAGGCCTAACCTAGGCTTAAGATTACACCATAAAGCCTAAAATTTAGAGGCTAAAGGTCATTTCATTTGGGGAAGATTTGTGAAGAAGGAGAAAGAGAAGCAAGGACTAAAAGGCCATTTCTTGAATGTTTCAGAAAATTTGTTGTGAGTATTCCTTGTCCAAAATACAACTATTTAAAGGGACTTAGGAAAATCCCACCCTTGGATGGATCGTTAAAGAGTCAAACCGATGTCAGTAAATCAAGATTAGTGATTCCAAATCTCGGGAAAACAGGGACTAGTAGCATGTGAGGAGCGGTTTTTGAGGAGTTAGCTATTATTAGAGGATTAATAGTATGTGAGGAGACCGAACGGTTTTCGAGGAGGTAACTGTTCTATTCACGAGATTATGTTTTAACGACCGTTGTTTTTCAGCGAGTGATTAATGCCTTAAATCTCGAAAAAGAAGGGATTATTGGCATGTGAGGAGACCGAATGGTTTTTGAGGGGGCCTACAGAGATTGGCCAGCAAAGCTCAATTTCAAACAAAGTTCCTCCACAAGGAGTTTCGCCGCAATGGCACTAGCTTCGCCCTGAGTGGCCCGTTCTCTAACACGAGCCAGGATGAGGCCCATTTCTTCAGAAGCAGCCAAAGGTTCATTGAGTTGGGCTTCTTCTACAGCAATCGCATTCTCAACAAAGGCTAAACAGGCATGGAGGTGCTCGATCCGAAGTTTGAAGTCGGACCTTTGGATTTGTAGTTCCCGCAGGCAGATGGCTCACTCGTTTAAAATACCGCGGGAGATGTCCATTTCTAGAGAAACACTATTCAAAGCCTCTTGAGCGTCGTAAGCCTGGGCGTTCGAGGCCGTTTGATTTCGACGGGCCCTACCAAGTTCTTTCAGCAGTGAATCGATATCACTAAATTACCACGGAGTCAAAGCATTCTCCTGGCGAAGATACCTTAGAGCTTCCAAGACTCGCGGGAGGATGTTAGTCTCCAATAACCGAGGACCCAGATGTTCGTGAAGCACCATCTTAGCCTCATCCACAACAGAAGGAGGAGTTACTTCCAACACCCTCATTAATCTCTCGAATCTGGTAGGAGGAGGAGGCGGCGGAGGTGCCACAGGATCACGAACCACCAATGCAAAAGGGTGGACAGCTTCCTCAGTTTCTTCATGTTCAATAGGTTGGTCTATCCCTTCAGCCGCAGGAGAATCTGGAAACTCAACTAGCGGGTCACCATGGGCAAGTGAAGCAGATTCAAGTATAGAGCCCTCGGCTACAACGGTTGTCTCATTTATTCGGGAGACTTGAAGGGCACCACCACCGTCAGTATCATTTTCCATCTCTGGGGCGACTGTCCCACCGATAGGAGCCTCAGCATTTGCAGCCACCTCCTCGGTACAAACAGAATCGTGGTCAGATTCAGAAATGTCTGATGCGCTACTGGCAAGCGCATAATTTAACCCTGAAATGTCGTTAGTAATATAAGTAAGTAGGGATCGTTCTATTCCGGGGATTGTGGGTACACCTGTCATTGTCAAACAATTAAACAATTAAAATTAAAACAAAGTATAATATTCACAAATATATTCACAACTATAAACATTATTTACGAAAAAAAAGGGGGGATTCTGTTTTTGGATTATAGAATTGAAAATTAAAATAAATAAAATAAAGAAAATATAAAAACACATGTACAAGAATGAAACATAAGAAACAAAGATCAAAACCAATTCCATATGAATGAAATCCAATTACAATTCCTATAGTTGATTATCTAATGTCATGAGAAATAAGTTGACCATGTGAAACGTTAATAAGCAAACGATTTCCCATATTTTACTTTCCTTGAATAATTGATCTAAGTGAAAGCACCTAAATCAATCCTATTGAACATGCAATCATAGCCTAGAAAGCTAGCTAATCAAGAACACATTCACTGCATGAAGAACAAAGAAAGGATGTCAACCAAAGTGCACAACCTAGTATGAAAAAGTTCATCTATTTGCAATCCTCCTTAATTGATTTCGACTTTTGTCCAAAGCCTTTACTACTTATGAAATAGGTTCACAAAACTATTAGGTAAATTGTTTACCTAATTCTAGCACCAATTACATGCATATACCCCAAGTTGGCCACCAAAGAACACATACATATAAAAGTTTTCTATAAACCAAAATCAATTACGCAATCTCACATAAGCAGCATAGAAATCAACACAAAGAAATTACAACTTTATTTCAAAACATATAAACGGGCTTTAAACTTTGCCCTTAACATTATTTGTTAACTAGAATTCATAGTCTTACAAAATCAAACAAAAAAAAACAAGAGAAAGGATATAATACACCTTGAAAGATGAATGATAAAGCCTTGAGACGAAGAACTTGAAGATCCTTGAAAGCAAGCAATCTTCTAGGGACGACACAAGGGTGGATGGCGGTTAGGAAATTGATGTATTGCATGGCTTCTCTTTCTCTTGGCTTGAAAATGAAGAACAAGAAAACTAGAGAATGAAAAAGAAATATGGAGAGGAAATGGAGAGATAAAGAAGATGAAATGGATGAAGGAATTTTGTGTTATGGATTCAGAAATTGGTCATTGAGAGTGAGAGGAGAATGTGTTTAAATAGGGAAGAAAAAGAAGAGTGAAATGATGAGATGAAGAAAAATAATGAAAGTGGAGTATGAGAGTGGTTTGTAAAATATGTAAAAGATGAGGTAATGATGAAAGCAAAGCATGAAGGTGAAGAAATGTGGAAGTGATGATAATCTTTTAGAGTAGAAAAATGTATCCAAGGAAAAAGAAATGCTTTCTTCATGTGGGTAGGAAACATGAACATGTGGTGTTGAGCTGTTTTCAGGTCAGTTTCTGCCCCTTTATTCCTTCAATTATTTCTCCATCAAAACTTCATATTGGGCCTCCGATTTCTTCATATCAAATGTTCCTCTATGAGTGTAGATCATCCTGATAAATTTTCAGAGCTTCAATCCATGTGGTTGGGCCAGAAATTCTGCTGGACTCCTCACAGGTCTAGTTTTCCAGTTTTTCTTCTGCAGAAAATTGGACTAATTGTTTGAAGGCCTTCCACTTCTATCTGGATCTTGCACTCTTCATATGAAATGTTCCTTTGGGTGTCTAGAATGGATCTGGAAGGTTTCAGCTCATTTTAAGTTCATTTGGTCAGGCGGCCGCTCCTTCTTCTTTGCTTGGCTTGGTTTCTCCTAGCCGGAGTAGGAATATGTGCAAAATTGATCTTTTAGTACATTTCCATTTTTCTCCATCATTTCCAGGTAATTATGGATCTAACGCTCATTTCACCTTCATCTACTCCAATGTACCTAAAAATAGAAATTGAATTAAAAATCGATTCAGTTAAGGAATTAACTAAGTAAAATGTGAGGAATTAACTATTAAAATATCACATTAAAATGCTCCTATCAATGTCAAAGAGCGGGGGTGGAACAAAAAGGAAAATGGAAAGCATTGGCCAACAGTGGCTTATCTCTGGAGCTGTCGGGTTAATATCTGGTACGTAGTCTCTAAGAGGAAGGAGGCTTCACCTCATTCACCTCTTGGACCTCTAGTGCCGCGAGAATCTCTGTCGTCATCAGTTCCTCATAAGCGGCAGAAGCCTCAGAATGGCTTTCCACTCTTTCATGCTCTGAGGAGTCATCATCGGAGATCGTTATTAGAATGGTAGCACCTTGTAGATGCTCTATAGATGTGGGAGACGGAAGAGGCGCCACGGGGTTAGTTGATGCTTGAACTAGTAGGAGAGCTAGCTCTTCTGTAGTGGCTGAGAATCCAGCCTCGCTCAGGCGAGAGGGATCAGTGGTCCTCTGATGGACCTATCAAAAGATATATAATGAAGATTATGCCCAGATTCTAAAATTTAAATAGAATAAGACGGGGCCGGAGTTTACCAATCGCATTCCCAGAGGTTCATCATCTTCAAAACTTTCTTCGACGGATTGAGATCGATCGCGTTTGCAAGCAAAGACAGCAGTGGCCTGTACGAGAAAAGAATCACAATTCAAAAGGGGGGAAAGCACCAAATATGCAAGTTTGGGATCGTTCTTAACCAAATTACCTCAGCTGGATCTTCATCATGAGAAGACTCTCCATCAGGAGTCTCCTCTGCTATTGCCTTTTGTTTCCCGGCCTGAACAGAGGCTGTTTTGCTCCTGGTAGTTTGCTGCAAAACACACTCAGGAATAAGAGCGGGAAAATCATTTCATGAGGAAAATGAATGGTGAAGAAAGAAAAAAACTTACTGTTGTCCTAGGCTCGTGGATTTGTATCCCTGGACACGATGAGCGAGAAGGTAGAATAGGTCGCGGGAGTTGTGCTGCAGGGTTGGAGAAGCGCTCAAGAATCTCGCGGTCCTCTGGACTAGGACGACTCATGCCACGAAAGATCAGGACGAAGAGTTCATCATATGGCAGGTCCCAACAGTTCACGGACACTTCTTTCCACCAATCAGCATAATCATCGTCGACATCATTGAGGGGGTACATCGTTCTGACCCAAGGGGGAATCACTATCAAAGTAAACTGACTCTGAAATGGGGCAAACCCTAGGTGGGGCTAATCTCCGCCAAGAGGTGTAGTAATTGACAGAATCAACCAGAGGCCAGGGTACCAACTGGGCCAACCCAAATTGGCAAGCGAAGTGGTTAGGGGCATAGAGCTCATAACTTACACAGTCAGTGGCAAGACGAATATCCAAGCAAGAGAGGGCGTGATGAAAGGCCAGGAGGGTTCTTTCGCTATGATCCCGTCCACTGGGCAGAAAGCCATCATCAAGGGGAGGAGGGAAACACCTAGAAAGGACTATTTTTGGGTCCGGCATCTCTCCCAGCAAGTACAAGTAAATAAAACACTTGGGGTAGAGAGAAGCTCGATACCTTACGTTGCGGCAAAGCTAGTTCCCCAGAAGGGAATCGACTGGATGTTCCTTTGGAATATCATCGCGATGGAAGCGAGGGAAATAAATCTGCAACCAAAAGGCAAGAATCCAGAAAAGGCCACTAATGTCGGTATCGAAGGGGCGCATTACGTCCCTATAAAGGGAACTATATAACGCACCCAATACAGGCTGCCCAAGGCCAATGCAAGTACCATTGTAGAGAGCAGTGGCCAGAGAATTCCAAAGCCCAGTAGGTTTGTTGGAAGAAATGCAAAAGATAAATTTGCAAAGCCAGAATTCAAGAATGTGATACCTCCTGTATGGTCATGCTAGGTGCAGTAATAGTCGCGCCAGATTGGGTGTGATCTGCTGTGATGCCCCCAACTAGACATATCCATTCTCAAAGAAAATTGGATGTCATCAAACTGACCATGAACATATGGGTCAAAGTCAATGGGCAACCCCGTGATGGTAAGAACATCCAGCAGAGTTATGCTCATCTCCCCAAACCGGAAATCGAATGTATTGCTGGAGGTGTTCCAAAAGCAAAGAGGGGCGGCTAGCGGTGCAGGGCTAGTATTATAGGGAAGACAGAAGCATAGATCGATAATTTCGGTGATACCCACCGCATCCTACCGGGACAAATCTCTTGCTCGGACCTCCTGATACCAAACCTTTCCTCGGGAGCGATGGTAGGCTAGAAGCCCACTTTCCTCCTTGGTCCCCAACTGCTAAAATCACCAGGCACCTGCCGAAGAGCCGCTATGGGACTGCGGATGGGAAGCCCGTAATAGGCCATAGCATCATCTGGCAAACGATCGCGAGGTGTAGGACCCAGACACGCTTGACTGTCATCGCTACCAAAGCCCATCAGTCTACTTCTCTCCTTTCCGGTCTGACTTATACATCGAACACTCTGAAGGAATTGTGTCCTAAAACAATCATTTTGATGTAATTATTATTGTAATGATTATTAATCAAAAGGGCAAGTTTATTGTTCATTGCTTATATTTGATATTTGATTGAACAAGGTCCAAGGAATATGAGTTAAAGAGAAAGTAATCTAAAGAGTTAGATGTGTGAGACCTTTACTCTTTCACACTCTTATCCTAAAAGGTTCCTAGTCATAGGATTATCACTTGGACATTGATAATCCGGAAAGACTAGCACATACTATGTATGCTCAATATGGAGGATGATATGTCTCTTGTCATTTGTGTGGAGACACTAATACAAGTATGTGGGTGCTCTTAATTTAAAGAGTACACTGAACGCGATCATTAGAGTTCTTGTATGGAGTCTTACTTACATGTCAAACTTGAACTCTAAATTGCAATAATACAAATTAGTCCTTTGACCTGAGACACCATAGTTGTCTTATGAGTGAATTGATTATTTCTTGATGATGCAATAATATTGTGTCCCTTAATGGATATAATAGATGCATTCATTGGTATAATCAATTCAGTCATGGAGACATGTGATTGTACAATAAGGACTCTATATCCTTAAGTAAATAAGGTGTATGTTCAAAGATGTGATTCAATGAGTCTTTGGCTAAAGCATTGAATGAGATTAAAAAGGAGTTTCTAATCACATTCTAAGAATCACATAAGAATGAAAATCACATTAGGGGATTGACATATCAATTCCATACCCCAATGATGTGATTTAGAACATAGTGTTAGAGAAGGACCGTATTGTATTGTAATTCCAATTGAATAGGTTCTTTGTCATTCTACATTAACTAGGGTAGTCATGATATGTTGCAAGACGTCACTCATGACTTGTGAAGTCCCCGAGGATTAATAAACATTTATAATCCTAATAACAAGGGAGAATCAAAAATGGAGTTTTTGATTCGTAAACAAAATAGAATGGTTTCTATAAACTTCACTGCCTTGTTAATTAGAACCTAAGAGATCGCACACCATATAAGTGGATCATTGAGATTGTATATGAAGAATATTAAACAAGAGTTGGTTATGACCAAATAATTAATTAGATTTATTATTTGGACATAATTAGGATTTTCGGGTAAAACCGAACCTATTGGGCCTAAACGACTGTCGGGTTTTGGTGTGGACTTCGGCTTCACTAAATGAGATTTAAATGAAAGCCCAAGACACATTTTTAGTGCCCAATAACATGTATGGACCAGCCAACATATTGGCTTTATGAAAGGCAATATTTTTCTTTTAGTAATTGGAGTTATTTCCTATTATATAAAAGTGAAAGCATGGACATAATAATAAGTATGTCTGCACACTATTATTTTCAGATTTGAGAGAGAGAGAGAAAGAGTTCTCTCTTGGTCCATTACAAAATTAAAGGAAAGAAGAACACTTGCATAATTTCTTCTTTTCTTTCATCTTTCTTCATCTCTTGATTCACTTGGTGAAGATCCTTAGAGGCCATATCTTTTTGTGGCTTTACTTATTACATCAAGGAGAAGATCACAAGCACAAGAAGGAGTACAAGAAGGAGTTCTTAATTCAAGGTGCTTCAAGGTGGAGGAAACACACACAAGGAGAGATCAAGGAGAGGAACTTTGGTGGTTCACTTGGATCGGATTGAGATCACACTCCAAGGGTGAGTAGAACATAAACAACTTCTTTGTTCTTCCTTACTATGCATGCTATGTTTATATACATATCACAATAAGCCAAGATCATGGGTTAAAGGAATGGATTTTTATGTTTAGTTAGTAGTTTAATGGTTAAACTAATTCCGCACTAATTAAAAAGTTTTGAAATCCATCCATTCCTTCACACTCATGTTAGTCCGCCAGGTGAATGCGGCTTTCTCAGTGATTTCATCTGCCTGATCGATAACGAATGGTTTCTTGGATGCCATTTCTAGGTCTCAAGGAACACTTCTCCATTACACCTTGATTTATAGCTCAGATATTTTTGGAGATTAATTTATTAGCTGGGCCAGTGAGTGGCCCTAGTTGATAATTAATGAGTCATTATTCCATCCTGAGAATCGCATCTAAGGAGACAGTGAATATACTTCTCCATTACACCTTGATTTATAGCTCAGATATTTTTGGAGATTAATTTATTAGCTGGGTCAGTGAGTGGTCGTAGTTGATAATTAATGAATCATTATTCCATCATGAGAATCGTTCCACCTTTTTCAACCACCGCAGGGCCAGCATAGTGGCCTGATGTTTTTTAAATAAAACATGATTAAAACAGATGCGGTTTTAGATGCTAAAGTTGCAGCAAAAATGGTGGTTTCACTTGGTCACACGTCATGATGTCGATAGCCATGATCCAATCATCCTCTTCGGCATAAGACTCGCGAAGGAGTAAATGACAGCAAATAGTTTGCTATTTTGCATCTTATGTCGCTAAGTACTATAGGCCTTGATCAAGCCAGGAAAGTGACGCGCTTAAAAGCAAGCGCATAATTTAACCCTGAAAATATCGTTAGTAGTATAAGCAAATAGGGATCGTTCTATTCCGGGGATTGAGGGTACACCTGTCATTGTCAAACAATTAAACAATTAAAATTAAAACAAAGTATAATATTCACAAAGATATTCACAAGTATAAACATTATTTACGAAAAAAGGGGGGATTTTGTTTTTGGTTTTTTCGAAAATAAAACTAAGTTAACAAAATAATTAAAATGCAAAAACATAAAAATACAAATGGAGTGAGAGAACAAAGATCAAAAACCGAAACATATGATTAAAATTGATTCAAACCCTAATATTGTTCATCTAAGTCATGAGAAAGGAGTTGATCATGTGAATCATTCGAAAGCAAATGAATTCCCTTTTTTTTTTACTTTTCAATGCTAATTAACCTAAGCGAAAGCACCTAGATTAATCCTATTAAACATGCAATCAAACCCTAGAAAGCTAGTCAATCATGTCATGTTTAACGCATTACACATAGAGAAAGGCTATCAACTCAAGTGTACAACTTAGTATGGAAAAGTCCACCTAATTGCAATCCTCTTTAATTAAATTCGGTCTTTGCACAAACCTTTACTACTTTGATTCAAGTTTACACAAAACGAAAAGTCGATTTCATGTTCTTAAACCTAGCACCATTCATATCAAAACCCTACGTGTTTGCAACCACATAAGATTAAAATACAAAAGTTATCTATAACGCAAATTTAATTAAACAAACTCACATAAGCAACTCTCGAATCACAATATATGAATCTGAAAATTCTCAATTAATCATAAAGCAACATAAAAATCAACATATAGAAATCACAACTTTATCTCAAAACATATAAACGGGCTTTAAACTTTGCCCTTAACATTATTTGTTAACTAGAATTCATAGTTCTACAAATCTAAACAAAGAAAACCAAAAGAAATTATAAGGAAAAAGATAGAATTACACCATGAAGGGAGTGGATGATGAAGAGCTTGAGACATTGATCTTGAATCTTTAAAGCAAGACTTCACCATCACGGCACAAGGTGGATGATGACGGCTAGGAGGCTTCATGGCTTCTTCTTCTCTTCTTCTCTTTGCTTAAAAATGCAGAAACTTAAAACTAGAGAATGGAGAGAAAAATGGAAAGGAAATGGGGAGACAAAGAAGATGAGATGGATGAAGGAAGATGTGACTAAGGAAAATGGAGAGGAAATGGTGAGACAAGGAGATGAAATGGATGAAGGAAATGTGTTTTAGAATGAGAGGAGAAGGTGTTTATATAGGGAAGAAAAAGAAGAGTGAAATGATGAGTGGAAGAAAAATAATGAAAGTGGAGTATGAAAGTTATTTGTAGAATATGGAAAAGAAAGAGAAATGATGAAATGAAAGCAAAGCATGAAGGTGCAGCAACATGGAAGTGATGATGATCTATTAAAGAGATTGTAGAAAAATATATCCAAGGAAAAAGAGAAAAGCATCTAGCTTTCTTCATGTGGGTGGGAAACATGAATATGTGGTGTTGAGCTGTTTTCAGGTCAGTTTCTGCCCCTTTATTCCTTCAATTATTTCTCCATCAAACTTCATATTGGGCCTCCGATTTCTTCATATCAAATGTTTCCTCTATATGAGTGTAGATCATCCTGACAAATTTTCAGAGCTTCAATCCATGTGGTTGGCCGGAAATGCTGCTGGACCTCTTACAGGTCCAGTTTTCCGGTTTTGCTTCTGTAGAAAATTGGGCTGATTGTTTGAAGGCCTTCCACTAATATTTTGCTCTGGCACTCTTCATAAGAAATGATCCTTTGGGTGTCTAGAATGGATCAGGAAGGGTTTCAGCTCATTTGAAGTTCATTTGGTCAGGCGGCCGCTCCTTCTTCTTTGCTTGGCTTGGTTTCTCCTAGCCCGGAGTAGAATATGTGTAAAATTGAATCTTTTAGTACATTTCCATTTTTCTCCATCATTTCCAGGTAATTATGGACCTAATGCTCATTTCACCTTCATCTACTCACATGTACCTAAAATAGAAATTGAATTAAAAATCGATTCAGTTAAGGATTAACTAAGCAAAATGTGAGGAATTAACTTAAAATATCACATTAAAATGCTACCTATCACGTGGACATAAGATAAAAAAAATTAATTTTAATTACAAACACATTGGTCTATACCAATTTTATTCATAAAGTGTATGACTTATACATTGCATTTAAAGTTTTAGGTTCATTCTAAAGCAACCATGAAGTAAAATGAATTCGGAGAAACCAACCGCTCGATGGAGAGATTGTAATGTTTTGGTGATTGTAGAAATCCAGCCAATTTGGTTATCGTTTCGAATTCGATCAACTAGATCAAACGTAGTTACTCATATAAATCTATATTTATATATCATACACTCCAAAGAGCAACCCCTATCAATTCAAAGAAATGGAAAAAACCGACCGTTGGATGAGTTTATTACAATAAATTATGAGTGTGGTAAAAAATTTAGCCAATTTCACCATATTTTCAAATCCGATCGGATTGGTAAACCGTAGTCACTTATATGTTTTATTGGTTGACCGATGCCGTGACAACTGCGAAACGTGCTTATTTTTTCACATCACGTTTGTATATATTCCATCAATGGATGTGCGTGGATATAAGATAAAAAAAATTAATTTTAATTACAAACATTGGTCTATACCAATTTTATTCCTATAGTTGTATGACTTATACATTGCATTTAAATTGTTTAGGTTCATTCTAAAGCAACCATGAAGTAGAAAATGAATTCGGAGAAACCAACCGCTCGATGGAGAGATTGTAATGTTTTATGGTGGTTGTAGAAAATTCAGCCAATTGGTTTTCGTTTCGAATTCGATCAACTAGGTCAAACGTAGTTACTCTTAAAACCTATATTTATATCATACACTCCAAAGAGCAACCCCTATCAATTCAAAGAAAATGGAAAAACCGACCGTTGGATGAGTTTAACAATAAATTATGAGTGTGGTAAAAAATTTAGTCAATTTCACCATATTTTTCGAATCCGATCGGATTGGTCAACCGATATGTAGAATATATATGCACATATTTTATATAGAAGTATAATAGTATAAGAACTTCCACACACACACACACACACCACACAAACATATATATATATATATCTCTCTCTCTCTATAAACACACACATATATATTAATATATATATAATATATAAACACACACACATATATAATAATATATATATGTATAATATATATAGATAAAACACACACACATATATGATATATTGATGATATCTATATATATATTATATATATATAGCTCTCTCTATATATATATATATATATATAAAACACACACACACATATATACAGATCCAATCCAGAGCGGAGCTCCGCTTTGAAATTCACGTGTGAAGTTCGAGTTTTGGGCCACTTTCCGGTCGCATATCCACATCGCGACCGTTCAGTTTTTAGGTACTAGTGTATAGATCATCTCGCAAATTTTCAGCCAAATTGATGATCGTTAAGGTATCTAACCTCGCTTAAACCAATGGACGGACTGAATCTGTCAACATGAACCGTACTAGCTTTAAGGCAATTATCAATGTCTTAACGATCATCATTTTAGCTGAAAATTTGCAGAGACGATCTATACACTAGTACCTAAAAACTGAACGGTCGAGATGTGGATATGCGACCGAAAAGTGACCCAAAACTCGAACTTCACACGTGAATTTTCAAAGCAGAGCTCCGCTCTGGATAGGATATATAATATATATATTATATATATATATACAGTCCGTCTCAGGTGCGGACGTCCGTACCGAGCGGACGGTGCGGATTTCCTGTTTTCGACCACTTTCCTGCCACTTTACTTTTACATCTTAACCGTTCAGTTTTTAGAGTCCTAGTGTATAGATCACCTCTGCAAAATTTCAGCCAATTTGGTGATCGTTAAGGCATCCAAACTGCAATTTACCATTATAAATACGAACGGTTCCGGTTCGACAGATTCGGTCCGTTCGGTAAAATGCAGTTTTGGATGCCTTAACGATCACCAAATTGGCTGAAATTTTGTAGAGGTGATCTATGCACAGGACCTAAAACCTGAACGGTTAAGATGTAAAATGTGGCCGGAAAGTGGTCGAAAACAGGAAATCCGTACCGAAAATTCGGTACGGACGTCCGCACCTGAGAAAATTCCTATATATATATATATATATATCTCGCTATATATAATATCTCTATATATATATATATATATAAACACACACACATATATGATATATTGATATATATATAGATATATCTCTATGACTATATATATATATATATATATCTATATCACCACACAAATATATCATCTATGTGTCTATATATATATATCTTTATAACACACACACACATATAGATATATCTACATATATAACACACACACACATACATACATATATATATATATATATATATATATAATATTTTGCGGGCTTTTACGGGCCGGGCCTAGCGGGCTTTTGGCGGGCCGGGCTGGGTTTTTGAGGGCTTTTTGCGGGCCTCCGTCGGCCCCCAAGGCGGGCTTTTGCGGGTTTTGACGGGCCGGGCCGGGCCAAAAGCCCTGCGGGCCGGCGGGCCTCCATCGGCCACTTGATCCGCGGGCTTTTGATGAGGCCTCATCGTATGCATACTAAAAATTCCAAAGCTAGACTTTCCTAAGAAAATTGACTTCTCAATTCAATCAATCTGGACTTTTAGGTATCTCGTGTGCGTTGCAATGGAAGACCTCACTTTGGACAGGACTGATTTCTTTGAAGTTTCTTTGGTAAAAGAAAATCGCAGCCTGATACACGCCCCCGAAAATGAAGACTAGAAGAGATGATATTATGATGTAATGTCTAGATCCACATAGGTACATAAAAACGGTGAAGTGTGTATGTTTGAAGCCTTGTATGACTGAGGAGGCCTCACAAAAAAAAGCCTTGTGTCGTTGATGACTTAATATCAAAAGGAAGGAGGGGTGTTGTTAAAAGAGAATAATAGCAGATGAAGACTCTGATGATGATTTTTCCGACGAACATGTTGCATGTGAAGAGGATAGATTTAACTGATGAAGAAAATTTGGAGATATGTATGGCGGAGAAGCACGAAATGCACGATCATAGAAATGTAATGGAAATTACAGGAAAAGGCTTTGAACGGGGAGTAATGCATCTCAGAATCCAGCTGATATGAGTTTTCACTTCCTTTTTTCTATTCTACAGTTATTTTGTTGTCTTGAATCTTTCTTAATTCCACTCGTTTTCTTCATATGCTATACGTACCTTCGATTGGGCCTGCAGGGAGGACTTTGAATCAAACCGATGGATGAATTAGAGGTTGAGGAATTATTAGATTCAATTAAAGTAGTAACACGAGTTAATGGAAGATATGAGTACTTGCATCGACAATATATTCTTGGCTAAAGCTAGCAAGCCATCACGAGGGGGGTAGCTTTTTTGAGTTCAATATCTGGTTATTGGTTCTGTTGGTTTTAGTTAACTTGACATTTGAATGTAGAACTCCGTTTTCCAAACTTTATGGTGATGAATGTTTATTTTCTTCAATCCACATGCATAATTATCATAGTTGTTGATCACTTTGTATAATGGTTGAATTTATTGTAGTTCATATTTTCAAACCACATTTGTTTAAATTTTCTTCAATCCACATGCAATAATAATTAATTATCATATGTGTTTGTTGAATTGCAGTTCATATTTTCAACCCCATGTGAAGATCGATATAAACAAATATGATAATTATGCATGAGGTTGAATTATGTGGTATGTCCTGCAATTCATATTTGTTGATCAACTTCAATCCACATTGCAGTTCATAATTTCAACCTCTCCACGGACTGCCCGAATTTATGAACACGTACATAGTGACTTAGCTAGATCGATTCACAGATTTAAGAATGTTTTCCCCCTATTTTAGATTCATGCACGAATTGATCATCATGTTACTAGCGGACATTCTTACTTACAATAATACAAAAACATTCTCTAAATCTGTGAACCTTACTATGTGACATTCCTACTAAAGCCATAGTAAAGGCAATTTTTTATAATGACTATGATGTAGTAGTCATTAAAATGATGTGAAAACAACATTCTTCATCATCATATTGCATTCATGAACCTTACTAACACACAAATTTCAGTAAATTCGTGACGTGATGAATTTTATCAATGTAATACATTCTCGAGGTAAAAACCTATCGACTCCTAGCAATTAACTGTCTCTCCCTAAAATTAACATCTATCATATACAAACTCTGGCAACCTAGTGCTCATGTACGTTTTTTCTCAGTATTATTTTTAGGGATAATTTCATAAATGGTTACTCAACTATGACTCATTCCACACTTGGTCACTGAAGTTTCAAATAATCACTTTGATCACTCAACTATTACACTGTCAATCACTTAAGTCACTTTGTTAATTTTTTTCATTAAAAAAACTATAATATTCTCTTGGGGACGTAAGTGATTGACAGTGTAATAGATGAGTGACCAAAGTGATATATTGAAACTTCAGTAACCAAAGTGTCAAATGAGTTATAGTTTGAGTGACCATTTTGTGGAATTATCTCTGTTTTTGAAGGGAAAAATCTATGCTGAAATTCTCATTTTTGTTTGACCAGTGCAAATATCTCTCATTTAGAAAAGCCTTATTACGGTATTGAAGGCCCAACAGGGACGAAAGGTTTACGGGTCAAGCCCAAACATACGGCCCACCAAGAACAAGGCGTTTTTTAAATCAATTCCAAGGGTATTGTGGAACTGCCATTGATCTGATTGATAGCGAAGCCAAGCAGCAACCGTCCCTCCATCTCTCTCTTCTGCGTTCGGTTCTTTGACAATCGTAACCAACCGTAAGTCCCCTCCTCTGCCACTCCAGAACCCTAATTATGCTGTTCTCATGATAATCAATTTTTCGTTTTTGTTATTACTATGCTNCACTACTAGGAAGAGTAGTTATAATGACATTTTTTTATGGCATTTTATAAAAACGTCATGAAAAGTACATTCAATGACGTTTTTTTACTTGAAACGTCATTGTTTATTTGATACCAAATTTTATCTTATAGTTGTGGCGTTTACAACGCCATAGAAGTTTAAAATTTTTAATGACGTTTCTAAAACGCTATTAAAATCTATGGTGTTTTCCTAATCGTCACCAAAAGTGTTTTAATGGCATTTGGAAACGTCATAAAAATTATTTGAACCCATGACGTTCGGAAACGTCCTAAAAGCCATGCCCAATTGTTTTTAATCTGCCGCTCTATTTCTTTTCATTTCGCGCCTTAATCCCAACTCATCTTATTTCCAATTTTTTATTCTTTTCGAGACTTTACTTTTTTTCTTCTCGTTCTCTCTCTCTCTCGCAGCTCCTCATTATCTCTAAGCTAGCTACTTGAAGAAAAACTCTGAGCTCAAGACTCAATGTCTCGATCTATCGTCTAAAAGCTTTAAGGTCAGCAACACCATCTCTTATTATCTTCGTTCAACTCAATTTCCATTTCACTTCTTCATGTTTGAGGTTTAGAACATTGAGAAATCCTCTCCTTTAGTCCAAGAACAATTGATTTCTTAGGTTGGAGTCCGATTTTTCTCTTGGGTATTACTGATATTGTTTATTTCCTGTGAAAGCATCTATTTGATTGAAGATTTTTGAGAAATTGTACTTAGTTTTTGGGTTTAGGTTTATGGATATCAATTGTGAAATTGGGGTTAATAGTTTGATTTTCTTACTTAGATTACAGTTACGGAATGCAACTTTCATTTGGGTTTATCTCATAATAGCATCTATATGATTGAAAATTTCCTCATATGTTTTAGGGTAAGACTCCAAGTCGTGTCCACCACTTAGTATTTTGCTGAATTTTGTATTCATAGGTAACATTCTAGTTGGTTTAGATTGTCTAGTAATTTGGTGTTTGCAATTATAGGAAGATTGAGAATGGTCAGTGTTATAACTATACCCCTTGACTTATGCTTGGTTTTGGGTATGGATGCTAAGCCTTGTTGTCAAGGTGGAGATGTGATAGTTGTTGTGGAGGCTAACCACACCTGTATGATCTATAGAGGGATTGAGAAGTTTGGAAGTAGCACAGCTACAATTGCAGTACTAGGTCATTTTTCAACTACCCCTGCTGCAAGGGCAAGTTTTTGTAGAGCCTCCCAAACATTGCCATTTCAGGACCGTGATTCTAATTTATCTATTAACTATCAATTCTTTTCTACTCAGTTCTTTGTCTTGGCAGTTTATGCTTCTGAGCCACAAGTTCATGATATTGTCAAAGGATGACCTGTAGCCAATCTGGGTCTTGCCTCATTTTTGTTTTGGTGGTATGGAAGTTTCAACTGAACTATCCAAATGCCCATGGTCTCATAACAGAGGATCCTAAAGTTTTGTTTTATTTCATCTATTATCTGTAGCATTATACCCTTGCAAGATTCCAAGGCTTCTCTTTGTTTGAAAGATTGTTTCCATTCCCTTTACTGGCATACGAATAATATATTGATAGGAAAAAAAAAAAAGAGCCAAAGACCATAGTAGAATAATCTGGGTTCTTTTTGTTTTTGATTGACCCCAAGTCAATTACACGTTAATAATAAGGGCACGTTAAAAGAAGTTTCCTTAATGTGTTAGTTTAGTTTATTACTTTATTCTACACTTGATGAAGAAGATGCTCTGTTATTTCTATATTTTTGTTCCATCTTTGTTGTTTCATTTCATAGTGTTTTCCTTTTCCTTTTGACGCATGTTGCTTTCTCAGTTTGTAAATACAAGTGTAATGTCTGACATGTTCATTTACCCATAATCCTTCTTACTGCTATATTTTTTAATGAACTAAATTTTGGTACCTATAATTCATTTCTCTTAGGAGCTTTACTGATTATTAAATATATGGCAGGTCGTTTGTGGCATCTTTGAAGAAAAGAATCAATCAATCGTGTTTCTCAATTCAAGGTGAGCCACCCATTTTCACTCCTCTGTCATTGTAGCTTCAACCATGTTCATTATGATTTCTATTTTCCTCATAATGGAACTTGATTTAGACTTTGTTATAGGGTGTTTTTGGTTTTTTCAAAAGGACAGAACTGTTGTTGGCAAGTGGACTAAGCAATTTCCAGGTATGCTTTATTCTACAATGCAGCATATATATATATAACATCACTATGTTACATTTCTATCAAGCTAACAACCATGAGTGAATAAGAATATATTCCTAAGTGAAACGTCAATCCTAATAAATAAATGTAATGAATGAGAAAAACATTATTAAAACTTTGATTTGTTAAATAGTATACTGAAATAAGTGAGTTAGTTAAAAGTATTATGAAAGCAATATTCATAGATTTTTATGACATGGTTTGTTTATGACTTGTTGTGTTTGTTGTGATGATTGAGATTTATATTTATGAACTTGTGTGCATTTGATGACAAGACTGTTAATTTTTCATTATTTCAAATAGGAAAATGAACTGACTGAAACTTATGGAGATAGTTTAGGTTTAGTTGATAATTGTTTATATGACAATTGGATTTTCAGATTTGTATTAGGTAAGAAGATAGGAAATTTGTTTCTCATTTAGCATGGATAAGAGCAGGATAAAATATAAGTCAAATAGTGCACAGTACCGAGAAGGTGTTAGACAATTTGTCTTGAATTCCAAGCGGTATGCAAGGAATCCTGAGATGATTATATGTCCTTGCGTAATTTGTCGAAACTTTAGCCCACAAACTGATGATGATTTGGTCATACATTTGATGAGATACGGCGTTGATCCTGGATACGATATTTGGTGTGCACATGGTGAAGATGCAAGTACATCTGTCCAAGTTGAAGATTGTGAAATGTCAGATCACTTTGATGTGGATTATGGACTTCCAGAAGTGCATCAAATGTATAAGGACGTATGCTTCCCTTTTTCTGATGGAGCTGGAAGCTCAAGGACTATAAATATAGAGGAAGAGTATAAAAAGAAAGTTGAGGAGGCTGAAGTTCCTCTATTTCCAGGGTGTAAGAAGCACACAAAACTATCAGCCACCCTTGTATATATTGTACAAATTCAAAGCTGCCAATGGCCTTGCTAACTCAGCTTTTGATGAATTGCTGCTGGAAATCAAAGACATGCTACCAGAAGTTAATACTTTTCCTGAATCTTTGTACACAATAAAAAAGTTTTTGAAAGGATTTGATTTAGGGTATGAGAAGATTTATGCATGCATCAACAACTGCTGCCTGTTCAGAAAAGAGAAAGAGCACATGGAGAGATGTCCCAAATGTGATGCTTCGAGGTGGAAAGCAAATTCACGGACTAAAAAGATAAATAAGGGAGTTCCTGCAAATGTCCTGCGCTACATTCCTATAGTTCCAAGGATTCAAAGGATGTTTCTTTCAGCAAAAATAGGTGAGCAGTTAACTTGGCACTCTACTCATCACAGTCAAGATGGCATGATGCGTCATCCAGTTGACTCGATTCAATGGCATATTGTTGATCAAAAGTGGCCAGCCTTTGCTTCTGAACCAAGAAACTTGAGATTTGGACTAGCCACTGATGGGTTTAATCCTTATAAAAATCTTAGTTCCACACATAGTATTTGGCTAGTAATTTTAGTCATCTAGCTACAATCTGCCACCTAATGTTTGCATGTCGTCAGAAAATTTGATGTTAAGCTTACTCATTCCAGGCCCGAAACAACCAAGGAATGACATAGATGTTTATCTGGAGCCACTTGTAGATGACTTAAAGGAGCTATGGAATAATGGAGTGGAGATGTATGATGCATACAACAAAGTCATGTTCAACCTGAAAGCTATCTTGCTATGGACAATAAATGACTTTCCAGCATATGGTAATCTAGCTGGTTTAACTACAAAAGGGGAGTTTGCATGTCCTATATGTGGTCCTCAAACATGCTCTAAATGGTTACCACTTGCAAATAAGACGGTTTACATGGGTCACAGAAAATTTCTTGGCCAAAACCACTCTTTTCGCTCTAGGCACAAGTGGTTTGATGGAACGAAGGAAACAAGGAGGCGGCCAAAGATATTTACTGGGTTGGCTGTTGTACATGCCTTACGTGGGTTCAAAAATGATTTTAGAAAAAAAAAAAAGAATAACCCAAAAAGGAAATACAAGAAAGGAGACCTATCTAAATTGCTGAAAAAGAAGTCAATATTTTTTGACTTGCCATATTGGGAGGTTAGTAGGTTTCATTATAGTGTCTGTTGGTTATGAATTTAAATATGTTTAGAACTCATCTTGACTATTTTTCATGACCAAAGTATATATCTTTTGTTTGGTTTCATATAGGTATTGCCGTTACGTCACAATCTAGACGTCATGCATATTGAAAAGAATGTGTGTGAGAGTGTGTTAGCAACCATATTAGATGTTAATGGCAAATCAAAGATTGAGAATGAGTCCCGTAGAGATCTGGAGTTACTAGAACTGATGGAAGATGTGCCTTTGGAAGAACAACGGGATAAATTAGAGCTACCATCAGCACCTTACACATTAACAAAGGTTGAGAAACCAAAATTTTGTAGTAGGTTGTATTTTCAAAGGTTCCCTGATGGGTATTGCAGCAATATTGGGAATTGTATCAAGTTGCAAGAGTGCAAAATACTCGGTCTTAAGTCTCATGACCATCATGTTTTAATGCAACAGTTGTTGTCTGTTGCATTAAAAGGGCTTTTACCTGAAGGGCTAAGAAAAGCAATATTTCGTTTATCCTCATTTTTCAATGAGTTGTGTCAAAGAGTACTAGATAGAAAAAGGTTGGAAGAGTTGGAAGATGAGATCATATTGACTTTGTGTCTGTTGGAGAGGTACTTCCCTCCGTCCTTCTTCGACATTATGATTCACCTTACTATTCATATTGGAAGAGAAGCTAAGCTATGTGGTCCAGTGCATTTTAGGTGGATGTATCCTTTTGAGAGGTAACCAAAATAGTGTGTTTTAACATATACTGTGCAAAATTGCACTTAGTCAAAGTATTCTTTTTTTAGTTTGCTAACTTTGTTTGTCTGATTTAACTTGTTAGATATATGAAGGTACTTAAAGATTATGTTAAGAATCGTGCTCGACCTGAAGGATCTATAGCTGAAAATTATTTAGCTGATGAGTGCTTGAGATTTTGTGGTCGATACATGAAACAAGTAGTTGAGATAAGTTCTAAACGGAAACGCAATGAAAGAGTTGAAGATGAATCAATTGTAGAAGGGTCTACACTTAAAAGGGCGTTCAGTACTCTTATCAGATTCGGTGCATAAAGCTATTCATCTTTTTGTGCTTCTTAATGGTGAAGAAGTAGTACCATACATTCAGTGAGTAATCATACATGCATACATTTCTTGCTGTTACAAATATTTAACATAACTTAATTATAGACTAACTATTATGTTTATAATAGAGTTCATTAAGAAGAGTTAACTCTTTCAAATCCAGGTTTAATAATTGATAGCACATTGCTAGAGAAAACTCATTTAGAGACATTCATCGCTTGGTTACAAGCCAAGGTTTGACAGACTTGATTTGTTTTATTTTTTCTATGATAACTAACTATAGTTCTTGGTTATGAAATTGAATTCTTGTTATTTGAATAATGTACAGATTAAGTCTAAAGCCAATGTAACCACCTTAATGTCAGATACATTGAAGTTGCTTGTGAAAGGGCCTAGATATTATGCAATGTAGCATACTGGTTTTGTTATAAATGGAAGACGCTTTCACACAATAGATGCTAATGTCTCTACATAAGATTATGGTGTCCATATTGAAGCAGATACAAGTTTGAATTATTATGGAGTTATCAGAGATATTTTGGTCTTAGACTTCTACAAATTTCGGTTGGCTATATTTCAGTGTGATTGGGCAAACATTGTTAATGGTGTTAAAAAAGAGGAGGGGTTCACCTTAGTTAACCTTCATGAAGGTTTAAATAAAAAGGATCCATTCATTTTAGCATCACATGCAAAACAAGTGTTCTATTCTAGAGAAACTGAAACTTCTAGTTGGTATGTAGTACTGAAGGCTCCTCCAAGAGGCTTTCATAATTTAGAGGTTTTTGATGAGATTGATTTTACATCATATGTCCCGCAAGACATATCAGCACTTGACATAGACAATTGGGATAGTGATGAAAGTTGATTAGTTGTGTAATATATAAGCAAATATTTGACAATGCTGTGTAATCTTTTGTAATAGGAAATATGACGATTATACTGATGATCAAATGTATATGTTGTCTTTTGTACTAATATATGAAAATGGTCCATTTCTCAATTGTGATGGGCTGCCTATTATATTTTGAGCTATATAGCTAACATTATATATGCTAGATGACAATATTTTGTTGTTAACAGACTTCATTCTTTGGCTGCAATAAACACTTTTGGTGGATCTATTTGGTGATATGGCTAAGGTGAGATTTGATTTTCACTTAGTTTGCAAATGTACTTAATTATTTGGTTTTAACATTCACTTTTCATGTTATGTAGACTGTGAATACTGGAAAAAAGAGAGGCAGAAATGGCTGGAAAGAGGGACATTCTGACCAATGTTTAGAATCCACTTCTCAAGAAGAGAATCCTAGTCTTACTGACAATGGAAAGAAAAAGAGAGGTATGACATGTTTGCAAGTAATGGCAACGGGAGAAAATCAACGAAAATTAGTTGAATGGAATGAAAGAGGGCAACCTGTTGGGGAAGTCTCCAAAAGATTCTCATCAACTATTGGCGTGATAGTACGAGAACAAGTGCCAATTAACATTGAAACTTGGCATAAAGTGACGGATGGGGCTAAGAACAATATTTGGAAACTCTTGATGGTAATACATGTTATTTTGTTTGTGTTATGTTTTCTTTTATGCCTCAAATAATGTTCTATCTTAAATTATGTTACGGATATTTGTTAATTTTTGTTTTTGTTTTTTATGAGAACTTTGCAGCAAAAGTACATAGTATGTGGATATCTGTTAAAGCCCTTCATCTTACAACAAATGGGAAAATTATGGAGATCTTGGAAATCTGACCTCTCAGTTGACATAAGGAAAATTCTAGAATCAAAGTCAACTAAAATAGAGAGAACACATCTATTTGCTAAACTTAAGCTCAATGATGTGAACTTAGAAGAGTGGGATCAATTCGTGTGAGAACGCATGTCAGATAAGTGGCAAGTAAGTAATTATATGCAGTTTGCTTGACTTGATAGTTTTTAAGTTTAAACTTCATATGAACTTTACATGATATACATATTCATGTAGGAAAAAAGTGAGAAAATGAGAACAATAAGGTCAAAGCAGACTCTAACCCACACAATGAGTCGAAAAGGGTACGCGCGGTTGGAAAATGAATATGTAAGTCATGCTTAGACGCATTTAGCAAACTATATGTCTAAAATTAACAATCCTTATAGAGTTCATTCTTATTTTCTGGAATGTATTGATACTTGTTTCCTGTTCAGAACAAGCAAAATCCTGATAAGCCTTTGACGATGCCAGAACTATGGATTAAAGGACATGAGCAGAAGAAAAGCAAAAATGATATTGTTGCTGCTAAAATTATATGTAATTTACTAATATTTATTGTTCTAAATTTTACTCGCATACTTCTGAATAGTTAGACTTGATTTCTTGTTTTTGCTTGTGTGTAGGTTGAGATACAAGCTAAGATTGATGAGAATCTACCTAGTGAAGAACCAGTTCCTTTAAAAGATGATATATTGACTCAAGTGCTTGGTAAGGAGCGCCCTGGTCGTGTTAGGGGTCTTGGAGCAGGGGTTACACCTTCAAAGGTAGATGTTCAACCACAAAGTGATACAAAATATCAAAAACTAGAGGCTGCATTAAAGGCTGTGAATGAGCGTACAAAAATGTTGGAGGATTTAATAGCTTCCAAGCTGGGGATAAACTTGGTAATTCTTTAGGCAGAAAACTTGCTAAAAAATTTACTCAAAATAATGTTACATTTTTTTAATAACCAAATGGCTAATGAACAACAACTATTTATGTAGAACTCAAATGGTGATGTTGATGTAAGTGCGGACCATGCAGCAGAAACTTCAAAGGTATATACTCATGTATATGTTTATTTTCTATTTTTATGTTTTAGGGCCATTATCAGAATGCTTATGTAGATTCCATTGATTACATAGAATAAAGTACATGATAATGCAAGTGCAAATCGAGAGGTTGAGCGAGAGGCTGCTGGAACCCCAAAGGTATTATGAGTAATTACGTTTGCTATCAAAGGTTTTCATTATTGTAACAATAATAGGTTAATGTGTTAATGAACTAGAAATTACTCAATGCAGCTCTCATTCATATATTCATTAATATATATGTGAAACAACACTAAAAGTGTAGTGGCAAACAAGATTCATAAACTAAATGTGTTTCATATTATGTAGTCGGGACAAGACAGCACCAAGCCTTCAATTAATGACAAGTGCAAGTTGCTAAATTGGGATGGCAGCAATGAAGTAGTTGCAAGAGGTTCAATCTTAGCTATAGATCCAAAATCAACTGTGCATGGGTATACACTTGGCCCCGATTGTTATATGATTTCCATTGAAGATGTATTTGTGCCTAGAGCAGAATTTTATCACACTGAGCCTGAATTTGCGAACCTTGACGATGCACGTGGAAGCACAATTGCTTGGCCAATAAAGTACATTGTGTTTGATGAAGGAACATGAGGCAAAATAACACTCATTGCCATACATGTGGTCTTAGTTCAAGGGTTTAAAGTTTGCTGGAAATTTATCATTTTTGGGTCAGATTGTCAAACTGGAAGAATGTCTCTTTTTCTTACAATTTATGAGTGATCCAACAGCAACTACATTTATATTTGTGTTGGATATGATAGAATGACATCTTTTTCTTGATCATTATTAGGCACATGGTTTCATTTTCTGATGGACAGCTTTAATGTGCTTCTCTCTACAGTTTCATGAAGGTGGTTAGTATTTTGGATTAGAAGAGGATATCTGGAGCTATAAACAATGATGAAGGCAAGGCTGGGCCTCTCTTTTGGTATATTTCATATTTTGAATATGAGATAGAACTCCCAAACTAGCATGAGTTAGATATTTATATGTATTAATCTGTAACTTTTGAGAACAATTCACAGTGAAACATTGTTATTATTAATGGTTTATTTATAATAATTTATGCCCAGATTAAATATGAATTTTATTTATTTATTTACATTAGGTTAGATGACGTTTGTGAACGTCGTTATAGTATGGTTTCTATGACATTTTGAAATGCCATGAAAAGATGATACAAACCTTTAGAAAATTTCATGACACTTTCAAAAACACCATTAAACATTTTCGTGACATTTTAGCAAACGCCATTAATATAAATGATGGCATTTCCAAAACGCCATGGAATAAAATTTAATGGCATTTCTAAAACGCCATGGAATACATTTGATGGCATTTTCAAAATGCCATGGAATAAAATTTGATGGCGTTTTGAAAAAGCCATGGAATACATTTGATGACGTTTTAAAAACGCCATGCAATACATTTGATGGCGTTTCGAAAACGCCATGGAATTAATTTTAATGGCGTTTTAGAAACGCCATCAATCTGTTTAGGAAAATGCGGCACCGGTATTTACTGCGTCTGGGGATGACGTTCAAAAACGCCATGAAATACATTTAATGACGTTTTTCAAACGCCATTAATGTATTTCTGTGTAGTAGTGGGTCAAGCTAATAAAATATTTTCTCGTTTTGCTTTCTATTTTTATAAGTGTGAGTTTATTTCTTCTGTTGGCAGTCTGGTGGTCTCTTTCTTATGTGGAACTTGAATATTGTTAATCTTAAAGTTATTGATAATCATAGTCGTTATCTAAACTGTAGTATTTATGACTAAAAAAAAGATCTAGATTGTTTGTTTATTTTATTTATGATGTACCTTAGAAACATCTACAAAGCAAATTTGGAATGAGATTCGTACTCTTGAACCCCAGAATGATGAGCCTTGGGCTTTGATTGGAGACTTTAATAATATTACTGCTGCAAATGAAAAATGTGGGGTTAATTCCCCTTATAATGTTTATATGCAAAATTTCATCAATTTTTTGAACAACATTAACATGACTTCCCTTTTTGCTGAAGGTCTTCCCTTCGATCACTTGGACTAATAAACATAGATATATCACTGTGATTTATGGAAGGCTGGATCGTGTTACAACCAATCATCACTATACTTTAGAGAATACACCTATTGTTGGATCAGATCATTGTCCCATTCTTCTAACAACTTTAACCAAAATAAAAACTAGACCAAAGCCTTTTAAGCTGGAGGCTATTTGGTTTTCTCATCCTCAGTTCATTGAGCTTACTAAATAGTTCTGGTCTCAGAATTTAGATTCTGACCCTATTAAAAATCTTCTAGCAATTACAGGTGCTTTTGCTCATAGGATCTCGACTTGGAGCAGAGAAGTGTATGCATGGTAATCTTTTCAGGAATCTGGCCAACCTACAAAAAAATCTTTCTTTCTACCAAAATCAGCTTATGCCGTTTCCTCGTTCCATTTTCTTATATAATAAGGTTTTGTTTTTGACTGACCCAGTTCTGAATTTGGAAAAAATAGAAGAGGTTTTCTGGCCACAAAGAGCCAAAGCAAATTGGCTTTCACTTGAAGATAAGAACACTAAGTTTTTCCAGACCAAGGCTAGTCTGATTAAAAGTAGAAACAAGAGATTTCTAGAATAAGACATCGTTTGGGAATTTGATTTGATAAACATGCAGATTTCAGCAATGTTTTTGTTCAAGATTTCCAGAATAGATTTTGTTCTTCTGGTTCTATTAATTTGAATTTTGCTGGCAACTTTGTCAATATTATTAAGCTTGTAATTGATAATGCAGATAATGATGGTTTGCTTAGAGATATCACATTGGAGGAAATTCGTTTGACAATCAACTCAATTGGAGGTCTTGAAGCACCTGGTCCAGATGGTATCCATGCAATATTCTACCAAAAGCATTGGAAAATTGTCAAAGAGAAGATATGATTTGATTTGATTTTAGATTTCTTCACTAATATTGCCCTAATTCCGAAAGTGGAATCTCCTGAACTGGTTAGTCATTTTAGATCCATCAGTTTATGTAATGTTGCTTATAAAATCATTTTAATAATTTTAGTTTCTAGACTGAAGCCTCTGTTAAGCAAGTGTATTTACAGGAATCAGGGAGCTTCTGCTCCTGGGAAGTCTATTACTGACAATATTATAACAGCACATGAATTGTTCTCTTCTTTTAATAGAAAAAAGGGCAATTCTAGTTCAGTGGCCATTAAATTAGATTTGGAAAACGCCTATGATCTACTTGACTGGAATTATATCAGGATTTGCTTGCAAAAGTTTGGTTTTTCTCCTCGATGTATAAACTTGATCATGAATTGCATTACCTCTATCACTTTTTCGCTGTTAGTAAATGGAAAACAAGAGGATTTCTTTGCCCCTTCCAGGGGTATTAGACAAGGAGACCCTCTTTCGCCTTATATTTTCATTCTTGATATGAAACGTACCTTTATCCGAAATCTTAGTGCTGCTACTCTGAGACCAAAAAATCACATCGATCTCCTTTCTTCTCCAAAAGGAATTAGAATCTCTAATCTGCTTTTTGCTGATGATTGCTTAATTTTTTTTTCTAGGGCTACCAACAGAGTAGCTGGACTTCTTTCAAGTTTTCTTTTAGAATTTGCTCAAGACTCGAGTCAAAAAATTAATCTAGATGAGTCTTCGATCTTTTTCTTTGCCAGTATTTCAAATAGATGTAAAAATGATATTTCGAACAGACTTGGCATTCAGCATAAAAGCATAATTTGTAAGTATTTGAGTATCCACAACATTGTGTTCTGAAAAGACCCTTTGAATGCTAAAGAGCTATTAATCAAGGTCTTAAAAAAGTTGAATGGGTGGAAAAGCTCCACTCTGTCTAGAGCTGGGAAATTGACTCTTATATCACTACAACAAATCTAGGCATTAGTGGCCATGACAGTGGTCACTAAAACTAGGAAATTTGGTCACTAAATCTGGTTAGTGACCAAATTTGGGTAGTCACTAGGTGGTCACTATAGGTCCCTCACTAATTCTATTTAGTGACCAACAATTGTAAGTTGGTCACTAATTGAAAATTTCTTTAGTGACCAAAATTTTATGGTCATTAAATCGAAATGTCTTTAGTGACCACGATTTTATGGTCACTAATTCAACATGTCTTTAGTGACCATGGTCTTATGGTCACAAATAATAATGGCTTTTAGTGACCTACATGTTCATCACTAAATTCTATTACCAATAGTCACTAAATCATTGAGAGCCATGCCCTCGCAAAGTTCTAGTGACCATATTTCTAGGTCACTGATAATTTGGTAACTAAATTGGCATTTATTCTTGGTTGTTCTATTGGCATTATTAACTATAACAAATCTGGTCATTCAATGTCACTACAAATCAAATATGTGAACAATGGTCAATTCTTTATGCAATAAACGGCTCATAGTAGCCTTGCATATTCCAAAACCACCATATGAAAATATACTGTAAAACTGCTGCTTAACAAGGGTTGATTATATCAGTCCAATAATAAACATCAACCTCCATCTTGAAATACTAACTTTCTAAATCCAAAATATACAAATATCAATAGCCATCCTTGATAGCCATTTCAAAATAAAAAGAAATACATACAAGTCTTTCTAGAAGTTCAATAAGCCTTCAATGATATGTATGTTGCTTGATGCCCTTTTCATCTGCCAATTTTTTCAATGCTGCACCTGTACATATTGTGTATATCTAAATTAATTAACAAGAGCACATGGGCAAAACACAATCTGAAGGTAGCAATGGCAAAATATGCATCAGTCATATCCAGATACAAATCTTCTATGTAACAACTTCTCTAAAACCTATCAATCTTAATTTTGCAACAACATGTAGGCAATGGAACTGAGATATTGATGGAAGCTTAAATAAGATAATATCATAACAGAGACAAAGTAAAAGAAATGCCCAGTACTTAGTATATTACAGTAAAATTATGTTTCTATGATATTATGCAATTGCAATAGCACAAGTGAATATGTATGCACACCTTCATTTTTGGGAGGACAACTACGCCATCAATTTGAGTAAAAGAGTGTCAGTCTGATTTTGTCTTGCCTTTAGTGCCTCCAATTCTTCATTTTGTTGAGCGGCTCTAACCTTCACTACTGCCTCTAACTCTTCATTTTGTTGAGCTGCACCAGCTTTGACCGTCTCTAACTCCTCATTTTGCTGAGCTGCAGTAGACTTCACAGCCATCAATTCATCTGCAAGCTGCATTGCTCGTCTTTCCGCTTCACAGGAACGAAAAATATGCCCTTATAACTCCTATTTGAGGGTCTTTCATGTTCCCCATATTTATCATTAGCAGTACCAAGAGGACCTACACCTGGAAAATTGGATGGTACAAGCTCTTCTTCATCTTCCACATAGAATGTGATCTTTCCTCTTCCAGCACTCCAAAGACCAGCCAAAATTCTTAACAAATAAGTTTTACCACTCCCGCTAGGTCCTGTCACCTGTTAACACGTTCACATGTTCAGCTTCTACTGGATCATTATTTTATCTAGTGAATTGATTAAATTTTCAGCATAAAATGGAATTACTAACCCATAGATTCTCATTATTGTTGATTACCAATGATAAATCCCTAATCAATGTAGTGCTACTTGGTGTTTGCACAGTCAAATTCTCTATGTCCAGTAGCTTTTGTTGCTTATCTATGGGTATGCATCCATTTGGCTCCAGTTCAGCTAAAGTTTTAACATTACTATACGTAAGACTTATCCCTTCTGGAGGTTCAGAATGACGTTGAGAGCTGATATCCAAATAATCATCAAATTCATCTGCATGAGTTGAATATTATTAGGTGGTAAAAAGTTGAGTACGAAAACATTAAACAGATCTTTTGTAGAACCAGTACAGTATGCATTGCAGTGAAAAACAATATTGCAGTCATAAGTAAATTTCTGGAGAATAATAGGTTAGACAGAAGAAAAAAACGGGGGTGCATCAACCGAGTTAGCCAGCTTCCTGATAAAGTTTAATCTGGACAGACTTTAGAGATATAAAACACACCAAAGCTATAGCAGAGGAGGAGAGAAGGATACAGAGACCGTACCAAGTCGATCAATTACTGCTGAAAATGCGCTTATAGACTGAAATTGGTACACGGTGAGGGAGAAGTCCCCCAGGATATGATTAAAAGCCGATACTGACTGATTAATGACACCAAGCTCAATTTTTCTAGAGAGGTACATAGGAGCAACGACAGCAGCATGAAGAATTTGAATAAGATAGCAGTATCCACTGGTGAAAAACTCAAGATTTCTTGAAGCTATCAACAATTGCTGCAAGGTAACATAGGAATATGACGTTCATACACATGTAAAATGGACAACATAACAAATCTACGTGCAGAAACTTTTACATCAGTAAAACTACTTAATTGAAATAAAAGATCATGGTAGAAAAAAATGATGCAAATTAACCACAGCTGATCATGTATTTTTCGATGTGTTCAGAAGTAGACTGACATAGGAATGGTTATTTTGTGAATCCAATTTTGACTTAAGACAAGGAATCATATAAGAGACACAATAAAATAAAGACTCTTTGTGGATATCAAATGTACCATCAATAATTCTTTTATCCAGGAAACTGCAAAAGGGAATGACCAGCATACAGTGTTATTACAATAACAGAAAAAACGGAGAAAAGAAAAGAAAAAAAATCTTGCAGTTTAAAGTAACTACTCAAATGCACAAATTATTGCATCAACTAATTTCAGGATTCAGAGAAAAAAAGGTTGTCAATGGAAAGTCACAGATTGCATGCAAAGCAAACTAAAGTGAAAGCAGAAGAAATTTAAAATTGTTCATACAGTCAGATTCTCAAAAGCACTTTTGAAGCATTGAAGCAAATGTTGCATTTCTTTGGATTCACCACTATAGAAAGCTATTGATTCAGCATTTTCTCAAACGCGCACAAGTCCATAATGAAAATCTGCTTCCATTTTCTCTTGCAAGAAGTTTAATGCCACCAAACCCTGAAAACAAAGATAACATAGTTTCATCGAATCAAGTTGGCATCATCTCTTATTGCCATAGATACCATTACATACTGATGGAAACAAATTTTTGCTAGTTGAGTTACAGATAACTTACCCTTCCAATAAAGACACTGATCACTGTTCCACCAATCGAATATACTAGAAGAACAACAAACCGCAGAGGATAGATACCAAATAAGATGTTACTGAATGATATGAGATATATCACAGCATTGAAGAGTGTTAAAGAAAATGAACAATGAGAGATATGGATACATATTATGTCAGAAAGAAAAGTATCAATATGACCAAGTTTTGTCTCTTTAGTTGGTAACCGAAACAGAGAAATGAAGAAAAGTAAAGGCCTTATGATTACTAGAACATATGGTCATTGTCTAATCCGCTAAAATGGCTCCATGTCCATATGTTTTTACATCACATATCCCATAAATGCTAGCAATGTCGAACTATACTAACAGAAGGACCAAACATCTTATATAAAAAAGAGAGAGAAACAAATCTAGCTCTAGAACATCACCTCACACAAGGTTGGGATATGGCTTCAGTAAGTTTAGCAAATAGTTATGGTGTACTAGGTGATATGAACTTACAAACACACTTTGTTTTACATTTCAATAGGTCTGTGAGGTTTTCAATGCCAAACAAGACTAAACCAGAAAAATGAGAATCCAAATAAACATGTTAGCATGTCACCTGTGTAGCAATGTCTCTACTATAGCATGTCATTACAACTTAGTTGTGTTGCTCACTCTCCATGAGTCCAAGGGTCCCTCTGGAAAGGAAAAGAGAAAATCAATTTCGAGATACATGAAAGTTTCTCTAAATATAGTTGAAATGCAGCAAATTTCTAATTGCAAAGAACCGGGATCCACAAAATTTGCCTACTTTCATTCATTTCCAACACCTTGCCAAGTCAACCAATCCTATATGCATTATCAGGATTGAGAGTGGAAACACAGGGCAGTTTTCCTTCATTTTCTTAGCAGAGAATAACCAAATACCTACTAAAATTTGAGGATTCTTCATTTACTTCAAAAGAAACAGTAGCAATAGTTTTCAAAATTAATATGTTATCATTTACTCCATGCCAAGAAACGTGTTTATGAATTCTCCGCAAAAGCCTCTTTCATATTTAAACATATCAAATAGCAATAGTTATCTTATAAGAGGTACATAGCATCTTGAAACCACTTCAGAAATATCAAAACCGAAACACTAATAACCCTAAAATTAACTCTAGTACCAAATCTTTTCATGAAACCTCTCTATTCAAACCCCATAATCAATTTGATTGCCAAATAAACAAAACCTAAAGCCAAATAGCTCAATCATGAAGTGGAATCAGTTCAACAAGCCTCTCAATCATGAAAGAGATACTTACAATCAAGTAATTCGTTGGAAAAGAAGAAGAAGAAGAAGCCAATAGGAACAGAGGAGAAGTCGATATGAGTCGGAGTCGGAGTCGATAACCGATGGAGTCGTTGATTCAAACTACCCAACCCGACGGAGAGAAGAACACGATGGAGCTTTCACTTCAGAATTTGGAGAGAAGGGTGCAGGGAATTATTTATCGGGCTATAAAACTTTTCCGCTTGAAAATTCATTAAAAAAAAAAAATAGTTGGTCACTAACCCTAAAACGACAACATATTTGTTCAAATGTAATCAAACTTGTAGCGGCCAAACCCAAGTTGGTCACTATAAATTATACATTTGGTCAGTAATAATTAATGATTAGGCGGGAATCTGAAAATTTATGCCGCCAACTACTTCAGTGACCACTGACTAATTTTAGTCACTAATACTATTCTATTAATGACCAATTACAAGTTGGTCACTGAGATTTGGTCACTAATGCCTGGATTTGTTGTAGTGTATTCAATCTAGTTTATCTGGAATTCCAAACATTTGATGCCTTGTTTTAAGTGTCCAACTAAGTTGACTAAGACTATTGATAGAGAAGCCAGAAATTTCTTCTTGAGAAAGGACTGTTCCTCTCCCGTAGTTGCCTAGAATCAAATTTGTCTCCCTGAGTCTATTAGAGCAACTCGAACAGTTTCCCTATAATTTATGTATTATAGGGAAGTAAAAGTCAAAAGTTTAGCCTCCTTTTCTTCTCCAACTCCAACAGATTCCCTATTTTACAACGATCTCTAAAATCTCCACATTCTTCCTTAAAATTTTAGAGTTTGCTATTAATATAGGGAATTTGGTTTTCCCTTTCCTCACTTTCCCTAAAATAGGGATAGTTATAGGGAATCTGTTGGAGCAGACGAGGCTTATTTTTCCTAAAGTAGAGAAAAATAAAAATATAGAGAATTTGTTGGAGTTGCTCTTAGTGGCTTAGGTATTAGGTCTGCTGCCCACTTCAATCTAGCAGCCCTTGCTAAGTTGGGTTGGAAAGTGATTTTTGACAAAAATAACTGGTGGGTAGATATTGTCCACAGAAAGTATTTAAGAAATCACTCTTTCTTTGACCTGAAAACCAGGACCAATCACTCTTTGGCTTGGAAAGGCATTTTGGACAGTGGGGAGCTTCTGCTCTAAGGAATGAGATGGATTATTGGCAATGGTGTTGATGTTAAATTATGGACTTTCAATTGGGTTTTTTAATTCCCAATTATTAATCTTGTGCCTTCAAATAGAAGAGCTAATATTGATTTGGATGAAAGTGTTAGTGATTATATTTTGAATGGTTAATGGAATAAAGCAAAGCTTTCTCTTGTTCTTGATTCTGATATAGTTAATTCTATTTCGAGCATCCATTTCCCTTCTTTAGACACTTATGATGAGTTTGTGTGGGGTCCTTCTCTAAGTGGAATTTTTTCAATTAAGACTGCTACTTGGCTTCAAACTGAGTCTATCCCCCATCACCCTGGGGGAGAAATTCTCATACAAAAATTCTCATACACTCCAAATCTATCAATATACTTTTCATACACCCCACCAACTTATTTTCCTCCCCACTCACACAAAACTTTCCACTTTTTCTCTCTACTTTTCAAAACCACTCACTATTCATCCCACTAATACTCCTCTCCTTCATCTTTTTCTCTTAAAACATTATATTATTTCTTTTGATAAAGCATGGTGGGCCCATATCTTGAAGTTATGTGTTTAAATGTTGGTTACAGCTATGTTTCATCATCTATATTCGACGGTAAGCAGTTAAAACAATTTTATCCATAATCGCACATTTAGATATTATTTTGTATAGATTGGACTTACTTTCAAATTGTAGAAAATTTGAAAAAGAGCTAGAAGAAGAATGAAAAAAGCTAAGACGAGCAAAAGACTTCAGAGACAGACTCAGCCGAGTCACTCCTAATTACTAGATAGAATATTCATAGTACAGAAAAGAATTTATAAGATAGAGAAAAATATTGAAGATCTGAAATTCATGGTCAGCGAGGAACAAAAACTTCTTGACTATTTGAGCATCGGTTAGATCCACACATCACTGGTATCAGAGCTTGCAAAGAGCTCAAAAGGGGAATCCCCAATGGGGACAATCTCAGAATCGCTAATAGAGAAGTTGAATTCTCTACTAAAATCTTCTGATGAGAAATATCAGAAGCTTATACAAGAAGTATCTAGATGTCAAAATCATCTAGAAAAAGTACTAGATATAATCGCCCAATTAGAAAAATTGGAGCACAAAATTGATTATATCAAAGAACTTCCAAAAACGGAAGAAGAAAAGCTAACAAATGTTAGTAGAAAAATCAATGAACAACAAAAATGCTGGATTCTATGAAAGATATACTGAAGGACAAGAAAATGCCTCCAGTAAAAACAAAAATAATCATAATAATGGATTCAAACCATTAGAAACACTAGATAAAAGTCATGTTCCAAACATGATATTTCTGGAACCTTCTACTATTATTCGGTATGAAAAACCGAAACACTCAGAAACAAGAGATGCTAAAATGATGAGCATCTTCGGAAAAAAGAAAGGAGTACAACTCCTAAATGTAGAAGATTTCGAATATAATGAAACAAAGGTTTTCAACGTGATGAAACAAAGGTTTTCAACGTAGGCTCAAAGGGGTTCATTCTAAGGAGTCCCACGACGGGCACTATTGGGGACACATGCTTGTTTGGCTATGGTGGTTACCCTAATGCATTCTATCCTATCCAAGATCAGGGCATATTATGGCATACAAGTTTTGACAGTCACAAAAGTCGAGTTCTAGTATTCTCTAGTCCATTAAAATCTATGGCACATGATCATTGGATTTTCAAAGAATGATGAGGTTTTGCAAATACAGCCACGAAATTCTAGAATTATCAATAAGCACACGAAAAGAAAGTATTTTAGCTCAACAGCTCACTTAGGGTTTAGGAGGAGAAGTGATGATGGGGGAAAAGGAGGAGAAGGAAGGAAATTTCCTTGCCTTTCTTAATGTTTGCACCTGCGCACTCACAAAACACATTAAAATGGACTAACAAAAATAAGATTAAAAATGAAAAAGTTTGGGTTGGCTCCCAACGAGCGCTTGTTTTAACGTCTTTTCAGCCTGACGTGTACCGCCAATTAAGTGTAATCAGGAGGTTTAGGCTGCGGTTCGATTAGATGCTTAAGCTTCTTCAAAGATATTTCATGGTCCCTTGCAAGTAACTTAGGTAACTTGGGAGCAGTCGAAAAATGAGATTTGATGCTCCTCTTTTCCTTTCTCCTCTTCCATTGTCTCCATCTTTTCTTAAGTTTAACAATCACGGCAAGAATGACCTCCTTATCAGATTTGAGGTGCTCACATATCACCATCTCCGCATGATCAACAAACTCAAACGTTGCTTGGATGGGGAGAACATGTGTAGAGCTTGAATGAGGCGCTGAAGAATCATGTGGTCTTCCATGTGCTAGCAATAAAAGTCCAAATGTAGAAGCCTTGATGGACTCCTCTTTTAAGCAATCCTTCATTGTGGTCTCGTAACATTTTGGATCTTCATAAGGTAACATGATTGTTTCAGGCACTTGGGACACATTTGCATGAAGCTCATCCTTACTTCCTCCATGATAGGATTCATCATCATCATCATCAAAGGGATCTTCCATTTCCCATTTTTCAAGCTCGGTTATGCAACATAGTTCGTAGTTCTCACATGTCTCAATATTGCGTTGCTCTTCATAAGACTCATCCAAATCCCTTATTTCATCCTCATCATAGGTTGAATCATTGAATGCATCTTGAGGTTGATCTAAAGCCGTAGTTGTTGGGAACTCCTCTAAAGTTACCATCAGTGTAGAAGGGTGCTCTTGAGATATAACGGTCTCCCAACGCCTTTGAGTTCCTGCCCAATCATCACCATTCTCACGAGCTTGCTGCATAGAAGCATCCAAAGCTTGCTGTTCCTGAATCACAGCTTGAGTTGCAGCATTTAGAGCCTTAATCATCTCATCATAATTATTAGACATACCAGAGTTTTGAGGTGGAGGTGCTTGTGGCCTATAATCATGGTATGAACATAGGGAAGCATCAAACGCATTGAAAGATCCTTACTGCATGTTTGGATTGTTGTTCCATGAAGAATATGGAGAGTTATCCCATGCTGGACTGTATGGAGGTGAATAGTAATTATTCCAATGCCCTTGGTTGTCTTGAAATCCTCCAAGCATGGTATTTTGACCATAGTATCCTTCATACCGGATGCTTGTACATGTCTCCGCTGAATGACCAACCATGGAGCATATGGAACACACCTTGTAAGATTGATGCCATATGACATTGAGAGACAAAACAAAATTTGAAGTTAGTAAGAAGTAATGGAATGAAAAACAAGTGTAATAAGACAATGAATTTTAAGAAAAGTACTATCTTAAGTTAGATTACACGTTGGTTTATGTGAAGAGAAAAAGTGCGAGATTAAGTTTGAATCAAGGTTTGGACGTGCGGCCCAAGATGTTTCAAATGTTAATAATTGTCGCCCTCAACCCAAAGCATTCGATAACTTCTTATTGGGACACGGCCAGGTAGTAGAGGAATGATTTTGGCGGAGCTCAGCTAACTTGTTTAGCAGGGGACGAGACCCTTTGCTAGCACTTCTCGTATCCAATCAGCCTAGACACCGTATCTTACTAAGATGAATCTAGCTGAACAATGGGGGTTAAGACAAGAATTAACAAAAGAACCCTTCACCTATTCCGTTATGATTCACACTTCAAATCGAACTAGAACTCAAAGTTAATATTTTACACGTTTTAAAAAAATAATTAAATAAATAAATAAAACAAAATCAAATAAAAATTAAACAAAAATTAACACAACTTGCTAGGGATTTTTCAATCCCCGGCAACGGCGCCAAAAATTGGTACGCCTGAATTAAGCGCACAAAATTACCCTGCAAAAGACAATTGTTAGTATAGGATAAGCAGGGATCGTTCAGTCCGGGGATTGAGGGTACTTTCACAAATTGAACTAATTGAACAAAACATTCAAAAACTAAAGAAAGAAAAGGAAAATAAAGTTGACACAAAAACTAAATGAAAGGGGGGTTTAGGTTTTGAAAATGCAAGCAATAATAAAGGAAAGAAAATATTGCAATTTTTAAGGATTCTAAATCAGATGCATGGATGTTGAGAACTTCGTAATCCACCACTAGTTATGATCAGAGAAAGACAATTTAACCTAATCTTCAATTACAAAGGCATGTGAATGAAACCAATCAAGAACTTTAGGATCGCCGCTAAAGCCTTATTTTTCCCAAAATTACTTAGAACCGTGAACGCACTGCATCTTAAGCTTGCTTATATGCAATCAAGGTGTAGAACGCTACCCTATCAAATTAACTCATTAAGCACACATAAACACATTAAGCTCTTTGGAAAGATTGATTTTAGAGTACAAAACTAGTGAGGAACGACATCCTAGCATGTATTCTATTTGTTTGATTTCACCTAACATGTAGGCATTACTGCTTTAGTGTTTTAAGATCGTGAACGCACTGCACCTTAAAACTAGCTCCATTTACATGCTCATATTTTAGATGATCAATCTAAGACATAAACATATAAAAGAATTTATAAAACAAAACCAAACAAAGCATTCACAAAACCTTGTAATCGAAAAAGAGATTCAAAAGCTAAATATCCATCACATAACTAGGGTTTCATACTAGTTCTCAACAAGAAAATTACTCACTTATAGTTTGGAAATCCAAAAACATATACATATTGAAATTGAAAAGTACAAAAGGAATAAACCGTAGAGGGACGATCTCACTTTGATTATTCTTCAAGAAAGCTTCAGGAGTCTTCAAAGTAGGAGTACGACAGGATGATGGAAGATGATTTGATGGAAGAGATGTGTGAGAGAATGAGAGGAGAGGAAATGGTGAGACAAGGAGATGAAATGGGTGAAGGAATGTGTGTTTTAGAATGAGAGGAGAAGGTGTTTATATAGGGAAGAAAAAGAAGAGTGAAATGATGAGTGGAAGAAAAATAATGAAAGTGGATCTAAGTTCACTTGTAAAATATGGAAAAGATAGAGAAATGATGAAATGAAAGCAAAGCATGAAGGTGCAGCAACATGGAAGTGATGATGATCTATTAAAGAGATTGTAGAAGAAAACTATATCCAAGGAAAAAGAGAAAAGCATCTAGCTTTCTTCATGTGGGTAGGAAACATGAACATGTAAATATTGAGCTGTTTTTAGGTCAGTTTCTGCCCCTTTATTCCTTCAATTATTTCTCTAACAAGACTTCATTATATGCCTTCGACTTCTTCATATGAAATGTTCCACTATGAGTGTACATTATCCTGACAAATTTTCAGATTTTTATTCCATGCGGTTGGGCAGAAAATACTGCTGGACCTCTTACAGGTCCAGTTTTCCAGTTTTGCTTATGTAGAAAATTGGACTGATTGTTTGAAGGCCTTCCTCTCATAGTTTGCTCTGGCACTCTTCATAAGAAATGATCCTTGGGCTTTCTAGAATGAATCTGGAAAGTTTCAACTCATTTGGAGTTCGGATGGTTAGTCTGCCACTCCTCATTTCTTGTCTAGCTCGCTTTCTCATTGGCTCAATTTCTCCAAGACACGCTTTGTCAGGCCAAAATGCTCATTTTGGGGCCAAACAGCTCATTTCATCATCATCTACTCCAATGTACCTAAAAAAAATAGAAATTGAGTTAAAAATCGATTCGTTAAGAAATTAACTAAGCAAAATGTGAGGAATTAACTATTAAAATACCACATTAAAATTCTCCTATCAAAGCTCATCGATCAAGACCGT
Organism: Rosa lucieae; assembly: GCA_024704745.1. Lineage (NCBI taxonomy): Eukaryota > Viridiplantae > Streptophyta > Magnoliopsida > Rosales > Rosaceae > Rosa > Rosa lucieae. Next base: position 23,272,953 of record CM045497.1, on the reverse strand, counting down.
TGAAGGCTGTTATTTTGCCAAAAAGTAAATCAACTCCGAGTGGAGTTATAAATGTTTTTAATTATGAACTAAAAACCTTCAATAATCCTGTGTTTAGAACTGGCAGAAGGCTAGCATACCACCAGAAGACAATTTTAGATAACCTCTTATTTTCCTTTCAGGAAAGAAACAGTGGCATCATGTTCCTAGCTCTGTTTGCACTAGCTGAAGAACTCTATGAAAATGCTAGACCATAGTTTGAAGAAGTTCATACATCGCAGAGTGCTGTCCAGAAAGAAAAAATTCACTACCTTGAAGATCCAGAAAGTGCGAAAGTTCCTATCATAGCACTAAAAGAATCAGATTGGTTCGGGTTTCATGATCTGATAGGGAAGCATAATGCTGAAGCATGTGTCCCTCCAACTCTCTTCATAGTCTCAGGACCTTATGTTGGAAGATACTTAGTAAATGTTCAGAGTGAACATCCTCAAGAACACAAGGTCTGTCTTGTTGAAAATGGTTTTGTCCATAATCTATGGACCAAAACAAATGTTGATCGCAAAGGTCTGCTACCCATCATTGTCAACACAGTCAAAAATGTCAGAAAAAATGACTGCATGCTAAGACTAAAGTTCCGGTCCACCCATCCAGAATGGATCCAAAAGGGAAATGGGGAAGTGGAATATATTTCTCCATATCATTATGTAAGGATCATTCAGAGAAGATATCTACAGCTGCCTGTGTTGGATATAATGGCCAGCTAAATTCAAGCATTCCATGGATGAAGGCCATGTTTCTAGAATATATAAAAGAGATCATCGAAGAAGATACAAGAAATACCTTCCTTGCAGCAGGAGAAAAAACAATAATCACTGCTTACGATCATCCTGATGTAATCAGCAGCAACCTCTTCCTCTCTCTCATGAGAAAGGAAATAGACTCGACATTGACATGCTTACAATAGGTTGAAAAGCTTGAAAGTAACAACCACTACAAACCATATGTAGATACAGATGTTGAAGATAATGCAACTACTGCCAGAATGGCTGGGATGGATGACAACTCCTTTGTCCTTGGCCACAACTCAGAAATGAACGAGAACATGTGAAGCAGCAGGCGTAGAAAGCATTGAAAGCAATTTTGGACTTTTCCCAGAAGCTACTTTTGCTTTTCAAAAAGGAATCAGGTGAAAAATATTTCACCTAAAGGAATCTGCTTTTGCCAACCGACCTCCATAATCAGGAGCACTCTCAAAAGCAGAAAATCACAGAGTTGTTATGTACATTTTTATGTTTTGAATTTTGGTTTGAGATCCCCTCCCTATATAAGGAGCCTTAGTTTCATTTGAATGGACATCGAAAAATAGGACAGCGAAAAATTGGACATCAAAAGATTCATCCATCAAAAACTTTTCATATTTAGTCTAGATCAGAAAATTGAGAACAAGAGTCTTCTCTCAAGAAAGTCCTAGTAGCAGTGTGCTTTCCTTCAAGTAAGTATCTACAATCATTCTTATGGATAGCTAAACAGCTTCTTAGCTGTTTACCTAAGAATGAGGCTCTGAATATTAGACTGTAATTATGTTTGAATAAATAATTTCAGATTGCTCATCCACCTTGTCAGTTATGTTAATCTTTAGTTTTAAGTTTAATGTTCAAAAATATTTATATTCATTTCTGCCTTTACTCCTGTACTATTTTTAGGCTTAAAACTTTCTGTTTCTAAAAGAAAATTTCTCTTGGCTTAAGATAGAAACAAGCAGCAGTGATTCCGCCTGTTAAAGTAACCGTTAGGCAGGGAGTCATTAGGCGAAAAACTTGGGCATGTTGAAGGCTAGTTTTGTTTATTGTCAAAAGTCAGGATAGGTTTTTCTAAGAAAAAGCAAGGGTTAGACCCAAAAGTCAGCATAGGACATATTAGGCACTAGTTTAGAAAGTACTACCCTTATAGGTCTTTCCCCAAAGAATTGTGTAAACGGGCACAATACAAACTTGTTGGTGCAAGTGGACACAATACATGTAATTTCTGGGTAAACAGGAATTAACCGAAAATTTTAAATGAGATTTGGAAATTGAATATTCCTCCAAATGCTAAGATTTTTGCTTGACTTTTGGCTAGGGGAAGACTGAAAACTAGGGCAAGAATTGCTCATTATTCCAATAATCATGATGCTTTATGCCCTCACTCTGGTCTAGTGGATGAGGATATAAACCACCTCTTCTTTTCTGCCCCTTTGCTTCTGTTGTTTGGCGTGCAGCTGGCATTAATATTCATAGTTCTTTTTCGTTTGATAATTGGTTCCTTTCCAGATTTAAGAATGGATACCAAAAACAAACCCTAAAAATTTGATGGAACACTAAAAATTTGATGGATACCAAAAAACCTCTGGAGCGGACTACAGGAGGCACAATCTGTTAAAAGAAAGGATTCAAACCTCTCACGACAGCATTATTCGGTGGAACTCTCCATGCCACCTCAAGGATTTTGTCAAACTCAACTTTGCCAGATCAGTTATTAATAATAGAAATGTTATTGCTGGTTTTGTGTTAAGAGACCAACATGCCTCCTTGTTATTTGCTGGTAATAGGGCGATTGGTTTCTTTTCTGTTCCCATTGTTGAAGGTACTGCAGTTAGAGACAGCCTCTATCATGCCTGGGTTAATAATTATCGGAATCTCATTGTTGAAGGCGATTCCAGGTTAATCATTAACGCCATTACCAGAACATGCACCATTCCTTGGCGGCTCCAGACCCTTATCAGAGACATCCTTAGTCTTGCTGATAGCCTTGAAGAGATTTCCTTTGTTCATGTCCCTCGTGATGCGTATTTCGTTGCTGACGTAATTGCAAATTTCGGCCACAGCTCTCCCATGGCAGTTACTTGGAGTCGGTACTTTTTGCTTTTAATTTTGATAAGTTTAGATCTGGTTGTGATAAAGGTTTCTGCTTGTAATTTAGTTTCTCTCCTAAAATATATATATATATATATATGTATATATATATATAATTAAGAAAAAAAATATGATACTAAATCTTTTAAGATTTGAGTTTTTTTCTTTCTTTCTTATAGTAGAATATAAAACTCATTTAGGAAACTAACCTTAAGACTAAGATTAGAAAAAGTGTTTGAGTTTTATTTATTTAATTTTTCTAAGTAGTTAAATAAAATTAATTTACAATTACACATAAAAAAATAAAAATAGTCAAATAAATTTATTTAAATCATGCCTAATTTTGGGATCGCCCAAGCATGACTTGGCACGATATGAGCTCAAGCCAGGGGTCGGGCCGAGCTTAACGTTCAAATAAATGGGTCGGCCTAAGTACGACACGTAACATAAATAGGCCCGCTCGGCTATTTGCCACCTCTAATGTCCATACTGAACCGTCAATCTAGCCTCGATCCAGTTTTCATCTTTTGCTATATTGTTTCCTCGATCCCAGTCTTGCTTCGATCCAAAGAGTCAAGATCCCCAGTCTTGTCTCAGATTCGAAGAGGACTGCATCACCAAAGACCAAAAGACACCGAAACAAGATAAACACATGAATTTTCAATGTAAACAATCCCACAACTAAATGCAATATAGACTAGATTTTACTTTTGCATCTAGAGTTGTTACGCACTACCAGATTTTGAGTTCTATGACCACTACCAGATTTTGAGTGCTATAATATATGGTACAAGTATAAATGCAATATGGACTTATAATGTGTAAATGATTTTATCCCTTTTTTTTTCTGATAAGAAAAAGACAACAAAAAACTACAAAGGAAAGCTCTAAGGCAACCTGTGATATCCACCAATTTACTTAGTTTGTTATTGGCCTTGTTGTTTGCAGACCTTATTTGTTTTGGTATTGTGAAATTTTTTGTTGTTGGATCATATTATATTTTTATGATTCTTTATTTTATTTTGTTGTACATTAAATTTTATGGTTAATTAGTTATTTTATTAACAAGGAAAATAGAAATTTTAAACTAGTTGTTACAAAGAAATTGTGTTTACTTAGAAGTCTAAAAATTAAATATCTAATTCTAATAAGTTAACTGAACCTATGAGTTTTGGGAGAGAATAAAAGTGTTTTAGACGTGTTTAAGAAAGAAAAAGAAGAGAGAACAAAATGTTTTTTTTGAAGCCCGGTGGTTGAATGTCTTCAAGAGAAAAAATTCTAACCTTGTCCCACCGGGTGTGCCAAAATGTTTGTTTTGAAGCCCGGTGGTTGAATGTACTTCATGAGAAAAACTTATGATGTAGTCCCACTGGGCGTGCCAAAATGTTTGTTTTGAAGCCCGGTGGTTGAATGTACTTCATGAGAAAAACTTATGATGTAGTCCCACTGGGCGTGCCAAAATGTTTGTTTTGAAGCCCGGTGGTTGAATGTGCTTCAAGCCAAAAACCTTCTGATGTGGTCCCACCGGGCGTGCCAAAATGTTTGTTTTGAAGCCCGGTGGTTGAATGTGATTCAAGACAAAAACCTTCTGATGTGGTCCCACTGGGCGTGCCAAAATGTTTGGCCCCAATTTTGTTGCAGCTGGTCAACAGTCTCTTTTCTGCGCAGGCGTGCCAGCACCTTTCGGGTGCGGTCGTCGGGGGTGTCCCTTGACCTGACTTCTTTCAAGCAATTGTGGATGAGGAGAGCACCAACCTTGTCGTGGGATTCTTTGTGCCTCGTGGCGAGGACTTTTGCTGAGCTTCTTGAAAATCACAATCGATACTCGATGTTGTAGATCGAGCAGAGCGAGAACCACTGGGAAGTGAGGAGAACTTGCTAAAGCATGACTTTAGAGTGGCTGGGTTGCTAGGGCGTTACCTTTACTTGCCTGGTTCGGTAACTGTTATGGTCGCGGCACTACCGTCGGCTCCCGAGGAGACTAAGACCGAAGTATGTTGACAGAGGATTTGGTGGCACTGAAAGTCGGCTTCTGGGAAGACTAGGAGTGTGATCACCGGTAAGAGAAAGAGAAGGAGAGGAGTTGCTCTTAGAGAGGTTGCTCTAGAGAGAACTTAGATCATCTTAGAGATGTTGTTGTTGTTGTGAATGTCTCTTTGTGTTGGTGTTTGGTCGTGGTACTACAACCATCTCTCAAGGAGACTAGGACCAAAGTACGTTGACAGAGGGTTTGGTGGCACTGAAAGTCAGCTCTTGAAGAGACTAGGACTTGGAGTGTGATCACCGATAAGAGAAAGAGAAGGAAAGGAGTTGCTCTTAGAGAGGTTGCTCTAGAGAGAACTTAGATCATCTTAGAGGAGAAAGTGTTTATATTGTGAATGTGTTTTTTAGAATGAGAGGAGGAAGTGTTTATATAGGGAAGAAAAAGAAGAGTGAAATGATGAGTGGAAGAAAAATAATGAAAGTGGAGTATGAAAGTGATTTGTAAAATATGGAAAAGATAGAGAAATGATGAAATGAAAGCAAAGCATGAAGGTGCAGAAACATGGAAGTGATGATGATCTATTAAAGAGATTGTAGTAGAAAAATATATCCAAGGAAAAAAAGAAAAGCATCTAGCTTTCTTCATGTGGGTAGGAAACATGAACATGTGAATATTAAGCTGGTTTTAGGTCAGTTTCTGCCCCTTTATTCCTTCAATTATTCTCCAACAAGACTTCAGAATGAGCCTTCGACTTCTTCATAAAAAATGTTCCAATATGAGTGTAGATCATCCTGACAAATTTTCAGAGCTTTATTCGATGCGGTTGGGCCGAAAATGCTGCTGGACCTCTTACAAGGTCCAGTTTTCCAGTTTTGCTTATGTAGAAAATTGGACTGATTGTTTGAAGGCCTTCCACTCAAAACTAGCTCTGGCACTCTTCATAAGAAATGATCCTTGGGATGTCTAGTATTAATATGGAAAGTTTTAGCTCATTTAGATTTCATTTGTTTAGTCTGTCGCCCCTCCTTCCTTGTTTAGCTCAGTTTCTCCTAGCCGAAGTAGGAAAATGTGCTAAAGTTGATTTTTCATGTTTCCATAGTAGGCTTTATTTAGCCTCTAAATATATATTTCGAGCTTGTCGACAATATATAGCTTGAGCCACTGATATTGGCTCAATTTCTCCAAAACGTGCCTTGTCAGGCCAAAATGTTCATTTTGGGTCCAAACATTGCCCCCCAAACCTCGAAGTCAAAAGGTCTTTGTCTTTACTGAAGAGGCCTTGAATCAGCACTGCTCTTATAATGTCGTTGCTCCAAAGCCACTTGTATTGGCTTGACTAAAATTACTTGAACAGTGGCCTCTCTCCCTCTTAATTATATATAGTGAGCATACATATATTAATCGCCAGTCTTCCTTTGCGAACCATCCTTTGCGAGGCCATGTAATTAAAACTACTTCGCTGCCAACAATTCGTAACCCAGCTTTCGCCACAATTATTGGCAAAAATATTGATTTGACCTCCTCCACTGCTAATACCATACTAGGCATATTAAATGCCTCTTGTATATGTGCCCAGACCAATTCCAATGGCCTCTTAAGTATATTAGCAAGTTCCAGCCACTATTAGGCAAGAACACAATTTTTTGCATCCTCCGCGACGCATAAATTTGAAACTCTTTTTGTATTTTTTATATTTTTTTTTAATAAGACATTGTGAATCAAGGTTTAGACATGCGGCCCAAGTATAGTCGTCTAGACACAAATTTTATTTCAAATCCTTTGGGCAACCTTACTGAAATGGCCAGATGGGGGAGGGAGAACAAGAGAGGCAGAATCCATTTTGGCATGAGCTACTCCCACATAGTGGTTTAGGCCCATTTGCATGCACTTTTGGATTCAAGAACCTGTCCTGAACGTTGTCCCCTTTCTAGACACCATTTCACATAGGCTATACTTACTAAGATAAGAAAGGTCATAAGTGTGAAGACAGTTTAACAAGTGTTAATAAAAGCCGCCCTTAACCTTAAGGGACCTGAACTAGGCACCAATAAGGAGTTTAGACCAATATTAACAAAAGAGACTTCACCTATTCCGTTATGATTCACAACCCCTTACCAAATTCAACTTTTTTTTTTTTTTTTAAACTATGAAAATAAAGGTTGTCCAAACTTGAAAACTGATAGGAAATTAACAACAAAGCAAGGAGCTAGCAGCGACACGTTTGGCTAACCTCTAGAAAACCACGGGGGAGGCCATCTATGCTTCATTCCAAGCTCCGATGTATCAAAATTTGTAGGGTAAAAATCCCTCCTGTGAGTGATTGTAGGAAAAGAACAAAGATACTTCTCGTTGAAGAATTTAGAGGAATTTAGCTCGTGAGAGGGGTAATCTTGCCCCCTAAGTATCCTTGTTGGTTGGTAAAGCATGATCTTCAATTGCAATTGAGGAGATGAAGATGAGTATAGATCGGCTTTGTTACCAACTACCATATCATAGAACATGGTGTCTTCAGGATTAGCCACAGATTGGCCATTATAGTCGACCACTTGCTGGTCTGAATTCTCCATATCAAGAGCTTCACTTGCTGGATAATTGTAAACAAGAGTTAACTTGTATTGATGATACTCAAATTTACAGTTGCGAAGGACAACTTGGCCACTAGAATAATTGTTCTGGCCATTCATGCAACGTGGGTTGTAGATGTGCCCTCCACATATATCAAAGCCACCGCTTGGCCTTGAAGAATATATGAAGAACTTCAAGTTGAATTGATTAATAAAGCCACAAATTGGCTTCTGTAGACCACAACTTAATTGATAATTAAGTTGGCTCTGATTTTGATCACCTTCACCAAGACGTCCAATAGCAGAGTCACAATTAAAATGATCATGAACTTGCTTCTTTTGATCAAAGGGATGATCATGGGCCATATCTTGCCCCTCATGCATCTGATCAGTAGCCACGTATTTGGCTTGATCAGTGGAGATATCAGATATTTGTTCAGAGACAATTGTATTGTCAGAAGAACATTCTTGTTGATGACCTTTTCCATGCACAGCCTCTGTGTAAGGCTGTGACTCACCAGTGAGACCCTTAAGTTGATTGCCACCTATAGGCAAGTTAGTCTCAGAAACGACCTCTTCGCGAGCAGGTTTTTGACCTTCCAATTCGCCTTGCTGCGAATTAGCCAAGCTGGAACCTTCCTCGCGTAAGACTGTGAAGTCAGATGTGATGTTCGCGGCATGTTGAGTGGTCTATTTGTCGCTGCTCAAGAAAGGCTTATGGAATTGTTCTCTAGCTTCTCGAGCGTTCTGCTCAATTTGTTGGTCCCAATCGCAAAACCTCTGCTTTGTTTTTGCCATCAAACTGGCCATGTCCCTGGCTCGCTTTTCTTTATGCATCTCGATGTTGGCCATGATGATCGCGAGCTGTTCCTCAATGCTTGCCCCCTCTGGGATGGGAATAGGCATAAACTCATCATTAATGGCAGTATCGCAAGTGGTGGCAACATTGACCATCATTCACTTTAGGAATTTCTTTTGGTAAAGATTTTCCCCTGGCATCTCAATGATGGCAAACAAATGCAAAAAGACTCTAGTGTAGTCCCACTGGGCGTGCCAAAATGTTTGTTTTGAAGCCCGGTGGTTGAATGTCTTCAAGAGAAAAAAAAAATTCTAACCTTGTCCCACTGGGCGTGCCAAAATGTTTGTTTTGAAGCCCGGTGGTTGAATGTGCTTCAAGAGAAAAGCTTCTAACCTTGTCCCACTGGGAGTGCCAAATGTTTTTTTTGAAGCCCGGTGGTTGAATGTCTTCAAGAGAAAAAATTCTAACCTTGTCCCACCGGGTGTGCCAAAATGTTTGTTTTGAAGCCCTGTGGTTGAATGTGCTTCATGAAAAAAACTTATGATGTAGTCCCACTGGGCATGCCAAAATGTTTGTTTTGAAGCCCAGTGGTTGAATGTGCTTCAAGACAAAAACCTTCTGATGTGGTCCCACAGGGCGTGCCAAAATGTTTGTTTTGAAGCCCGGTGGTTGAATGTGCTTCAAGACAAAAACCTTCTGATGTGGTCCCACTGGGCGTGCCAAAATGTCTGGCTCCAATTTTGTTGCAGCTGGTCAACAGTCTCTTTTCTGCGCGGGCGTGCCAGCACCGTTCGGGTGCGGTCGTCGGGGGTGTCCCTTGACCTGACTTCTTTCAAACAATTGTGGACGAGGAGAGCACCAACCTCGTCGTGGGATTCTTTGTGCCTCGTGGCGAGGACTTTTGCTGAGCTTCTTGAAAATCACAATCGATACTCGATGTTGTAGATCGAGCAGAGCGAGAACCACTGGGAAGTGAGGTGAACTTGCTAAAGCGTGACTTTAGCTTGGCTGGGTTGCTAGGGCGTTACCCTTGCTTGGCTGGTTCTGTAACCGTTGTGGTCGTGGCACTACCGTCGGCTCCCGAGGAGACTAGGACCGAAGTACGTTGACAGAGGATTTGGTGGCACTGAAAGTCGGCTTCTGGGAAGACTAGGACTAGGAGTGTGATCACCGGTAAGAGAAAGAGAAGGAGAGGAGTTGCTCTTAGAGAGGTTGCTCTAGGGAGAACTTAGATCATCTTAGAGATGTTGTTGTTCTTGTGAATTTCTCTTTGTGTTGGTGTTTGGTCGTGGTACTGCAATCGGCTCTCAAGGAGACTAGGACAGAAGTACGTTGACAGAGGGTTTGGTGGCACTGAAAGTCGGCTCTTGAAGAGACTAGGACTTAGAGTGTGATCACCGATAAGAGAAAGAGAAGGAAAGGAGTTGCTCTTAGAGAGGTTGCTCTAGAGAGAACTTAGATCATATTAGAGATGTTGTTGTTGTGAATGTGTGTTTTAGAATGAGAGGAGAAGGTCTTTATATAGGGAAGAAAAAGAAGAGTGAAATGACGAGTGGAAGAAAAATAATGAAAGTGGAGTATGAAAGTGATTTGTAAAATATAGAAAAGATAGAGAAATGAAGAAATGAAAGCAAAGCATGAAGGTGCAAAAACATGGAAGTGATGATGATCTATTAAAGAGATTGTAGTAGAAAAATATATCCAAGGAAAAAAAGAAAAGCATCTAGCTTTCTTCATGTGGGTAGGAAACATGAACATGTGAATATTGAGCTGGTTTTAGGTCAGTTTCTGCCCCTTTATTCGTTCAATTATTTCTCCAACAAGACTTTAGAATGAGCCTTCGACTTCTTCATAAAAAATATTCCACTATGAGTGTAGATCATCCTGAAAAATTTTCAGATCTTTATTCCAGGCGGTTGGGCCGAAAATGCTGCTGGACCTCTTACAGGTCCAGTTTTCCAGTTTTGCTTCTGTAGAAAATTGGACTGATTGTTTGAAGGCCTTCCACTTAAAACTAGCTCTGGCACTCTTCATAAGAAATGATCCTTTGGATGTCTAGTATTAATCTGGAAAGTTTTAGCTCATTTATATTTCATTTGGTTAGTCTGCCGTCCCTCCTTCCTTGTTTAGCTCGGTTTCTCCTAGCCGAAGTAGGAAAATGTGCTAAAGTTGACTTTTCATGCTTCCATAGTAGGCTTTATTTAGCCTCTAAATATATATTTCGAGCTTGTCGACAATATATAGCTTGACCCACTGATATTGGCTCAATTTCTCCAAAACGTGCCTTGTCAGGCCAAAATGTTCATTTTGGGTCCAAACAACGTACGTGTTTAAGAAAGAAAAAGAAGAGAGAACAACATCTGCGTGCAAGGATAGAGAAAGGAGAAAATAGGTTAGGCTGCACTGACCACAGAGGCTTGAGACAAAGTATCAAGTCTGAGATAAGGTGTTTTTGTGACAATTTCGACCAGGTATTTTTATTTAAATGATTATGGTTCTTTCATTACTTGAAATTTAGACATATCAAGGGTTATTTTGGCTTTGATTTCACAAAAAATTATTAAGAATCGAATTTATGGTGATTTTTCAAAGTTGACATAGAGGAAACAGGTTTTCTGCTGACATAAGTTAGGAACTTTGAAGAGTCAAATGCTTTGTTTTAGCCATCAAATTTTTCTAGAACGTTTATCTTTATATCTAATTTCTGGAATAAATTTTTAGTGAATTTATCAATCGTATTTATTTTTATAAAATTCGTTAACCATCTAAATCTAGCTGTTTAAGTGGAGAGGCTTATTTTGGCCTTTTGGGTTCTGTTTTGAAGACAGCTTTAGGGGTTCTAGAAAAACTAATTTCACTCCTAAATTTTTATCATATGCTAAATTTTAAGCGTTAAATAGACTTGCCAAATTTCAACAAGTTTTAGTCCATATTGAATCCCATGGAAGTTTTGGAAGAGTCATTGTTGGTGAAGGTTTTGTTTCCTGGCAGCAACAGAAGTTGGTTTTAGAAAATTATTTGGACAAGTTTTTAGTATTCTTTTGCCTTAATATTTTAACAATAGATACTTGAGCATGTACAGTTTAATTATGTAAATTTTCAAGGGATTTGATTAACGACTGTAGTAAGTGAGATTTTTCCTTCGGACATAGGTCCTGCCATATTGCTTTTACCACAGAACTTCAATACCCAAAAAATACTTCAGTTGTCCCAGATCCTTCATTTCAAACTCCTTTGTAAAATACTTTTGCAATTCATTTATCTCTTTCGGATCATCCCCTATAACAATCATGTCATCAACATACACAATAAGAGCTGTAATCTTACTCTTGCGCTTGATGAACAAGGTATGGTCAGAATTGCTTTGTCTGTATCCAAAGGCTTTCATGGATTTTGAAAATCTTCCAAACCAAGCTCTTGGAGACTGCTTCAGGCCATACAAAGAGTTCTTCAATTTACACACCCTGCCAACATCACTTGGGTAATTCTTAACACCTGAGGGCACATCCATGTACACTTCTTCCTCCAAATTCTCATTAAGAAACATATTCTTCACATCAAATTGGTGCAAGGGCCAATCTTTGTTTGCTACAAGTGAGATTAGAATCCGGACAGTATTAATCTTTGCCACAGGTGCAAAACTCTCCTCATAATCAATCCCATAGCGTTGTGTATATCCTTTGGCAACCAACCTGGCCTTGTATCTATTAATAGTTCCATCTTCATTGAGCTTCATAGTAAATACCCAACGACATCCTACAGTCTTCTTTCCAACTAGCATAGGTACTAGCTCCCATGTTGCATTCTTTTGAAGAGCTTCCAATTCTTCATTCATCGTCTTTGTCCATTTTGGATCTGTCCATGCATCCTGCACGTTACTAGGAATAGATACAGTAGATAATTGATCAACAACAAGTGCAAGTGACCCATAAATCCTGTGGTTAGACATAAAATTAGCTATAGGATATTTAACTTTGGCTTTGATATTTGGTTCATATTGTCTCTTAGGAATTCCCTTAGTAACCCTTTGTGAATTCCTAGGTTGGACACTTTCAAACCCATAAGACTCATTAAAGTTTAGGGGTACCTGAGGTGGATCATTCTGACCGGAATCTTCAGTTGGTGATGTAGATGGGGGAATATCTTGTGTGTGAGCTTTAGATACGTCTTGATTTTGATTCAAACTATCCAGAAAAGTCATCTCTTCTGTCTCGGAATTCATAACGCTCTGATCGGCAGTTGCATTTTTTGTCTCGGAATCCATAACACTCTGTTCTGCAATTGCATTTTCTGTTTCGGAATTCACAACACTCTGTTCGGTAGTTGCATTTTCTGTTTCGGAATTTCTACCTTCAAATTGTTCCTCCAAATTTTTCAAGTCTTCAAAGGCATCAAAATCAATAATAGAACGAGAATTCCCTTCACAACCTCCCTCCCCCTGAAGAGAAGATTGAGAAGCTCCCCCTGAGTAATATAGCTCAGATTCACGGAATGAGACATCAAGAGATATTTGTACTGTATTGGTGAGTGGATCATAACATCTGTGGCCCTTCTGAAACTCTGCATAACCCACAAAAATACACTTCTTTGCACGGGGATCAAGTTTGCTCTGTTGTGACTTTGGTATGTGGACATAAGTTGTACACCCAAACACTTGGAGCTTTAAATGAGGCATAGAGGGTATGGTTAAAAAAGTATGAAGCTATTGATAAGGATTATGAAACTCAATTACCCGTGAAGGAGTACGGTTGATGGGATATGCTGCTGATTTCACTGCTTCTCCCCGATAGGACTGAGGTACATTCATGCCAAATAAGGAAGCATGATCAACTTCCATCAACTGCTTGTTCTTCCATTCTACTAAACCATTCTATTAAGGAGTATAAGAATTGGAGGTTTGATGATGAATTCCATGTGACCGGCAAAATTCAATCATAGGGCCGTTCACAAACTCTCCACCATTGTCAGACTTAAACACTTTGATGGATTTTTGATACCTAGTTGCCAGCATGTTGTAAAATTCGGTAAACATCCCAAACACATCATTCTTATTCTTCAGTAATGATACCCATGTCATGCGAGTACAATCATCAATAAACATTACATAATATCGAGCTCCAGAAATAGAAGGATTTTTTGCAGGACCCCAGACATCAGAGTGAATTTTTGTAAAAGGAACATGACTTTTATGAAGACTTGGTGAATATGAAACACGGTGGCTCTTGGCCAGTTCAAAAATGTCACAATGGAAATCAAAATCACTGACAACAGAAAACAAATAAGGTTGCAGCTTCTGAAGATAACTAAAAGATAGATGACCTAAACGGCGATGCCATAACCATACAACTTCCTTTGCATTCTCTAACCCATAGATCTAATTCGCTTGCCCCAAAAGATGCTTCTGGTTCTCTCCAGTCTCTGTCAAATCCATGTAGTACAGTTTCCCCCTTCTAACACCATAACCAAGAATCCGCCGAGTCAGAACGTCCTAAAACACACAGAAAGACGAATAGAAGGTCACAATACATGCAAGAGCTAAACTAATTTGGCCAACAGATAGGAGATTATAAGCTAGTGATGAAACAACTAAGAAGATTCAAGGGTTAAGGTATCAGATAAAGCAATAGAACCTTCTTCAATGACCGGAGTTGGAGTACCATCAGCAGTAGAGACAACATTTTGAGGGGAATGTCTAAGGTTTTTCACAAGATTAGGGTGATTGGTCATATGATCAGATGCACCTGTATCAATTATCCATGTATTATTCAAAGTAACCTTACCCTCCATACCTGATTGCACTACATTAGCGGAGGCACTGTCTAGATGCTCTTCCTTTGTAGTAGCAATGGTAGCCTTCCCAGATTCTTTCGCGGTTTCTTGGTGAAGTCCTACCAATCAAGGTAACCAATCACTTCATAGCACCGCACCTTGCTATGACCTTGTTCCTCACAAACAATGCACTTTTTGTTTGCATATGGATTTGGTTTACCTAGAGGACAACGTGGAGAAGGACCTGAGAAGCCTAGAGGAGGACCTGGTTTGCGTTGGACAGCCATAACAGAAGATTCGGTAGGTATTGAATGCCCCATAGCCTGTTTCTCTGATTGCACCTTGCGAATGTAAGCATATCTCTGCTCCAAATAGAATTTAGGTTCCTTGTGCAGGATTTCTCCACGCACCTGATCATACTCTGGGTCAAGTCCACTAAAAAACATGTGAACATGCATTCAGGACATCGCTGAGGCCTCTTGAACTACAACTGCAACATTATCATTCTGAGAGGCCACCCTTTGATCAATCTCTTGGAATATCGCCACTAACTCATTATAGTATGTAGGAATAAGCCGTCCATTTTTCTTTGCTTCAAAACACTTCTTTTTCAATTCAAAAATTCGGGTTTCATCAGAATCATCATAAAAAGTTTTCTCTACAGTTTCTGACAGGACCCGCCCCAGATTTCACCCTGAAATCCGAAGTGGCCCTGCGGGGCCCACCTTTGAAGAAATTCTACCAAAAATTTGGCAGAACTTCCCCTAAAATGGGCTACCCAAACCTGTAGGAAACATTTACACTTCTCAATCAAATCATCCTTATGCTCCTGAAGCCACCCTGCTCCCCAAATCAACATCAATCTCCAATTCACAAAACACACATCTCAACTTGAATAACATAAATCCCATAGGTAATCAGAGCAATTCTAACAGAAAGGTATATGAGGAAAACCTAATTCAAAGGCAGATGCGGAAGCCATGCTGTTGACTATGCCTCAATTTCGTGTACGCCCGACCTCAACTAATTCGCCTGTAAACTGGGCATTTGAAACCGAAGGTCCCAGGGGAAAGTACGTAAAAACGTTAGCGTGAGTGGACAAAAAGAAATAAACAATTTATAACAAAATGGATTGTATACTTTCCCACATTTATTTCTTTAAAAAAAATTCCTGATGCATGCAATGATTAACGAAAAACAAAACAAGAGGAGTTCTGCTTAAGAAAACCGACTAGCCCCGCTAGTCACAAACGATTAAAAGAAAAGGTTGAATCTCTGGTATTCAAGGAAAATAAAACCAGCCCCGCTGGCTAAAATAAATCGGACTAGCCCCGCTAGTCGAAAATAGTAAAATGAGTAGGGGAAGACGATAGCCATACAAGTGAGCCTCCCAGGCTAAAATACTCCCATAACTCCTGTAATATACCCTTACGCCACTAAGTGTAGCGATAGGATACCGGGCTATAGAATTACTATCACAGAGACAGTAACCTGCGCCACAAAGGCGGAAGGGCTACAGTGATCCCATCACCGCGCCACAAAGGCGGAAAATCAATGCTAGCAATGATAAGTCACCCTAAGTATGGCAAAGGAAATCCGAAAACCAAGTAAATCCATAAGTACATAAAGCTTCCCCATCTCTTGCAAATGAATTCCCATGACGTGTCCCACACGCTAAGATCATCTCAAATTCAAAGTAAATAGGCAGAAATAATATTATTCGTAAACCGGAACAAAATCCATTTCCAAAATCATCAACAAGGCACTCTCAATGCCAAAACCGAAGTCGATATAAAAAGAGGAAATACAACTCCATCGAAATCCCATTTTGAAACTTCTTTAAAAGTCTCAAATCGAAATAAAATATAATTAGAGAATAATTCCGGAAATCACCTCGGAAATAAGATAATTCACCATTAAGATTATAAATCAAAAGCAATTTCAGAAACGAATCAATAATGAAAGTATTTATATGATGAAAGTATTTATATTAGATAATACGAAATCAATTTATAATCCCATACTCGGAATGTGAATTGATGAATAAATAGAGCATACTTTAAGAAATAATGCATGCATCAATTACTTAAAAACAAAAGTCCACTCACAGTACTATTCCGACGATCACGCATTCGTATTCCGTTATCGAGCAATAGCTCGGTACTTCGTCCTGTACATAATTATATTCCGTGATTAATTCTTCAACAATTTAATACGATTCCTAAAATCAATTCCTCATAAATACATCTTCCATTCTCCTCGGATTTAGCCCAAATTATACCACTAATACCAATTCGTTAATTTAAAGGTTCCAAGGCAGAACCGAGAGATATCCAACGGTCGGATTCTCGTAATTTGATAATCGAAACCTTAAATTTCAAAATCCATAAATAATTCTAAGTTTCTCCAAAAATTACCAAACTTCACATACAAGCTCTACACAATTAATAGGATTTAATGGGCTAAAAACCGGAATTAAAACACTGCTCTACGGGCCTCCACGCGCCACCCACAGTGGCGGCGCATGGGGCTCACTCGCCGGTGGCCACCCCCTCCGATGGTCACCAAATTTTGGCAGCGCCACCTACTCATCAGACCCAACATTTTTCTCAACCACAACACAATCCAATTTTACCTTTAAGAGCTCTAAATCGGCAGGTGAAAAATTTCCAAAAAAAACCCAAACCCTAGATTCGGGTTTTCCTTGATTCTCCTTCTATGCTGCAAATCGCGGCTCAAGGCTAGGGGGGAAATGATTCTTGTCAAAAACCCTACCTTCGACAGTGGTTTGGTGGCCGGAAATGGCCGGAATCGCCTGAAAACGTCAACTGCCACCGTTTGCTTGTCGCCGTCGCTCGTTTCTCCTGCCAAATCGTGACAATCCACGACCACCAGCATGTAGAGAAGGAGGAGGCGAGTCAAGAGTCACCTGGGTCTCGCCGATTGATGGCCGGACGATGGCCAATCGAAGGGAAAAGGGAAGAGGGCCGACGCGGGGTGAGAGAGGGAAGAGAGAGAAAATCTCCAGGGGGGGGGGGGTAGGTTTCCGAAAATAGAAACCTACCACAGTAACTTTCCATATATATAGAAAGTTACCATGAACAGTAACCGTGAACAGTACTTTAATCTTTCGCTAATAACTTTCTCATACGAACTCCGATTTAGGTGTATCACATGTCCACAGACTCGGTTTAACGTCCTCTACGACTTTCAAGAAGGACGTTTTCTCAAATTTTGGCCTGATCAAAAAGTCGACTTTTAGGGCCACTAAAATACCGAATTAGGGTAAAAAGTGAGAGTAGTTGTCGTTTACCGTCCAAATGACTAGTAAACGGGTAAGTGAAAATACGGGATGTTACAGTTTCCCAAATATCTTTTGCAGTAGAAAGACAAATATACCGGTTCCTAAGAGAGGACTCCATGGAGTCAATGAGCCAACTTTTCACCTTTTCATTGTCTATGGCCCAAGCTTCATACTCTGCAGAATTCATGGAGAGTTCAACCTTCACTTCGGTCAGATAATCAACCTTCCCTTGTGCGCCAATGTGCATCCACATGAGAGGAGCCCATATGGTGTAGTTGGATTCATTCAAGACAACACTTGTTGGGAACAGAGAGCTGTCTTGTTGGGTGGTGTAGTGGTGATGGATGACTTGTGAGGATGGCACCATTGCCTTCTTGGGATTTGACTGTTCGCCTTCAATCACAGGTCCGGCCATTGAAGAATTCGGGATTTTTGCAGGATTGGGTTTTCTAGGGTTTCAAGATGGATCTAAATTTTTTTTTTTTTAAAAAGGTAGGGTGATGGTGGTTCAAAATTCAGGGATGGTTTGCTTTCAATGGTGGTGGTATGCAGCGGTTTGTGGTTTTTTAGGGATTCAGGATTCAAAGAATGCAGTGCAAGTTCAAAGGATTAAACCTGCTCTGATCCCAAGTAGAAAAGAATATTTCAATTCAGGGTTAATTCGATGATTCTATTCATCTCACAATGAGAGTACATATACAAGTACAAAAAAGTAGTCTAAGTCTAATAGGAAACAATCTTTCTATAATTACATGATATCCTAATTAAATAAAATCCTAATTACATACATATTTATAGTGGTTCTACACCACCAATTTACTTAGTTTGTTTTTGGCCTTGTTGTTTGCAAACCTTATTTGTTTTGGTATTGTGAAATATTTTGTTGTTGATCATATTATATTTTTATGAGACTTTATTTTTTTATTTTTGTACATTTAGTTTTAAGGTTAATTAGTTATTTTAGTAAAAAGGAAAATAGAAATTTTAAACTAGTTGTTACAAAGAGGTTGTGTTTACTTAGAAGTCTGAAACTTATTAAATATTTTCTAATAAGTTAACTAAACCTATGAGTTTTGGGAGAGGAGAAAAGTGTTTAGATGTGTTTAAGGTAGAAAAAGAAGAGAGAACAACACCTGCGTGCAAGGATAGAGGATGGAGAAAATAGGTTAGGTTGCGCTGACCACAGAGGCTTGAGACCAAGTATCAAGTGTGAGATAAGGTGATTTTGTTACAATTTCAACCAGATATTTTTATTTAAATTATTATGGTTCTTTCATTACTTAAAATTTAGACATATCAAGGGTTATTTTGGCTTTGATTTCACAGAAAAATATTAAGAATAGAATTTATAGTTATTTTTCAAAGTTGACATAGAGGAAACAGGTTTTTTGATGACAGAACTTAGGAACTTTTTACAGTCATTGTTTGAAGAGGCAAATGCCTTTTTTCAGCCATAAATTTTTTTTGAAATATTTCTATTTATGTCTAATTCCTGGGGTAAAAGTTTAGTGAATTTATCAGTCGTATTTATTTTTTTAAAATTCGTTAACCATCTGAATCTAGCTGTTTAGGTGGAGAGGCATATTTTGGGTTCTGTTTTGAAGACAGCTTTAGGGGTTCTAGAGGAACTGATTTCACTCCCAAATTTTTATCATATGTTAAATTTTGAACCTTAAATAGATTTACCAAATTTCAACAAGTTTTAGTTCATATTGAATCCCGTGAAATTTTTGGAAGAGTCATTGTTGGTGAAGGTTTCATTTCCTGGTAGCAACAGATGTCGGATTTAAAAAATTATTTGGCCAAGTTTTTGGTATTCTTTTGACTTGATATTTTTACAGTAGATACTGGAGCATGTATAGTTTAATGCAGTAAATTTTGAAGGGATTTGATTGACGACTGTAGTAAGTGAGATTTTTCATTCGGACATAGGCCCTGCTAGATTGCTTTTACCGCAGGTTATAAGGTTCTAGTTCGTGTCTCATTTTGAGTTTTTGTTTGTTTTAGGCCGAGAAACCACAACTTAGGATGTTGTATCAGTTGCTTATATAGCTTGGTTAGTTGAGGTAAGTAACTTTTGTTTGCTCTGGAACCATGATAAATATATAATTGATGATACGTTACTATATATATTATTATTATACACTTACGATTTTGAGTGGACCATTTTTGTTTCTGTTGTGAATGCTTTGTCTTATACTAGTACATGTGCATCATGCAAAATTTGATAAGTTTTGAAAGAGATTTCTGCTAGGTACTCTCTTGACATATCAATACCAGTAGGCTGTTTGAGGAGAAATCTGTTCTGTAAGTGCAAATTATCCACTGTTTTGTCTTTGCAGGTTCTGCATTGTCTGTTATATGGCCCACATAGTGGGTTCATCATCGACGGGTGACGTCTGTTTCCCACCTCTAATAAATTTGGGTCTCACTAGTATGGTGTGTCTAGATGGACCTAGAAAGTTCAGTTTGATTTGTTTTGAGTGCACCCCATATACTATGCATTTTACTATACTGTATATAAGTATGGAATGTCTTCCTATTTGTTATACGTGGTGTACATGTTATAGTTACTTACTGAGTTTATATCTCATTAGTAATTTGTTGTGGTTCCAAGTACTGAAGATGAATTGAATGCTTAGAAGACTTGGTAGTAGCCAGTGGTTGTGTCGGCGTACCCTAGAATAAAAGTTCAAGTTTCTTGTTTAAGATTGTTCTAAATTTTAGAATGGAGCTTCCGTTACTTTTTTTTTTATTGAAGTTTTTATTCTCAAATTAATTTGTTTAAGGAAAATATGATTTGCAAAGAGATTGATGAGAAAATTGTGTGTGTTCTATTATTGATAATACGATCCCTTTATATAAGGATTTATAAAGTACATAATCTTGTCATACAAGGAAATAGAATCCGAATATAATTAGGAAATTTAGAACATGCTCTCCTATTACAACTCTAGAACTAAACCCTAGTTTGAAGAGGCAAACTCAATGTTGATATCCTTCAACACTCCCTCTTGTGCTGCTCAAACTTGGTGATGATGCTTTGATAGTTGCCTCGTTAAAAAACCTTGACGGGTAACAAAAACCCAGTGGGACAAAAATAACCCTGGTCGAAGGACAAAAAGAGCACAACACGTCCTTCACTCTTCGAGATCGATCATGTAGACATCATTCCTCCCCCTGATATCGACATCTCCCCCTGATTGCTACAATCATGGGAGTTGGGATAATTTTCTTAATCCGAGGCTCTTCACATGTTTCTTGAAGTTGGATTTAGGTAACAACTTAGTGAATATGTTCGCTACATTATCCTCTGATCGGATTTGATTCACTTCAATCTTTAGAAGTGATTAATGTTGTTGCTGATTGTAAAAAAATTTAGGCGATATATACTTGGTGTTGTTGCCCTTGATGAAACCTAATATCATTTGCTCAATTCATAAATGCATGTAGGTTCATCTGTGGTAGACTTTAAACCACAAGCTCCTCCAATGTGTCTAATTACAGACCTTAGCCATATGCATTCATGCACGGCTTTATGTAGAGCAATAATCTCTGCATGATTTCAGGAAGTAGCAAGAAGGGTCTACTTTGTAGACCTTGAAGATATTGTTATGCTTCCTATGGTAAAGACATAACCAGTCTGGGAACGACATTTGTGAGGGTCAGAGAGATATCCAAAATCAGCAAAATCCATCAAAACATCATCATCGTTTTGATGTAAGGGAGGAGGATGGGTGGCCGATGGTTTTTGCCAATCACAGCATCTTGGACTGTGCCACTTGGGCTAATGAGATCAATTCTCATTCTTCCGTCATTCTTTTCTCTCTACAGGGATAGAACAAGCTCATATCTATCGTACATTTTAAGTAACGAAATATTGTCTTTATATCTGTCCAATGGCGTTGCGTTGGCGCAGGACTACATCTAGCTAACAAGTTCATAACAAATGAAGTGTTCGGTCTTATATTGTGTTAAGTACAATAATATGTCTATTGCACTTAGGTAAGACACTTCTGCTAATTAACACGTCATCATCATCATCCCTGGGACGAAACGTATCCCTCTTACGGTCAAGACTACAGACGACCATGGGAGTGCATCTTTGACTTTATCAAAATGCAAAGCATTTATTGACATGGTAGTTCTAAATCTAGACAAGACCGTGTTCTCCCAAGGTCCTTCATCTTAAACTCATATTTCAAGTGTTCAACGGTTTCCCTTAACTCTTAAGGGTTCCAATTATGTTTGTCAACATAAACCGTGAAAATTTCAAATCCAGAACTTGTCATGAAAACGCAGAGGCATAGTTTATCATATCCCTTCCCAATCAAGTAGTCACTTTAGTGAGCGTTTCACCCTCATTGCAAATGCGCTCCGTGGTCAAGAGCCATTTGATTTAGGTAAATGAAGTACATAAGACCCTTCATTATATTCCGTATCTAGATCCCCATAGAGATAAGTAGTGACCACATTCGTAAGCTGCATGTTCAATTAATCGGAAACTACCAAACTGACAAGGTAGTGGAGTGCAATGACATCCATTACGAGAGAATATGTATTCTTGTAGTCGATTCCAAGGCGTTTTGTGAGAAGCCTTGCACCATAAGGCGAGATTATCATCTCTTTTTCTCATCACGCTATCTAACGAAGACCTATTAATATTAACAGGTTTTATGTTAGGAGGTGTTGGCATCTCAGGCCCGAAATCCTTCCTCTTCGTTAGTGAATCCAATTCAACCGCAATCGCATCTTTCCATTTAGGCCAATTTTGTCTACATTGGCATTCTTCAATGGAGTAAGGTTCGATATCATCGGTCTCAATAATTCCACGTCTTCATGTACACTAGTGTAATTCGTAGAGATCTCTATATTCTTAGGAATTACTTCTAACATTGAGGCGTCCCCCAACGATGTTTCTTGGACATAACCACAATCCAGAATATTCTCATGAGACAGATTTTGAGTATCAATGATTAATGGGTTAAGTTGTACCAAACTCACTCTCTTCCTATGGAGAAAATCTATCGAACCTATGGATCTCCTACGCTCTCTAGTGGAACCCATGGTCTATGACGCCATTATGCCACCATTGTGGCGTCACCATACCATCATCCATGGTAGTGGTTCTGTACCCATCTCCTCTGGGTGGCACCATGTCCTCTTGTGGGGACATCATTCCTTAGAGACATGTTTGCAGCAGGTATATGTGATCTCGTCACTTTTAGGGGATCAAGATAAGACATAGTGGGGATAGACCATGACAATTCCTGTCGTTCCTGTTGAACATTGACGTTCTAATCTCCCCCTTAACGACAAGAAGACTGTCTCATCAAAGTGACAATTCACAAATCCAACGAAAAAGAGATTGTCTGTCAAGGGTTCTACATAGCGGACTTATAATTGGAGACTTATGTCCAACACAAATATATATATATATATATATGCATTTGTTGCAATGACTCATGTTGATGCACTGTGGCGGCGCAATTGGCACATAAACCGCACACTCAAATATACATAAGTACTAGATATTAGACTCGAACCCAGTCTCTAGCTGTAATGCAAATAAAAGTTGAGTGGCTGCTCTAAGTCGTAGATGAATTAGCATAGCTGCATGCGATATTACATAACCCAAGAAAAAATATTGGTGTGCATTACCAACGTCCAGGCTACCATCGTAGTCTTTTAATGGTGGCTTTTCTGCTAGACTAATTTGGTGTGAACATGAGAATATGATACTTGATATCAATACCCAATGATATGCAATAGTCATCGAAAATTTTCGATGTAAACTCTCTAGTATTATCAAGTCAAATTGACTGAATGAGATGATCTGGGTAGTGAGCCTATAGCCATATGTTCTGGGCTAGGAGTTCATCATAAGCAGCATTATGAGAAGATGATAGCGTGACATGTGAAGAGCGTGTCTCCACATTAACCAACACCATAAAACATCTAAGCAGTCCGTAAGTTGGTTGAATCGATCCACAAAATCCCCTTGGATTCTATGTAAGAATGGAATTATTTCATTAGTGTTCTTTGCATAGGATGGTCTTGATGCTAAAATAACAGGCTTTACAAAATGAAAGATTGGCCTTATATTCAACCAATGAAGGTTTTTTGGTTGAGCCATAATGTCACAATTTACTTTGAGAAGTAGAGAGAAGAGCCAAGTCTCCATACATGGTGTCAAAGCCATGATTTTGCAGCAGGGGGATCACAGCGCCGGTGTTGGCCTGCCAGTGGTGCATGGCGGCTGTACCCTAAGGCGTAGCGGCGGTACAATACTCTCTTTGAATCGACTTTTGATTTTCACTTCTTGTCGTTCTGAAGAAGAGATGTCTGTGTGTAGTCTTTAGTATCACGGATCATCATATTATGACCTGGGTGTCCCAAACGGTCTTGCCAAATGTGTCAGAATCCCATAAGTCATCTCTCATGACATGGTTGGATTCAATGACTCGAATAGTGGTTGCATACAGCCCACTAGAACGACACATAAGTTTCTCTAATACTTGTTATAATATCTGTAGTCATTAGAGGTGATGCAAAGGAACTTTTGTCTATTCTCACAATGTGTTTCCACATGAAAACCATTGGCTTTTATATCTTTCAAATAAAGTTCGAATTAAGGTCTGTCCAAGACATTAAGTAAAAGAATCGACACTTTATTAATGGCTGATGATTACATCAAAGTTTCTTAACCAAAGTCTAATCCAAAATAAAAATCAAACTTAGACAAATCATAGTCACTCAATCCGTTTGGTAACTCCAATCAAATATGACTAGGGAAGTAGTGAGAGATGTCGGTGGAGCGAGGCTCTCTTAAGTACCACTAATCTCAATCACTTTCCTAGACATCATACTTCATTGGATGCACCACTTGAGAAAGAGTTAATACAAAATTGTCATTTATTGATTAAGGCATAATTGCCATTACATAATTCTTGGAAAAATAAAAGACTATTCGAAATAAAAATCTGCGGCATTTTGTCTTCATCGCCAGATTTAAAGTCTTTTTGAACTCGATGTCTTGATCACCATGATGCGGCTACCTTCATAGATATATTGCAAATTCGGCTCTATTGATCAGACGTTCCATATCAGAAATAGACACCATAAAAAGGATTCTCCCTTGATTGAGGTGCATTGGAGCAAGTTGCATGGTCCCTAGGATCGGTGGTGACAAGACAAATCCCGAATTTCACCCTGAAATCCGAGGTGACCTTGTGGGGCCCATGTTAGGAATAACTCTACCAAAAATTTAACAGAGTCACCCCTAAAATGGACTACCCAAAAACCTATAAAAACACATTCACACTTCTAACAAATCATCCATAATCTCCTAGAGCAACCCTGCTCCCCAAATCCCAACAACTCCACAATTTGCAACTAAAATCCGAACAATGCAACATAATCCAAATACACATGTGCAAAATCCAAACTTTACAACATTTGTCCCACAGGTTATCAGAGCAATCTAAAGGAGAAAAAGAATTCATAATACAAGTAGGTTCAATGATTAACCTACAATATGAAAACAATAGCAGCAGATGCTATGCCCCGAATCCTACTATGCCGAACCAGCTACTCTGTAGACTGGGCATTTGAAACCGAAGAGCCCAGGGGAAAGTAGATAAAACGTTAGCGTGAGTGGACAAAAATAATTAATTGCAAAATAAAAGGAGTTTGTACTTTCCCATGTTTATTTCTTTAAAAACCCGATGCATGCAACAATTACAAAAAAACAAACCGACTGATGTTCAGCTCAAGAAAACCGACTAGCCCCGCTAGTCACAAACAACCAAGTAAAAAGATTGAAAATTCGATACTCAAGAAAAATAAAACCAGCCCCGCTGATTAAAGGAAATTAGACTAGCCCCGCTAGTTAAGGAGCAGTAGAGTATGGGGAAGAAATTATAACCATACAAGTAAGGGAGCCTCCCAGGCTCGGGTCGGAGTGTCCCACACTCTTGAGCATCCCACACTCTTGAGCATCCCATGCTCTGCTCAACTCACCCACAAACATATAGTAAACGGGGAGGAGTACTAATAGGCTTTTTACCAATAAATATGATGACCCAGGTATGGTGGGTTAAAATCATATGAAAATCGAAAATCAGTGAGGCTTCCCCAAAATATCACGAGAAAATACATATTCCAACGACGTGGACCCACACACCAAAATATTCTCAAATTCATAAATAAATAGGCAAGGAATCATAGATGAGTAAAATTCTCTCGAAAATCCCATTTTCGAAAACTTTTCAGAAATCTCAGAATCGACCAATGAAAATATAAATAATTCCGGAAATCGCCTCGGGAAACAATTCTTCAAAAATCATTCTAAATGAAGAGTTTAAAATGGAGCATAACAATTTCTAATCCGAAAGTCCAATCGACAAATAATTCCATATTTTAAAAAAATCTGATAATATGCTCAATAATTAAAAGGAAAATTTAAATAAATTCTTAATTTAGAAAAATTTAATTGCAAGAAATATTTAAAATCAAAAGTCCACTCATAGTATACGGCTAACATGGTATCCAAGCGTAAGGATCCTCGTCGAGCGATAGGTCGGTACCTCGTCCTGTACACAATTATATTCTGTAAACAACAATTCGATAAATAAATACGATTCAAAACAAATCCTGAAAAACCCACGTAATCCAAGATCTCCATTTCTTTCCGGATTCAAGCCAAACTTCACCATTAATATCCATTCGTCAATTAAAGTATTCCACATCGGAAACAAAGGAAATCCAAAGGTCGGATTCCCACAAATCGACAACCGAAACTCCCAAACATCGGAATTTCACAATCAATGTCAAACAATTATATTATTTAATTAGCTAAAAAAATCACAATTAAAAAGCTGCAGAACGCGCCGCCTTTGCCGTCCACAGTGGCGGCAGCGCCGCCACTGCCACCAGCTCCAATAGCCACCAAATTTGGTAGCAGCACTTACTCAACAGACCCAACAACTTTCTCAACTGTGATAAAGTCAGAAAATGAGTAGAAGTACCTCAACAATTAAGGAGAAGGTTGAACCTGATTTGTGAATAGTGACCCAGAATTTCAAACCTTCGATTCTTCCTTCTCGCATCAAATCGCTGTAAAATGTTTGGGGAGCATCATCTACGTCCCAAGGAGCTTCCAAAGAACCTAACTTGATCGTCTGGGGTGGCCGGAATATGAACAAACTGGCGTTGACTCAAACTACTACAGTAAACTTTCAAGGCTCGATGCATCATTTTCCGGCCAAGCCACTGTGAGCCACCACCACCAGCGCCAAAAGGAGGAAGAGATTAGTCCAATGGTACTAGCCTTGCGCCACCAGGTGCCCGGAAGAGATAGAACACCGGAGTTGCAGAGAGAGCCGAGGATAGAGAGAAAAAGCGGGAGGAAGGACAGAGAAGAAGAAATGGAAACTTACCGGCCACAGTAACTTTTTCAAATTTATACCATCTACCATGAACATTAACTTTCATTTTTTTCTTATAACTTTCGCATACGAACTCCGGTTTTTATGTACCACATATGCACGTGCTCGGTTTAACGTTTTCTACAAATTTCAAGAAGGAAATTTTCTCAAAATTTTGACCTGAACAAAAAGTCAACTTTTAGGGCCGCTAAAAGTATTGAAACAAAGTAATTGTCGTTTACCGTCCAAATGACTAGTAAATGGGTAAATTAAGATACGGGACGTTACAATCTCCCCTCCTTATAAAAATTTCATCCTTGAAATTCACACAAATTACTAAAGGCTTAATTAAACCAACTCTATTGGATACGCGTTCCCTAGTGAAACAATATGAGAAAAAATAACTCAAGAGAAAGAATATAGTACCGTCGAGTATTTGGAGGAACGTGATCCTCCTGCTGCATCATGGGCATGAAGTTTCGTTTGTGTCGCTGGACGTCGACGGCGACCGCTACCTCGTTGAGTGTTGCCCCTGGCAAACCTAGTGGGAGTGCCACCCCTGGTAAAATTAGTGTGAGTGCCGCTAGACGAACCTCCAGATGCGTAATTGGAACCCTGACCGACGTTTGGAGTAACACCCTGAGTCAATGTACGGCAATCCCTTCTATAATTACCCTATTGTCCACACTGATAGCACGTCACATGCGGGTGGCCCCAGCCAGGGTCCATCTAAGAGAGCTGCTTTCACTTCTAGTTCAGGATCTTCTGAAGGTAGTAGACGTGTCGGTTCGAATTTGATTACTCTATCTGATTTTTGAGGACTTAATATGGGAGGTGGTCAGTCTGAGTGGTAGTTCAGTGACGGCACCAGTCAGTATGGTGGTACCTCATAGAGATTTCATACTGGGATAGATAGTCCCCGACGTCAGACGAGGGATGTGATGTGCTATCAGTGTGGACAGCAGGGTCATTATAGGACGGATTGCCCTACATTAACTCAGGGTGTTACTCCAGACGTCGGTCAGGCTTCTAGATACGCATAAGAAGGTTCATCTAGCAGCACTCACACTAATTCTGCCAAGGGCGCCTTGAGCCAGTGATCAATTTCCCTAAAGCCATTAGCTTCAATTCACAGCGTGGAGGACGAATCGAAGAAATTTCCGAAGCTAGGGTTTGGAATTTCTGGGTTTCTCTTTACATGCCAATTTCGACTGTTTCAAGGTAAAATTGGAACTTGTTGTAGTTGAGGAAAATGTTTGGCTTGTTGAGTTGTTGTTGTATATGAAATTTGGTGGCCATCGAAGGAGGTGACTGGCGGCGCATGATTGTCATATGAAAGTGAAAGTAATTTTCGATTTTCATATGATTTTAACCCACCATACCTGGGTCGTCATATTTATTGCTAGCTAGCCTATTAGTACTTCTCCCCGCTTACTATGTGTTTATGGGTGAGTTGAGTAGAGCATGGGATGCTCAAGAGTGTGGGACACTCGGACGGAGTTTATACTTTCCCACGTTATTTCATTAAAAACCGATGCATGCAATAATTAAGGAATACAAACCGACTGATGTTTATCTCAAGAAAATCGACTAGTCCCGCTAGTCACAAACAACCAAGTTAAGAGATTGAAACTTCGATACTCAAGAAAATAGGACCAGGCACCCTAGTTAAACTAAAATCAGACTAGCCCCGCTAGTCAAGTAGTAGTAGAGTATGGGGAAGAAGTTATCACCATACAAGTAAGGGAGCCTCCGAGGGCCACTAAAAATATAGAAACAATGTAAAATGTGAAAGTAATTGTCGTTTACCATCAAAATGACTAGTAAACGGGTAAATTAAGATACGAGACGTTACAGGTGGCGTTAGAAAGTGATGACCATGGCCAACGTTGGTTCCATGATTTCCAACCCTTCTTCCCTCAAAATCACGGCTCCTACAGTCGCGTGACTGTTGCCTTGGGTGATTACTTTCTTGAGCATTTCGATCGTATGGATCATGACATCGATGGCAAATTTATCTAGCCATGGGACGATGCTCTTGATGACCATCTTTATGCCTATCAATTTCTCTATTCATAGCTTCAATAAGCTGTTGAAAACTTTTGATTCGTCTTGCATTTACATGAGTTCGGAATAATTCTGAGGACCTCATAGCATAAACAGGGAAGGTATTAAAGGTTTTCTCAATCAATTGGTCTTCTGTGATTGTCTTTCCACAGAGACGCATCATTGATCTGATGCAAAGAGCTTCCGAATAAAATTGCGTGACTGTGTCAAATTCAGAGAAGCGAAGATCATTCCATTCTGCTTCTATATTCAGAAGGATGGAGTCATGAACCATAATGTTCACGAAGCGCTTGCCAAAGCTTTATTGCGCTATCCTCATTTAAGAACTCAAACTGAAGGTCACTATCCATGTGACGTTTCGTGAAGGCAAGTGCCCTGGAATGATCTTTCTCAGTTTGAGGATCTGGAGCTGTTTCTATAGGACAAAGCTCTTGGATTGTATGCAATAAATATCGGGCAGTAAGATGGATCTCAATGTCAATGGCCCAGTCTAAATACCCTTTTCCTGCATAATCCAATGGAACAAAATCGAGTTTGTTTGTGTTTGACATCCTGAAAAAGGCTGAAACAAGAACGAATTAGTTTCGGAGCTAAACTTCCACGAAAACTAAAATAATAAGATTTCTGAGGTATGCTACCAAGAAATCAATTTCCAAGAATATTTGGATTAGACAGAAACAATGATGTTTAATATGGTCATAATTTGATACTTGCGGACGCTCTTAGTCCAAATATTATGAACACCCTTAGTTCATTGATTATGAATGCTCTTAGTTCGAATATTATGAACACTCTTAGTTCATTGATTACGAACGCTCTTAGTTCGTTTAGCGTAAATCCCCACAATTCTGCTTATTAAATAACCAAACCCATGTTCGTATATGGCAAATCATGCAGCAAATAAAGAAATTTAAAAGACAAGAAAGCAGGAACTTTAATCTTTAAAACCTACTTGTTGAAATTCGGAGCATATTCGCTTCGAATGGTGTACAACTCCCACTTTGAATGGTGTACAGCTCCCAAAACGACTCTAATGGCGTTGAAATTTGGAAGTAGATAGAAGAGACAGATATGAACAACTTTGATGAATGAAGAATTTTGATCTGGGGTTCCGATCAAGATGTTTTAGGGCGTTCAAACAGGCTGATCTACACATGAACGAGGGTGTTGCTGTGCTGTAGGGGCAGCAGGCGTGCGAAGATGCTGCAAGGGCAGTAGGTGGCACACTAGTGTGCAAGGGCTGAAGGGGCAGCACACGGTATGGCTAGCTAGGGCTAGGAGCTTGCGGCAGTTCGTATTGGCCATAATAGGAAAAACTGGGCAAAAAGTGGTTTTTGTATATTTTTCTGCAGGAGGACCAGTTGGTTTGACAACTGGTTCAGGGGCTTTTGGACCTGTTCCTGAATCCTAGGACAGAGACGGTGCTGCTGACAAAATTTTGTGGCAATTGGGTATCCGGAAGGTGGTGAACTGGTGGAGAGATAGCAGCGGATGGTTTGTGGCTTCCGACAGCCGGTTCGGTAAGTTACCGGCCAATTCTGGTTGTGTTGCGGCCTGTTCTGGACTCCTTGGGTTGGAGGCTACTAGTTGAGAGGCGGAGGCAACTAGGGTTTGAGGGTTTCGACTTGTTTTAGAGTTTTGGTTATTTGTTGCAGGGTTAGGGCTCGTGCTGATAACGTGTTTAAGGAAAATATGATTTGCAGAGAGATTGATGAGAGAATTGTGTGTGTTCTATTATTGATAATAGGAGTAATTTATATAGGGATTTACAAAGTACATAATCTTGTCATACAAGGAAATAGAATCCGAATATAATTAGGAAATCTAGAACTTTCTCTCCTATTACAACTCTAGAACTAAACCCTAGTTTGAATAGGCACACTCAATGTCGATATCCTTCAACATAAAGTGTATTTTGAAGCTTTTCTTTATATCCTTTTGACTTAATAAAAGTAGAGTTTTCAGCTGCAAATTTTGGGGCGTGACACAACCTTCATTGAAATTATCAAAAACTAAAGCACTAAAGGTGCAACATTAGGGGGAAGATTCACCAAAACAAAAAAAAACATTAGGGGAAGATTGCGAATCAATGATTTATCTTCGCTTCTAACAGTTTACAAATTGAGTAACTTCTTAGGCCTAAACCTTGTATTTTGTGGTAGTAGCAACTTCTTCTATTGTTTATTCAACTTCAAGTGTGTATAGGCTTTCTGCATGTGTTTCATTAAACCCATTTGTAAATTGAGTAAGTGTTAGCGAGTCTTTACATTGCTGTAGTATGTGCATGACTCCTAACATGTCTGCAATGCATTGTGACTCATCTCTAGATTTGAGAGTAGATGGGAGCAAACTCAAAGATATCCTAGAGGTACTTTGCTCCTACTCATTGATGAAATCATCACTTTGGTATCTCGCCTTGCATTTTACTTTAATTTTTGTTACCTTTCTCGCATTGTTTCTATTTTGGGAGGGTCTGTTAGCAAAGTGAAAACAAGAAAAAGTTGAAACGGCTATGTATTATCTTTCTAAGCTAAGCTAAATGTCCTTTTTGTTGTCCTTGAGAGAAAGAACATGTCCATTTAGTATCAAGAGTCATGAGTCATGTACTCATGTGGTAATGGTGGAAATCAATGTATTTATATTGTGATTTCTGGATTTTGCTGGTTTTGGTTTCAATTGCACTCTCTGTTCTTTGCTATTAATTTCCTGCATTTTCATTTTCTTGTTTCACTGCTATTTCTTCACATTCCCATGCAGTTTTGTATTATCTTTCCTCTGCAACCATTAAATTATGTTGTGCCTGATGCAGTCATTGTCAAATTTCATCAAATCACTAAACAAGTTTGCATCTTGTAGGCCAATAGGAATGTTTTTTTCATTCTTGTGTAGCTAACTAGGAATGCTCTTGTTTAGTGCATTATCTAGTTATTTGAATGTATGAATGCTTGAATAATAGTACATGAATGATATGGATTAAAGTAATGTTTATATGGTAATATATTGAGCATTATTCTGGACAAACATTTATATTGGTATTCTTGTTGTTGTTGAAGGTTTAGTCATACAACACAATACAAAACAATGTGTTGTATGACTATAAAAGAGTTCAAAATTGAGGCTTCTCCTACAACAGTCATTGGTTGTTACCCAATTTGATTACAATATTCACACCACAGCTAACCAAATATAGTTATTGTGTGAACTAACAACCAACAACAAAAGAAAACAAAATCCTGTTGTGTGAGATTCATAACACACAATAGAAATAAAATCATCTCTGTTGTCTGAGTGAATCAACGGACAAGGGAGATAATTTCACATTGGTTGTGTGTTCCATATTTTAGACAACAAAAAATGAGTTATATTTGTTGTGTGTTATTAATCTCAGACAACAAAGAATGAGTAATATATGTTGTGTGTTATGAACCTCAGACTACAAAGAATGAGTTATATATGTTGTGTGTTATGAATCTCAGACAACATCAAAGTTTCTTTTTCTGTTGTCTGAATGTGCCGAGGCAAGCCATGCCAGGCACATGCCTGAACAGAATTCGCACAACAGAACTAAATATATGTTGAGGAAATGGATATTGCACAACGGTGAATTCACCGTTGTGTGATTTTTCAATCACACAACACTCTTTTAGACCACAGTGAGGCTGGTCATCACACAACACTCTTTTAGACCACAGTGAGGCTGGTCATCACACAACTCCAAATCTCAATCGTCTGATTAACTTATTGTAGTAGTGGAAACCTTAGTATGTAATGTTTCTGTGTGCATTTTTTTTTCTTTTGTCTTTAAAAGATTGAGAAAATTTCGCAAACAGTACACAAAGTAAAAGCCACTAATAATTCTTATACACAAAGTTTCAAACCAAACATTTCGGTACACAAAATCTGAAACTCGATCCACTATCAATACACGACGTCAATTTTTGACACCAAAATATCCATTATGCCCTCGATCAGTTCTTTTTTTTTTAATAATTTTTTTTCTGTTATTTTTTTTTCCTTCATTTATAAATGACTCGAGTCATTTTTTTTTTCTGTTATGTGAGGTGAGGAAGGAGGCGTTGGAAGCGAGGGAGTGAGCCCGGAAGAAGGAAGAAGACACGAAGGAAAAAAAATAACAGAAAAAAATTATTAAAAAAAAAAAGAACTTAGGGCATAATGGACATTTTGGTGTCAAAAATTGACGGCGTGTACTGATAGTGGGTCAAGTTTCAGATTTTGTGTACCGAAATGTTTGGTTTGAAACTTTGTGTATAAGAATTATTAGTGGCTTTTACTTGGTGTACTGTTTGCGAAATTTACCCAAAAAGATTTTACTAAAAGCAGGTCAAAGTGTACAACCAAGCAGAGAACACAGAACAACAAAATACAAACAGCTAACAGAGATGGCAGTTATTTAAGTGGTTAATTTTCAAATTCTTATCCAAAGTTCGTTGCGGTTGATGAACTCTATTTTCTTTACTTAGTTGCAAAGGATGTTGCAGAGGAAGAATTGATGCAATAATTTGGAACTCTGAACAACGATGAAGAGTACAGCAATACGGCTGATAATATAGAGATGAATAACATGAGTATATAGTGATAGCAGAGCAAGAGGATGATAGTATATGTAGCAACAAGGAAATAAGTAAAAAGATATACATGATTCAGCCTTCGGATTGAGGAAAGTATCAACTATTAAGTCTTTTAACCTATACATTTGGGTATATATTCTACAAGAAAAATAACAACCAAAAGTTGCTTTGTATGTTTCTTACATTATGTTCAAGCACTTGTGGAATTATCAAGAGGATGAAAGTATCTATTGAAGAACACCATAGAATCAGCTTCTACAGCATATCCATCTTGATTACGGTGCCAACTAAAGTAAGCATGGCTTCGGTTCTTGATGTCAAAAATGGCATGACCAAAACTGGCCTCTCGATAGGCCGAGTACTCTGGCTGTGGCTCTGTCATGCTGCACACAGAAGAAGACATTCAATGATTCAAGTATTGTCACAAAATATCAAATATATCATCTTACACATATTCATTTATACTTACGAGGTTGCTAAGCCTTCAAGATTTCCTCCATCCCCAATGGTAATGTACACAGGTGCAGATTGATCTTTCACAGGAATGCAATTACCATTTGTAATGTTATATGCAATATTGGATATGCGTTCCTGTGTTATATAGAATTAGAAATCACTTGTTGAGCAATGCGCTCATGATGATTAATTGGGCAGGGAAAAAGGAAATAAATACATGCAGTTTCCTTTGACATAGCTATCAGAATTTGTGAAAAGTAATTTTCCTCAAAAGGGTTTTGTGTAGCTTATCAAAAACATTGAATTGATCAGGGATAAAGTGTGCTGAACTGCAAAATCTTAGTTTTACAAACAAATAGAGAGTAATTTCACAGAGACAATGACTAGTTCTATGCAGATAGCAGGTATCAAACAAAATGATTCTGAAACTAATGATTTAGAACATATACATCGAGCACTTACAGATCGTTCATAGGCATGGACATGACCAGAAAATACCACGTCAACTTTGTACTGTACAAACCACGGCTCAAACATCACTCTCATGCTTTCTCCTTCCATATAGTGATAGTTGTAGCTATTATACCATGGGGAATGCATTAAGACAATCAACCATGGTGTCTCACTTCTATTAACTTTTGATAGCTCCTGCTCGAGCCATACATACTGAGGAGTGTATTTACCTAAAGAAAAACAAGATAGTAAGAAAAATGAAATAATATGGTTGAATGAACTTGTTTAATCAGTCACCTTAATTAACAAAGTCCTTTTCTTCTTGGCATTGAAAACAACAAAACAAGGAACAGAAACGTGTCTAACAAAGACATTTTGTACAGATGATCTAACTACAATGTTAAATATATCTGAAACTACTACACTTTTCATACCTTTTGCTGGATAAACTTGTCCATCACTCATGTTGATAAAAATATATAGTATGGATGAATATAAAATATATTCTTACCATATGCTGAATATGAAGCTAAGACGATGATGTAGGACGAAGCTCTCTTGATAGAGTACCAAAAAGGGGCAGTACTCCCTGATGCTTTATGTGGGACATGATACCGGTGAGTGTAAGGTTTAAAAGGTCTGGTTTCACCCTGCCATATATAAAAGTACCAATTTTCTTTTAGTAAAAGTAGTTCATCCAATGATTCATCAGTACTTGGAAAGTGCATATGCAAAATGATTGAGCAGCAAATTCTGGTTCAAATTTTTCTTACATGGACAACTGTAAATAAACTAGTATAATGGCACCATGGTCCGAGACCATATAATAATTTTCCTCACGTTCGTTAGCTATCATACATCCATCCTTATCTTGTTGTTTAGCATTTATGCAATGCAGGCCGTGCTTGCGTTCTTTGGTTTCCCAAAGAAGACAATCATTCTTATAGGTGGCAATCCGAATACGCTTATTACCTATCATACGTATCATACGTTGTTTTCTTACAAGCGAACAAACCGAATCCCAACTTAACAATTGTAACTTGTAAGATCAAATCTAATATTACACGGGCAAGAAAAACTTTCTCTTGATTAGAGCATTTAGAAATGGCCTCATGGATAAACGTAAAATCCCAGAGGATCTAGAATTCACAGAAAATCCACAAGCAGAACGTGTATGCAAATATATAGTCTAGCGAACAAAAAATGAATGATCATAGTGCTAAATGGTAATGCATAAAAACGTATATACCAACAGAGGTAAAACTAACCTCAAGAAATAGTCTCTATGTACGTATGTCTCCAAAGATGTATTATGTTATAGTACTAAAAATAACTATATCATGTATGATCTTATCTAAGACAAGAAAAGACAACTAAGAGTACAAGTTTATGTTCCAGAGAAACCAAAGGTTGTTTGAGATGCTTACAATTTCTGGGGCAAAATCAATTTCATGATTCCCTGCAGTCCATATCCAAGGTTGATAAGCAGCACTTCGCTCTGTGAATCTTCCCCATGTATCCCATCTGACATTATCATGATTTGGGTAGTCATCCGCATAGGAGAGGTCGCCAACAAATAAAATTGTCTCTCCTTTCAATGGATTTAGCTCGTAATGAGTTAGCGTCTTGTTTGAATCAAAGGTCTGACCCAGATCCCCTGCAACCCAATGGTAACTGGCTAAATGAAATTCATATGTATGGAAATGCAGTGTTGCCGATCTTGTCCATTATGTAGTTCCATGCTTTTAAGATTAAGGCCAAAAAGAACACTATGTCTTCATATTAAAGCTATACTAGTTTGAAGAAATTACAAAACATAAGACCAAAGACATTTGAAATAGCTAGCTCAATACAATATAACTGAAATGGATTTAAATTAACTACATACAAGGAAGCATTTGAAACTCATTTGAACTTTTTCTTTCAATGCAAAATCCAATTAGATTCTTATAGTTCGACCATGCAATTTAACTATACAATATTAACTAAATCACTATTTTCAAAACCATTCATCCAAAATGAACCCTGAAAGACAAGAATATATCATAAGACTGGAACCATTATCTATGATTCATAATGTTGAATGAAGTCCACCGAACTAGATGATCCTTACTATGTATTGCGTTTGGAATCTTTTGATACAGAATACTTACCTATGAGACCAAATGTGTAAGGGACGTCTGGCCCAACTTCAGGAGGAGTCGTAAACCAGAACTGCCGGTCAGAGTGGTCGACTCCAACGACATAGTAATATTTGGTATTGAACTACAAGAACACAAATGATTGGATCACAATGCTTATACTATATTCATCATGAGACAAGCTAGTGTACTGGTGGGTATGAGATACCAAATATTACCAAATATTACTATTACCATATTCATTTACACTATTTACATATAGTTAAACAAAACTTACAACATTGACAACGAATTTGTTCAAAAGCTTGTAAAAATGTCGTAAGAGGTGTAATTACCATTATTAGAACTAAGATTACAACATTGACAACTAATTTGTTCAAAAACTTGTAAAATGTCGTAAGATGTGTAATTACCATTATTAGAACTAAGATTACACAAAGTGGGACTCAAATTACAACTTTGACAACAAAATTTGTTCTCACTTTTGTAAATGTGGGTATGAGATACCCACCACTACACTAGAATTTCCCATTCATCATTTCAATAAAAGACCTCCAAAACCTAGTCTCTCTCACACAGATTCCACACCAACCTAGCATTTGAAGAAAAAACAATCGAGGGAAATCTGAACTAAACATAAAATTGTACCTTTAATTTTTTGATGGTGGTGTGGTGAATGTAACCGGAAGTGTAATTGTAGAATTTATATGTTTTAACTTTTCCCTCAGCCTTCTTTTGCTTCCCATTCGTGCTCCAGTAAAGCACGGTGCTGGAACCTGGTTCATCTACAGTCACCCATGACACAATCACAGCCTTCCCGTGACGGTCCCCTTGCGTTATATGAACCTTCACACAAGAACACACACATTAATCATATAACTAAACAAAATTAAACACCAAAAGTTTGAGTACACATCATGATCAATCCAATTAATAACAGAAGCTTAAGCTATAAATTTTGAAAAACTATACTTGTTGAGGTGCATTATAGCCTGGAGGGACTTTAAACACATCACTGTCCAGAGGCATATCCAAACTTCTGTTAATTTGCCTCACAAAAGTGCTTGTTTTGCCTCCATTACACACCACACCCAAGTTCAAAACCAAACCCAATACTACAAATATAGCTACCCTTTGTATGGACCAAGTAGAAGCACAAGCTAATCCCAACACACCCATTCTCTTCAAACTATCAAGAGCACCCTCAAACTCCACCAGTCCATACAAAACCCATTCAGCTCCTTTTATATACAGATGAAGAATTTAATCCAAATAAAAAAAAATTTAATTTACTGGAAAATGTGGGAAATATTGAGAGGTTTGTACAAATATGCATGCAAGTCAGATGTCAAGGAGTTGAATACTGACGAATTGGGTCTGCCTGGATTTCTTCAGTGCATTGTTTGCATATACGGAGATACCAATAAATAATTTAGCATTGGAGTGCAAGCTAATTTGTTCCCAAGTTTAAAGCTCCTTGTGAATTGTGTTGATCCAAACATTTGGAAAAGGAATCTGGCTGATGGTGATAATGATGTTTTAGTAGAAGCAGTGCCTTCAATGGTCTCTTTGAGCACGTTGTGTAGATGCTTGTGGTTTTCCTCCATTTTCTGTTTGCTCTGATTTGTCCCCTTTGCCTTTGTTTTTGACGCTGTTTGCTTTTTGATCTATTGTTTTGTCTCTATTGCTTTCTGCGTTCTTTTGCTTTCCTTTTGCTCCCTATGTCCAAGCTTCATACCAAAATTCTTGACGGTCAAGTTACTTTCGATCCATGACAGTGAAAATTTTTGAATGAGAGAGGCTAGGTTTTGAATATGATTTTCGTTCGAGATATGGGTCAATTTGTTGAAATCAATGCGAAACATAATTGAACCGACTTTTTGATATTCTACATATACTAAATGTGGATGCACTGTTTATCCCTGTTCATCACTGTTTATGTAACAGTGAAGTGACGGTTTTACCCTCCATTTTTCTGCTGTCGTTCTACGAGCTTCTTATACGTTTTTGCCGTCCTTTTTTTTTTTCCATTGTTCTACAACCTTCGAATGCCCTCCTTTTTTTTTTTTTTTTTCCCCGATTGTTCTACAACCTTCTCATTCGATTGTTGACAACAAAATAATATTGAGAGAGAGAGAAAGAACGAGAGAGAGCAACAGAGGAAGTGAGTGTTTGCTTGCTTTGCACGAAGAGATAGACAGATCGGTTGTTGTGCGATTGACAAGTTTGGGTATAATTCTGGGTTCTTCTTCTTTTTGGACGGACTGTGGTGTTCTGATTTCTGGTTTTGGTGGGTTTGGCGAGAGAGAGGATCGCAGGTGTGGCCATTTTCTTCTTCTTTTGTTTTTCGTTAGCTGGGTTTTTAGTCGTGGTTAGTCTTGAATTGTTATGGGTTTATACGTTTTAGGGCTTTTGTTTGTCTTTGGTTTTGGGAGTTCGGTGATTGATTGGAAAGGTTTCAAGGTTTGTTTCTGATGTTTGGTAATTTGAAATTTTCCATTGGATGGTGGCTCACCTTGATTTCATAGATATACTTTGTCATGTTCAATCAGATTGGTTGGTATTGATATATTGAATTTGGTTGATTTGTAGATGTAGATTAGCTTTGATTGGAAAGATTTCAAGGTTTTTTTATGATGTTTAGTAACTTGAAAATTTTCATTGGATGTTGTCTCGCTTGATTTCATAGATTTACTTTGTCATGTTCAACCAAATTAGTTGGTATTGATTGGTATTGATTTATTGAATTTGGTTGATTTATTGATGTATTGATTGGTATTGATTTGACTCTTCTAATTTTGGGCTATTTTTCCGTTCTTCATGATAATATTGGATGTTTTGATTTCAATTTGGAAAAACGGAATTAAACTCATAAAGGTAAAAAACCAGAAAGCACTAAACTTTGTAAAAGGATCAGTCAATTATTAGGGCTTTAGAAGAGAAAAACACAAGAAAACACTAAACTTTTTAAAAGCATCAGTTAATTATTAGGGCTTCAAAAGAGCAAAACACTCATTTAGTTTTAATTGGATGTATATGGTTAATTTTCATGATTTTTGTTGGATTAGTATTATACACTGCTAGCTTTACAATAAATTCCAGGATTATCTGGTTAACCTTTTACGAATTAGGTATTTAATCCTAAACCCTAAATAAGATAGAATATATAGTGGTAATCATAGTTTTTACTAAGTGTATTTTCATTCTCTGTCATGATTCAGAAAATGAGAGCTGAAGAAATTTACATTCAAAATAATAATGTATTCGTATCTATTAATACTAAGTTTAGATTTCATGCAAAAAAGGCAAAATGTCACTCTAATCAAGTTTAGATTCTTTCAGGGTTTGGGTTTAAGATTTATTAATTATAGATATGGTAATTTGATTTGGGGTGATCTGGTAATGAGCTTTTTTTTTTTTTTTTTCCTTTTGGGTGTCTTATGTTATTTTATATAACGTGCAGAAGTTTTACATGATTGATAATTGTATAGCTGAGATTTAAATTTCAGAAATTTGATTATAATCTCTTCATGAAAACATGATCTAAAAGAGGATTAACAGTTAATGCAGTTGATGTTGACACTTTATTTTGCATATATTTTCCTGTTTCGAAATCGTACCGATTGTATTGTTTTGATTCTGCAGGTTTTATGCAAAAGAGCATTTGTATTGTTCTTTTTCCACTGTTCCTGATTCTGATATTGGGTGTTTGTTCGTTGTCCTATTGTAATTCAGGTGTGTGACTTCTGGTAATGTAATGAGTGTTTTTTTTAGTTTAAATTCGATAATTGGTTTTGAATCAAAGTGGTTATTTTAATAAGGCTATATCATGTTATATTTGATTATAAGCAGATGCTCTATTTAGACATTGTAATAAACGGTTGCTTTGTTTATGCTCTGCAGATATTGGGGATAGTGTGCTATTCAAATTTGGAAGTACTGTGGATTCATGTATGAATGTTTAGCTAATGTTGTTCATCAAATTTAAAGAATAATGTTGAGTATCAACATTGGTTCTATGTGAGGTTCAGGTCGTCTTTGGTAATGTTCAGTTTATTCTTGATTTGTAGGAAAGTTAAAATTATTAGATTGTTAAGTTTGAGAAGGTGTTAATTAATACGTTATTTTTAGTTTGTTTATTGATAGCTGAAATTAAACTAATGTTATGAATTGTTTATTGTTTTTTTTATTTTTTTTATTTTGGTGTTTAAATGTAGTGATGGCGTCAGAAACTATGATGAGGGGAAGAAAAAGATTATTAATACAGTGTGCTACTGGAAGTAATGAAAGTAAAGACACAATTGAGCAAAGGAGAACTAAACGTAATCGTGTTTTTTTTTTGTGGAGGTGAATATGATCGAATTAACTCAGAGATATGGAAAACGAGTAAGTATATTTTATGTTCTTTGAAACAGTGATATATATAAATAGTCTTGCAAAGTAGATCACTTTGCAAAGTAGGTTTTGTGAAACTGTTATGTTTGATCACTACATTGTCACTGAGTTTTGATTTAAGAATTCGTTTGTTTTTGTAAGTTTATATCTTGAAGTTTATCACAGTTTGGGTATATTTTTCAGCTTCCATTCTTTATCTTTCTTCTCACTCATTAAAAAGTGTTTAGAGTTGAATGAGAGAGAGATTTTTGGTTGAGGCGAAGAAACACTTAGTGCACTCCGGAGTACTGATTTTTTTGCAAAGTAGTGGTTGTAAGGTTTTGAGTATAGTATCATTTATGGTTAGAATGTTCGGCTTCTTTTCAGTGTGTTGATGGTGCTTCGTTTAGTTGGAAAAAAAAGCAATGTTCTTTGCTGTTATTAGTTCACTTAGTTAATATAAAGAATAATGGATTGATGTATGAATGAAGTTGCTGATATATGTAAATTAGGAGTTAACTGTTGTAATATGTTTATACAACAATAAATGTTTATACTTAATCATTGCACACTTATTTTTAGGGTGCTGAGTTATATTATTTTTACTTGCTAATCCAGTTCGCAATCTTTATCCATTTTATGTACTTTTTTTTTATTCACAAATATGAAAAAAAATCTCTTTTATTGTCTTAAACTAATTAGAAGTAAGATATTATATTAGTGTTATATAAAAGAGCTTGACAATTTCTTGGAATGAATCAAGACTTGGATTGCAGTAAAAAAATTATCTTTGTGAATGCCAAAGTTTTAAGTATGGTTATGCTTACTTAAAGTTGATCGAACAAAATAGTTTGTTCTGATTACCTGTTCTAATGGCACTTAAATATAAAGTATAAACATTTAAAGCATTAATTGGGTTATGTTTTTTAATACAGTTATGCCGGTAGAGACTGCTTGCACAAGAACACATCATGCTGAAAATTATGACAATCAAGGGGAAATTCAAGAAATCTGTGATGCTCAGGATTCTAGCATAACCGCAGCTGAATCTGAAAGAATATTTTCCGGTTTGGACGAAGGTCATCAGGTTATTTCTCTTTATAAACTATAAATAGAAACAAACCTGATGTACCAATACTTTTTCCATAATTTCGTTGTTAATCCCACTTAACAATG
Source organism: Rosa lucieae (assembly GCA_024704745.1). Taxonomy (NCBI): domain Eukaryota; kingdom Viridiplantae; phylum Streptophyta; class Magnoliopsida; order Rosales; family Rosaceae; genus Rosa; species Rosa lucieae. The sequence continues at coordinate 23,230,979 of CM045497.1, read as the reverse complement.
TACCCGCAGCATAGCGAGGGCGCTTTTGCCCTCCTTTTTTCTCCATTTGTTCTACAACGTTTTGCCCTTTTTTTTTTTCTTTCTCCTATTGTTCTATAGGCCTCTCCTGTGATCAAAATAATCTTGAGAGTTGAGAGAGAGAGAGAGAAATATCGTGTGTTTGTTTGGTTTGTGTGAAAAGATGGAAAGATCAATTGTTGCTGCAATCACGTAATCAATTGTGTCGGTTTCTGAATTTCTGAAATTTCGTTCGCATCTTTGTTTGGTTTCTGATTGAGTGGGATTTTTTTTTATATCGATTTTGCAGGAACAATTTGAGGATCTTACAGCCCAGGGTTGCGATCGTCTAGCCCGTGTAGAGATAGGAAGGGATTGGTACAATAGGAAGGGATCATCGCCATTGTTGAAGATCCACCTCCCAGGTACAGTTCCCTTCCCTCTAACTCATATATATTTGTACATATAGCTTCAGTTTTGTTTATATCGTTCTTCGTCAATGGTGTGTTTGATTTGTTTGGAAAAGCTGAGAAACTATACAAAATTCATTCGAGTCTTTGAGTTTTGGGTTGTACAGAGAAAACCCAAAAGTGGGTTCTGTATGTTAGTCAATCAAGTTGAATTTTTTGATCCTCTGAGAAGAATTAGTAATAATATAATGGACCTTTCTTTTTTGTTGGTTTAATTTTGGACATGGTGTATATTAAGGTTTCAGTTCTGTACAGGAGTGTTTTATTTCGATGTTGAGATTAAGTGTCGATTAGGGTTAAGTAGAAAATTAGAGGCAGGAAACAGTATAAAAGAAGCGGGCTGAGTCTAATTAAGCTTTAGGTTTTAAGTATGGATAGTGATTAAGGTTGTTTACTTTCATTACTGTTTTGTTTGGCCTCTTCAATTCTCACCCAAAAAAGAAAAAAGCTTCTTTTTTTCAGAAACTATTACTATGGTTTTCTTGCTTTTATTTTGTGTATCCATGGTAATTTGGTATTGTGTAGTGTTGTTCTAAGTTGGAGATTTTGTGTATCCATGGTCAGCAAGCTCTTACCTAACAACAACATCACTCATTACTAGGATTTTGGTTTCTGAACTTTCTCTATATTTCCTTTGCTTGGTTCTGTTTTCAACTTTAGTTGTACATACTTTGTTGCTAAGCTTTGCATTTGTAATTTGGCGAAGACATTGGGGATTCAAAATGTGTTTTTAACTTAACAGGAGCATTGACTTTTGAGGCTTCAAGAAGAACTACAAGTACCTTTTGACGAGACTCACCCTGTATGCCTCTATCCTGTTTTGTGGCTCTTACCTTCCTTATTTCTGAAGTGCACAAAAAATAAGTTGGTACTGATTTTATAAAATTCAAAGTGAAGGCATCTTTCGGAGATTATTGTTCAAGCAAGGTGGGAGTCGAGCAACTTGGGAATACCCATTTGCTGTTGCTGGCATAAACATATCATTTATGTTGATTCAATTGCTGGCTCTTGGGTCAGGTTTGTAAACAAGTTTAATTATCATCTTAGACTTTTCCTATTATGTTAATAACACAAACAACTTTGTAGGTTAAAATTTTATTGACATCATGTTACCCTCCAGCAAGACCAAGGTGTCTTCCCAGGATAAATTTCTTGCACTTATTGGGAGGTAAAGAAATTTACACCTCACACTTTTAGGCGGTGATGATCGACTATGTTTAATAACGTGATATTCAACCTCCTGCATCTAATACTTATGAAATGTATGCAGAAGATGAAGCTGCTTCTGATGTACTGTTCCGTATAGCTTTTGACATGGTTGATGCTCAGTGGCTTGCTATGAATGCATCCTACATGCAGTTTAATGTAACCTCTCAACTAACACAAAGCAACCTTTTTTTTTTTCTTTCTTTTTTTGCTCAATTTGTTTCTGATTATTATTAGAACTTAGCATTCCTGAATCCTAAATTTGGTGAACGCTGAATTTTTTGTTTCTTCTCAGGAGCTCTCCAGATGACTAACTCATAGGGCTTTCAATTCCTTCAAGATTTTCTGCAAGCAACGTGGACGTAGTTGGAAAGAGAACCATCTTTAGAAGATATCAAGAGTATATAAGATTTACCAACTTAATAGTCTGTTGTACCAGTAGCTTTTCGGTAGTACAGAAAAACATTAGCACTGTGCTTGGACTCGGAGAAATTTCAATGAATTCATAGGGTTACCATGACAACAACGCGTTGCATAAAACAATGGGACATCTTTTTCATGGCCTCATTTCCACTTTGATATCCGTTATGATTTTATCTGAGTTGTTCCCATTGGATTCAATTTGGTATTTTAACATTTGCCATTGGATCTTAATAGCACGCAAAGTTTTCAAAGACACAGTTGGCTAAATTCAAGTACATTTCATGGTTCCGATTCACATCCCGCAGCAAAGCGCGGACGCCGTTTCTAGTCACAACTAATTGAAAACTATAATTATCAGTTCGATTAGTAATCAATACAGAAAAATCGGACAGTTTGGAACCGGGTCATCCCTATTTACCTACTTATGCTTGCTAGCCAACTCTTACTATAAATGCGAAGAGTGTAAGTTTTATCCTTGGACCAAGTGGGTTTCGGTAAATATATACTAGTCTGCAATCACATGCTCTGCATGTGTAAGAAAAATTTTAATTGTAAAAAAAAAAAGAGTTATCTGCAAAAGAAAATAGATTTAGTGGGTAGTTATTGCAGAGAGAAAATAGTGGGAGAGAAAATAGGAGGTTGTGGGATAATTTCTTTTCAATTTTCTTAATAAAATCTATTTTATAATTTTCCTATTTACCCTTGTGATTTAATTTGTTGTCAAAATTTTTTAATCTTTCAGGGTTAAATCTGTCAAAATTTTCAGTTTTGGCTAACAAAACCTCTTCTCTTAATAATAGTACTAGTCTGCAATCACATGCTCTGCATGTGCAAGAATTTTTTTCACTAAAAAATTAATATTTGTAAATAGTGTTAGATATCTGCAGATAGTGGGTAGAGGAAGTAAGGGTAATGTAGATAGTGGGTAGGGGTAGTTATCTGCATAAGAAATTTTTTTATTTTTTGTTTTTTGTTTTTTTTTTTTACTTTTATATTATTTTGTTAATTACATTTATATCTCTAATTTATTAAATATTAATTTAATAAAATTTATGGTGTGAGGGTATTTGAGTATTTTCACGTCCACTTTGGCTAACAAACCCTCTTCTCTTAATAATAGTATAGATAGATATATATATATATATATATTTTAATTTTTGGCAAATAAAAACAAATCATAATTTCATTAAAGTGCAAAAAAAAAAAAAAAAAAAAAAAAGAAAGAACACACCAAAGACCTAACTACGGGTCAAATATTAAAGACTAAAAACAAACAACAAATAAGCCTAAACAAACAAACCAAATTGAATACTGATGTTTCTCTCCATTCTATTGCCTCTCTCATTACTTGCTGCAGAAATCTTATTGATAGGGAGTGTAACATGGTTGCTGACTGCCTTGCTAAAAATAGCATGCCTATGGAGTTGTGGAATTTGAAAGTCCTCTGATTCATGTTTCTCAGGCTTACTTTGAAGACTTTGATGATACTGTAAGAATGCGCAGGACAAGTAAGGCCTAGTGTGAGGCTTGCTAGCTAAGTTGTTTTAGTTTTGGAACGTTTCAGTCCCCTATGTAACCCAAAAAAAATAAAAAATTAGCCTAAACAAACAGCCCAACGTTACTACGGGTTAAACCAGGCGACCCCCAACAAGTGGTCACCTAAGCAGCAAGACAATAAGGAGAAGAAATCTGCGATGGCGTCATCACCCCCACAATTTGAAAGAACAAAGGAATTTCACAGATGTCTAAAGATAGGGAGAAAATGAAGGGCGGAGGTTTTCAGAGAATTTGCCTCGGTAACTACTGCTACTCATTGGATTCTATTGTCTCTACTATTTGGGGTTTCTCCAACTTTGCAAACATTAACTATTTTTTTTGCTTATTAGTACGTCTTCAAAGCTGGTGCTTGTTTTTTTCTGCTGCGTACGGCAAAGCCTTTCTTGCTTTGCTCTATAACAACCACAGAAACATTTGCATAAAAATACATGTTCCATTTTACATTTCTGCTAACTCACTGCTTTGTTATTGATACATTTGCAATGGAATTCGATCGCTTAAACCATTGAACTGGGGCAAGGGTCTGCACCAAAGTCACTCAAAAGTTCTCTTACCTAAGCAGCATAATGTATGCAGCTCTCTAGAGTTAGGAGTGAAATAGAAAGAAACATAACGAACATGAGACAATAGCATCATTATCAATTAATCAAGGAAAACGTATCACGAACAAGAGAACCCTATTTTTAAATTGACAATCAGCTTGGAACTGGGGACGGATTGTGAGAGCTTTTTGTTGTTCTTCTTTCTCGGTTCTTAATATTCTTTTTCTTGGGTTCGTATAGTAGGACAGCTATTAATAAATAGCTTGCAGATGATTGGAAAACTACATTGCTATTCATTGTGTAATTTACTCTTTTGGGTATACTGCAAGCACAGGTTTCTAACCTATCGATTATTAACAACTAAAATGACCTCGACTCTAATTTTGGGAATTAATATTTTTCTGTCTTCTGGCATAAACCAAAGTTCTCAACCCTCCATAAAAATTCAAAACAGTTCAATACTAGAAAGGCAGACGATGCAGATAGAGAGATAGGGTAGGGGAATACCATGGAAAAGGAGATACAGGGCTGGACGATTAAGTTCTTGTGGGGCTAGCTCTACCACACAGACGAACTGATAGATTTCAACGGTGCAATAGTTTCTGCAAAACCTGGAGATTTGAATGTTACCTGGACCTCAGACAAATTTGTAGTTGCCCAAGTACATGCCATAGGCCCGTTCTTGTTTATTTTATTTTTTATTTCTTTCATTCATTTCGTCACAATTAATTTATATGACCTTTTTTTTTTTTTTTGCTGAAGATTGATTTATATGACTGAAAATCGATATATAGCATTGTTTGGACTTTGGAGATTATGAACATATAAAAATCTCAAATGTTTGGACTACCTCATATTGAAGGAGAATAATTCAAGTCCTTTTCTTTTTGGAAGACCGGAAAGATCCGGGAATGTCTATTGTATAGATTTATATAAACTTTTTTGAAGTGATGAATTTAAAAAGAATTCATAGATTTCCAAAAGGATTAAATTCAGTTTACCCCCCCTGTTAGCATGAGTCATAGCTTAACATTAGGAATATAATATATTGTAATTATATCGTAGTTAGTACTTACATTTTCTATGTGTGGTAGAGAATAGAGGCATAAGTCAATTGTATTCCTGTAATCCTTTTTATATACCTCCACTGAGAGATAAATCAAGGATCTAAAAACTTATTCTCTCAATCTCGTTATATTTGACTTGGTATCAGAGCAAAAATCCGAGAGGACTTTGTCTCTTGTTTTGTCAGTTGGAGGAATTAATTCAAAAACCCCATTAATTGTTAGGGTTATTGTTCTCTTAAACGGCATTATTGTCATCCCGTCGTTATCTTCCTTGCACCAACGTCCATCCAAGAACGATCTGACCGTCTTCTTCTTGGACTTCGATGTTATCAGTCACCTTTCTTCGACGTCAAGCCAGCCGCCTCCAACCGACGTAGTCTGCCATCTTCCAAATTGTTAGTCTTCTCCGTCATCGTTCCAGGTCTCTCCAAGCAGCGGCGTTATCCTTCATCTATTCCAGATCGGTTTCATCGCCTTGTCAAACCTCCATAAACTGCAGGTAGTGACTGGTTCAAGTCTTCAGATCGGTCACTCTCTACTGCTCGGTTCCCGGTGTCGCTGCCAATTTCCGGCTCTTCAGAACGTCTTCTTCTTGGACATGTTCGAGAGACATGTTGAAAACTGAACGGTACCCTAAAAAAAATGGTTATCATCCTAAAGCGAAGGCAGTTGCGGTTCAGCTAGTCCACGAGCCAGACTTCTATGGTGTGGCCAGACAGGATCATCGTACCACAGGTGTGGCTACTCCGACAGCCTCTATAGCTAGTCGTGGTAAGGTTGGTATGGCTTTAAAGGTTTCTAACGTTGTTGGTTCTGATACATGGATTATTGATTCTGGTGCCTCCGATCATATGACTTATGATAAATCATATTTTACTGAATTGTCTTCCCCACCAGTGTCCTATGTAACCAATGCCAATGGTGAGCCTTTTCCTGTGTTAGGGTCAAGGTCAGTTCATATAACTCCTACTTTAGAACTTCATAATGTGTTATATGTGCCTGACTTGTCTCATCATCTTATATCAGTTCCCCAGTTGAATACTGAGTCTAAATGCTCCGTAACCTTTTATCCTATGTATGTGATTTTTCAGGATCTTCTCACTAGGGAGGTAATCGGTAGGGGGTATCTGAGGGGTAGATTGTTCCATCTAGATCAGACATACGCAGGGGAGAAACCAGTATCACAGTCCTGCGCCGCTTTGACTTCGAGTTCTGATAAGCTAAGTGAAATTTGGTTGTGGCATCGTCGTTTAGGGCATTCCTTTTTTAGTCTCATGAGAAAAACCATGCCTACTTTGTTTATTGGTGTGAATGAGTCTGTCTTACATTGTGAAACATGTGTTTTGGGCAAGAGTCATCGTGCTACTTATTCTCCAAGTATTTCTAATCAGAGTGTTGTTCCTTTTAAGTTTATTCATTCTGATGTTTGGGGACCTTCTAGAGAGCCTACTGTATCGAGTATAAGATACTTTGTGTTGTTGATTGATGATTGTACGAGATTGTCATGGGTTGCTCTTCTTAAAACCAAAGATGAAGTATTTCCAGCTTTTCAAATCTTTCGCACTCTTGTTCAAACACAATACCATAGCACCATTAAAGTTCTTCGTTCGGACAATGGGGGAGAATATATTAATCATGTTTTCCAAGAGTTTTTTCAAACCCATGGGATTGTTCATCAAACTATATGTCCACAAACACCAGAACAAAATGGAGTGTCCGAAAGGAAAAACCGTCATTTACTTGATATGGCTCGTGCCCTTCTTTTTAGTGTTCATATGCCTAAGTATCTTTGGGGTGATGTTGTATATGCTTCCTCCCATCTTATCAATCATCTTCCATCTAGTGTCCTTGAGGGAAAAAATCCCTTTGAGGTTCTTGCATCTCATGTCTCTTTACCTTCATTTCATAATCTTCCAGCTTGTGTCTTTGGTTATGTTGCTTTTGTCCATGTTCCTAAAAACCAGAGGTCAAAGTTGGATGCCCGGACACTTAAGTGTGTGTTTGTTGGCTACAGAGGTTATCAGAAAGGGTACAAGTGCTATCATCCACCTACCAGAAAGTACTATGTCACTATGGATGTTACTTTCTTTGAAAACATGAGTTATTTTTTCTCTTCAGATACAGCTCTTCAGGGGGAGAATTCATTTTTTGAAGAGCTGTATCATGGAAAGGGGGAGGAATCAGAAGGAGGAGAAGAAGTCACACAGGCAGGAGGTATTTTGACCGATCCAGTTGAGACCATCAGCTGGTCACCTCCAGAAGCAGAAGCTCCAGACATCCAGACACCAGTTTCAATCACTAAAACTACTAAAAATGAAGTTGAAGACGCAACTGCCCCTTCTGTCATCACTTCTACCCCTGACCCACAACTTCCTGGTACTGAAGATCACCCATTTGAGGTATGTCCCCCCACTGGTACTAGCAGTAGTGAGTCTAATGTTGAGCAATATGTGTTACCAAATAGGACCACTCGAGGTCAATCAGCCAAAAGATATGAACTTACTCTTACTGCCAAATCAAAATACCTAGTAGCCAATTATATGTCCACTAGGAGATTGTCTACGTCATATGAATCATTTGTGAATCAAATATCTGCTGTATCAGTACCTAACAGAGTGCATGATGCATTTGGGGATCCAAAGTGGAGGAAGGCAATAGAGGAAGAGATGGAGGCGTTGTAGAAGAACAATACTTGGTAACTTGTGCCTCCACCACAGGGCAAGAAGGTTGTAGGTTGTCGTTGGGTGTTTACCGTGAAACATAATGCAGATGGATCAGTGAATCGGTACAAAGCTGCATTGTAGCAAAGGGGTTTACTCAGACGTATGGTATAGACTACGATGGAACATTTGCTCCTGTTGCCAAGATGAACACTATTCGGGTTCTGCTCTCTTTTGCTGCTAGTTTAAACTAGCCACTCCGACAGTTTGATGTCAAGAATGCATTTCATCATGGAGAGTTAGCTGAGGAAGTTTACATGAGCCTTCCACCTGGGTATGTAGTTGCTTCTCAAATTGAGAAAGTATCTGTATGGTCTCAAACAGTTCCCTCGTGCTTAGTTTGGGAGATTTTCACAGTTCATGCGGAAGGTTGGTAACAAACAGAGCAACTCAAATCATACCTTGTTCCTTAAGCGTCAATAAGGGAAGGTAACAACTCTAATTATTTATGTGGATGATATGGTAATCACCGGCAATGATACTGTTGAGATGGATAGACTACAGAGACAGCTAGCCTCTGAATTTGAGATGAAAGACTTGGGTGAACTTAAATACTTCTTAGGAATTGAGGTAGCTAGGGGGAGAGAAGGGATCTACTTGTGCCAAAGGAAGTGCATTCTTAACTTGCTAACAGAGACAGGTTTGTTGGATTACAGACCTATTGATACTCCTATTGAGCAGAATCATTATTTAGCTGAGTATCCAGATTAGGTACCTACTGATCGAGCTTGCTATCAGAGGTTAGTTGGACACTTAATTTATTTGGCTCCTACTAGACCAGATTTTGCATATGCAGTGAGTGTGGTGAGTCAGTTCATGCATAACTCGAGTGAAAGTCACATGGATGCTGTTATGAGAATTTTAAAGTATCTAAAGTCAGCTCCAGGAAGGGGAGTATTGTTTTCTAAACTCAACAACATCCTTAAGGTTTGTGGCTTTATAGATGCTGATTGGTCTGGAAATATTACAGACAGGAGGTCGATATCAGGTTACTTTACCTTTGTGGGAGGTAATTTGGTTACATGGAAGAGTAAGAAACAGAAAGTTGTGGCACGATCTAGTGCTGAGGCTGAGTATAGAGGTATGGCTCATGGAGTGTGTGAATTGTTGTGGCTGAGGAATCTATTGCGTGATCTGGGTTTCAAACTCAAAAGTACAATGAAGTTGTATTGTGACAACAAGGCAGCCATTGACATATCACAGAATCCAGAACAACATAATCATACTAAGTATGTCGAGGTTGATCGTCACTTTATAAAGGAGAAGCTAGATGCCAAAATTATTAGCTTTCCTTTTGTTCCAACTGAAGAGCAACTTGCAGATATATTTACCAAAAGAGTTTCCAGGAAGGTGTTTTATGACTCACTAAGTAAGTTGGGCATGGTTGATATGTATGCGCCAACTTGAGGGGGAGTGTTAGCATGAATCATAGCTTAACATTAGGAATAGAATATATTGTAATTATATCATAGTTAGTACTTACCTTTTCTATGTGTGGTAGAGAATAGAGACGTAAGTTAATTGTATTCCTGTAATCCTTTTTATATACCTCCACTGTGAGATGAATCAAGGATCTGAAAATTTATTCTCTCAATCTCGTTATATTTGACTCCCCTGAGGTTTGGGCGTAATTTTATGTTAGTCCTTGTCCTCTCAATTTAATCAGTTTACCCCTTGAGCTTTTTAATTATCCTCAACCGTGTCCGTTCCGTCCAATTTGGACGTTAAGTCTGAAAAACAAAGCCACTCTAAGGGCTAAAATTGTCATTTCAAGGAAAAAAAACACCATGACAAAAAAAAATTCTTCTTCCTTTTATTTTTTGTCATGGTTTTGTTTATTTTTTTTATTTCTCTCTCATTCAAGAAGAAGAAGAATAATTTTTTTTAATTGTCATTTCAAGGAAAAAAAATTCTTCGTTTTTTTTTGTCATGGTTTTTTTTTTAATTCTCTCTCATTGAAGAAGAAGAAGAGAATTAAAAAAAAAAAAAACCATGACCAAAAAAAAAAATCTTCTTCTCCAATGAGAGAGAAATAAAAAAATTAAAAAAACCATGACAAGAAAAAGAAGAAGAATTTTTCTTTTGTCATGGTGTTTTTTTCCCTTGAAATGACAATTTAAAAAACAAATTATTCGTCTTCTTCTTCAATGAGAAAGAATTTAGAAAAAAAAAAAAAAATTCTTCTTCTTCTTCTTCTTCAATGAGAGAAATAAAAAAAAAATTGTCATGGTTTTTTTTTTCCTTGAAATGACAATTTTAGCCCTTAAAGTAGGTTTTTTTTGTCAAACTTAATGTCCAAATTGGATGGAATGGACACGGTTGAGGAAAATTAGAAAGCTCGAGGGGTAAACTGATTAAATTGAGAGGACAGTGACTAACATGAAATTACCCCGAAACCTCAGGGGGTAAACTAAATTTAATCATTTCCAAAATTATGCGAAATTAAATTAGGCAGATTAATAAAATCTTTAGATTTCCATAAATTTCAAAAGATAAACTTTTATGAATTTGTGAAGACAAAAATATAAACTTGTACAGACTCTCGTAGAATTGGATAGACTGTTTTTAATTTATCACTTCATCACTGTAAACATGTAACATAGTCTAATAAACAAATGTTTAACATGCAAACTTCCCAAGTTAATTTATAGTTCTATATATTCTAATGAGAACTAGTTGAGAACTTTCTAATCAACAGTTTGGGAGACCAACTTTTTTATTACATTATGACAAATCAATCATTAGATGTTTACGCATGAGTGTAGATACCTCCACTAGTATGGAAAAATAACTATGTCACCAGGCATATGTAACACCTTCTTAGTGGGCCCACAAGCCATGATATGCATCCCGCAACCTGATGTCCAAGCTACGCCGTGATAGTTGGAAGTGCCCAAGAGCTTGCCGGGAAGCCACCTTCCCAACCATGTCAAGATGCTTCATAATGTGTGTTTCTAGACTAGAATAAGACTTCTTGTCCCACATTGAAGAAAATGTAAAGGAATGAGCCTCCCTTCCCTAAAAGAAGACTCCTTCCCACTTACTTCACATCCCATTACACACTTTGTAATCCATTTGGACTGCAAGGCCCAAACTCATATAGTGCAAGATTAAAGTGGACGTAGTCTCCCGCTAAGGCGGGGGACGAACCACTATACTTCTCGTGTCTCATTTACTTTATCTTTCTTTTCTAGAGTTAACTAGAGTCTTCGGTTTCTAAAATTAACATTGGCGCCGTCTGTGGGAAGCCAACACAAGGGCTTCGTCACATTTCACACACTTGAGCTAGGTCAACGCCAACTCAAAATCAGTGAACGCCAACATTTTCTTTTCGCAACTTGTGCTCCATCAACTTTGCATCGACACCACTCCATCCTTAGCGGTAAAACACACACAAAAGGTACTTGGTGTGCGGTAACCAAAAAAAAAAACAAAGAGAATTTTTGGATGTCTATTTACTTTGGACACCCAGGAACATACTCTTCGCACCCAACCTTCCTTTTCCATTTGCACCCAGCTTTCTTCTTCGGTGCATTCAGCATCCAAGCACAGATCCAACTACACTTGACGCACTAGCCTTCCATCAAACACGATTTTGACGCACCAATAGCGCTCATCAACTCTTAGTGCAACATCTTCTTGACGGAGTTTCTCATCACAATTCTTAACGGAGCTCCTCCGACACATTTGTGGTCAATCACCGCCATCCGCCAAGACTCACTGCAAGCTCTTCTTGACTGAGTTTCTCATCACAATTCTTAACGGAGCTCCTCCGACACATTTGTTGTCAATCACCACCATCCGCCAAGACTTGCTTCTCTAGCTAAAGAGCTCATCTGCCACCTGCCATCCGCCATGCGTGGTGGAATTTTGTTCTGAAGACAAAGGATGTAGCCACCTTGACCTGGAGAGGTTTTGTGGAATCTTTCGAGATAAGTATTTTCCGGCTTCTGCGAGGGAGCAGTTGGGGATTGACTTTATCTCGCTAGTTCAAGGAACTATGAGTGTCAGAGACTATGAGGCTCGATTTTCACAACTGTATCAGTTTGTCTAGCCGATGGATGCAGAAAAGTTAGCTCGTAGGTTCGAGCAGGGATTGAACTATGAGATCAGGGAAAGGGTGACTATCCTTCGGCTGCCTACTGTGGCACTGATATTAGATAGGGCTATGGCAATCGAGCGGGAACTCCAGGCTTCTCTGAGGGAGTCGACAACAGTGGGAGATTCTCGAGGAAAGGGAAAGGCAGTTGCGGAAGGCAGTAATACACCAGGTACTCAGGATGGGTCCCGAAAAAGACAGAGGACTTGTCAGCAGGCTTCAGATGGTGTGGCTGCTAAACCTATATAGATTGTACCTGTCGGAAAGTTAGTGCCCTTGGGATGTTTCAACTGCTATGAGGTGGGTCACTTGGCTAGATATTGTTTGAAGCCGAAGAGCAGGAAATGTTATAATTGTGGGCAGAAGGGACAGGTTGCTCGGGAGTGTACCCAACCTTAGTTTATGAGAGAGAGGACTTATCAGCAAACACCAGCTGGAGTAGCATATGCACCTGTCAGAGTTGTGCCTTTTGGGCAGGTGACATCCCTGAAATGTTTCAATTGCAACGAGATAGGCCACGTTGCCCGAGCTTGCATGAAACCGAATAACTTGACATGCTTTAGGTGTGGTCAGACGGGACACTTCTACAGAGATTGTATCCAACCGGGACAAGGGAATCAGTAGGGACAGCAGCCTTCTGGGCATGTCTGAGTAGATCCTAATTTTAGCAAAGTGTAGGGAATTGAGGTGCCTTTTCAGCCTTAAGATTTTTCTTACTAAAGCGAAGTGTGATAGGGGAGAACCTAATCCCTTTCTGAGTGTGTTGCAACAGGCTTTGCCTGATGTCTATAGTTAGACTTTTGCGTGTGACTTCCTTTTGTGAAGTGTTGTTTTATGTGGTATATTACATGATGCATTTTTCATTGTTGTAACAGAGGAGTCTTTTACAACTTTGTTTGTATGTGCAATACCGTGTGACAATTGATGAGTATTTCGACCAAGGCTGAATCTCATCTTGTCGTGTTCGAAGATAGTTGGACACTTGTTGAATTGTGATGTGCTCTATTGTTATGATAGTAGAGTTTTATGTGTAGCTTTGTTGTATGGAATGCTTGTTGTGATTTTGCAAATAGTTGACTGTGGCAAAACCTTGAGTTAATCGATTAATTTGAAATGAAATGTCATTTTAAATTTTACATAAGACTGTTGCAATAGTTGGTATATTGATGCAGATACTGTGATGACAGGACTCTTAGGTGGTTGTGCATAGTGCTGTAGTTTTGCAGAATTGTTGTTGCTTTGGTACATGATTGAAACAGGTGAGATGTTTAGTGTACCACCAAGTGGAATAGTAGAGTGCGTTAGAATTGCTATATTAGGTAAGGTACCTATATCGATGGTTGATCTGGACGCATGTTGTACCTTGAGGTTTGGAGACTTTCCTAGAATGCCACGAGGATCACTCAAAGTGTGAGTGCAGTGTCTTATCCCTTGATGGATTGACGAGCTGATCAATGGTTCAAGAGAGCCTTATGTTGGAGACTGCATCTGAGTTTGACCTTGTGCAATCAGGAGTTGATTATGAGATTTTCCTTGGAAGTAACACGGTACGGTACGTCTACCTTGATTTTCAGAATTATCCAGGGTCAAACAGGGGATGAGTTCTCATATGCGAGGATGGCAGAGTTAGCTACAGAATCGTCTATTAATTTTCAATGGAAGTTGGGAGAATTATTCATCGTTGATGGAGTTCTCCTATGACAACAGTTGTCACTACAGTAGTGGCATGGCGCCATATGAAGGCTATGTTTTGGGAGGCTTTTTTGCTCCCCTACTTATAAGCACAAGAGAAACAAGTGTTTGGTGAGTGAGCTTATCCTCAGCTTTTGGAAAAAGCTGCCCCAGCTTCTATCTAAAAGCAGAAGCTGACTCCCCCCAGCTTTTAGAAGCCAGAAGCTCGCTCGTACTGTAGCGGTAGTTACTGTTCATTAATGAATTTTTTTAAATCTCGGTTTCTACCCTCCGTTTGCTGAAGCAATTATAATCAACTGCCATCAAACCCTCGATATCGATATCAGTCTCTCGCTCTCCCATCTCCCTCTGCTCGATCACAGAACGCATCCCATCCCATCAAGCAAGCCTTATCTCCCTCTGCTTGATCTCCCTATCATAGAACCCATCTAGTCGCCGCCACCTCTCGCACATCCCATCTCGATCTCCCTCTAATCACAGAACCCATCCAGTAGCCGCCGCATCTCGATCTCCCTCTAATCACAGAACGCATCTCGGCCTTACTTGCATCTGAAATTGAAGCCTCAATCAAGCAAGTCAGTCTCTCTCCCTCTGCTTCATTCTTATCTTTAATCTAATTGTTGTTATATTTGTTTTGATTTTCGTAGTTCTTGTTAAAGCTTTTGCATTGTGACTTTCGCAACCTCTTCTAAATAAAAAAAACACGCTGGGGTTTGGTAGTGGGTAAGAGTGGATTGGGAAAGTTAAAACATTTTGGTGTGGTGAGTGCTAGTGATCTAGAAGTGTACTATTGATGAGCAAGGTTTGAGTGAATGTTAGTTGGATAGTTGGTTAGCATTTTGCTATGAATACGTGTAATTCCGTAGATGGTTTTGTTGAAAAGGGAATCTAATTTCCAGTCCTTGGTTTTGTCATAGTTTGGAGAGAAGTTTTACAAGAAAGCAAGAACTAGAAATTTGATTCCCCGTCAGGAAATTGGGTACAGTATTCACAGGCATTTATCTATGAATGAATCATTGTATGAGCTAATTACTTTCCTTATTCAATCTGAAGGACGTGTCTGGTTCCAATATATTTTACAGCTTGTTTAGTTTTGCTGTGTACTTTGGGACTTTATTTACTTTTGAATTTTGATTGTGTTTTTGAGGTGCTAACTGTATGCAAGTGTTTCTTAATTTTGCTTGAAATCCTTGAATGTCGTTGACTGGCAGGAGCTTAAGAATTTGCATTTGCCATTCTTTAATTGTGAGTTGTGAATTATGACTATATGAGATAGTTAGCAAAAACCTTAGAAGGAACCAAGAAAAACAGAACAGATGGACGTGGTACTATTAGCTTTGTTGTTTGTTTCAGCTGTACAAATGGTTAGGGCTGTTCAAGCTACTTTATTCATTTTCTTATAGCTGCCTTTTTTTCTTTGTCTGTTGTTGATGTTTATGTTTTCTTATCACTGCTTTAGTTTCTTGTTATTGCATCTAAAGCTTATCTTCATATCATTGATTATGCATTGGGGTTGGTACTAAAGCTTGGGCTGTAAATTTTTGGCTTTTTTATCTGTGCTAGATGGCTGTTTGGAATGATGGTTTAGTAGATGTTTTTTGTGACTTATGTATCAAGGAGGTGTGGATAATAATAATCGTCCACATACTCATTTTAATCCGGAGGGATAGGTGAATATAATCAATAATTTTTCTAAAGAAACAGGCAAATAATATACTTGAAATCAACTAAAAAATAAATGGGATTCCCTCAAAGATCATTGGAAATTATGGAAAGAATTGAAGGGAAAAGAGACCGGTCTTGGGTGGGATCACAGGCGTCAAACTATAAATGCATCCGATGAGTGGTGGCACCTTAAGATTGAGGTATGTAAATCAATTTAATTATTTTGGTTAACAATTTTACTTCATTTGAGATACATTGAACATTGTTTGATTTATTCATTTATTTTTTTGTCCAGAAAAACAAGGAATATAGAAAGTTAAAGAAAGAGGGAATTGCACCCGATTTTGAAGACAAGTTGGATAAGATGTTCATGGGTATTTCAGCCACTGGTCAGCATGCATATTCACCATCTTCTGTACTACCTATCCCTAGAAGTCCATAGCAAGGTAACAATGAGGTGAACCTTGAAGGTAGTGGTGACTCTGAGGACAATGATGATTTGGCCCCCACTCTGCCTAAAAGAAAAAGAAATGAGAGAGCTGAGAAAGGTAAAGGAGTAGTACCAAAAAAAGAAAAGGTGGGAGGTGCTGCTCATTTGGCTAAACAAATTAATCGAATGTGTGAGTCAATTGAGAGTAGGAGCACAGCAACTTCCATGATCAATAAAAGTGTAGAAGGTGGAGGCACCAGTATTAAGGACCTGATGAAGGATGTCACCTCATTGCCTGGTATCGAGCAAGGTAATACGTTGTGGTTTTTTGCCACTCGACTGTTTTTAAGTCCAGAGAAGAGAGAGATGTATTTCACTATGGAAGATCCTAATGTGAAGTTGGAGTGGCTGAAATTTGAGATGAACGAAAAATAAGCTTATCTTGTCTTTGGTTAAGCTTATGTTATGTTTGAAGTTTTATGTTTGTTGTTTGTTTCAGCATTGTTTTTAATTATGAGAATTGAATTTGATTACATGTTTTTCATCATGTGGATTATAAAAATGGAATTTGGTGAATTTTTTTCATTACTGCTTGTTAATGATTTAGTTTATATTTATCATATTTATATCATATCATATTTACATTTAAATTTTCAGGTTTTGGATTTAAATATGAACAATTCGGAAGTAGATGAAGTGGAGAAGGAGATATTCTTACGAAGTGTACAATTTAATGCTCTGCTCATTCAACATTATTACATGAACTATGTTCATAAAATTCCTTGCATGGTATCTTCTCAAACAGGTAATAAGTGGATAATGGAAGTATTACAAGGGAATGACAGTCGGTGTTACAATGCCTTTAGAATGCAAAAGGAAGTATTTTATCGTTTATGTAGTGATTTGGAAGTTAAATTTGGGGTGTTGGGTTCAAACAGAACAAGTCATATTGAAGTTATGGGAATGCTATTGTGGTGCCTAGGACAGGGATGTGGAATTAGGTCAGTAGCAGAACGATTTCAACATTCTAATGAAACCATTTGTAGATATTTAGGACAAGCACTAGATCATTTGTGTAAACTAGGTAAACATATAATGAGGCCTTCGGAGAATGAATTTAATGGTGTTGCACCGGAGATAATGAGGGATAACAGATACATGCCTCATTTTAAGGTATTTGTCATGCGTTACTAGTAAATTATTTCACAATTTAGTTACTTATATTAATTGACAAATAACATCATTATTTACAGGATTGCATCGGTGCTATCGACGGAGTGCATATTCCCGCTTCTATAGCTCCTGAAAAACAAATACCGTACATTGGTAGAAAAGGAATACCAACACAAAATGTTATGGCGGCATGTAATTTCAATATGCAATTTATCTATGTATGTGCGGGATGGGAAGGGTCTGCTCATGATACAAGAGTGTTTCTATCGGTACTTCGATATTTATTTATAGTTATTTTTAGATCAAATTTTATGATGCTTTGAATGAAGTTTTGTTAAAATTTGACATTTCTTTATTTTACAGGAAAATATTATGTTGTAGATTCCGGATACCCTCAAATGAATGGGTTTTTGGGACCTTACAAAGGTCCGAGACAACATTTTCAACAATACCGTAGGCAAGAACCAAGAAATGAAAAAGAGGTATTTAACCAAGCACACTTCTCTTAGAAGCGTTATAGAATGCACATTTGGAGTTTGGAAAAAAAAAGTGGAAGATTTTAAGGGACATGCAAGGTTATTCATTTGAAAAGCAAGTGAAGATTGTCATTGCTACCATGACACTTCATAATTATATACGGAGACATGCACATGGTGATAGATATTTTGTCCGCAGTGAAGAAAGAGAAGGTTATGGGTCAAGTGGTGAGATAGAAATGGATGATGATGTAGAAGAAGAATATCATGGTCACGGTGCACAAGAAATGGAAGCAATAAGAAATAGCATTACTCAAAGTTTGATGAATGCGCGTAATAACGTGAACATTTGATGTGAACCAAAAACCATGATTTATAATCATATAGTCACCATGATTTATTGTCCAATATTAATCATATAGTCACCATAATTTATAAAAATGGAAAGTTAACAAAAATTAATAAGGACATAATAAGATTAAAAATAATAACAAGAACATTTGAACAACATTGTTTTGTATACAATTAAGGCAAAATAATCTCTCATGTCTAATTTGGTCATTCCACAAACAAAAAGCACAAGCCAGTTTGATTTACTAAACACTTTGCCACTACTTCTGCCACTGATAGCTCTTATAAAAAGCCAGTTTACCAAACACTCAGCAGCTTTGCTTTTCAGCCACTTATTCTCATAAATAAGCAGAAGCCAGCTTTTCTGAAAAGCCCAGCCCTACCAAACATAGCCGAAGTTAGTTATGGTAGGCCATGTAGACCTCTTATCTATTGAGCAGAGGTTGGAGATGAGGAATTGGTACATTTCTTAAGTTTGTTCAAGAGACCGCTGAGAAGAATCTCGAATTGTGTAGACAGAAGGGTTTATGAATATTTGAAAGGGGAGATAGGTTGAATTTGACGTGAGTGACTATATGTTCTTGAAGGTCTCACTCATGGAGGGTGTGGTGAGATTTGGCAAGAAAGGAAGGTTATCACCAAGGTTGTCGAACCTTTTGAGATTACCGTAAAAAGATGTGGAGATTCGGTGTTTAGGTCAGCCCTATGTCCAAGATTTTCTGTGATGCGACATACAGCCTTATATCTATGCCAAAGATGAAGTTTACGATGGATCCAGTGTGGTTGATCATAGGGTTGTTGAAGTAAAAGATGTGGTGATCATTGTTAGTGTTCGGATTTCTTTTTGTATGGATTACCGAAAAACTTTGATCAGGGATAATTGACTAGTTCAATATCTTGTAAAGGCTGCGGGAAGAGTGTTTTTCTTGCTGGGAAATAAGAATTGGATTTTTGGGGATGAGTTTATTCGTGCTTGTTGGTTTAGTACGTTTAAATTTCGGGATGAAAATTCTTTAAGGAGGGTAGAATGTAATACCCCAGAAATTCATTATTATTTTCCGAGGATTTTCCGAAATTAATTTAGTGGTTGTTGGTTCGTATGTGTTTCGTGGATGAAGCGGAAGTGTTTCAGACGAATTTTTATTCGAAAAAATCTGGTTGTAGGGGGTTGCTTTATAAGTTGGGTTTCTCCAAAAACTTCCTTCACAAAAGTCGTAGAGCGCGTCAATACGAGTTCGTGGACATATGGAATGTGGAAATCCATGTTCGTATGAAGAAGTTATGGCAATCGGAAAAAGTTTCCATTTTAGTATATATATGGGTTTTTCCGGAAATTGGGTCATAATTCCCAAATTTCCATTTTTGGAAACCCCATCTCTCCGTTCTCTCTCCTTCGCGCAACCCAGACCCGCATGCAAAACCGGCAACCCGACCTGACCCGATTCGTTCTCTCACCTCCAGCCACCTCCGACGACGGGACAAGCCAAGATCGACTCAGACCAGCTTTGCGCGTCGTCCTATGGTGGTGGTTTGCACGGTGGTTCACCGGAAAGTGGAGATAGCAGGCGTGAACTGTGCCGGTGGACCGACCCGGTCGGAAATCCACTTTTGCAGTGACGTCTCGGCCGATCCTTCTCTTTTTTGGAATCTTCTCCTTCTCTTGATCATCCTCATACCCACCTTGAAGGATGATTTTACGTGAGTAGTGAAAGATCGAGGTTTGAAAATCAATGTGCACAGCTAATCTGGAGCTTGATCAGATGGCAGCAATTGGTCGATCTTGCAAGCTTGATCTAGACTAATCTAGGCTTAGCTCCAGTTATGAAAGTTGCTCAACTCTTCATGATGAACATTTCTGGATGGCTTGATTGTTGTGATTTTGAGTTTGGTTGGTGGCAGTGCACCACCGCCTGTGGCGGCTTTCTGGCCATGTAAAGGACAGTTTCTAGTTTTATATGTCATCTACTCATCGATACGACCATTTTGATATATAATACATAATTTTTGGAGATGCTGGATTGGAGAAAGTTTTTGAATCAACCATTACGGTTTCACTGGGGGCAGATGTTGTGCCATCTCGTATGAATATGTTATGATTTTTACTGTTTCGGACCGTTCGATGATTCGATCCATGTGGATTTGTGCGTCCGATCGACTTGTAGTTTTGCCATATCGATCGTAGATGTATTCCGGAGACTCTGGGTGGTCTCGGATGAGGTTTCGCCTTGATTGGCGTTACTTCGGGGTTGTGGTTTGATTTTGGGGATTCGAACCTTAATCGCTTGGTTGAAGCCATAGGTCTTCCTTGTTGTTGCAGTGGTAGGGTTATTACCTAATTGTGCTACGCACTTATTAGCCTTCCGATGTGTAATGAGCGTAGTGTGTGCAGTTACTTATTGAATTGATGTTTCAGTTTAATTTGTAAACTTTGCTTAATGTAATATGTGGCTCTAAAGATCGAGTCTGTATTTACATTGTGGGTTCGGGACATCGCTGGTTGCCTTGTTTAAAGGAAAATTTTCTCAGCTAATTAGTATTGGTGTCCAAACCATCACGCCCGGTGCTCTGTATTTATGTAATTGTATTATTAGTGTGTTTGGAATTCGGGGCGTGACACTCAATCCTTTCCATCCCGTTGTAAGCCAATAAGTAGCCTGGAGAGGTCTCAAGCAAGTTTTAGATATGCAATGTCTTGAAATTGTTCACACATGAAAGAATAAGTGAATAAACGATGCATACACTATAGATATAGGCACAAAAGCTCACAAATAAGGACATGCAAGTCAATCCAATCATCTATATGGTTATCTAATTATGATGAACTAATCTAACCATAGGCTATGTACACACATATAGTCAAGCATAGATCACATGTACACTTAATCACAAAACAAATTCAAAGTTCTAGATCATGCTTAATTTATCCACAATCATAACAAGTTAAGTCTATGGCTCATCATTGGAGTTGGAAAAAGGATAATTAACCACTAAAATATAATTACAAAAAGCTAATCTAAAAAAAAAATTCTTTTTTTTTCCATAGGGCACCCCGAGCCCTCACCCCCACACTTAAAACTAACATTATCCTCAATGTTGTAAAGTGAGCTTGAAAGCTAAAATCCGTGTCAGATTTAGGCATGAGAGTGAAGTCTGGGCGAAGGCACAAAACTTAACTATGAAAATGAAAATCTAAATTCGGAGAAAGCATGCGAAAACCCCCTTTGGCGACCTCCATTGCTCGCTCACAAGGTTCGGACAAGACCAATATGAGACACCAAACTCAAGGCACAAGTCCTTGACTTCCTTTACGTATGCTCCATAATAGCTCAAGATGCTCATGTAAAGATCAACTCCATTGGGAAAGATATAATGTCCAAAGAGCAATGCGTCACAAATAGCCATCAAAGAATAAGAACAAGGGTCCTCCATTAAGCTCATTGTCTTGAACGTACACATCCAACACACCCCATGGCTGCCCATAGATTACTCTCCAAAGATGAAATGAAATGCAAAGAAGTCCAACCAACCCAAGTGAACAAAACTAGTGAGTGTAGAAAACTTCCAGCAATGACCCTTTTGTCTTCAAATGCCCATATATCATACTCAAAAATAGATAAGTAAGTGAGACCATTGAAATAGAAAATAGACTCAGAGAGCTTTCTATCCATATAAAGTAGGCCACCTATCTCCAACTGAGATGAAAACCAGAGCTGGTCAAAGTCGCCGGCTTATAATGAAGTCTGCTGCTGACCTTCAGTCACCAATACTGCAATTTCTGAAGATCCTGAGGGAAAAGAGGGTGAGACTGTAAGAAACTAGACTTATAAGGATACCAAATGGTAAAATTTCAGTAACTTCAAGAGAGGAAGGTTCAAATGAAAAACCGTTGTACGAGCATACAGAAGACATGAAGATACACCTCTGAAATTTTTTTTCTTCAAATTGCTTGATAACTAGAAGGTGTAACTTCCCAAAATCACTGTACAGAAGCTGAATCTGTTCTAACCTCATTTCATTGACCACTAAATCACTTGAGTTTCAGTAACTCAAAAAGGCTGAAATTTTGATAATAGATAGTAGACATACAGGTGAATAGCCCTAAAAAATTTTAGCTCAAAATATCATGTATAATGGAGACTATAGTCATCCAAAATCAACTAAATATTCTGGACAGAAACTGCTCACTACCAAATTAATTCTCCTTCACATTTCCAACTCTGGACACCTCCCATCCTCCCAAAAAAAGAAGGCTAGATAGCCTTATTGATGCAAATAAACAAGTAAATTTCAAAATTACCTAGGGTTGACTCCCTAGAAGCGCTTGTTTTTAAAGAGCCGGTCCATAGAACATGATGTTGTCTAGGTGGATACTTCTCAAGTGTGTCCACCCTATTGTTTGTTGCAAAGGGACTCCTTGATGTATCATAGAGGAAAGACCAAAAGTTATCCATAAATAATCCAATTGGTGGCCAAAAGTGTAGCTTCTTAACCTTCCTCTTCTTCATAATTGTTCTTATAGTAGCCAACCTTGCCTTCTCCTTCAAAAGTGGTGTAGAAATGATGCTCATAGGAACAATAGGTGGTAGAAGCTCTTGAGAGTGATGGGAAAGGGTAAATGCAAGTGCTCCTTTTCCTTTTCAATCCATTACCTCATTGTAGAAACATTAACCACTTAAAGGTGGATTGGGAGGTAAAAGTAATTTGATCCCAATCCTCTCATTAAGAACATAAGTGCTCAATGTCCTACTCTCCACCTTGGGAAGCTCATGATGATCTCCTTGGATGTGGGAGGAGAGAAAGTCCTTGGCTTTTCAACTTCTTCATCATTACATGGTATTGAAGGACTCTCTTCCTCCTTGGGAATATTGGCCTCAATGAATAAGGGATTATGGTGTATGACTTCAAGCTCCGCATCCTCCTCAATGAACAAAGGATTATGGTGTATGACTTTAAATTCTGCATCCTCCACACTAGACAAGACATCCTCTTCTTCGGAATCATCTTCAAATATCGCCCCTCCATTAGGAAGCTTAGATTTCCAATATTGCACCCATTCCTCCGAAGTGTGGTCTCTCACCCTACCTGCATTGAATCTTTTATAACCAAGCTCACTTTCTTGTACATCAACACCACTATCATCATTTTCAACTTGAATAAAAGACTCTTGCTCAAGATGCTCAATATACACTTCTTCTATTGAGATAGGGTCCACTTGGTCAAAGAAAGACTCTTGCTCATGAAAAATTGTGAAGGGTAGCTCTTGTGTAAAATTTACTTCAAGTTGCTCATTGGAATGTGCAAGCATTTCTTGAGAAGCTTGCAATCAAGCTTAGGACGCTTGTAATTGAGCTAGCAATTCTTCAAGAGAAGGCCTCCTAGATTCATACACTTGCTGATGAGGATATGCTTCAGGAACCATGGTCTATTGTGAAATCCTAGCTTGAGAGGCATGTCAAAAATCTTGAGAGGCTTGCAATTGAGCTAGTAGTCCTTCAACGAATTCCTTCCTAGGCTCATAAGCTTCATCTTCTGAATATGCATTGGGTACAAATGTCTCTTGATACATGGTGCGCCTGAATTAAGCGCACAAAATTACCCTGCAAAAGACAATTGTTAGTATAGGATAAGCAGGGATCGTTCAGTCCAGAGATTGAGGGTACTTTCACAAATTGCACTAATTGAACAAAACTATCAAAAACTAAAGAAAGAAAAGGAAAATAAAGTTGACACAAAAACTAAATGAAAGGGGGGTTTAGATTTTGAAAATGCAAGCAATAATAAAGGAAATAAAATATTGCAATTTTTAGGGATTCTAAATCAGATGTATGGATGTTGAGAACTTCGTAATCCACCACTAGCTAAGATAAGAGAAAGACAATTTAACCCAATCTTCAATTACTAAGGCATGTGAATGAAACCAATCAAGAACTTTAGGATCGCCGCTAAAGCCTTATTTTTCCCAAAATTACTTAGAACCGTGAACGCACTGCATCCTAAGCTTGTTTATATGCAATCAAGGTGTAGAACGCTACCCTATCAAATTAACTCATTAAGCACACATAAACACATTAAGCTCTTTGGAAAGATTGATTTTAGAGTACAAAACTAGTGAGGAACGCCATCCTAGCATGCATTCTATTTGTTTGATTTCACCTAACATGTAGGCTTTACTACTTGAGTGTTTTAAGACCGTGACGCACTGCACCTGAAAACTAGCTCCAATTACATGCTCATATTTTAGGTGATCAATCTAAGACATAAACATATAAAAGATTTTATAAAACAAAACCAAACAAAGCATTCACAAAACCTTGTAATCGAAAAAGAGATTCAAAAGCTAAATATCCATCACATAACTAGGATTTCATACTAGTTCTCAACAAGAAAATTACTCACTCATAGTTTGGAAATCCAAAAAAAATAAAACCAAAAGAAATTACAAGGAAAAAGATAGAATTACACCATGAAGGGAGTGGATGATGAAAAGCTTGAGACGTTGATCTTGAATCTTCAAAGCAAGACTTCACTATCACGGCACAAGGTGGATGATGACGGCTAGGAGGCTTCATGGCTTGTTCTTCTCTTCTTCTCTTTGCTTGGCAATGCAGAAACTTGAAACTAGAGGATGGAAAGGAAAATGGAAAGGAAGTGGAGAGACAAAGAAGATGGAATGGATGAAGGAATCTGTGTAGGAAAATAGAAAGGAAATGGAGAGACAAAGAAGATGGAATGGATGAAGGAATGTGTATAGGAAAATGGAAAGAAAATGGAGAGACAAAGAAGATGGAATTGATGAAGGAATGTGTCTTAGAATGAGAGGAGAATGTGTTTATATTGGGAAGAAAAAGAAGAGTGAAATGATGAGTGGAAGAAAAATAATGAAAGTGGATCTAAGTTCACTTGTAAAATATGGAAAAGATAGAGAAACGATAAAATGAAAGCAAAGCATGAAGGTGCAGCAACCTGGAAGTGATGATGATCTATTAAAGAGATTGTAGAAGAAAAATATATCCAAGGAAAAAGAGAAAAGCATCTAGCTTTCTTCATGTGGGTAGGAAACATGAACATGTGAATATTGAACTGTTTTTAGGTCAGTTTCTGCCCCTTTATTCCTTCAATTATTTCTCCAACAAGACTTCATTATATGCCTTTGACTTCTTCATATGAAGTGTTCCACTATGAGTGTAAATCATCCTGACAAATTTTCAGATTTTTATTCCATGCGGTTGGGCCGAAAATGCTGTTGGACCTCTTACAGGTCCAGTTTTCCAGTTTTGCTTATGTAGAAAATTGGACTGATTGTTTGAAGGCCTTCCACTCATAGTTTGCTCTGGCACTCTTCATAAGAAATGATCCTTGGGCTTTCTAGAATGAATCTGGAAAGTTTCAACTCATTTGGAGTTCGGATGGTTAGTCTGCCACTCCTCATTTCTTGTCTAGCTCGCTTTCTCATTGGCTCAATTTCTCCAAGACATGCTTTGTCAGACATGCTTTGTCAGGCCAAAATGCTCATTTTGGGGCCAAACAGCTCATTTCATCATCATCTACTCCAATGTACCTAAAAAAATAGAAATTGAGTTAAAAATCGATTCGTTAAGGAATTAACTAAGCAAAATGTGAGGAATTAACTATTAAAATACCACATTAAAATGCTCCTATCAATACATGCCTATCTTGCACTCACACTCGTCCATAAAATCCGGGCACTTAAATATCAAAGAGCACTCAAAAGGTGAATGCCACGGATAATTACACAAAGCACAAGTTTCATTGCAAGAGGACATAGAACCCACCGCATGAGAATCCCACTCTTGAAGATCTCCACCATAGAAACTTTCTTGCTCATATCCCCTTGGATCTTCTCATCCATAGCTCCATTGATCCATAGCTCAATATGATAAGAAATAAGCACCTATGAGTTCCCAAAAGTAAGATTAGTAACTAAAAAAAATTAGAAAATATAAAATTAGAGAGTAAGCAAACAAAATAAACAACCAAAATTTTTTTTTTAAATAAAGAAACAAAAATATGCTAATGTGACCTAAAGAACTGATTCACCAAGGGATCAAGGCTATTAAACCCTAATCCCCAGCGCCATTGACTTGATGCATAGACTCTCGCAAGCATACGAATCCTGTCAAGATAGGGAAGTATTAAGCCCAAAATTATAGTACCACGGGGATTAGTGGCTAACCCACAATCCTTGGATAGTCGGAACTAAAGTCACTAAGCCAAAAAAGAAAATCAAACAAAGAAAAAGGCTAATCTAAGGCACCAAACCTTAGCAATGCTCGCCTTTGGTTTTCACCAAAGCCTAATAAAAACTAAGAGCCTAGTGGTGGATATGCACAAATGAGTGGAAGAGTTTAAAGTTTGAGAGTTGATTCTAACTTAACAAAAAGTAATGAAATGTAAAGAAATAAAAATAAAAATGAAATGTAAACAATAAAAATGAGAATGTTGAGTGTTAGGGAGGTTCCTTCACCAAATCTCATGTGTCGGAAGCTAATCTAATGTAGATGCAAATCTCCTACTTTGGCGGTAGTCGTATCCAAGGCGGTTCAAGGCTCAAAGACCAAATTCCCTTTCATGGTATTCCTACTCCTGTTCAAGGGTCGTATGAACTCACTTGACATGAATTAGAACCGGTTCAAGGGTCTCTAATTCATATCAAGAGGCCTAGAGATCGAGGAACTACACTACTAAGCGACCATCCTCGCAATCACGCAACGGGTGTAAATCACCATGCTTATAACCCCTCGAATACGAAATTGAAGTTTCTAGCTTAGGAATTAGAGGGGATCAAGCCTCTAACTCCGTCCTAGACATGCTAAAATACACACCCTAGAGTTGACTAGGCTCCTAGGCATGCATTTCAACCTAACAATAATTGATATAAGTATCCATCATATGAAAATTGCATCATTACATTAAATTAAGGGCTAAATACTGTTTAGTACCCTGTGGTTTGTGCCCACCATCAATTTAGTCTCTCGACTTTCAATTTCATCAAAAACACCTCTGGCATTATCAAATCTCGTCAAATAAATCCTTCCGTCATTCCTCCATCAACTGCAATCATTATCTCGCTGACATGGCATGCCACGTCAGCTCCTGTGGGCCCCATCTCTAAGGCAAAGATGGGTATTTCAGTCATTCCATTATCCAGACGCAAATCCCTCATTCTTCCCCTCGTCTCCTTCATCTGGGTTTCGTTGTTAATTTATCCAATATTATGTATATGTTCAGCTGCTACATCAACGTTTATACGGTTCTTCCCAAAAATTAAGGCACGATATGACTACGGGTTGTTGATTTTTATATTGACAGTCTCTTTGATATCGGTATCGGGTTTCCGGGATGATGAGGTGTTGGAGTTGGCTCGTAAAAGGATATCCACCATCTTCATTGGTGGCTCTGTATGTGTTATTGTTTCCATACTGGTTTTTCCTGTCTGGGCTGGTGAAGATCTTCATAACCTCAAACTTTAAAAGGTCAATCTTTTCAATGACAAAAGCATTCAATTTATAGATCATAACCTCATAAATCACATACCAAAGTGTCATTTCCCAGAAAATTCAGAGCAAAAACTCATCTTACCCAAAGAATCAAAGCAGCAACTGTGATTTCATTCCAAGAAACAGAATGAACTAGAATGAACCAAAAATCCAATCAAGAAATCCTAAAAAAATAGAAACCCATTCAATCAAAACAAGAAAAGAAAGACAATTCTACAACTTTAACGATTCCAGAAACATCAAATTATCAATTTCTGCTCACTCTTTCATGTCATGGTCGGAAATTGGTCAAGGAAGATCAAAACTACCACCGTGAACAGTGAACCATGGTGGTTCAGTAACTCCAAATTCCAATTTCTGCTAATCTCCTACAAACTTAAATTCAAGTATATAGCGAGGTAGAGCTCAGCAAGGGAAACAAGTTTGAGACCTGAGTTGAAACCAAACATGGAAATTCGCCAGAAAACTCAAACATCTTCGCCTCTTCGATTCTCTCTCCCAAGTTGACAGATGGACAAGAAGGTACCATAGGCTTCTTTACCTTGCCAAGACGAAGCTACCGCCACCGGTCTTGCTTGCAGTCGTGGCCGGAGTCGGAAAATATGCTTGAAAACCCAAGAAGCTTTCGGGCTTCGTCCTACCGTCGCGCTGCTAGTTTAGAGAAGGGAGGACCGGGCTCTGCTTCGCTCCGCCTCGAGGAAGGTAACGGCGCCGGTGCTACTTCGGCCGTAGTCGGAGTGTGAGGTCAAGTTGGGGGAGAGGGTATCTCACCTGTTACGCAGAGAGAGAGAGAGATAGGTGAACAGTGAGGGAGAGAAATCAAGTTGGAGAGAATGTCAATATGAAATGACTTGAATACCCATCTATGCCTTAGAGATGGGGCCCACAGGAGTTGACTTGGCATGCCATGTCAGCGAGTTAACGGCTGTAGTTGAAGAAATGATTTATTTGAAGAGATTTGATAATGTCAGGGTGTTTTTGATGAAATTGAAAGTCGAGGGATTGAATTGATGGTATGCAGAAACCACATGGTACTAAACAGTATTCACTACTACAATTAGCCCATATAAGGACACCATATGAGGACACTTTTTGACCAGGGTGTCCTAATAAGCTTATGAGGACGACTTAAAAAACAGGAGCAAAGTACTGCTGCCCCGCCTATTTTTTTTCATCAAAAGTTAAACTTCCCACTTCTTTCTTTTCCCAAACATATTCGCACTTTGGCCTCTATTTTACAGTTGACCTCTCTCCTCTCTCTCTCTCTCTCTCTCTCTCTCTCTCTCACTCTCTCTCTCTCTCTCTTGATCTCTTCCTCGTCAAACAAATTGGAGCTCTGATTCCTTAGCTCTGAGCAAAACAAATCTCACCATAGCTGGGTACTTCTCTCTCCTCCTCTATTTGTCTATATCTTTTTCTTCTTGCCAGATCTATATGCTCCTTCTAGATCATAATGTGATGGTAGCTTTCTCCTATATCCATATAGGAATTAGATGGTATGCCAGATGGTCGATTCATAATCCTTTATGTGGATGAGATGCTAGAGGTTTAATTTTGTTTTCATCTACCCTTCCACATATGCCAAGCCCAAACCTCAAGGTCAAAAATCCTTTCAACAATTCTGCTCCCGTCTTCTCTCTCAAAACTTCCAACCTCGCCGCTATCCCTAGAAGCCTCCGACCCCCTCCGCGATGCCATGAGGAGCTCCAGTGCCGCCAGCGCACCAATGTTGTGCGATTGAGAACCTCTGTCAGAGCTTTCTGCTAACATATGGTGTCAGAGTTGGATTGAGATTCTGCTTCGCCGGTTTAACCTGACTCGCAGACAGTCCTACTCTTCCCTACTCGATCTTAAGGTATAGAGTGGCCTTTTTTAAATTTATATTTGCATTTCGTGGATGATTGGTTTTGTTAATGGTAGTGATGATAGCATTGGGGATGAGAATTAACTGTTCAGGATCAGAAACTATATTCAATTAAATTTATGAATTGAATTTTTTTTCTTTTGTTCATTAGTGCAATATGCAAGGATGGAGGGAAATCTTGTTGCTAAAATCAACCAACCCATCGATATGATGAAGGTGAGTGTTAAAATGCATCAAGGTAGTACTTTCTGTGAGATTTGGATTGGACCCATGATTCCAACTCAGATCTTTGAGCTAAAAGTTGGTTTCTTTTGATGGGTTTCAGATCTATCATTTGTGGGTGTATTCCGGATTTTGATTTGGTTTAGTGGTGTAATGTGGTTTAATGGGATCGATGGTTTAATTGGTTTTTGTTGTGTTGGTTTTGGTGTAGTTGACAATTCAATTGGATCTGCGATTAGCCGGACAAGTTTCCAGGACCATGATCACGGAGGAGGGTTTTGGTTCATTGTATAAGGTAAGCTTATTTGGTGTGAATACAGTTTGACTTTTTGATTCATGATTTACTTGATTTAGTGCTGGATGTGTTGGATGTGCTGGACCATGACCAATACAATTTGACTTTAATTTTCAGATTCCCTCTTCACCCATATAGAATTCCCTCTTCGTTTCATTTCAACAGAACAAAAAGAACAAATGGGTTTCTTCTCCTTCAGCTCTCCTTGACCTAATTTCTTTATATCAACGTAGATAGAAGCTTGAGGATGGAATCCCAACTCCAAAATCAAGACCAGAGAAGCTTCGAATTTCTGGTACTCTCTTCTCTCCCTAATTTTCAATTGGTGGGTGTTCAAATTTATGGGTTTATGGTAGGGATTAGTGTTTATATTCGTGGGTACCGTTGAAATTGCTTCCTCATGCTCTTGTTCTTGGAAGAGAGATCTTCAGTCTTGAACTAGCTCGTCAAGTAAAAAAGGAAGAGAACATTTGGCGAAGCTAGCTTCACCCAGTACCTTTAACAGCACCAGGTTATAAATTTTGACCTCTATGATCTGAATTTGTTTAACCTTTTGATTTGGGTATGGGTTTTTAGTGTACTGTTGTGTTCAAACTAGTTGGAATTGATGACAGGACCCGCCCCAAATTTCACCCTGAAATCTGAGGTGGCCCTGTAGGGCCCACCTTAGGAATAGATCTACAAAAAATTCGGCAGAGTCACCCCTATAATGGACTACCCAAAAACCTGTAAAACACACAAACACTTCAAGGAAACCAACCTTATACTTTTGGAGCCACCCTGCTCCCAATTACCATCAATTCCACTTTCACAAAACACAAAACTCAACAATACTAATCCCAAAGGTTATCAGAGCAATACTAATACACATAGATATATAAAGAAGAGTAAAGGATCAAGGAGTCCTACAATGCGGAAGTAGTGACAATTATGCCTCATATACTATGTACGCCCGACTTCCACTAATTCGCCTGCAAACTAGGCATTTGAAACAGAACGGCCCAGGGGAAAGTAATTTAAAACACGTTAGAGTGAGTGGACAAAAATAAATAAGTAAGAAATTCAAATGAAAGTAAAGCTTTAATACTTCCCACATTTATTCCTTTAAAAACTCGATGCATGCAATGTGGATAAAACATATTTCTCGCAACACGAAAATTCATGAAAACATTCCAGCCTCGCTGGTCAAAAGAAATCGAGCTAGCCCCGCTAGCTGAAGGTATCAATCAAATATGGCCCCTCACGCCAAAATAATCTCAAATTTATAAACCATTAGACGAGAAATAATCGATAAATATAATTCCCTCAAAAATCCCATTTTCGAAAGATATTCCAGAAATCTCAATATCGAATAATAGAAATGTATTATAAATTTCCGGAAATCACCTCGGAAAATAATTAGTCGAAAATCATGTTTTCAAATAAAAGCCATATATCGGATATACTTATCGAATGCTTAAAATCCATTTCCGAATCATAATTGAAAATAATTCATAATTAATCTCCGAAAATAAATCATAAATCATAAATCCAAATCCGAGCATAATAGATTCGTAACCGAAATTCATGTGGAAAAACAATGTCAAAATTACAATCCAAAGCAAAATATTATGCTCAATAAATAAAATGATAATTAAATTAATCAATAATTTCAAAATAAATGCATGCATCATTATTTAAATCAAAAGTCCACTCACAGTTCTATTTAGGCGATTACGCATACGAGTTCATTCGTCGAGCAATAGCTCGGTACATCGCCTTGTACACAATTATATTCTGTGAATCATTATTCAACAATTTAATACAATTCCTAAAATCAAATCCTCATAATCATGTCTCCACTTCTTCTCGGATTCAACCCAACTTACATCACTAATATCAATCTGTTAATTTAAAGGTTCCAAGCCAGAATCGAGAGATATCCGACGATCGGATTCTCGTAAATTGATAATGAAATTCTAAATTCCGGAACTTTCATAATCAACACAACTTTTCTTCAATTCTAACCAAATTCACATTTACCTCTACATCAATTATATGATTTAATAGGCTAAAAATTGAAGCCAGAAAACTGCCCTACATGCCTCCACGCGCCAGCGGCCACCACCTCTGATGGCCACCAAATTTTGGCAGCAGCAACATCACAACTAACCCAACATTTTTCTCAACTATAACAAGTTCCAATTATACCTGTAAGTGATCGAAATTGGACGGTGAAGAAAACCCAGAAAATCTAAGAACCCTAGGATTTACTCATACTGCTGAAGTGTACACACCAACCCGAAGTACACATTTACGAAGAAAGATAACACATCAATCTCACAACTGTGGAGATGGTAAGACACAGGAAAGGTGTGCCAAATTGCTCAAAACATGTAGAAATTAGCTTCGCAACTATTCCAAGAGTTGATCGATTGCACAAGTAGGTCAACCCTTAAAAGAAACAATTTTCATTCGATGCTGCCTAAATCTCTAAACTTGTCGTCTCTTTCTTGAGTTAAGTTTTCTTTTACAACCTCAAGTCACTAATTTGACAATCTATGTAGTCTCCGACAATTCCAACTACCCAAGCACATCACAATATGTTTACAGCTCAGATAGCATAAAGTATTGACATCACAAGTCATTCGATTGGAATAGAAGTATCCATAACCTTTTCATATAAGTCGCACAATGAAGATCCACCCTATTCACCAACAACATTGTGATAATATATTCATTCATACTTAAAACATTTTGTCTCCGTGCTTACATTCACGGGGTAACCCAACCGCTACTAACACGCCACACTACTACAAAAATTGAATCAGACGACACCTCTCAGACGACGCATTACAGTTTTCCGCCGTCTGATTGATTTTTATTTTTTTAGACGTCGTTTTTATAAAATTCGTCGTCTGATATGGAATTATGAATTAGTTCAGAAGACGTTTAATGACAGAACCGTTGTATGACCCTAAAAAATTTGAATGGCAAGTTTCCCACCATGTAAGTGGTACCAAACCACATCTCGAACCCCGAATTTCCCCCTATCATGTATTGATCATACGACGAAAAATAATAAAACTGTGGTCTAATCAATATGTTTGACAGAAAGGAGGGAGATTTCCCACCACCATTTTTCTTCAACTTCCCAAAGAGGGAAGTCAATTGATAGGAGACAAACCCCAAATTTCAAATAGCTGCATACATACCACATTTTTATAAAATTCTGTTGTGTGAGTCATTGTCCAAATTGATAGGGCTTGTCCAAATTAATGTAGGCCGGCATGAAACACTTCAGAAAAACAAAATAAAGAAAAACTCAAACCTCCTCACTCTCTCTCGACATAGACCTAAAACCAAAACCCAAATCACCTCACTCTCCCGACAGCTTCTCCCCAAAACCAAAATCTTTGTTCTACACCGACACCAAATTCATCGGATCGAAAACCTAGACCTCTCTCCTCTCTCCCTCTTATCTTCTACACCTATACCCCAAATCCATCTCTCCGATAACCAAACCAGTTTCCACATCAACTTAATCTGAGAGGAGCCTCTCCGGCCTCAAAGATGACGTCGCCACCGGTAGCCAAACTCCCCTGGCTTAAATTGAGCCTTCACTTTCCAGCACCAACGGGTATCCAATTTCTCTTCTTTTCGATTTTGACCTAATTTTCTGAATTTTGGGGATTTTGATTTCTGATGCGATTATTTTCTTTGTTGCAATAAGAGGACCAAGAGGGAGGTCATCGGGATCAAAGTGGAGGGTCCGAAGATCAGAATCGGAGCTTTGGTCGACGACAGAGGTGAAATCTGCTTTGGTCGAGAGCAGCGGAGGCACTCATGTGATTACTGAAAAGAAAGACAAAGGTCGGTAGTGAATCAAATCTATTCGAAGCAAAAGGGATAGTGTGAGTGATACCGAAATAGAGATGAATTTCCGGCCTTATTATGGCTTTCTCAGTTTCTCAGTTAATCGGACTCCCTCTTTTTGTCACTTCAACCTCCCCTTCCGTTGCCCCACTACTAGGTATTAATACTCTCTCTCTCTCTCTCTCTTCTGGGTTCTCATTTCTCACTTGTCTACTCTTTCATTTGCTTCATTGTTTTTGTCAAATCATGAACTGTAACTGATGGTCTGTAACTGTTATATCTCTGTGAGTACTTGAAACAATTATTCCATGAATTTATGTGTATTGCTATTGTTCGTGCTTTCATGTGTGTTTTTGATTCAGTAGATTATTTACAATCCTTGGTTTTGTAGCTGCTTTACTGTATTTGTTAAAAGTCCTCTATATTTCTGAGTCTCTTGGTTGGAATTTGAGTTTACAGTGGATTGCAAGGCAACTCTTTGACTGGAGCACTGTCCCCTGATACGTGTCAACTAACTGGTCTATGGTACTTGTAAGTATTTTCCTCCTGTATTTCAACCAGTTTTGGTTTCTTTGTGTTCTTTTTGTGTTTCTGTTGGTATTGAAGTTTCGTTTTATGCTCAGTGATGTTAGAGGCAATAACCTGACTGGCCCGATCCCCGACAACATTAGCAATTGTACAAGCTTTGAGATCCTGAAGAAAATTTGTTAAATTGAAAAGGTTTGAAATTATCCAAATCTCTCCCATGAACTTAAAAGAAGCTTTTAGCTGTTGGTTGCTTAATATTTGTTTATGTTGGAAATTGTAGGGACATATCATACAATCAGATCACTGGTGGGATTCTATATGACATTGGATTTTTACAAGTGGCTACCCTGTAAGTTCAATTTCTTTGGACTGTTAGTGTAGTGTTTGTGGAGTTCAGATGTTGAAGCATGTTTACGGTGCATTTTGCTAGGTCGCTACAAGGCAATAGATTGACTGGAAAGATTCCTGAGGTTATTGGTTTAATGCAGGCCCTTGCTGTTTTGTAAGTGATTTGTTTTAATTTTGAATATTTTAACTCCAGTACATTTTTGCAAGAGTTAAAGGAGTTTATAATTTCATTCTTGTTTTCCAGGGATTTAAGTGAGAATGAACTTGTAGGGCCAATTCCACCGATACTAGGCAATTTATCATACACTGGGAAACTGTAAGTTTGCTTCCTTTGTGTGAAAGTTTCATCAGTAATGCTTCAGTTTTATATCAGAACACAATTGTTTGTTATTCCAGATACCTGCATGGTAACAAGTTGACTGAGACAATTCCTCCTAAGCTTGGCAATATGTCAAAGCTTAGCTATTTGTGAGTTGCCTTATCTGTTATAAACCCATTGATGCAATGTTTTACTGATACAAACTCATTGGTGCCATGCTTTATGCTCTATGTAAGAAGTCTCTTTGCTTATTATCTTTGCGGGCAATTAAATGACAACAATCTGGTTGGTAGAATTCCTAGTGAGCTTGGGAAGTTGTACCAGTTGTTTGAATTGTGAGTAATATTATGCCACTATTCCTATTCCTTTGTATTTGTTTAAGAATACCTTCACATTTATAATTTGCGTGATATGTGTCCGGAATCTTGCCAACAATGATTTGGAAGGTCCCATCCCACATGACATTGGTTCCTGCACTGCCTTAAATCAATTGTAGGATATCTTATTCCACCACCTGTCTAAGTTTACAGAGCACCATAGGTTTATGCATGCTGATAGCACTAGATTTCTTGCCACTAGTTGCTTGAACATTTATTGGGTTTACTACTCTTTATTAGTTCTCTGCTCTCTAAAAAACGTATAGAACTGATATATGTATTATGTGTAACTATCTATTACTATTGGTTGAGGTTCAATGCCTTATTGTTGTCTATCTTGCATGTTCTTATGACTATATGTGCAATTTCTTATCTCTCTTGCATTCTGGATATTAACTTATTAAGCTAACATTGGTTTTTCTATGTTGATATTACAAATTCTCATGGCAAATTTCAACAAAGAAAATGAAAGCAAGTGCAAAGCTCACAAAATGAGCTATCGTACCATTGAAGCTACATGCCTTGCAGTAAACATGGTATGAGGGCTAGTTCTTTTCCCCTCCATCTTCTTCCTTTTACATCTATTTTTAGAAAATTATGATCTGTGCTATGAGGGGTCAGTATATATAACTTATTTCTCTTCTTATGGTAGTTGATTGAATACTGGGAATGAATGTTATCATTCTTTCTTGTTTTCCCTTAATTAGCTAACAACATATATAGCACTACTTGCTATTATCGATCAAGAACTTAATTGATAATGTGCTGATGACAAAAAGGTGAATTATTCTGTATCTTTATCCTTATTGTTTTTGAAGTATATGTCTCGACTTCATATATTAACTTGTACATGCTTGCTTC
Organism: Rosa lucieae; assembly: GCA_024704745.1. Lineage (NCBI taxonomy): Eukaryota > Viridiplantae > Streptophyta > Magnoliopsida > Rosales > Rosaceae > Rosa > Rosa lucieae. Next base: position 23,194,924 of record CM045497.1, on the reverse strand, counting down.
AGATAGTACTGGATTTTTATGCTAGATGAAAACTGTTACTTTCTGAAACCTATTTTATATTTGTATACTCATGTGAACAAGTATGAGTCATAAAATGTCTGCAATTATCTCACATGTGGGGCTTAAACTGTATCTGATCTGGGTGCGTTGTTGATTGTTTTGTGATCAATCCAGTTTGTGATGCTTTATATGATAGGTTGGTTACTTCAGTTGTGTACTGAGATTTCTGGCTGGGCCAGAAAAGCTGGCAGATTTTGGTAGTGTTGCAAGTATATTTCATCTGTTGGGCCTTGTTTGTCTAGACAAACAATACATGTTAGCCATTTCCAACAGGTTTATTTCATATTTTCCACCTTGTATTAATCATAGATGAGCTAATCTTATGGGTTAATAGATGGGAACAATTTCTATACATTGTATTAATGACCAATTTCACTGATGCTAAATGTTAACAAAAAGTAATGTTTGTTTAATGGTTGCAGCTTTTAACATCAATTGGAAACTTCTGCACCTATTCAATTGTTGTTGGAATGGTTATTGGGATATCACTTGGAACTCAGAGAATGATTGCCCATTCTTACTGGTGCCAACACCAAGCTAAGCAACATGGCAAGTATCAGGGATGTGTGCCAAGGATCACAGACAGTAGCTTGACTAGTAGACATGGAGCTGCAAGGTACTCGGCCATTGCATGATGTAGAAAATAGCAAAAGTTGATAGAAACAGAGAAAGAAGACAAATGTACAAATGACCCTTTTAAATTTGTGTATGAATACTTGGGAAATACTACCTATTTGATATCAATTTATTGAATTCATTTTACATTTGGTGGGATTTGAATTAATTTGATTGTTATATATTTTGTCCAACATGTTATAACACAATTGTAAAAGCTCAATATGTCGTCTTCAAGCACAAATACATTTAATTTTAGTCTTCACACCACACTTTTTGTCAAAAGAACTGTTGAGTGTATACAATAGTTATGATGGCTACAGAATAAAAACTGTCGTCTGAATAGAAGTCACTCAACGGCCATAAAATAAAGCGACCTCTGAATCACAATCACACAACAGTTTCTAAAGTCGCCCGTTGTCTGAAGAACATTCACACAACAACTAATACTGTCGATAGGCTGCTGCCATGCTGCCTACATGCTGTCGACAAGCTGCCGATCCCTTCACACGACGGTTCCCTACAATCAACCTTCATCAGACGGCGCCTCGATATACGACGGTTTAGCTCCATATCAGACGACGGTTTTTAGCCGTCGTCTGATTCAATTTTTGTAGTAGTGCCACAAGATAGTTATTGTTAACCAACAAGTCCAAAACAAGTAATTTCCTTAGCTAGCCCAAAACAACACTTCCTCTTTTGCCTGTTTGTGTACAGATTATTGATCAAATATGATTTACATAAAGGTTCCACAATTGTCAAGTATAACAAAGGTAGCTCCAAACAATCTATAAGTTCTTAATCATGTAAGTTATGGGGCCACTACGCTGCTCTGATACCAAATTGACAGGACCCACCCCGAATTTCACCCTGAAATCAGAGGTGGTCCTGTGGGGCCCACCTTAGGAATAGCCTTACCAAAAATTCGGCAGAGTCAACCCTAAAATGGACTACCCAAAAACCTGTAAAACACACAAACACTTCAAGCAAACCAACCTTATACTTCTGGAGCCACCCTGCTCCCAATTACCATCAATTCCACTTTCACAAAACACAAAACTCAACAATACTAATCCCAAAGGTTATCAGAGCAATACTAATACACATAGATATATAAAGAAGAGTAAAGGATCAAGGAATCCTACAATGCAAAAGTAGTGACAATTATGCGGAAGTAGTGAATGATTTCCAATAATGAGATTCACAAAGAATCTCCATCGAATTCCAGTAATATTCCACATGCCGCTTACAGGGCAGATCGTATCAAGTAACACATTCTCCAAATCTTGGTTCAAGGTCAGAACCACCATTATTACTAATTCCAATTCTAACAACAATCCTGATTCTGAAGGAATTATAGTGCTCAGCGACAGCCCAAAACAATGGTCGCTCATCTCTAACCATCGAGTACAAAATAAAACTCCAGTCTCGCACCTTAACCCATGCCCCAACAAACTTGTCTGCATCGAGCAAGGGATAACCAAAACATTTCCTCGCATCATATTTCATAGTACAACTCAAATCTGTAGAGTAGCCTTACTCTACCAATATCAGGGAAAGGTGCATGCATGTAAGCAATCCAATACGCAGCGGAATCCCTATAAGGTCGGCGTACAGGAGGCATAAGACCTAAAAGAAAACTAATTAAACATGTACTGTACACACTTGATGAGTACAACAGCACCGAAGAGTATATGATAGGGAACTGCTGCAGTCGGGCCATCACTCGGGAGGCACTGAGTAACATCAAGCATATACGGTAACAAGATTGGAACAAGTCTATAGAATCTGACAACCTAATGCTCTGATACCAAATTGACAGGACCCGCCTCGAATTTCACCCTGAAATCCGAGGTGGCCCTGTGGGGCCCACCTTAGGAATAGCTCTACCAAAAATTCGGCAGAGTCACCCCTAAAATGGACTACCCAAAAACATGTAAAACACACAAACACTTCAACCAAACCAACCTTATACTTCTGGAGCCACCCTACTCCCAATTACCATCAATTCCACTTTCACAAAACACAAAACTCAACAATACTAATCCCAAAGGTTATCAGAGCAATAATAGTACACATAGATATATAAAGAAGAGTAAAGGATCAAGGAATCCTACAATGTGGAAGTAGTGACAATTATGCCTCAAATACCATGTACGCTCGACCTCCACTAATTCACTTGCAAACTGGGCATTTGAAACTGAAGGGCCCAGGGGAAAGTAATTTAAAACACGTTAGAGTGAGTGGACAAAAATAAATAAGTAAGAAATTCAAATGAAAGTAAAGCTTTAATACTTCCCACATTTATTCCTTTTAAAACTCGATGCAAGAAACGTGAATAAAACATATTTCTCGCAACACAAAAATTTGTGAAAATTTTCCAGCCCCGCTGGTCAAAAGAAATCAAGCTAGCCCCGCTAGCTGAAGGTATCAATCAAATATGGGGAAGAAGTTCTCGAACAAAAGTACACTCACTGTTCTATTTAGGCGATCACGCATAAGAGTTCTTTCGTCGAGCAATAGCTCGGTACATCGCCCTGTACACAATTATATTCTGTGAATCATTATTCAACAATTTAATACGATTCCTAAAATCAAATCCTCATAATCATGTCTCCACTTCTTCTCGGATTGAACCCAAATTACATCACTAATATCAATCCGTTAATTTAAAGGTTCTAAGGCAGAACCGAGAGATTTCCGACTGTCGGATTCTCGTAAATCGGTAATGGAATTCTAAATTCTGGAAATTTCATAATCAACACAACTTTTCTTCCATTCCAACCAAATTCACATTTATGAGCTCTACATCAATTATAGGATTTAATAGGCTAAAAATCGAAGCTAGAAAACTGCCCTACATGCCTCCACAAGCCACTTACAGTGGCGGCTTATGGGGCCCATGCACCGGCGGCCACCACCTCCGATGGCCACCAAATTTTGGTAGCAGCAACATCACAACAGACCCAACATTTTTCTCAACTACAACAAGTTCCAATTATACCTGTAAGTGATCGAAATTGGAAGGTGAAATGATCCTTGTCAAGGCTAGGGTCGTGGCTCAAGGCTAGGGGCAAAATGATCCTTGTCAAAAACCGAACCTTCGACACCGGTTTAGTGGCCGGAGACCGCCAGTCTGGTTGAAAATCGATGAAAATTTCAATCGGTTACAGTGAACTTCATGGCTCAAAATTGAGCTCATCCAGCCGAATCACTACAAAACACCACCACAGATGTGACAAGGGGGAAGAGGCGAGCTTGCCAGTCCCCGGATTCCGTCGTGGGTCAGCCGGATAAAGAAGAAATCGGAGGAGGAAGAATCAGACCAAAGAGTTGAAAATGATCGGTTAAGAAGAGAGAGAAAACTGGGTAGGTTTCCAAAAATGGCAACTTACCACAGTAACTTATTTATAGAAAGTTATCGTGAACAGTAACTTTTACATTTTTGGCCATAACTTTCACATACGAACTCCGATTTTTACATACCGCATATGCACGCGCTCGGTTTAACGTCCTCTACAACTTTCATAAATAAAATTTTCTCAAATTTTAACCCGAACAAAAGTACCGAAACGACAATAAAAGTGAAAGTAAAACTCATTTACAGTCCAAATGACTAGTAAATCGGTAAATTCAGGTTCGAAATGTTACAATTGAAGTGATTTGCAACAAACCAAGTTTCATAGAATTGTTGTTCTTTTGGAACTATTTGTGGCTCTGTTTGATTACTCATCTTCTTTTGACTTGTTATGGGAAAATCGCAGCTGAATACAGTTCTGTTAGCCTAACATTGTTTGCCTTATCGGAAGGCTTTCATTTTGGTCGATTAGGGCTTGGTTTGATTATTGTATTTGAAATTTTTAGGAAGAAAGTAGGTCTCTTTTAGAGTTGGTTGGATGAGTATGCATGTGTTATGGGAATAGATGATATGTAAAAGTTTTTTTTTTTTTTTTTTTTTTTTTTTGTTACAGCTCGAGCTCTTTTTGGGTTTTGGTATTGGTGAAATTAGGAAAATATAGATGGAGATACTGTTCTTAGGCTTGTATCGAATGGAGTGAGGCTTCTAGGGTTTTTCAGTGAAGAGGGTTCGAAGTATCTATTTTAATTTGATATGTTTTCTTATTTATGTATGTATAGTGTGTTTCAGTTTAAGATGTGGATGGAATTTTGGTGATTCAATTGTATTTACTCTTGCTTTATATATATATATATATATTAATCTGTTAAACCACCTTTTTGATGTGTTGAAACACTCTTTTCAAAGATAATGTTTTGAGAAGCTGTGGCGGGGGAGCTTGCAAGACTGAGAAGGAGAGCTCTACTGATGGTGGTCTCAATGACATTGTGTTTATTTTACTTCCTTCTTATTCGGAGTTAGCTGCTGCATTTGTGGACTAAAAGAGAAGGTTAGATGAGCATTATTTCTTGTTTCTCTTGTTTTGATTATTTGGATGTACCAACTATATGAGAATGTGTATTTGCTAAGATTGTATGCTTACGTTTGTTTTTGAGTTACATTATCTAACAGTCCTTCAACTTTGCAAGTGAGAACTGTTGAGTTAAAAAAAATTGCACAAAGTGTAAAATGTCCCCCAACATAATTTCACTCGTATCATTAATAGAACAGAGTTTTAATTATTTCGGGTTCAACCTATTCAAGATAGAATGTGTCTCTTAATTACAATCCCCTGTTACAAGGGAAACACCCTTTGATTCCATTTATAAATAAACCAGTGTGTGGTTGTTTGTTTTTACGGCTGCACCCAAATTTTGGAATGGGTTGCCTACGTACCCGGGAAGGGATCAAGCCACTTGTAGTTCAAGGCATTTGAGAATTAAATGGGTAGATGATCCATTCATTTTTGGATTTGTGTTTGAGATATTTGTGGGTGTTTAAAGCCCTTAAATTTGCTTTTGGGTGATTTGGGAATGATTTGATTTTTCTGATATTTGGGTGAATTTGACTGGTGGAGTCAGGGATTCGATTTGAATTTGTGGTTACATCTAGTGGGTTGCTAGATTGCCTACATACCCTGTGAAGGGATTAAACCATTGTAGTTCATACATTTGGGAATTTGGGATTTTTCTTGGTTTTGTACCAAAAGAATGTTTTCTAGGTTCTGAAGTATTTTTTAACAAAACTAAAGCCCAGGTATGTCGACAAGAACACCTGCAGCATAATGCTTTGCTGAATTCTTCAAATTTGCCCAAATTTGGACATGGGCTTCTTTTATATCCTCGCGAGTCATGTTCCTCGATCCATGAAGTTTTCTTGTCCCCCAACTTTGATACGAGGACCCTTAAATGCACCGAGTGAACTCTGAGTCTCAACTTTCTTGTATAGAATTCGGAGAAGAATTTCTCAGAGGCCCAACAGCTCTCATGGGCCCAGCTACTATTTTCTTTCACTTATTATTATCTTTTTTCACTTTTCCTTTCCTCAGGGTTGTTTTGCTTCAATTTCCGTTGTGCCCAAACCCAGGTGAATACGAGCTTGGTATGTCATTCTTGCCGAGTCGAATCAAAGATGGATTTGAAGACTGAAATCAACTTGGAGATGGAACTGAAGATGTAGTCGCAACAATATTCTTGACAAAGAGGACTTCAGAGCCTGCAATTGAGATTTCTGCACACAAATTGGGTGAGGATTTCATTCTCTATTTCACTCTTCATTTGATTTGCATACAATAAAACTGAAACCTTCTTCTTGGTCCTCTTCATCGGCGACTCAGGGCTTTGAATGTTGTTTTCTGGCTTTGTGAGTCCGAACAAGGCAAGGGTGCACTTTGGGTTGTGATAGCAATATTCCTGCCTTTGACTCTTCCAGTGCGTATGTGAGCCTATTTTGAAGAAGGGAATTCTTTAATTCCACCGATGAATCCTTGCAATTAACTTCTTTTGTTTTGGCTGCAGGTACTACAGGGGAAACCCACCGGATTGATGTTGTTATTGAGGTAAGCTTCCTCACTCAATAGAGAATTTGGCCTCATTATTCATTTCATATTACTGCACTCTAACCAAACTTGATGTTTTGTCTTGTTCACCTTAATTGAACTTTCAAATTTGATTGGAAAGCATACCACTGCCAAACATTCATTGAATTTTCAAACTTGACTAGAAGACCACCACCAAGTTTTTTTTTCTTCGAATATGTTGATTAGGTTTTTATCTTGTGCATGAATTGGTGGGTTGCAACGCCACCATTCAATTTTCCTTCTTTTGCTTTTTCTTTGCACTTTATCATCTTCTGCAATTATCTGGAGCAGTTTGTTAATCAAGCCCTTCGTCTTATTCATAGCTTAATTAAACTAATCCTTTTGGTCTGCCACACCACCAGAACGTTCATCTATTTTTTTTTATATATTGCTTTGTGCTTTTGTCAATTTCTGAAATGGTTTTGATGTTATTGGCCACAGATGGGGATTAAAGTTTCATGCCCAGACAAAAGTGCCACAGCCAAGGACTTCTCTCATTTAGCCTTTTATATTGGCACCGCTTTGCTTTTTGGAACACAAATACTCCAAAGTTGCTGCACATAATTGAAGTTTGAAGTTTGTTTAGTCAATTCCACCGCAAATTCTCATCTTTCTTCATTCTCTTGACACGCTGCACCCACGAACACATACTTGTCACCTTTTGAGATCAAGTCCTAGTCTGCTTCATTTGATCGTCTTGGCCGTTTGCAAGTATAATAACCTGTGCATCAGATTTCTCTTGGAATTGGCTGCCACAAAGTGTGTGTTTAATTTTGACAACTTGAGACTTGCCTTGCAATTCCACTGCACAGCTTTCTTTCTTGCCTGTCATCTTTTGGTGTTAAAAGCCTCAGACTGCCTCCTCTGATTATTTTGGCCTTCTGCAACATATAAAGACCTTTGCACCAAATTTGTTCTTAATTAGATGCTTCAAAACTTGTATTCAATTTTAACAAGTTTGTTTGTTGTGCAGGTTCAAGCAGGACAGGTGATTGTAGTCATAGTAGTTTCAGAGTCTCGATGCTTTATTTTGAGGGTGAGCTTCTTTGTTTACTTCCCTTTGTTTCTTTGCACCGATTATGTTTCTTTTTTTTTTTAAATTGGTGCTTTTGGAAGTAAAGTATGGACTCGGGGAAGGCTTTTTGGCTGTGGTGGTTGTCAAGGAATGAATTATGGTTTTGTTGTTGTTTGACAGAAGATTCAGTGAAGCCTGTAGCTCTCGTAGCTTTGATTTCCTTTATGATTTTGAAACTGCTACAGAGACTCTGCTGCCAGGATTTGAGAGAGCGGCAAAACTTGTCACTGTTACAATATGGGAAGGCCAGCTGCTGCAATTGGAGAGCGCAAGGCCTGCACCAGAGACGCTGCTCTGACATGTTCATCGGGACGTTGCCCGGCATGGTTCATCGCTGCCCGGCATGGTCATCGGAGACGCTGCTCCGGCACGTTGACTTTGACATCATTAACACCCGAAGGTGCAGTTGTGAGGAAGGCCTGCAACAGAAAAGAAAAGGTGGTGGTGAGCGATGGAATGAGGTCGGAACCTTTTGTCTTCCAAGCTGCTTTGCTGCTTTCTCCTTCTTGTTTTTCCACGCTACTGTACTCTGTTGCGTCCTCCCCCTTTTTGCTGTAGAGTCTCTCTTTATATATAGGCAACTTGGGTTTGCCAAGATGACGTGATAGTGATGGAATTGGACTCAAACATATCAAGGCGCGCTTAGAGTTTGTGATTAATTTGGCATCAATAACTCTACCTTTATCTGCTGAACGTGTATCCTTCAGCTTCATTAATTGTTGTATTGTTCTACTTTCTCTTCTTTGTAGAATTTGAATAAAGCTAGAGTAACCCAACAGTAGATAAAGTTAAAATAAACTTCTAGAAGCAACGCGCTTCTTTTACACTTTTTCCTTTACGGAAAATATTTTTCTTTATGGGTTTTTGAATTTTTTTTTTGTTTCAACAAGAACCATACCTTAATCTTTTTTTTTTTTTTGTTTTTTTTGGCTTTAAAGATACAAGAAGACAACCAGGCTCAGAAGCCCAGAAAGAAAGCAGAAAAGACAGCAAAAGCAAAGAAGAAGCAAAACTGGAAAAAAACACATAGATTCAGTTCAAGGCGGAGGTCCTTGAGCATCAAAGAGAAGTATGCGCATTAGGGAGGAAGGAGGATTGGAAACCCAATCCTCGGAGCACACCCTGCGCGATGCCATCGCCGCCACGAGATCTGCAGCTTGATTAGCATACCTACTGGCCCAGAGCCAGTTTACTCGATCAAATTGCCCAGTCAGAACCCGGATCTTTGCCACAGTCCGCGAAGCCGACCAGTCGATCGATGAGAGAGGGTCTAACAAGGTTGAAATCAGCACCAA